>CM069437.1:0-1200000 GCA_035610365.1 Aquatica leii
ACAGTATTCTATTTACTCAAAACTAACCTAACATTTTAAATTGATTATCAAAAGTTGACAAATTTCTGTGCTAGTAATAAATGTAGTACCAACATTAAAGTTGTCATGTGTTCAATCGATCTTTTTAAATTTTTTCAAAAAACTTAATCTCGCAAAAATCAACTCTTGCCAATAATTTCTAGTATAACTGGTTTTCTCGACGATAGTGACATAAATTACTATTAATTTTTGCAACAAACTTAAATAACTAAATTGTAAAAGGTATGTATACATATCAACAGAATTAATGAATTATTTTGTTACATGAATCAAACATCTTAAGACTGATTACTAAAAATTCGTTCCTTTATAAATTTTTAATTACATCAATTAATAGAAAAACGTTTTTAATTATAATTCTTATAATTAAAATACTTTAAAACAAATAATTTAGTAATCTTTAGCATTAATAAGTAATTGTTTTTTTTTAAATATTTACATATACTATTTATTACAAAGTAAATGAAATGTTTTTAAATTTAACTTATTTAAGAATGTTGATTTGTAAATTTTGTAATCTAATTGAAATTAAATTAAAAGCGGGAACTAATAATGTCATTCAATAAATTTCCAAATGCGTTTAATTAATTTTGACAATTATAGTCTGTAAGGGACGATCACATTTGAAAATAAAAACAAGATGAAGTTATTAATTTTTTCAGTTTCTAATAAACACGCGTGTAGGTAGCAGTATGGTACGAAGTCTGAATTTAAGAACGTACCCAGCTGCGTATCCAGGCCATTTCACACCAAAGTCAATCATTGCGAAATTACGTTTTATTATTAGAAAAACACATACAAGAAACTGTAACATATAGAATAGTTCCTATTAGGCGATTTACCACTGGGTGTGAATGTTAGAGATACTCAATAACGTTCGCCCACGCTCTTTGTTATTTATTTGGAGCAATGTCTTTACAGTCTTCCTATATCGCAGCAAAGTGGTCTCGCCGAGAATGTTCTTGATGATTACCATTGCTGCCGAAAAAGACACGTAGACTGTGAAGAACTTACTAATAAGACACTGTTGACTTTTATTATATTTTATGACGCTACGGAACAGATGAAGAATTTCTTTCTAGCGTAATATGCAATAACATAAACAACGTTTTGGATCTTTGTTTTCTATTCAACTTTTGTTGTGTTTAACAATTAACATTAATCACAATATGCATATAAATTAAAAATTGGAGTATCCCAACTATCGATTTTAATGAAGTGTTTCTTGATACCTGGTATTTGCATAAATATTCATTCACGTTGATTGTTAATAAACCGTTATTAGGAATTTAATTTTGTTTTAAACTGAAAAAAACAGTTTAGTAAATGTCACACGTTAAATCATCTATAAAGCAACTGTATAAATAATTACATTTTCATTGGAGGGGTAATTTACGTAACGTAATATAGCTGTTTCTTCATGGAAGAAAATTTGTTTATTTTGGTTGCTCGTTTCTACAATGACTAATCTTAATAGAGGATTACAGACGAACAGCTCTATCGGAAATTCCATGTTGAATCTTTATCGTGTAGATATGGATCGATATGGCGTCGTTATCAGAAGGCGGTCTGTAACCCAACCGGGTGTAATTGGCTGCGTTCCAAAATAATTAAACTACTGTTACTGTAGATTCCATCAATTGCAAGATATGAAAGATTCTAGGGATGTCAAGATATACTTCTTGGCACAAATCAAAGGTATTGCAACCTGTAATTTTACTGAAAACACATCAATAATTACAATAGTTGCTAAGTAAGTTTTATTGGGTTTATGATGAACATGCAAATGTACTATGATGAAAAATTTTAATGAAAAACTGGAGTTTCATTTACCATTTATATCTAACAGTATGATAAACTTAATTTAAAAAATACGGTTAGAAGAGATAACGTAACTGCAAAATACATATTCCTATTAAAAATGTCATAAAGAAACCAATACAAATTAAATAAGTTTCAATAAAATGAATTGAATACATTTGGAACCAATAGGTTTTGATTCCTTATAGACGGCATATTAAATAGGATACTGTAGGTGCTGCTGTAATATTTATTTTATTTCTTAGTAATTTCTCGTTAAAATTTTATCAGTTTTTAATAGTTTTTCATCGTAAAACAAAATAATATAAAATCTGTTAAGCTTTCGAGGTTGTTATGTTTAAAATTATAAGCGACTTTCGGCTTAGAGCCGCGTCGTAAAGTAAAAACTACCCAGACTTTCTAGAAGCTTGGTCACTTAGTCTCTTCTTGAGAGCCAAAACGAGAAGTAAGAACTTGGAAAAACTTTATTGCTAATATTATAAATATGGTTTTAAGCACTTTTTTCCTTCAGTGACATTTACCACTCTGAAAGATGCAAGCGAAACGTAAGTTTTTTGGGGTTCTGAACGACAATACGGTAAAAGGCTAAGTTCTACTTGCTTGTTTAGTCTCTCAAGAAGAGACTAGGACCAAGCTCTAAGTCTGGGTGTTTTTACACTACGACGCGGTCTAAGCTGAAAGTCGCTTATAATTCTAAACAAAAATGAATTTTACATCAGAATTTAAATGAGTAATTACTGATTAAAATAGTAAAATTGTAAAGTTTGTAGTTATTTATAGTTATCTATATCAAGAAGACTTTAACAAGTAATTGCAGGATCAAAGTAAAATAGGCAATAGAAAAAAAAAATTCTATCAACGTAAAACTATTAATTAATAAAGGAAATTAAATTTCACATAAAAAAATATTATTTGAGATAAGTGTTTTTATTAGTTACCACTTATTAGAAAAGTGTGTATTGTTATTGGTATTAATGGGATATATTTGCATTAATAAGTATTTACGTTTAAAAAAACAAACAGTTTTTTTATTGGTTTTCCGCCATATTATTGGGTATTAATAGTTTTAAAATGGATAATTCTCAGACAAAAACCTACATATAAAAACTTATTAAATAAATAAAAAATTATTGGTTTTTAAGTGCTATTTTTGATAGTAATTATAAAAATCGTGAATTGCTGATTAGGTAGTACGTTAAAAGGTACACAGAAAAATAAACATTCAAAAACATTTAAAATAATAAATAATCAGAGCATATTAAAAATACTTTAGAATATTTGGTGTAGGTATTATTTATTAATTAGATTAGTAATCTTATAAAAACCTTTTCTTCTGAAATCACGTCGATTTTCAAATGTTTTTCTGGATTCTAGTATCTTAGTATCAGCGTCAGTATAAAGATGTGATTGCAATGAATAGCTTCACAGATCTCATTACAGTAAATAAATTATATATTAAGTTACAAAATAATCATTAATGTTTATCAAAATTGCGTTATCATGCGTTCACTAAATTCGTAGCAAACGATTAACACTTTAATGGTTCATGTACCGAATAGTCCGGGAATTGTTTATAAACGAAATCCTGACGTACTCCTAGTTTTGGTCATGTTTTTGGTCCACGATTAACCACCTTATTTTGTCGTACGACCTCGCGTAGATCAATGTTTAAATAATGCAGTATCAATGCCTTGAATTACAAGTGTAAAAAAGATAGCATACTCGCTCACGACAAAATGCCTCATTCCCTAACATCAATAGGATTGTTTGTAATCTTTTACGTAATTCTATTAGTAATTGAGCATATTGATAACAAACAAAAAGTTTTAGTAGATCTTCGTTTTAATTACAACACAAAAATTAATATTGAGCGGTCTGTATAGAGATTTATATGTCTACGATTTGTCTATATATCTGTAAGACGAATGCAACAACGTTAGATAATAACACCGCTGCCAACAATTCTAAACCAGCAATAAATAATCTTTTTGAAAACGCGGCCATTACAAACGAAACAAATATTTGATTATTCTGATCCTGAAACCGAGAAGATAAACAACACAAGCGTAACCTAAGCTCTGATGCATCACAGAATGCGTATAACGATCAGTATTTGAACAAACGACTAAGGTTTGAATAAACGAAGAATTTAGAGATTTGGTAAAGCAACTAGTGACAATTTATATCTTTGTCATTGACTCCGAAGATCGTCTGGAGACATTGCGTTCCAATCTAAACTTGTAAGTAACAGATGCTGTATCAAAAAATGTAAGTGAACAAAAGAAACTTCCTTGCGATTTCCGACAAAATAATTTTAGTGCAAATCGTATCTATTGGTGTAATTATGAAAAAAAAAACAAATCAAAAAGAAGTAGGCCATTAAAGAGTAAATCATTAAAATGACATCGACTTCTGTGTCGAACAAAAAATGTCAGCAGTGTCATGTATCATCCACACATGCAAAGTCATCAACGTACATGTTGTCGACGATTGCTGCCAAAGCAGGCGAAAATTCTTCTACATTGGCTTCCTATGAAGAAGAAGAAGATACAAAAGCCATGTGTGACCGTTTAATTGATACGTTTGTATAGGTTTTTGCTGGCAAGAACCTAAAAAAATTAACTGGAACTTACTATATGAAGGCGATACTACTATTTGACAAAACATTTGACGTACATCACTGATGAAGACGAAATAGTACTAACAAAAGCGGTAAGTAAAATAAAACAAAAATTACTTTGAAACTTTGAACCAGCAAGGAGAAAGTATCATTGACTTTTGCTGTCCTTGGTTGATGCATCGAATACTTACTCCGAAGATTTTAGACGTTGTAATAACCCTGCAGTAACTATTTGATTTCACAAACCAGGAAATCAACGACGTGTGTTCTGCTAAGTCAAGGTAATCTTTCATAATTTTATTCTTCATTTTTTTCTGTACAAAAAAACGGAACGATAAAGCGACGTTCAAGTGATAAAAAGCGAGTAAATGTGCAACTTCTCTCACATAGTTTCAAATACAGGCATCCATTCCATGTGTCCTTACACGGCAAAAAACTACGAAACGGTCCACATGGTCTTTACTATGTGTATTAACAAACGGATTCTCTGCCTGCTGTTTCTCTGTTGGGACGTGTCCAAAACGATTTCTCAAGCTGTCATCAAGTACTACGCTCTGATGAAACAAAATATAACAAATGTGGTTGTGTAACAGCATTACAAAACCACGGGGCTATAAAAAACAAAACTAAAAATTTTATTCATAGTGGTTGGACCATCGATTTGGCCACCTTCCTTTCTACAACGGGATTGTTGGAAAAAATTTGGAAAAACCTTTAGCACACTTGGTGAGCAAGGCAGTCAAATTAGTTTCATCACAGAGCATTGTTGTGATCACGTTGGTATCTCGTATAGTTGTTTGTCAGGATCAATTTCATGTCTAAGCGTCCCCACGAAATATTGATCTCTAATTAGGTTCTGATGTATTTCCACTTGTCGTTTGTAGTGGTTTTTTCTAAATTTTAAGAAGTTAACAGTTGCTAGGAACTTAATTGTGGGGCCATTATTTTGGACTTCTTACTTGAGGTCAATACTACAAGAAGTGTCTGTCGAATCTGTCGGTGAATGTAAAAGATTCTTGAGAACGCTTAGGTTCAAAAGAATAAATAGTGTGGAGATGAGCAATGCTAACAGGTGGTTTTCGAACCTGCAACCTGATGTGGCGGGACTTAAACACTTCAAGAGCAAAATTGTGCGGATTTGAGAACGCCATAACAATTATACCGTTTTTAAACTAGCAAAACTACTACAACAATAAATTAAATGCGATTTTTTATTACAGGTATGAACAACGAAACTGGTTGGTCGTAGTATCAAACGACAATTGTAATTTGCATGTTTCCACATCAGCACTAAATGTTGAATGACCCTGAAGGCCACTACGAAGTTTTCCTAAACTTGGTAAACTACTACCATAAAATCTTAAGCTTTCGCGGTTATTCTGTTTATGATTATAAGCGACATTTGGCTTAGATCTCGTCGTAGTTAAACACCCAGACTTTTAAGGGTTTATCTCTCCTTGGGGCCAAAACAAGAAGTAGAACTTGGCTTTGCCGTATTGTCGTTCGTGTCGTATTGGGTTCACGATGACAACGACAAAATGACGAACTTACTCTGGGAAGATTGCTACATACGTCTATAGAGAAACTCTCTAAACTCCTTAGACACTAAGGTAAACTCCGCCATTAAAAACTCCACTACTATAGATATTAACAAGAAACAAACATTGATTGTCAAAAATCCGGTTATGCCACGAATCTACGGCCTTCCGAAGATACACAAGGAAGGAGTCTTCTTTCGACCGATAGTGAGCACTATCAATTCACCAACGCAATCGTTCGCACGTTATCTAGCTGCAAAACTTTTGCCGTTGACAGAAAATACAGAAACTCACATTAAATATTCTACAGACTTTGTAGAGAAAATTAAGAACTTGCGTATAACAAAAGAAGATATACTAGTCAGCTTTGACGTTGTAATCGTGAATTCAATACGACACGAACGACAATACGGCAAAAGCCAAGTTCTACTTCTTGTTTTAGCTCTCAAGGAGAGACTAGTACCAAGCCTAAAAAGTTTGGGTGTTTAACTACGACGCGGTCTAAGCCGAAAGTCGCTTATAATCATAAACTACTACTACTAAACAAATTTGTTTCAAAACGCGACATTGATTCTTAAAAACCATGTAAGTATTTCGTACGTTGGAACCTGCGTTTTAACATGGTTTAATTCAAATCGTTGCAAGTGTCACAATCTAATTTTTAAAACAACTAATTAAACAAAGTAGAATCTCGACGATCAATTTCATCAATTTAATTAAAGGCTGCCAAGTTCTCATCAAATGTATTTAAAAAATTACGCAATGTTTGAGGCGACTGCAGAGTTTCATTTGCTATATTTCGCCAATAGAATGAAACAAGGACGCGACTATTTTGGTAACGATCTGTTAAAGTTTTGAATGCAATTTTGTAATTATCTTCCGTTAATGGCAAAGTTTTATATGAGGTTAAGGGTTCTTTTGGCAGCGCATAGATTAAATATTGGAATTTCTCTACCTTTAATAACAAATTGTTTTTGTGTATCAAAGTACTAAAGTGAAACGTAGACCAATCTTTTAAGGAACCATTAAATTTTGGGAGCTCTACACGAGGCAAATGAACATTCGTACGACTTTTCGTTTCCAAACGTGCTTCTGAACCATTAGCGCTCTCTGGCAAGGAAGGACGACTTTTGAGTATTCAACGTTGCATGAACACCTTATAAAAACCAGAAGACATCATCGACCTGTGCATTGACACTACAAAGTTGTTTCCAGTTGTCTACAGAATTATCTATCAAAGTGTTTGAATCTACTTCACAAATTTACAAATTTTGTGCAAGTTTTCTTTGATAAAGCTTTTCTATTCAATGATATATGCCATGATAAAAAGCTAACCAACAAACAAACGAATTCACAAATACAATCAATACAAAGATCTATCAACTGTGCAACGATATGCACACAGTATGGCACTGGAACCAACTATTATTTTAATTGGCAAATTTTAAACAACAAATGCACAGTTCAATAACGGCATTACAACGACAAAGGCACTGTACGATAATGCTAACGCAACAACAAACGCAAGACTAGACCTGTCTATGAATGTGAAAATACAAATCAATGCGAACAACCAAATACTCATTAATGCGTCAGGTAAACTGTAACTAAAAGAGACCAATTAATTATCAGCTCGAAAGATCATGCTTAAATGTCACTGCCAGTGCAGTGTATTCTAAAACGGTCTGAAACGTAACTTTAATGATAATTTGTAGCTAAACAATTCTAAACGAAAATAACGACGATTGAATTGATAAACAATAATTAACAAATTCTGATTTTAGTAAACATTAAAATATAAGTTTCTAATACGTACGTTACTATTGTCTATCATTGCAAATTCGAGATCAATCACAAACAAAAGAAACTTGGCTTTTTAGGGCGTTGGTTGATGATTGCTTGCGACTATTTTAACTAATATTTGTGAACATCATTCTCCATTCTATGTTACTTAACGAGCTTTAATGTTGAATAACTACATCAAAATAGATGATATTTAGAATCATTGTTGTTCAATATTAACGTGGCTACAAAGTTGGCCGTTACCACTTTTTTTCTTCTTACCAAAAAAGATCGACTCGTGGCGCTATAAGCTTAGCGTCGACCATTAAAAAAAAATTTAGTTACTTAAACTCGCAAAATGATTTTAGTGTCTTCAACCACTACCACTTTACATGTATGTACAGCCATAGTCATTGGAAATGTCCCTAAAATGAGCAATACCGCACGTTCAGTCACATTCCAATAGTATTAATCGTATTTGTACCTGTAAATATATCCTAAGGTTATGGTTTTCTCTTTGTAGTATAAATACAAAAAGGTGATTACCATTACTTAATTTTGTATCTATTTCTTAAATCATACGAAAAGGCTTTTAAATATTACTCTCAAATAAACGTTTTATAAAACCAAAATTGTCTTTATATTTTTTGTGAATTAAAAAACAAACACTTTTTTCTAATTTTGAATAACAATTTATAAACATATTTTTAATAAACATAGGACATACCATATCGTCAAATTTTTAGGTAATAAATGTTTTGAATAAAAATGCCGAAATTATATTTGTAAAAATATTTAAAAAGTATTTGTTACGTCTAAATTTTAACTATTAATGTAATTTATTGAAATGTGTGTTCTGATAGTCACATTATTTTTGTATGTAGGATGTATAAACCTGGCTTATCAGACCCGGAGTAATGTTTGGTTATAACAATATGCAGCGTTTGTTACTATAGTTTATAAAGAATTTTTTTTTATATAATAATTAATAAGTAACTTGTTTTTTGTTATAAAATAACTGTTTATTTTTTCAATTTCCTAATTTGAATATTGGTCCGGTTTATGTAAAAGTAGGTATTGTACCGGATATGCATCTTAGAGTTAAGCGGATTAACAAATCCCTCACTTAATAATGATGTGTTGTCAATGAAAGTGCGGTAATGCTCATTTTAAAGACATTTAATAGTATTGATCGTATTAACATCTATAAATATACCTTGAGGTTATGGCTTTTTGTTTGTCGCATAAATACAAAAAAGTGATTACTATTATTGAATTGAATATGTGTTTCTTAAAATCATACGAGGAGAAATATTACTTTGAAACAAGCGTTTTATAAAACCACAACTGCTTTTATATTTTTGTGCAAATTAATAAACAATTCTACCGGATATGCGATTAAGCGGATTAATAAATATCTCGCTTATTAATGGGTTTCATAATTACCTTTCGTAAATATATGATTAGGTTATGGCCTTTTGTTGTATAAATATAAATTTTTTATTTACAAAATTGTAATATAAATTGGGAGTTCCTAGTGGTAACATCATTGTTTATGTGATTATAATATTTTGTGAATATGCCTAAAAGATTAGGACAAATGGATTCTACCTTAGAATTAAGAGGAACTATTGTTGGGATGGCACAAGCAGGAATGTCACCTCGAACAATATCACAACATGTTGACTTATCGGTAAGCATTTTTCTAAAGTATATTTTTTACATTGCATTGCATTGCAACACAGTCAGCATGTATTAAATATGATCACTATCAATACTATTTTATAAGATATTGGAATCTATTAAATTGACGTCAACTTTTTAAATACATATATAATGTATGTATTTTAATATAGTACTAATGATAAATGTAATCTAATACTAAGAACTAAACACTTTGTAGATTAAACAAATCCGGCGATGGATTACTAAAGGCCAGGAAGTTGGTAATAAGCCACTTGCAAGCAACAGACCACCTAAGCCTAGAATTACTTCTGGTCAAGAAGATGCGGACATACTCGGCTATACATTTACAAAATCCTTTACAACTTGCCAAAAAGAAACGCTGAATATTAATTGTTATGTTTCCACCATTCAGAGACGTTTACACGAATCAAATTTACATTGTAGAAAACCGGCAAGTAAACCTAACATTACAGAGCGTCATGCTGTAGCTCGGTTGCGCTTTTGTCGCCAATATTTAAATTTGGATTGAAGTACTGTTATCTTTACAGATGAAAAAGTATTTTCTAGCACTGATCAATGTCTAACTACAGTGTGAAAAACACAAAACTCTCGTTACAATATAGATCATGTTTTGCCCAATACGCAAAGTGGTAGAGTGACAGCTGTAGTGTGGGGATGGATATCTCAAGCGGGTCCAGGAAAATTAGTGCAAGTGACACTACCTCGATTTACTTTAGAGCAATACCTGAATATTTTAGATAACGTCTTGATACCTTCTGTGAGAAGAATATTTCCACAAGATGAGCTGGAAATTATTCAAGTAGTTTAGGATAATCCTACTATTCAAACAGCACGAAACTGGACTGGATTAAAGATCAAAACGAAGTTGAAATAATTGAATGGCCAGCAGAAATCACCAGATTTGAAACCCAATTGAAAATATGTGGGGAGCAATGATCAGAAACTGGGATAGTGATATTCAATTTAAGAACACCTGAAAATATTATCCAAGATTCACAATTAGTTTGGGAACGTTTTCGGGGATCACAGTTGTGTGAAAATTTAGTAAACTCTATGCAGTCTAGATTAGAAGCATGCATACAAAATAATGGTTATTACACAAAGTATTAATTATTTCTATACAACTTTTGTATTGTTATTGTTTTTTATATGATAATATGTTTTTATTTAATTATATTATTAAAATAAACTACAGCATGAACTGTAATTATAAACATATGCTTATTTATTAACATTTTATTAACGCAAAAGTAATACCTAAATAATGGTTATTACAATAAAAATAATATTAATGAATACGAAAATGTAATTATGATACTCATTAATAAGTGAAGTAAAGTGAAAGTAAAAAAAAAAGAATGTGACTATGTGAACAAAAATTTAAATAAATTACATTATATTGGCCCAAATATTTATTCTTACATCAAAAAATTCTGTTTGATAGTATCATTTATATTTAAAAAATTAAAATATAAAAGTTTAACTTTATTTATAAATAATTTTACACATACAGCAAAATATTAATAGTACCTATATAAAATTGTTTTTATAAAATGAGTAATTAGATTATTATTTACAATTTACTTTAATTTTATACGTTCAAAATTTTACTATCAATAAGTATGTACCTAAAATTATAGAAAAGAATGTGTTTTTTTATTCGCATAAAAATATAAATAGAAATACGGTCATAAAAAGTAATACTATTTTCTTATGGTTTGAGAAATACATGTAAAATTTAGTAATAGTAAACAAAAGGACATAACTTCAAGGTATATTTAGAAGTATAAATACTGGTAATACTATTAGAATGTGACTGAAAATGCAGTAATGTTCATTTTAGGGACATTTCTAATGACTATCGCTGTACCTTTGACTATATTGTATTGTATATTAGATAAAAATCAATTCAGATTCACTAAAATGCAATTGTATAAATTTTTCTCACATTACTAAGTTTTTACAAAAACAAGAAAAAATAAATAAAACTAATATGCAAAAACAAGACGTAATTGAAATACGGGGAAGCGAGTTACCACTGTCTTAACGTTTTATTAAACGTTTATTAAAACTACAACTTTAAACCAGAGTAAATTAAATTATACGTAAAATTTCAAAACTCTTAACATAGAGTTGACGATTCAATAATACAATTGAATTTAAGTTTGTCAAAAATACCCGGGTTCTTGTAAAAGTAAAGCGGACAATATTACGCCAGGATGGCAAAATAGTTTAGAAATTAGAAATTTGTGTAACATAAACTAGATAACCGTTTATTTTATAAATAACATTTAAGTTATACTCACACTTAAAAACCATTCAAAAAAATATAATTTTTGTTTAGCATTTGAACTTTTTTAAGGACTTTAATTGAATCTATACTATTAGCATTAATTTGTTCGCAACATTTACAAGTGGCCAGTTTTTGTTACGTTGATACGATTTAATTGATTCTGAAAATTTACTCAATTAATTCTGAAGACGTTATGTTTGTATTAAAAAAACGTAATATTTGATTTAACACATTTATGTTAAAAAATGTTTATTGGTAAATTTTACAACAGCATGATATGAACGGCACGCGTTAGTTGGGGTCGGTTCCAATTTATCACCACCCTTGTTTGTACTTATCCTAAACGGGACCCTAAAGGTTAATCATTAGAAGTCGTGTGTTTATTGTGTAGATACTTTAATTTTCGTTTACAGGTTGCAGCGGAACAGGTTTAAAATATTTACAAACACAGTTAAAGCAAGAATTGAGATGTTTTGCAACTAGTAATTTTGCATCAATATCATTAATATTTGTTGATAAATGCGTTATTTTTATAGTAAACAAGCGTTATACTAACTGATTAAATTACGCAAAAGTAATTGAATGTTATAGTAAACGCAATAAGAAAATTAGTGGTGGACGTAATTTTGCACGGATAGATACGTCCGTTGAGTTTTCGTGGGAAAAGGGTGTGCGAAGGGGCGCTTAGAACTTGTTTAAAGACTAGGAATTACCTTTTAAGGGCGAACGTACAGGGTAGATAAGTCATAAGAATAAATTTTTGCCGCAAGTATTGTGTTTTTTAACCCTTTCCTTGTAATTTTCCTTGCACGTTGTATTGAACCGGTTGCAGATGACATTAATAGTCTAGTAGACCACGTTTCTTCTTCATGCTTTTAGATTTTGCAGTTTCCGATTTCCTTTTGTTTAGTTTCTCTATGATTATATGCCTCGTGAATGAAACAGAACTTGTTTAACAACTCGAGGTTTCAATGCTAGAGGTTTAATAAAAGCAATTAATTTTTTTAGCGTTGTTTAACCTAGACGAATAGCTTAAATGAAATGTTAAAACGAAACTTGATTTAGTTATAAATTTGTGACAAATTTTAAAAACAGTTATGTTATAATCGGCTATCACTTTAAAGTAATTTATCAACTATTAAATTATTAATCAAAATCTTAGTAGTGCTAGAATTAATGTCTTACTTAAAAAAACGCATTTTAAATAACTTCTTATCTTTTATGTTATATTATTATCGCTGATATTTTTGCATAAAATTCTAATTAAAAGTTTTAGAAAACAGGTCGTAATTTAAATCACAACATGTATTAGCTTTCAAATTGATCTATTTTTCATATTAAAATGCAAATATGTCAAATACCATTTAAAATTGAAGACTTTTTTTAATTACAAATTAATTCTAGTTTTAAATTAAAATTAAGTGTATTAATGCTTATTTTTAGTTTAGTTTTTATTGTCGAAGTTAGTTAGTTGTGTTAATGCTACGTTATCTCAACGTATTTTTTAAGTATTTTTTTGAGTTTAAAACCCATAGAAATATTCGATATGATTTGGATGGACTAAGACAACTCATTTTTTTATGATGTTAAAAATGTTATAACAAATTTAAACTACAAAAAAGGATAATTTAAAGTACTTGACATAACAGAATTGTATATAATTGTAATAATTTTATTTTAACAAATTTTGAGTAATTAAGTTAATTTTACGTGTTTATATTTCTATAATTACATCATGCGACAATCTTTAACTGAAAGCATAAAAAAACAAGTTTTGTCACCACGTCTAATTTTATAGTTATAATCATACTTAGCTAGTAAATAGATAAATAATAATTATATTTACAAATTTTGTTGAACACAAGTTAGATAAGTATAAAACTTTACTGTACACAAAGAAAAATTATGTATTATATATACAGGGTTCGCCATTACTCCGATTTTGGTTTCTAGTGACTTTGTATAAATGTCAGCATAAAATGTTTAGTACTGTAGTCATTTCTATTGAAAAGCTGCATGTTTTAAAAATATTTTTGTTTACACAGAATGTTTAGTTTTTGCTGCACAGCATAAAGTTACACTTTTTTAAATAGCAACCTATCAATTTTTTATGCTGTTTGTTGAAGGTTTTATTTAGATGAAAAATACTTTTAAAATTTTAGAATTTATTGCGACGTCGCCATTTTTTTAAAACTGCAGCATCAGAAAAAAGTTGTCACAAAACGTGTTTTTTAAAATTTTGGAATTTGTTTTTGTAAATTCGTAGATAAAAGTTAAAAATACTTAAACAGCCTACAAAGGTGAAAGTAATGCAAAGAAAATGTAAAGGGAAAGGAGGAAAAAGAACTTGGTTATAAGAAAGATGGAAGGCCAAGAAAGAAGAAAAGAACGTAAAAAGCAAGTGGATAACTTGTTAAAAATGAATTGGAAGTGGAAAAAGGTATAAGAGACGCCAATTAAAATAGCGAGTAGGTTAATACTGGTGAAATTCTGTAGAAGATAAGCTAAAAATATTAAAGAAAAAGGTGAAGATATTACTGCTAGTAAAAAAGTGTTACAAAAATATAAGGATGGAAGGAAGAAAACTAAGAGAAGAAAGAAAAAGAACAAAAATAGTTTATGAAATTATGGGTTCAGAGAGAGGAGATGCATTAGAACGTAAAAAAAATAAATTAAAGAGGTCAAAAAACTAGAAATAAGTAGAGTAAAGGATATAAAAAATGGAGACGACTAGGCAAAGATCAAGGAGAACTATAAAGAAAAAACGAAGGAAATAGGATTAGTATTTTGAAACGTTTGAAGAAAGGTTTGACATTATGGGTTTAGTTGAAACGTGACTGGAGGAAAAAGATTGGGAAAAATGGAAAGTAACTTTACCAGAAAGACATAAATGTGCATTACGTGACAAAAAAAGGAAGATCGCGAGGAGGTATAATATCGGAAGTAAGAGAAGAATGGGTAGTAGAAGAAGAGGAGAATAAAAAGCAAGAACAAGGAATAATAGTAAATCAATTATTAAGGGAAGATAAGCGTAAATATACGGTGATAACAGTTTACGATCAAGAAATAAAACAAACAATGAAGAACTTGAAACAGCTACTGATTGAAAAGGAAATAGAAAAAGTTAATAATAGGTGGGGATTTTAACACGAAAATTGGAGAAGATGGGGTACGATAGTAAATGGGTAAGAAATAAAAAGAGTAACGATGGATAAAGTATTAAAGAAACAAGGTAGAGAGCTATTGGAGTTGTGACAGATGGGGTTGACTATACTTAACGGAAATATGGAAGAAGCATGTAGAGGAGAACATACATATATAGGTGAAAGCGGAAAATCTATAATATATTATGTAATGGTTAGTGGAAAGGTTTTAGAAGAAATAGAAAGTTTTAAAATAGTGGAAATGGTTGATTCAGACCATCAGCTATTAAAAGTAAGGCTAAAACGTTGGAAGAAAGAAAAAAAATTCAAACACAGTTAGAGGAAAAAAAAGTATGGACAGATGAAATCATTGAGGTTTATAAAAAAAAATAAAGAAGGAACAATGAATGGAAGAAGAAATAGAGGAAGGAGTGAAAGAAGTAATCAATAAAACGGATAAAGCAGTAGAAAGAAAAAGGTACAATAAAAAAACATAAAGGAGTGTAGAGAAAAGAAGTGGTGGAATAAGGAATGCAGGGAAGCTAAAAAAAGTAAGAAGAAGTAAAAGAAGGTGGAAAAAAGAAAAAATTCAAATTTAAAAATAAAAAAAATTAAGATAACATGACAGAAAATAATGTTGTAAGAGAAAATAGGAATATAGAAAGGTGATTCCGTTCTAATTGTGACTTTTTTGATTAAAAATTTTTAGATTTTGAAATTAAACTTTTCCATTTTTTTATGCATATTATTCATAAATTTTACTGTAGAAATAAAAATCTGAGAGGATTTTACTACAACAAATTCTTTAAGATAATTATTTATTAAATTTATTAATAAATTCTGTAATAACATTTTTTAAACTCTTTTATAATAATTATTGAACACATTAATGATGATTAATGACAATTATAACAATTAACTCTTTTATAGAATTTAACAAAAAATAAATTAATTAATTAAATTAATTAACATTAAATAATTTAATAAAATTAAATAAATGAATAAACTAATCAATACTCTATTAATGAGTATATATAAAAAAATAATTTATAGGTAATTTCTAGAAATGGACATAATACGGGAAATAGACGTTAGGATTAGAAAGAGAAACGCCAGAGTACATAGTAAAGAAAGAAATAAAGTTAGAAAAGATAAGAACAAATAAAAAAAAGAGAAGAATGTAAATTGATTCAAATATATACTGGACAGAGGTGAAAAATAAAAAAAATAATTATGGACAAGAAGGAAGAGGAAAGTATTATAAAATTAAACAGAAGAACAGGCAAAACAAATAAAAGTATTTTTAGACAGTACTTATCCAAAACCGGATATTGCATCAACTTTGAGAATTTCCGTTGTAGACGTTGATTGTGGTACGGAAGATGCTCGATCAGTTTTAGCGGTAGTGCTGGGTGAGACAGATGATGGGTTTTACCAAAGTGTTGCTTCAAAATATTATAGCTGTTTAGAATTAAGTAATTGTCTTGCTAATATTGTAGCAATTGATAAAATTCCCAAACAGAAAGAAGATTTTCTTAGATTGGTTGCTCAGCTCAGCTCAGTCTACCGGGCATGAGCAAGGTTTTAAAAAGCGTTCCTGTAAATCTAAACTCCAATTAAATAAGTGTCCAAAAAATGTCATAATAGTCTAACATGTATAAATAAGTAAAGAAAACAATAGTTATTAACGTCATAAGGTCGATATGTATCAAATAGCAGACAAGTTTTTATAATCATCGAGTCTTTCTTTTGCTTATCAGTCGTGGGTCGTTCAGTACTTTTCACCATACTATAAATACTTAGTATTTAACAATTATTTGTAAGACTTGCATTTTTCTTTAATTTAAATTAAAATTAAATTTTAAAACAAGGGAACACATAAAGGAATATAAAACTTTACATGGAATAAGACCAAAAATGTTTGTGGCACGAATGAGGAAATTTTGCTGCGAATCAAAAAAGTTTGCACTAAATACTTTATGGACTAAAATCTTTATGTTAAAAACCTATTTGAAACTCCATGATAAAGTTGACATTTCCAGAATAGTATTATGCTAGATTGTTTGTTATTATTACAAGTTCTCGTTATGTTTTTGCAGATATTAAAAAGTTTTTGCTTAGTTAAGTTGAAAATCTGAACGAGCAACATCTGTTAAAAAAAGTCACTTTTTTTGTTTTTTGTTGTGTCTGTACAAAATTAAAGATGCAGGTCAATTTTTAATTGTTACATTAGAAGACAGAAAAAACAAGTGTACAAGAAAGCTCACTATTACAAAAAACGACACATTTTTTCAAGGTTGTACTTGATATAGAAAATATGCAGCATTTTAACGGTCAGGTTTAGAAAATTAGCGGGTTTTTGTGGAGTGCAGGAACAGCAAGTGCACAGCGACAATTTGTTAGAATTTATAAAATTGGAAAAATTCCAAGAAAAATAGTAAAATTTTTAAATTTGAAAGAGCCTGAGAAGTACACAGCAAGTTTGACGTTGAAAAAATTTTGGGGTTAGAAATTGTCTGCAGTGCAGAGCAATATGTTGAGCAATCAATTAGCAAGAAAATCCAGATTTCCAAACAACTTTGTAATTCAACCAAAAGTGCTTCAACCTCAATTTTAACATTAGAAAATTACAACGATTCTTCGGTTACAAAACAAAAGATTTCTACTGCTGTAGTACCAAGCCCAAATAAAGAAATTAAAAAATTTAGGCAATACCAGTTGCTCTTTTCATTTCAGTTATTGTTGTCGTATTAAATATTTTTGGTTAATTATAATGTTGTAATTGACGTGAAAAATACTTACAATTTTATTGAAAAATTTGTAAAAACTAAAACATATTCGCCAAGACCTATATAGGTTTCATTTTGATGAGGAATAGAGTACTGATAAATCCTAAACATCAGTATGCTACGATGAAAAATTTTTTAGTGCTCCAAACCAAAAATTCTAATTATCAAAAACGACATTCAACAGATATGCAACCTTATACCATAACCAATATTGAATGTTTAATTGTTGGCATTACACACTTTGGGTAAACTCTTCTTTGAAACCTTTTGCATACGCATTCCTAACGTAGTTTGACTCTAACTTAAAATAGCTAAAACAATCTTAAATCTAAGGTCTTACTCATCAGTGTCTTTAAAATTCTGTTAATGCTATGTATACACAGATGCTATTTTCTGCTTTGGCACAATCACTGGACTAATTCAAAGCGCTTGGTCTTTTTGAGCCTTTGCGCTAGCTGTGAATTATCAAGGAGTCGGATGGCCTCTTTGTTTACATGTTCAATAAGCAGTTGTTTATGACTTCTGGCACTTAGGAATGACTTGATGACAGTTTTTACCTCGAGATCTTGGTTTCTATCACTGTTGCGGCAGTACTAAGGTGCAGTCATAATGTGCCTTAATAGTTTATTTTATAATCTAAATAATAAGAAGATTGCTTTTGCTGGAATAAATCCAAAGCTGGATTCCATATGGTCAAACGGGCCTTAGCATTTGTTTATAAAGTATAAATTCATTACGTGTTGACAACTTGGAGAATATTTTTTTTATACCTGTAAACCAAGGTTTTCTTTTAAATAGAACTTTGAGCGTAACCTCGTATCAAATGTCATACCCATGTATTTAGCCGTATTACTGGATCTACAATACTACCTTGTGGCACCCCTGCATCGATTTCTTTGAATATAGAATGTATATTAGAATATTTTCTTGTCTTATCCTGAAGTACCTTTCTGACAAATACAATTTTAAAATTTGCAAATATTGACGAGGTAATAATATGCATAGCTTGTGGCACAAACTGTTGTGCGTCAAAAACTTGTGCTGGATTTAAAAAGAAAGAAGCGCAAACTTTCTTTTTTTGAAGTGATTTTTTGATAATGTTTGTGATCTTGTGCACTTAACCTATGGTTGAATGTCTTTTTCTAAAGCCAAATTGGTGATGAGGAATGACATTCTTTTTTTCGATTATCGGTTTTAGTCTTCTGAGATAGGCTTGTATAAATAATCTTTTTGTACAGATTTTGCTGGCTTAAAGATCATTATAACTTTTTTTTGTTTATCCTTTAACATCTGCATATCTTTTGCTACTATGCATCCACGGTAGTTGGCTGGATGTGCTTCCCCATAACGTACACATTTTGGGAAAGTTTTCTTTTGCTGTTTACACTTTGCAGTAATGTGTTTCTGTGTAAGCTCATATGATTGACACTGCTTGTGGCATTAGTTTATTTTTTCTGATGGTTTGAATTTCTATTCGAATGACCATGATATCTTTTTTTTTCTAAAATTTTGTTAACCTCTTCATCATGTCTAAATGACAACATGTAAATGTTTTGTTTTGCATTTTGATTTTTTTGTGGCTTCAAATAATTTGTATCCTCTTTTTTTAGAGTTTGCTGATAGTATCGTTGTATATTATTTTACATTGTTTACATTGGTGCACGGAGGTTTTACCGATTTTCTGTTAACAAGTCTTTTTGTGTTTATCGAATACTTTAAACCATTGTCTCTTTTTTCTTTGGTTACCTTGTCATTCCCGTGACTTTAGATTAGTCTTTCAGTTGCTGTGGTTTTGCTAGTGCTACTATTCGTACAAAGTTGCATTTCATAGTTCGGATCAGCAACTATGACAAAATTAGTTAGATGTGATTTGATTTTCTTAATGTGTTTCGTCTATATCATTTTCTAAAAATAAATTAAAAATTATTATTATGGAATGTTAAGTCACAATAACGAAATAAAGAATATAATTTTAAATGATTTAATGCCTTTCCCATATACGTAACTGTTTTTTTTTATTTATTAATTATTGGCGGCTACATGTTTCGACCTAACGGTCATCATCAGGCCTCTAAAATTATCAATTAAAGTAAAATCACAACCTTAAAATTCTTAATAAACTTACAATTAATAAATAAATTAATAAATTTACCTCTTCTATATGGCCTTCCAAAAATTCATAAACTAAACAATCCTATTAGGCCTATTGTTTCTTTTTATAACACTCCTGTTTCTAAAATTTCATCTTGGTTAAATCAAACTTTACGTTCTTACCTTAACTTTCAATTTCCTTTTTCAATTTCTAATTCACAATCACTAGCTGATGAATTAGTTGATTTAACTTTAGATACAAATTGTTTTCTTATATCTTTTGATATTGTTAATCTTTTTCCAAGCATTCCTTTTATAGAATGTCAAAATATTATTAATGAACTTTTATTTGAATCTAACCTTCCTGATCATATTTGCGAATTTTTATCTGATTGTTTAAAATTATGTTTAAATCAAAATTTTTTCAATTTTAATAATCAAACTTATATTCAAAAAACAATCTTTCACCTATACTGGCTGAAATTTTCATAACTAACTTAGAAACTAAGAACCTTTTTTTGAATAATTTAATTAAAAAACATTTTATTTACTATAAAAGATATGTTGACGATATTTTGGTTGTATTTAAAGGTAATAATTATGACTTAGACCTTTGTTTTAATATTCTAAATTCATTACATCCTAACATTTAATTCACTTTTGAAAAAGAATCTAATAACGTTCTTAATTTTGTAGACTTATCTTTAAATAGAGTTAATAATTCTGTCAAAATTGGTATTCATCGTAAAAATACTACTACTGATCATGTCATTCCTTTTTCTTCTTTTCCTCCTTTTTCACACAAAATGTCATCTTTTTGATTCTTTTTTAATCGTTTATACAAATTACCTCTTGATAAATTTAATTTTAATAAAGAACTTAACATTATTTATAATTTAGCAAATAATAATAATTATCCTTTAGATATATTCAAAAAACTTCAAAATAAAATTATTAATTCCATTAATATTAAAAACATTTCAACTCTTACTTCACTTTCAGATAACATTAAAAAGACATATTTTTCTCTTCCTTACATTGGTCGCTCTTCTTTTCAATTTCAAAATTGATTTAAAAAGCATAATATTAATATTTCTTTTTCATCTAAATTTAATTTAAAATTTTTACTTGTCAATAGTAAACACAAAGTTGATATTCTGAATAAATCTGGTGTTTACAAATTAAATTGTGATAGCTGTAGCTCTTTTTATATTGAACAAACCGGCCGTAAATTTCGAACAATAATGTTGGTATTAATTTAAATAATAAATCTTCTTTCGCTAATCATATATTAGAATAGAACCATTGTTTTGATTATAAAAGTAACTACAAAATTCTTCATATTTGCAATAAAAGTCTAAAATTAAATTTTTTGGAAATAAAAGAAATTGTTAAACATAAAAACTCAGACCCAGACGCATGTTTAAATGAAATTGTTAATTTTGAAAATGATTATCTTTTTCTTAAATAATATTTTTGTTCTTATTTAAATTATTTTTATATTTATTTAATTTTCTTGTTAATAATATTATTATTTTATATACATTTCGCGATTAATTTATATTGTCATTTTGTTTAATTTATGTCATTTTGACAGAAACTGTTCATTTTTAATTTATTAATTTATTTATTAATTGTAAGTTTATTAAGAACTTTAAGGTTGTGATTTTACTTTAATTGATAATTTTAGAGGCCTGATGATGACCGTTAGGTCGAAACATGTAGCCGCCAATAATTAATAAATAAAAAAAACAGTTACGTATATGAGAAAGGCATTAAATCATTTAAAATTATAATTAAAAATCCCATTTTGAGCTTTACAATGGATAATACAATCTGAAATAAAGAATAGTTTCAAAGTATGTTAAGTAACAATTTGATTTTGAACATTTAATTTAATTAAGTTTACTTATCCTTTTTGCTTAGATATTTTAGTGTCCTTAAATATTAAACTTAAAATTCTAACTGTTTATGTTAAATAAAACGTCATCGCTTTTTTTATTTGTACGCAATAAATAAGAACAATATACTTCTATAGATATTTTGAAATTATAGATTTAAAAAGACATTCATTTTAGACAAAATTAATTGAAAAATAATAAACTTACAACACAAAAATATTTTTTTGTTGAGATTAATTTATATGAATTATTTGTTATGATCAATTTGCAGTCGGAATTTGTTTACGTGTATAGAAAACGTTAATTATTAAAGTCTAATTTATTGTAACTTTAATTACATTTTATATCATTTACATATCAATTCCAATATGATTAATAATCCTGATTTTATTACTTAAAGACCAATAAACTTGTCTAAAGCAAAAGTAACATAAAATAATCGTTACTGTGAAAATCATAATTTAAATGATATTTTTATTTGTCTAGATTTATTAGTTTTTTTACATTATATTTCAGTAGACATAAATTGCTATTATTTTTATAACCATTTACAAATCAAACGTCGTCAGTTTTTTTTTTACATATTTATTAATTTAAAATTAATGTTTTCAATAGTAAAAGTATCGTTCATTTAAAAAAAAATAGAATATACATTTGTATACATACATTACAGATGCTTACTGTTAAAAAAACTAATTAATTGTAGAGGACCAAATTTTATCAAAATTTTAAAAATTGACTTATATTTTATTTAAATAACTATAACAAAAGTGAAATTTTATTATTAAATTATAATTTATTGAGAATTTAATGCGATTTATTGCATATACATGACCATTCCGTTTTGATTAGTAACATAAATTTTATTACTAAAAAATTAATAAAAAAATTTATTGACGTTTCTAACAAAAAATAATCGTTATTTTTAAAACTATAAATTAAATAATATTTTTATTTGTCAAGGTTTATTGGCATTGCGCACATAAACTACTGATTAGTATTTGAGTAGACTTAGTTTACAGTGTTTTTTTAACATTTATGTTAATCAAAACGTCATCAGTTTCTTTTTGTAAATTTTTTTAAATTAATTAATATTTACTATGATATAATTCGAAACTTTATTAATTTTTAGATTTTTTTAGATTACAACCGTAACTTGTACTTGTATTAATTAAGAAAATATTGATAAAGAAGCACATAATTAATGAGAAATATTAGCTTAATAAATTGTTTTCACAAAAAGATTAAGAAATGTGCATAATAACGATTTAAAATACGTATAAATTATAATCATTCAAAAATAAAAGAACGCTAATTCATAAACACATAAATTATGCATAATAATTTAAATTGCAAGCTGAACTTTAATTGTTAATTTAACAGCTTTATGTTTAATCAAGAATCAAGACTATTTACATATATAAAATGTTTTAAACAAATGCTAAGAGCAAACGTTTTAGATTTCTTTTAAATAATTTAATAGTTTAAATAAAGACATTTTCTACAAAAACATATCATACAATTTATTTTTAAACAATAAAATAATAGTAGAATTCAGGTTTCCACGGATTGCATTTGTAATGCAATTTTTAACACGTCGCAGTAGACATATTCAGAGCCCAGAACAAACTGATTGATTGTGCCGTGAAATTTCGCTTTTATAGACCGGCCTTTAATCGATAAAACTTGTTTATCTCCAGTAAAGCAAAATTAAAATCTTAATTAGTTTAATTGATTCATTATTTTTTTGCTGACAGTAATTAGAAACATTTGCTAAAATTTTTGTGTTTTCAAACATAATTACACCGCTGACTTTGAAGATTGTTCAAGACGACTACGAACTTCCACGTTTCTGTCCGTTTCTTCTATGTAAGCACAACCACAAGAGCAAGGAATGTTATAAACGCCGTCGGATTGAAAAGGAATAACGTCCTTCATTGGATTTAAGAGTTGGCTCAAATTAGAAAGGGTAGAAAACCGAGAAATAATGTGTTTAGACAACATTTTTCCTATGCACTACTTGAGACATAGATTTCGCTGTTACTCTTGGATTAGCAGACGTAAGTTTTGTAATAAACCGCTTAATACTTTTTCTATTGTAATTGTTTGCGACATCTTGGTTAGATGATTCAACTCGTTACAGCTCTGTAAACTAAAGAATTCACTACTGATAATTTCTATAAAAAGTGATGATAAAACAATCTATTTAAATATCTATCTGTATGGGTGGGCTTTTGATAAACTGAATTTGATAATAAACCATTTTCGTTTCGATTAAATATAACGTTCAAAAATGGTAAAGAGGAGTTCTTTTCTAATTCCATAGTAAAACGAATATTTTGATAAATTCAGTTTATATGACACAAACTTGTTGAGCTTTAAAGGAAATTTTTGCCAAATGACAAAAGTGGCATTAACGTATCTGTACCAACACTCGGGTTTTAACTCAAAACGGAGAACTCATGGCGGCTCACACTGTTTGTGTGTAAAACTTTTTTCGAAAAGTAAAATATGTAGACGTCAAACATTTTTCAACAACAGGTACTATGTCGCTTGAAATATTATTCTCGTTGAATAAAGATCTAACAATGTTAATTGAATCAGGTACCGGCACGTTAGTAAACAAACACTCGTCATCATTCTGAAGCTTTTGAACAAAATCCTCCGAATTTAGTAGAAATGAATTAGTTTTTCCTGCTAAACCGGCCTTTCTAAATTTTTACACAATATTGTTACCAAAATCAGCATCTACTCAACTATTCTTTTCAAATTAGCAAAAAATACAAAAAAAAGCGAGATAACATAAAATCACAGTATGCCCTACAAATTTTTTTACAAGTTAACCTTCGGATTACCAAGCAATTTTTGAGGCGCCGATTGCAAGTGGGGTCAAATTTGACCCCAAGTTTTTCTTATTTTGTAAAGAAAAACCGATTAATTTGTAATGGTAACCTTTATTAATATTTTAAATTAACATTAGATTTCATATAAACTAATAAAAATATAAAAATAAAATGTAAACATAAATTAGTGAGGGCAACAACTATTACATCTTATTGTAGTTTTTTTTGGCAATGTTGTTTACATACAAAGAGTTTGCACTTTTCACATGTTTTCGAACATTTTTTGTCATTTGCTCTTGGACATATCTTACAACGACCTCTTTTTGGGCGAGCGATAGTTTCGTCTTGCGGTCCCACTTTCTCTGGTTCTGTGTCTGCCCAAACTATCGCTATTGCATTTTGCACGTGTCTTGGTAATCCTTGAAGTGTACGTTTTTTGTTATGTGGGACTACTAATTTAAACCCAAGTTTTTGCAAAAATAATCTCCTTCAAGATGTTTTCCCTTTTTCAAAATTTCCAAATTTCGTAGTGTATAGAATAAATGCATTCATGGCAGCAATATCAAAAAAAATTAAAAAATAGAACAAGAGGCCAGCGATTTGTATTTCTTCTGCATAAGTATTTTGTCACCATTTTATCGACGCTGTCCACAGCTCTTTTGCAGTTATTATAGTCCATGATAACTTTGTTTGTAACTTAGGTCTTCTTCGGACAATTCCAAATCTTGGTGTTGTGTTGAAAGTAGCATTACGCTTCTATATTTTTAGGTACGTAAGATACTAAAATTGTGTGTTCTCCATATAGAATTTTGCTTGAGTATTCTGCTCGATTTTTTGTTGGCAAAAATTCTTTTGGTATTTCTCTACGTGTCATACGAATTGTCCGGTCAAGGTTTTTGATTGCTGCAGTAGCTCCTTCGCCAAAGACATAGACGTAAAGAATTCTCTGTGATAATACCATAACCTTCCCTCAAACCCTCAACCAAATTCAAAACTACCCGCTTCCCTAGAAATAAAATTTTATACTTGTGCATAAAACGATAAAATTGTGTTTTACCCTGTTCTCGTTCTGAAGCGTTGTCTACCATTCCAGTATATATTTGGAAATTCTAGCAATATCTGTCACTAACATCGCATAAAGCCCAGATTTTAATTCCGTATTTATCTGGCTTCGACTTGATATACACTCGAAAGGGATATTTTCCACGGAAAGGAACAAGTTGTTCATCAATACATACTTCAGCATTAGGGTTATTCGATTTTTTGCCATTTTGCAGCAAGAATATCGTGAATGTTACGAATAGCTGCTAATTTATCTGTTGCCTGTCGTTCTTCGGGTATCCATATCGTCAAATCGAATGTATTTCAAAAGGTCTCTCATTTGATTACGAGACATTGCAGCACAAAAATTGGTCTATGGAGAGACATGTATTTTGTACTCCACAGCTCCAATATTGGTTCTGGGCGTGCTTTCAAACCACCAGCTAGAAGCAGTAATCCAAAAAATGCATGTAACTCATCCGCATCTACTGGCTTCCACGTATCGCCTACAATTCTTCTAGCTCGAATGTATGTTTCTCTAAGTATTATGTCCATAATGTCTTTCGAGATAAATAAATGGAAAGCATCTAAGCATGTTGAAATATCTTCACTGAATTTTGTTAATCCTGGCGGTGTTTTTAGAATGTTTCGCTGATTTCGTCTTCTAACATGAGGCTTATCTTTTTTCTATATGAAACCATCTTTACCCACCAGTATATCTTTATCATTGGGCGAATAATCATCACTGTCATCGTCTTCCGAACTTTCAATTGGGTTTACATGAGGTACACTTACTTCTTCAAATTCGGCATCACTATCGTCAGATAAAATTTCATCATTAATTTCATCCAGTAAATTAATTTTGCTAGCTATTTCTTCCACTTCACGCTGAGACAAATATTTTCTAGCCATAATTCAACAACAACTATTTCCAATCAAATGTAATAACACAGCAGACACACTTTTCAACTGATTCGAACAAACTCACCGATTGTAATGACTAAAAACGGAATGGTAGTAATCATGATTCAGACGAATAACACGTTGAAACACGTTGAAACAAGCAGATTAGATGACAAATGCAGACAAAATATTAGAATTACTTTTTAGAACGTCGGTTACCAAGTGGGGTCAAATATGACACCAACAACAATATTTTTTTTACGTCGCAAAACAAATAACAATTGAAAAATTTGTTATATATTATTAAACATTGTTGAAAGAAACTAAGCTAAAAAAAATATTGGGACCATTGTAAAATAAACTTAAGAAAAGACAACAAAAACAACACGTCTGGGGCCAAAAAAGACCCCAATGGTAATCGGAAGGTTAATAAAGAAAATTTGAAACCATTAGTTTTCTTTTAAAAGACAAAGTCATGCTTTTACTATTTTTACAGATTATAGACCACTGTCAGTTGTCTTCCAACAAACTCCAGAAAAAGCAACGTCTAGATAGATGCGTCAGCTAAATTTTTTCAGTCAATCTTCTACTAATATTAAACACTAAACAGGAGAAAAAATCTAGCAGCTCATGCATGCTCAAGAATCAATGCAAAAGAAATACTTTCAATAATTACTGTTGAAGAAGGAGGAGGAAATAGACAATGCAGCAATGAACGACAAAGAAAATTTAGTTTAGAATAGTGTAGAAGCAGAAGAAGAAAAAGATGATAACATACCTTTAGCAAAAATTGCTCAAATTTAAATTAAAGTGATTGTTTCAACAGCTAAAGGTAGAAATAAACATCGGTAGTCCTACAAAATCTAAGAAAACGCCTGCACAAAACATAATTCATAATGCAAAAAAACGCAATGCTTCCTAAGTTTTTTTTAGTAATCAAGTCATTCAGGAAATTGTAACACACAAATCAACGTATTCAAGTAACTCTGCCAAGTATGAAACTCTAAAGAAGAAATTCGAGCCTTTCTTGAATTTTTGATATACTAGATATACTAGAACGTGAAATATGTTCATTTGGTATGTACATGCCATATTATGAGATCAAAATTGTTAAGCTACGTGACTCGAGCACCAAGTATATGATTGATGCTAGCCTATATTTGGAAAAAGAAACAAGCTCAGAAGGATTTCCTCTTTCCAACTACTATGTCAAAAAATTAAAGAAAACCATCTGCGGCAGAAAGAGAAACGTGACTATGAACAACTGGTTCACTTCAGCACCAGTTGCAGAAGAACATCTAAAATCTCCGTATACACTTACTATCGTTGGCACTATACAAAGAAAACCCAAACACTTTTTGAAATAATTTGCTTACCAGTTTTCTTTCAACTTAAACTATAACCGACATTTTCATGTTTTGTAAATTTACTGCATGTGGGGCAAAAACCGGTAGTACCCGGTCGTGCCCCATATGAAATAGTCACATTTTAAATATTTCGAAACGCAGTCAATGTGTTATTATTTTTTTATATTCTACTAGTTGCAAACATAATGGTACGTAATTATCAAAGAAAGTCAGACCGACAGAATTGGTCAGCAGATAATATGAAAAGAGCGATAGAGCAAATTTTATCAGACGCAATGGGGTACAAGAAAGCTGCTCAAACCTACATGGTTTCGCAATCTACGTTGGAAGATAAGATGAAAAAAATGAAGAAGAATGGTTTATCATTGGAAGACGCTTTTTCTAAGGGTAAGTTACTGACAGATAAATTGTCTCTAACACAATAAAAATGATTTTTTTTGTTAGGAATGGGAAAATACAAATGTGTTTTCTCAAAAGAACAAGAAATTGAGCTTGTAGGATACGTGCAGGTCATGGAAAGTCGTTTGTTTGGCCTTACTACTAGTGGATTAAGACGTGTCGCTTATCAATTGGCCGAAACAAATCATTTATCACACAATTTTAATCGCGACAATGAAATAGCTGGGTTGGATTGGCTAAAAGGTTTCCTTAAGCGGCATCATAATTTGTCACTAAGATCTTCAGAATCTACATCGGCAGCACGTGCCATGGGATTTAATAAAGTGGCCGTTGGAAAATTCTTTGATCTACTGATAAGTTTAACTGACAAATATAAGTTTCGTCCAAGTATAATCTATAACGTCGATAAAACGGGTCTCACAACTGTTCCAAAGAGCCATTCTAAGGTAATTGCAATGAGAGGCCGCAGACAAGTGGGAACTTTGGCGTCTTGCCACGTAAATCTGGGAACTGGTGGCAAACACACCTTTACTTCCCCGAAACTAGCTCTGGGCGGGGTTCCTATGTTGAATGGATGTTACTTATTGAGGGCGCCAAGCCTAATGGAACGAAGACAGCTCTGGGAAGGCCAACCCAAAGCCCCAATCCAATTCCCAAACCCACACACAATTAAAACAAAAAAAAAAGAATGCTATTTCCTTCTTGCATGCCTTTTTTGTTTATTTTTTAACCAGAATGGTACTTTATTTTATTCACATCTATTACCGTCCACTTCGTGATTAAACTAATTATATACCTCGTACCGGTGGCTGGGATGGTCACCTGTGGATGGAGAAAGCATCCACTAATTAATTCGTGTAAGTTATCGCTTCCAAATGTTCCAATAAAATATATTACAACATGTATTTCGACAGGACCCCCAACACAATAGAACCACACGACAGCTTGCAACAAGACCCAATCGCACATGAAACTTTCCCCAAATAGCCGGGTAAGACTAAACCTAACATAAATTGCTAAAAACAAACATAACGTTAACTTTTGAAGCTACCGAGGAGGTGTACATACCCAGGTGGTCGGCAGATGAGTTGTACCGTGTGGAAGTTTAAAAATCTCCCAAAATTAGGTATGTCAATTAAACAAATTTCCAATACAATCTAAATAATTGTTACTAATTGACTGTTGCTTTGTAGCACAATCCGATTGCTCGAAGTTAATTTAATTTCCAAATCTACATAAGCTGACTTCCATACACGTTGGTGAAAGCAGGAAAAGTAAAGTATGTAATCACAACGATCTTGTTATCAACCAATGCATCACCAAGGTTAAAATAACGTAATTTCCTGTCTGATAAAATGATTTAAAATTTTAAAAATTGTGCAGGTCAGGATTTTAACGTTAAAGTCCGGAGAACAAGGACAATTGGTAACAGCAGTTTTGTGCTTCGTGACAGCAGGTCATTATGTCCTTCCACTTCTCATATTGCCACGGTTAAGAATGAAGGCTGAATTACTAGACGGCGAACCTGCTGAAACAACAGCAGCATGTCATCCAAGTGGTTGGATGCAGCCAACCATTTTCGTTCAGTTGATGCAACACTTTATTAAGCACATCAAACCAACAAAGGATGATCTGGTTTTATTACTTTTGGCCACTCATACGAAGAATATTGGTTTAATAGACCTTGAGCGTCAAAATGGTGTCATATTATTATGCTTCCCTCCACATTGCACGCACAAATTACAACCGCCAGATGTTAGCTTCATGGCGCCGCTAAGTACTTTTTACAGCTAGGAGGTAAAAACGTGGCTTCGAACGAACCCTGCAAAAGCAGTTACACTATACCAAATTGGTGCTCTGTTTGGCAAGGCTTACAACAAAGCAGCAACCATTCAAACAGCAGCATTTGGATTTTGACAGACAGGAATTTACCTTACAGACAAGTGTCGCTTTGGCAAGGCTGACTTTGCTCCAGCGAAAACAACCAAGCGTGACCAGCCAATGCAAGGAATTATACCTGAGATTATACACGATATCGAAACCTTAGCGGAAACTGTACCCGAAGATATTCCCAAGACTTTATTCACTTTCGCTGTAGCTGGGCCGTCTGGAATAAGTGTCAATAAACACACAATTGAGTTGGGTAGACAAGCTACACCCGAAAGATGCATTCCGAATACCCAGTTGCCACCTCTGACAATAAAACCCAGTAAATTTTATTGTCAGTCTAGTCCTTTTACGTTCACTGTATCTCCGATGGCTGTAATGGAAGTTCCACGTGGTAATCGAAAAATAACTACAAAGGGTCGCATAAGAGAGAAAACCGCGATTTTGACAGAATCGCCTTACAAGAATGAGCTTGAAGAATTGTTCGCTGCTAGGAATAAATCAACAAAATCGCAGAATATAAAAAGAAAGTTTACTGAAAAAAGTAATAAAAACAAAAGAAAGAAAGGTATTGAGGAGACTACCTTAGAATCCGAAACTGAAGAGGAAGACTCACAAGATGAAGACGCCGCACTGTGCATTTATTGGAAAGAACTATATTCAGCAACAAAAAAGAAATGACGGTTGGATTAAATGCTGCAATACTACATGCCTCAATTGGGCACATAAGGGTTGTACGAGATGGCCTGAAGACGATATGGACGATTTTGTCTGTAAAATTTGCAAATCAAGCGTTAACATTATGTTACCGCTTGGATTCGTAAACTCTTTATACCATACCCGGTTTTGCCCCTTTTAACATACGGTTCTGCCCCTACCCATGAGGCAGAACCGTATTTTGAAGTGTTTTAGTTTTTACTTCTTTTTTTGTTTTTTTAAATACTTCTGTCGATTCCAATTAGCGTACGAGTACGTTAACGCGAATCACTTAGCATCAACTAAAGAAATCCGTTAAAAATCGATATAGAAATAAATCAGATTGTCGAACTTAGTTCTAAGAAAACTGAATTTTGCATTTAATTATTTGAAGTATTGTTTTAGTTACAGCCCAAGATAAACGTGATTGTGTAGACAAAGTACATTTTGTTAAGCTAGGGTCAGTAATAATGCTAAGAAATAAACGTTACTATCTGCTTTAATTATTTTATTAACAATTGATTTTTCAGATGATGGAAAATTAAAGAAAACGATAATTAACACAATACATTAATACGTTTCACGGATTTTACAGCATTTACCGCACAGTTACAATCAACAAACAATTTCCATTTGTTTACATAGTCAGGACTGGCCTGAAAACTTTAATTGCAAATATCTCAAAACTGGGTCACTTTAGACCAAATCTTTAAATGAAAAATTTTCATTTAAGCCACATGGAAACTACTCCTTGAGTTTGTAGTCGTATTTCAGATACATCCAATATATTAAATAGTTTTTTGTGATATAATTGATTTTTTTGGTCGTGCTCATTTCAATCAATGCTGGTTTTTTTTTAAATTTTTGAAGTAGAACACTTTAAAGTCAACTTCTAATTAATTAAAGAAGTAGTTCTAATGTTTTTTGTAATCAAGTATTTCGAAAATAGAATAAACACATTAACATTTTAATTTATTCAAATGACATTAGAAGCACACAAAAATAATTAGATTTTGTTTATAAATATTTTTAAATTGAATTTTTTGTAACAAATTTATTAAAATAGTACATAAAGTATAAAAGAAATAAAAGTTATTGTAAATATTACAGTTGATAGCTGAACGAGCAAAAAAAATCTTGTTGGCGTTATAAATTTTAAATTCTAATATGAAAATCTAATTAACGTTTTATAAGATGGAAGATTCTAAAATTTAAATAACTAAAAAAGGCGTATCTGGCTAATCACATGTAGACGTAACACTTCCATATATTTTCTTGTTAATGTCGTCAATTAATTTCTTTAATTTGCTGTAAATCAATAAATGTCGTTAAGTGCATGTCATTATTATCTTTCTGCTCACATTTCAATGACGTGCTAAAATCAACAAATCCAGAAGAATTCCCACGAGTTACACGGAATGTAGTCGAGCAGCTCCTGTTGCAGTAACCTCCACACTTGATAATGATTTCAGTAATACAGCGAAATTAATGATGGTAACGGACCTTATCATTAAAACTTGACATCGAGCATTAATACCGCAATTTTTGCATTCAATACTCTTTTTCGCGAAGCAACAAAAATCATTTGCAAATCTTCTATGTACGCGTCGTGCGAGACTAACAAAATCATAAATTACATGGATAATAATTCACCTTTGTCAATTTTACGACAGGAAGATTTAAAATACAGGTCGCGATTTCTTGATACGCGCTATGTCTTAAAATACGATTTGTGAAGACGACTCTTTCAGGACAAATGTTTGCGTTTCTTTTTAACGTAAGGAGCTTACCAGCATTATTATTTTACGAGTGCAACTCGCGTAGATGCAATGCACTACATTAGGCATGCATTTGATCAGCATGCAGAAATAAAATTGGAATTTCCATGCTCTACTGGAGATGGATGCTTCCACTTTATTATAATTTTTTGTTTGTATGATCGTATAAACTACCCTGAAGATGAATAATATACTATCATTTTCATTTAACTGCAAAACGCATTTATGGATGTTCTGATGTATTAGAGTTACCGATTCATAAATTATACGCTGGTACTTATTGGTTACCGATAATAAAAGTCATAATTTGAAATGTGGTGTCAATACATCGGTAGCTTCTGGCCATAAAACTCAATTTTATTGTGTGCAGATAATAAAGCTATAAACAACAAATTTAACTGTTGGTATTATTACTTTCATAAGAACATACTTTAAATTTTTATTTGCTGTATTCAAATTACAGTTACATTGTGTTGTAACAGGTTTTTACACGGTTCTAATTCGCAATCTCAAAATTATAACAAATACAACATTTATCTAACTACTATTTGTATGCAAAAGCTTTATTTGAATTGTATTTCAGTAAATATAGTCGTTAAAAGTTACATTGTTCATTTACTACTAAATCCGGGTTCGTTCACTAAGATAGTTTTAATAAATTTGAATTTATGTGCTTAATGATTTTTTAGGTGTGATATAAACATACCTTGAAAACGATTCTTTACTGACGTATGTACTACACTTGCAGTAGAATAATTATTTGTTTAACACGTTCCTGTGTAAAATACGCGTTTTTCTCACGAGTGGCCATTTTTAAAACTCCACGACTCTATTTCACAAAAAACTGTCAAAGACGGATTACAAAACTCAAATTTGTGACAGTACTTAAAGAAGACTTTTTACTATTTCAGTTATTAACACTTTTTCTTATTCATTTATTTATTAGCGTAAATCGCAAAAGAACAATTTATTAAACTATTAAATACTACACTAGAAGATGAGAAAACTGACCGCAACGCAGACAGTGACAAATTAAAATTTATTAGTTCGCTTGCTCCTACTGTTGATGTTCAGGTAGATTCCTCTTCGATCGAACTATAAAAATACTTTTATTTTATACGTTGTCTTTGACATAGGCTTCTGCAACAATACCACTACATAGTCGCCGTGTCTCTTCATAACGTCGATGTCAGATTCCACTACCAACAAAAAAGGTTGCTGATATTCTTCGAAAACAATGACCTGTGAAGCTGTTTGACACCAGGCGCTGATAGAATATCGGTTGCAGCCTTAGGTGATGTGGTTACCAGCTATTCTAGAACGCTGGCACTATTACTAAACAAACTACTAAACTCGCAAAAGTTACCAGCGATTTGGAAACAGGTCATACTCGTTTTGCTAGACAAGAGACTTCCCAAATAACCCTGGTTCATATAGACTGCTCAACTCAACTCAACTGCCAAGCTGTATGAATTTTTGATTGATAAGAGACTGTAAGAACACATCGAAGATATGGAAGGTCGATCTTACAGACAGTACATATTTACTTGAGACGCAACAGAATCGGTCGACCGGTGGGCCAGGAGCAGGCACCAGGAAGACTAAACAGCTATGTGCAGTGGTCACGCTAAGTGTTAAAATCGCATTTAATACACTAGCATGGCCAGTGATAATTGAAGCACTGACCTCAAAAGGAATTTCCAGGTATTTGATTAACATCATAAATGACTATCTCGACGAGTGCGAGTTGCTAATAAATAGTAAAAATGGAACGGAATCTTTTCAGGTGTTTTCCGGTGTTTCACAAGGCTTGGTTCTAAGGCCGACCTCTGCACCAGAGCTGCGTCGTCACCCCGGAGAAGAACATCAAATACCTTCCACATAGATAAATACCTGAACTACCCACGTCATGTCAAGATGGCTAGTAAAACGACCTCGGCTATCTCACGTATGATGCATAACGTGAACAGACCACAAATGGCGAAAAACGCTTAATATCATCAGTGGTCACCTCGTCCAAGATGTACGCATCACCTAAATGAGAAAATGCCAAAGTATAATCCTCAAAGTACAAAGAAAAATGTGTATTAAAATATCATCTAGCTATAGAACAATAGCCACTAAGCACAGATATTGGATGGGACTATAGCTTGTAATCTACTTGCTAAGTAAAAGAGATCAATTAGAACAAGTGCCCTTGGCTAAAAGAACCTGGAAAATGACAATTTATAACTGGAAAGTAAGGCGACAAAGCGGCCACAAAAGCAAGTAAACAAGACGTTTAATACCAAATATTGAACTCTGGCTAAGCCGAAGACATGGAGATGTAGATTATCACCTAGCCCAGATGCTATCTGGTCACGACTGTTTTGCCACCTACCTGAACAGTATTAAAAAGAGATCTACCCCACTTTGCGCGTACTGTGACGAGATGGACAACGTAAAACATACGGCGTTTGCCAGGCTTTGATAGATTAGTATCAGAGAAGTAATGAACAACTTAACCCCGAAGTCACTGACTTCAATGTTACTATCGCATGAACACTGGACGAATATCAGTGGCTTGCTGGTTTCAATAATTAAAAGGAAAGATACTAAATTCCTAAGACTGGAAAACACTGGCATGGAAAAGACACAAATTTGTAAAATCTGACTGAGACTTCTTTTATACAGTATGACGCCCTAAGTTACGACTTTTACTGTTATGTTTTTATTTATACAACGTTTTTAATTAGATGTTACATGTCGTTTAACGTTAGTATACAAGTGTAAGATTTGTATCAATACGATTTTAATGTATTATTTACTTGTTATGTCTATTTACTTACATTTACATAAGTTTAGACGTTTCCTCCAAATTTGAATTTAAACGGGACCATCTCCCACGCGCTTTTGGAACAACGTCGGGCAGCAGACTAGAAAAGTCTACAGTTTTTCAACGAACTAAGCTGTTACGTAACCTTCTCTAAAAGATTTGACGAAGGGTGTCGTAATGATGAATAAGCAGATGTAATCTCATTTTGCTTTAAAAAGTTTAGCCATACACCAAAAGTGAACGGTAATCTATAATTAGAGAGGATTGTTTTCACTGAGTTCGTTGTAGCAAAATCGTGGATAACCTTCAACGCTGAAGTACGAGCTTGGGCTAAGCGCACAAACTTTGAGAACGCGTTAATCACGACAAGAATGTAAGAAACCCTTCTTCTACTTTCTGGTAAGAGGACATAGTAACTATCGTTGCTAGAGATGGCCGTAGTTTTTGACAAGAATAGAGTCAAGTACCACGAGGTTACAAGATAGAAACTTCAATCTTTAACAAACATCACAGGATCTAACAAAACGCTGAGTAAATCTTCGCATATTCTAAAATTACAAATTCCTTCTGAAAATAGAGTAGAGAAACACTCGATAAACCTACTGGAATAGTAAGTCTTGAGTCAGTATTTTCTCGATTGAAGTAAAAGAGGACGATATAGAGGATACTGCAGTTACGAGACAAGCGACACTGCAACGTCGAGAGCCATAAGCTGCCTTAGTAAGTAACACTGGTCTGCATGAAAATCGGCCCTGATACCATTCTTGACGATTCTTATGTAAAATGACCTCCTGAATCCAAAAATGAGCTACGTTTTTACCCATCACCCACTTATTTTGGGGGGACCCCATTTTTATTTTATTTTTTGCATTTTTTTTAGAATTTTAACTTTTAGACGTTAAACATCCCAAAGTAGGTAATAAAATTTATACCAAAGTATATGGCAAAAGTTTTGCTATAAAATGTATATAGAAACAACAATAAAATACAAATATACAAGAACCGTAAAAAAATATCAATAAACAGTTAAGAAGATTCACTGCACGACACTGGCGATCTCAATACCACATGCAGGTTTGAACAGAAATTTTCGACAGGCTTGAACTTGCATTACTCTTCTCATTATAGTATATTACATTGTTTGCTTAACTGCTTTGATCAGTACATCTGTAGCTGTTGCAGAGTTAACTTGTCGACGTTTTAAACGTGCTGGATTTTGTGTTCATTTTTGTTCATTTGTGTAAAACAGTTAAACTACTTTTACTCCGGATTTTTCAAGTGACTAAGTGTGATTTGTGGTTAATGTCGGGCGTTGAATTACTGTTTAATTTATGCCACGCGAGTGTAAAAATCATCCCGATAGCTTCTGCTATGTCTGCGAGGAATTAACTTTAAAAGCGCAACGAAAACCTCTTTGTCCGCTTGTTAAAACAGCTTATAAATTGTACTTTGATTGTCAAGTTGGCGACCTGGACAAGACTTGGGCTCCATCAGTTTGCTGTACGACTTGTTACAGTAGTTTGACCAAATGGTTCAAAGGTACCCGTTACTTTTGTATGACTTCCACCGTCGGGTTTTCGAGCAAAAGTAAGCATACAATTCAGTATCCCAATATTCCGTCAGCTCTAAGACCTGTTCCTCATAACGATACTTTGCCAATCCTAGAACCCCCAAACACTCTAGAGCCGGAAATTGATTTAAAAGACTCTGTGCCACAACGAATGATACGTTTAATAATGATGAAGAGTATTCCGCAGATTTAGTTTTTTGGCAACCTCACCTCCTCACTCAATCGGAATTAAACGATCTTGTCAGGGATTTGCAGTTACCCAAGACTAAATCTCAGCTCCTAGGATCGCGACTTCAACAGTGGAATTTCTTAGAAAAGGGAGTAAAAATATCTTCTTACAGGACCAGACAAGCAACCTTTAAATGTTTTTTCTCAGAAGATAAAGGTTTAGTGTTCTGCCCTAATGCAAATTTATTGATGACAGAGCTACAGATGCCATGTGACCCAGACAAATGGAGACTGTTTATAGACTCATCAAAAACAAGCTTAAAAGTTGTCCTGTTGGCAAATGGGAATGACTTCCCATCAGTTCCAGTTGCATACTTTGTTGATATGAAGGAAACGTACGAAAAAATCTTCCGAATCCTTGATAAAATTAGTTATCATGATTATAAGTGGAAACTTTGCGCTGACTTAAAAGTTGTTGCTCTACTCACGGACCTGCAATCAGGATTCACAAAATATTGTTGATTCCTTTGTGAATTGGATAGCCAAGCCCGAAATAAACATTACATCGTACGGGACTGGCATCTGCGAGAAAATCTTATTACTGGTCAAAAAAATGTCGCCCACAATCCTTTGGTTTCGAAGGAAAATATTTACTTACCACCTTTACACATCAAACTTGTATTGATCAAGTAGTTTGTGAAAGCAGTGGACAAGACAGGTGGCGCATTTAAATTTTTGAAAACTAAATTTCCTCGTCTTAGCGAAGCTAAAATCAAAGAAGGCGTTTTTGTTGGTCCCCAGATTAGACAACTCTTCCAAGATTCGACGTTTATTGAACACCTAAATCGAAGAAAAAACGAGTTTGGCTTGCATTTCAAAACGTTTGTAAGAACTTCCTGGGTAACCACAAAAGTGAAGATTATGTCGCTCACGTCGAGGAACAGCTTTTAGCGTACCAGGACATAGGATGTAACATGTCTCTTAAAGTTTACTTTCTTCACTCGCATCTGGACTTTTTCCCTGAAAATTTAGAAGCAGTCTTGGATGAACACGAGGAACGGTTCCATCAAGACATCGCTAAGCTGGAGAAAAGATTTTCAGAGAAGTGGAATGCAAGCATGTTGGCGGAGTACTGCTGATTTTTGAAACGAGAGAGCTGTACCTCAGGGTATAAAAAGAAAGCAAGCACCAAGTAACTAAGAATATCTTTTATTTATTACTGTTTATAGCTAAAATAGTTCTTTCTTTCATTTAAATTAAATTAATGTCCATATATTAATTATTATAATAATTATTATTATCGTTCGATAAATAAATTATAATTAATTTATCGAAAAGTGGTAAAATTAGAGATTTGGGGCTCCCTCGAAAATGATGGGTGATGGAAGCAAACGGAAGACGTATTTGGATTCAGGACGTCATTTTACATAAGAATCACCCGGAATAGTGTCAGGGTTCGATAAAAAATATATTTTTGCAGACCAGTGTAATTTATTATCCAAATCAACAATAATTTAGCTGCAACTTCCTAGTACCGTTGAACATCCGTCTCGTTTCTTGTAAGTCCTCGAGCTAAAACTTACTTCGTCCTGCAAATAATGCGCTACAATAAAGTTCCGATCTGCAACACAAGAAGCCTTACCCAAACACGTCAGCTACGACAATATGTTTGCTCTTCACACACTCCACTTTAAAATCAAAATTACTTAAATACAAAAAAGGTTTGTCCAGCATGTTCATTAGATAAAGATATCACAAAGTTTATTAAAATAGTCCGTTACAATGAACTTGTTCAATTTCTGAGCCTGCGCCGGGTTGATGTTTTGGTTTCTACAAACCTAGATTTCAAGATGTCTTTCAAAAAAAGTGTTTGACCCAAAATCGACCAACTATTTCTTTGCTAAACTAAATGGGTTTTGAATATTGTTTGCTTTGAAGATATTAAGAACGCAATGGCGTAACGTTCTTTCAGTTATAAAACGAAGTGTTAATAAAATGCCTAATTGCTTCTAAAACACTTTTTTGTGGTTTTAGGATGTAGACCACTTCTGCATATGCGGTACCACTAGCTTCTTGGTCATTTTTTTCTGAAATAATCTTCGTTTGTGAGTCATGTGTTGATAAAACTATAAAGGCATTTAGCGCTGATACATCAACAATTTTAAAAAGAAAATGCTAATGGCCAACGTCAAATTTGCCTCTTTCAAGTATATCCATGACATCTACCCCTTCTTTCATTCAGTTATAATGTAAAATTACATCTGACTTCTTCTTGGCACTATCTATCTAAAAGTTTTATTATGCATGTTACTTAGCAGAATTACACATTTATTTTCCTTAGACGCGTGCTTCACTAAACATTTTATCATTTTATTAAAAACATTTTTTGGGATAATTGTTGTAGAGGACGCTGATACTACGCTGTTACGAGATTAACGTGTCACACTCGGGTGTGACGTGTTTATTGAACGATTGCTGGTTTTGAACTTTTAGTCCTGACGCTGAACAGTTACTGGTTACTACTGTAATTCTTGAGAGTGGGGGTTGACAATATGGGTCTTACAATTATTATTTAGGTATATACATTTAGGTGAACTGTACAATTGTTTTGCATTTAAGTCTTTTGGTAGAAAAAACGCGTTAATGTACTAACCTACGAGACAGTTCTAAAACCGCAAGGATTTACAAAATGGACATAGCCCGAACTTAAGTAATCGTGACTTTGGTTGCAATTAAAGCAGTCTGAAGCTGTTTGTAAAAAAATCAATAATGCCATTACTTGAGAGATCATATTAAAAAATGTATTTAGTTTTGTTTAAGTAATGTCAGCACAATATTGTGATTGGAATTAAAATCCAAAAGAATAAGTTTTACTAACAGGCTTAAATTATGTTTATAAAACTCTAATTTTTAAACAAATAAAACAATATTACGAGTATTACATTTAAATTCTTTAATATTTAATACTGCACATAAAAACAGTCTATAAACAATTTATTATTAAAATATAATTTACTTGAAAAAAAAAACAATATATTTTTTGCTGTGGCAGACACCAACAGCATTGCAACGTTAAGTTTTACGTTGTTCTAAGAATTGTTACCAGCAAAATTAATAAATTACTTTCTGAATAATTTTTGATTATATTTAATACCTAAAACGGATAATTTTTTATTTACGTTATATACAAATTTAGATTACAATTATGCTGTTGTCTTTTTTTTTATTTAACTAATTTTATTAGAAGCATTAAATTATTAGCCAGCAGTAACCGAACTTTTACCGTTGTTTTTTAAATAAAAATCAACATAAAATGAGATTAAATTAGATAAGTCAAATACAACAGTTAATACAACCGTAAAATGTTCTATAGTGTTTTAAATTTAATTTTTTTTAATCTCAAAAACAGGAACCAAAAAAAATTTGGTTTTTACATAACAAAAAAAAATAAGAAAAATGAAAGAAGAATACTAGCAAATATTTACAATAGACATAGAAAGAGATATTTACAAAAGTAAAAAAAAAAGCTGAAAAAAAACGATTTAAAAATAAATCAATACTATATATGTGGCAACAATTTTTTTTTTAAATTTAGGGTTGGAATAAAAAAATTAAAATTAAAATGAGTAATAAAAAAATGAACCAGAACAAAACTTGTCAACTTTGTTATCAACCTTTTCTGTAGTGGGTCCCGTTTGTAACAACCACGTCACCACGGCTAACTTTGATGTCGGTGAGTGAGCGTGGTTAAGGAAACTATAATAAAAGAAAAAAAACTAAGCACTACTTTTCGTACTAATAAGATATCTGGCTCGGAGACACCAAAGGCACGTCTGAACCCACTAACGAAGCGAATGGGATAATGTAAAAAAAACAATCAAGAACAACGTAACAAGCGTATTGTTCTACTGAGTTATTAAATGTACCACTTCTAAATTTTGTGTTAATAGAATAACAATAATTTATAGAATTTAATAGCAAGTAGAACAAATAACAATCACTGCAACTTCAATCGTAATCAATTAATTGTTTTGTTTACATGCAGTCGCGAACAAATTAATAATCAACAAATACAATTAATAATAATAATAATGATTAAAATGAGTACTAATAACTGACCCCATTAAAGTTCCTTGTAACGAGTGGTAAACGTTTACTACTTTTTATTGTTTTATGGACGAGATGTGTACGTTTACATGTACGACGTGATGTGTTTCAAATCGGCTTTGACCAAATTTACACAATCAAAGAACTTTTTATAGTGTAAAGTCCGCGTATTTAAGACGAACTGCATCACATACAGTTAAAAATGTATTAAATAAACGACTGAAAAAATTCAAATTAACAAAAGTCGCTTAATGCTAAACGAAGAATTAGAAAATGAAATACAATTAAGAACTTTTACTATACGATACGTCAAAGAATTAAATATCACCATTTACGGAGAAAATTATGATTATTGAAAGCAACATGGCCGTCGCCATTTTAATTATCTGAGACTACCAACTCTATTATCAAATCGCTAATTCTGCTAGTATACTGAGTAATTCTTTATAACACCGTACTTGCTAAAATCGTAACAGAAACAACCGACAATGAAAATTAGACAGAAAAAAAAATTACCTTCAATTTAACGGATAGCGTCTTAACAAAATCGACCATTTACAGCGACTTAAAAATGCAAGTCACTTCTTTCGCAATCATCTCCTGTCAATGTTTGCAAAGAGTGACGTCGTCAGTTTTAATTACAATTACTACATTAGAAAATGCATCAATAATGGTATCTAACATCAAACAAATAAAAAAAATTAAAAAAGATGGTACTATAAGGTTGTAAGAAGACAGTAGGTGTTCATTTATGCTCTAGGTACTTACACGCCTACATGGTCTTACAAAAGAAGACAAGGATGAACGATACATCTGTCTAAATCAACATTTTTATTTTGTTTTTTGTTCAACCTTTACTTATAGAAAATGATTCTTTAGTAACCAAAAAATAAAAATGTAAAAATAATTTATTATGTTTTTGGTTAAGCTTTTTATTGTTTAATTAATTTTGCCGACAGTTTCTACTAATATTTAGTCATCATCAGGGCTAATTAACATTTTTCAAATATAAAAAAAGTTTAAAACAATTTTTTGATGTTTGAAATATTGTAAATTTAAACTTTTTTTATATTTGAAAAATGTTAATTAGCCCTGATGATGACTAAATATTAGTTGAAACTGTCGGCAAAATTAAATTAAAAAAATAAAAAGCTTAACCAAAACATAGTAAATTATTTATAAATATATATTAATGGTTAATAATAAAATAACATACAAAATATAAAAGTTACAATAAAAAAAACAGTGAAGGTCAATAGTCAACAATAACGTCACTTGACATTTAAAAAAACGCTTAAATACCTAAAAGTTATTTAATTTTACTAAATATGTATAATATTATTTTTGTCTTTACATTTTCAAATGTAAGTTTTTCTTTTTCTAGGTCAAGATTTGTCTGTTGGTAATTGTTTATATCTTCTAGGATTATTAAATTTACAACTTTTAAAAAATCTTTAGTATTGTCATGAGGTTCTAGAACTGGGTTTCTGATTAAACAGTCTGCTTCTTGGTTTAATTTTCCTGGGTTATATTTAGTTTTAAAATTATATTGGGATAAATAATATGGTAAATCTCCTAGTTCTTCGTCAGTTCTAGCCTTGATGTTCATATTTTCTAATAATTTATGATCTAAATATACGATAAATTCTTTTCCCATAAACCAGTGCTGTCAATACTTCACAGCTTCTTTTATTGCTAGACATTCTATATATATATATTACCTTCTTTTTTTTGAACTTCAGTTAACTTTTTTGAAAAATAAGCATCTGGCTTACTGTTTCCATTTTTATCTTCTTGTTTTAACACCGCTCCCATTCCTTTGATACTAACATCCGTGTAAATTATTATTGGTAATTCGGGGTCAAAAATATTCATAATTAGTTCTAAATATAGCAATTCTTTTATTTTATCAAATGATTCCTGAGATTCTGCGGACCATATGAATTTCACATCTTTCCGTAATAAATTGTGTAAAAGATCCAGAACAATTGCACTGTGTGGTACAAAATTATGATGAAAATTTACTTTACCTAGGAATTGTCGTCAATTTTTCTTTGTTTCTGGAAGTGGAAAATTTTTGACAGCAGTTAAATAATCTTTCAAAGGTCTGATTGAATCGTTTTCAATTATGTGACTTAAATATTTGGCGTGATTACTTGCAAAAGAACATTTCGAAAATTTAATTCTAAATCCTTCTGTTCGTATTGCCTCTATTAGTCTCGATAGATGTAATAAATGCTCATAAAAGTTTTCGAAAAAATTAAGATGTCATCTATAAAATTTAACGCAAAACTAAAGAGTTTGTACTTTCTAATGATGTTTTCCAATATTCTTTGAAATATGGCTGGAGCAGTCTTTAACCCAAATGGTAGGCACGTCCATTGGAAATGGCCTTCCTGTGTAACAAATGCAGTTTTGTATCTATCTTGAATCTTTAAAGGAATTTATCAAAATGCTGAATTTATGTTTTTTATGTATGTAATTTATGAAAAATATTTACAGTTTACAGTTTTTTATTATTAAATCCTCAATCAATGGAAAAGGTTGTGATTGTGAGACGACAATTTTGTTCAATTCTCTAAAATCTATACACAGTATTGTTTTTCTTTCATCTTCTTTTTTATATGCTAGAGTTCCTGGAGCAGCAAATGGGCTATAAGAATCCTCAATCCAATTTTTATTGAATAGTTTTGATATTTGATTTTCTATTTCTTTTCTATCTTTAGGTGTGCATCGGTACGGACGTTTGTAATAATATTTATCTATCATCAAGTCAATGTGAGCTTCATAATCTCGTACAGTACCAATGTCATGTTTATCTTTCGCAAAGACCGGTTTGTATTTTTCTATCAACTTATCAATTTCTGATTGTTGGTATAAATCTAAATGGTTTACTAATGTTTCAAATCTATCTGAGTGTATATGTTTATTAAAATATTTATTTCACATTTACTCATGGTTTTAGTATCTGGTTTTAATACCTCAGAGTTTAATAAAAATCCTTCTTTATTTTTGTCACCTAGTACATAAGGAATTTTGACATTTATTATCTTTGATTTATTATTTTTTAAGTATTTTTGGTTTCTTATATTCTCTTCAATTGAGGTTACCGTCTTTTCTTTCGGATTGTTACATTGTATGATCTTCAGGAGTAAAGCTTAATGGACTTCTGGCCCTTGCCAACCACAAGCCCGTTCCTGAAGGATACACTCTAAACGGACTTACCTTAAAAGAGTGTATCTCACTAAAATCTGAAATAAGTTAAAAAAATTTACATAACGCGGAGGCCGACGGAATTAAAAGCTCTTTACATTTAACAATTTAACATTTATTTGAACTTAAATGAAACAAAAAAAAATGATATTAAGAAAATGTAATAAAATAATAGTATTGAAATCAACAAAAATATAACAACCAACAATAAATACGTAAAATGAACGTTTGATAATCAAAAGAAAAGAAAATTAATTAATAAAAGTTAACTGAATAAACGCACAAAAACAAAATAAAACATACAGAATTGGTAAATTTTAATTATCTAATAATCACGGCCGTGGGCGCATTACATAAATAAACTTACTTGAATATAAAAGACGAAATAAATTTGTTATTAATAAAGACGAAAATTTGTATTCGTAAATTTTCACAATTACGTCCAATGTAAAACTTTACTTCGGCGAAAATTCTTTTATCACGTATTTTCGACAAATACTAACAGTTATTAGTTACATTATTGGTACATCAATTCGCGACACTTTTGTTTTTTTTTCTTAAAAAAACTCAAAGCTTATAAAACACAATCGCGTAAACAAAAATTTCACATTTCAATAAATGATGCAAAATAAATACCTTGAATTGTCCTCGTAACTCCAGGAAAGATTCTAGGTGGCCAGTTGTCTACGGGAAGGAACGTTGGAAGGTACCCCAAACAATGCAAAAACGGCGGAATCATTTTCTTTTAATACAAACGTGAATTCGCACAAAAGCGAAGACTGGATTTTTCTCTTAACACACCACTACGATAGCAAATCCAACTCGAAACGTAAGCGTAATTTTGGAAACCATGAAGAATATTAAACCGTAAAATTACGAAATTGGAAAATCTAACTTGACCACCACCACACTTAATTTTCACGGTTCCATTTAACTTCCGCGGTATTACATAACGGTAGGGTAAAAGTACCCCAAACAATTGACTACATTACGGTATCTCTCTCAAAATCAAAATTTTAATTCTTATATCACCTTGTAATCCCACTTAATTCAATAAATTTGCGCCGTAAAATCTCTGTAAAAGATGGAACACTAAACAAAGTAAATTAACAAAAATGAATGAAAAATATTGTCACCACATGCGTCACGTCACGTACGCACGACAAAAAAAAATGTCCTCACGAAAACTGCTTACTCTGTTAAATTATCAAATGCGCTCGAAAATGAGTTTAAAATAAACAAAAGTAGATACTAAGAAATATTGATTAAATTACATTCCAGGAAGGAAATCATAAATTAGATAGAGTTGTTATTCCATTGAAATAACCAGAAATAAAACACTAAATCATAATCAAGACCACTGAACTTTATGCGTTTAAAAAAAACAAGTAATAATTGCGAAATAACTATTAAATACAAATCAACTTAAATTAAACGAGTAAAACGTTTTTAATGCTTACACAGAACAAATCAATCGCTAAAATAAAAGAAAATTCAGCCAAATCAATCTGAATACGGGGTCTTTCACAAAAGATTCACGACCAAATTTCAACGCCGGTTACACATAGTTAAAGTTTTCATTATCTACTACAAAAACATCCATTTTTCTTACAATATTGTAAATTTTTATTTTTAATGTTACCATACCTTATGTTTTTTTCTCGCCATTAATAGTTTTCAAGTTAGGTTTTTTATATTATTTGTATTTTCTTTTGGCTGTATCTCCAATAACTTTACTCAACTTCCAACTCTGAGTTATTTACAGTTTTTAAAACTGTTTTTTTATTTTCGCTTTAAATCAGCAATTTTCCTCTGGATGGTAACGTATACCTCTTTTCTCCCAGACACAGATTTGGCATGGTTTTTTTTCTCAATTTTTATTGATCTATTGTCAGAATATATATTATTTTTTTCATATATATTTATTTGTATATATATTTTATATGTTTATTTTATCCAACAAAATGTTCTAATGTTCCTAATTCGTTGTAAAGATCTTCCGTTCCTTGTAAAATTTCTCTGTTAATTTTATCAGTCACATAATTAGGTAAGCCAAATGCTATAAGGTCTATGAGTGTCCCAGTATCAATTGATTTTCTTACTTCCAATTTTTGTTTATTTAAAGCATACTCAAGTAACGAACCTGCATGATATTTAAAAGCTAGAGCTAATGGGCCACCATTCTTTGTTTGCAAACGTCTTACAAAAACTTTTCTCTCATTTGTTCCACTCTGATTCCACTGTAAGTTTTATTAACATGCAGCTGTACCAATCTATGCTAGAGTATTCCAAAAATTTTTTTAGCAAGTTAATTTTTTTTTATCTTGATTAATTTGGAAACGTTCACATTCTTTATTAAAATCTGTAATCCAATAGTAAGCGTTTGAGTTCCTACCATTGAATTTCACAATCATAAAATCCTTTGCAATTTTCCTTAGATTTTGAGTTTCAGATTTTATTTGTTTATCTGCAAGCAACTTCTTTAACAACTTTTCAAACGATTCATTTGAGCCACTAGGTATAGATAAAACACTATCTGTTTCTGAATTGTTAAACTGTAGATTTTGTTCTTCATCCAAATATATTTTTGATATGTCATCTGTCAGAGTTATCCATATTTTCTGTGTTTGATACCTTTTATTTAATGATTTTCTTATTTTGACATAGTTTTGAGTATTTGTAATAAATTGATGCAAGTTTGCAGGTTGGAACTCGATTGGTATTCCAAAAATCTGTCCGTTAGGTGTAGCTATCGAGTTTATGCTTATGGTTTTTGATTTTCTGTCTCCTGTTGGTTTCACAACAAAATCAAATCTTAATCTTCCCATGTTTTGTGCAATATTTGCAGAAAATGTTGTTTTATAGTATTATTTTTATCTTTTAAATAATCAAAGACCTAATTGCTTTTCGCTAAAAATTGAAATTTTTATTCAACAAATTCATTTTATATCAACAAAAACTCACCTAAAAATTAAAGAAAACAACATTTAAAGTCCTTTATCTTTCAATAACTTATATCTAGAATTAATTTTTCACAAAATCTCGCAATTAGACAAATGTCAAAAAAAAAACTTTAGACCTGATGTATCCAACGTGTTGACGTTAACCACTTTGATGCGCTTCATAGAATGCCTTGCAATGTGGGAACGGGCATTATCCTGTTGGAAAATCGAGTCATCCAGCTCCTGAAGGAATGGAAGAATATGGGATTCTATCACCACCCTATCGATGACGAGCTGTCAGCTGTGCGGAAGCACAAGATGTAGTCGATAGGACTGTGAGACAAAAGCTCCAATGCGACGGTAAACTGTACGAAGGGTTACAAGACGTACTTCGTTTAGAAACCATTTATTGGCTATCAATCCTGTACTCAAGAATCGACCTCTTAATGCCATTAATCAAAGATTGCAGTCTTGGATCACATTTATCTGTCTTGGCCGTCCACTTTCTTATCTACGACGTTCTTAACCTTCTCTAGACCATGCTTGATGACACCGTACTACAGAAGATTGGTTACAGTTAAGACTGTTAGCAATTTATCTGAATGAAAAAATGCGACACTCTAGGCATAATCGCAGCCTCAAAACGCGAAGAAGAACACAAAAACCGAAGAATTGCAACTAAAAACAATACCGAAATTGACTTAATCTCTTAAGAAATATACCCGATAATTTCGATTGTAACAAGTAAAACGTCAAATTTTTCATGGCTACTACATTGTTTTGAATAAAATTTTAAATAATTACTATCTTTCACTAATTAAACATTTCTGTTAAGTTTGGTTTGGCTAACGCCTTCTTGGTGTGCGTTTTTTATGTCACAGAGTATATAAATATATGTACTTAGTTTGTTTTATTCTATACATTTCTTCAGATTAAAGATAATACAAAATAAGAAAGTGCTAATTTATAAATGTTAGTGTCGAAAAAAATTTTTATTGTAAAATTACTTGTTCAAACCATTGTGTGATGGTCCCGAAGGTGGTCAATTTACACAGGTTCTACTGCAAAATTCAAAACATTACGAAAAATTGATATTGATTTCGTAATTAAAAATTTATTATGAATTTATGTAACTTATGTACTTACATTTCAAAAATAATTTTATTAAAAAAAAGCTGTATAGAATTTAACACAGTTACTGTGAAAATGCTGCAATTTTTTGGTATATAACATTAGGTTTATACAGCAACGAACTTTTCCGTAGATTACAATTATACTCTAAAAAAAAACTTTTAATATCTCTGAGTATATTCACATACAAATATTTCTTGTTTTATAATTTATGCAAATTATATTTATGTAACAATTTGTTTAAGTCTGTAGATAATTATTATAAACAAAAATATACCAAAAAATATTAAAAAAAACAAATGCAGCGTAAATAATAATTTAAAAGATTGGTTTAAGAAAATTTGTCTTCGGTTAAAAACCTGACTATTTAAATATGTTGTTATTCGTTCCCACCTAAATGTCATCCCGATCCAGATTTCTTTCGGGTAATACTTATGTAAATAAGGCCGTGGTCATCTGAGCAGTGCATAATAGAAAAGATAAATATACAACAGCTGTTAGAAAAATAAATGCTAAGTGGTGGTGAAGTATGCATTTAAATAAAACGGGAATTCTCCTAGGTGAGAAATTGACGCACTTAAAGGGTCCTTCTCTTTTCAGACAACTTTATGGTTTGGCGATGGCAGCATAAATATAAAACGCCACTTAAATTTAATTTGTAAGTTTAAACAACCAAGGTATATTTTGTAATATGCATTATTGGTAGAAACAAGTGCAATGACATACATATTTAATGGAACTTCGCGTTTAAATTTATTCTACTTTAAGCCAAATACTGTTAAAAAATACCGAGCAATCAGAAATTCGAAATCAACGTTTTTTTCTCTTTTTTTTTCTAATAGTACTCTTTGGCATGTAAAAGGAAGTTGTTAAATCCATTTTGATTTTCTAGTTTAATCGAGTGCGCGCTGGTCTATGATTAAAAAATAAATTGCGTATTAAAGAATGTACACAAAACACAAATTAAATTTCAAAGTAATTCCGAAAATTAGATATTGCTTTAATTACAACTATAACCATTTTTTTTTGTTACAGGCGAAGCTTATTATTTGCATCTGGTAATTAATCATATTACGCATGCCTTATTTGTTAGAAGACTTATCTTCATTTGATGTAATACCGATGCTGAAGATTAAATTAAATCTGACGACAAAGTTGAATGGTCTTATTTACACCTGCTTTACATATTTACTCAGTCGTTCAACTTAAAAGCTTTTATAGTGAAAATATTACTAAGTTACGTTACATTTAAGTACACCTAATTAATATTTTTTTTATAATACGTTAATAAAAACCGTTGTGCATAATTATCTTGTATGTAAACGTTTCATGTCGATTTAGTAAAGTGAAAAAACTGGCGGAAAATCTCTTACCTTTAATTTACACGAAATTGGATATTGTGGTAGATATTTGGTTACATTTCGTGCGTAAACGCAACGTTACCACAAAATGTAGACGTGTGCTGGTACTCTTACGGTACGGTTTAGAAACTGAATCCAAGGTCGTGTTGAATTAAATGCAGAATTGTTTTATTATAACAAGATGTTACACTTAAGACATATACAATGTATTATGAAGATTCTTACAGTTGAGAAATAGAAACATTTTTATTATTGTTCCAATGCACTCAAAAGTTGTAAAAGTCTGTTTTACGCTGCCTCAATTGCAAACATCAATATTCGTTTATTAGGAAAGAACAAGGAATTGATCAAAAACTACATAAAACTGCCATTTTCAAGTTATAAATGTACTATTAACATCATATTTATGATATTTTTAATGTGTGTTTTTCTAATTTTCTTAAAAGTTTCACAAAAAGCAAGACAAAAATAATGTATGTTACTTTCGTCGAAATTGTTATGGCATAATTCAATCTTATTAAAGTTCGTTATGCTATGTTTTACTTTCGACGCTACAACTATTTTAAAAATATGTAATTTATAAAATCGCTTTGTAATTAAAGATATAATTGGTACTATAAACAGAACAGACTGTTTAAAACTATTTAATACATGAATCATTTTTGTAAAAATGTTGCTACATTTAAAAAACAAATTGTGTAGGTGTAAATCTAACGCAGACGTTTAAAATTCTATCAAAGTAGAAGCAATTGGAGTCAGAAAACACTAGTAATTATAAAATATAACTACAAGACAATTTTTTTAATGTAAGAATTGTATATAAACAAAATATTTTTTGCTACTTCATTAGATCAGTTTTAGTGAGCGGTTCAATTACAAATTGTTACGTGCAAAAATTTCATAACGTAATACCCTGCATATTGGTTGAATGAAAAATGAGATTCCGATTTTTCTAGTTACTGTCATTTTCCGTCAAGACGTTAAACTGACAACTACCTAAAATGGCCTGTTTTGTATAAAACTGGAAGTTTCTAAGAACATCAACTGTAATGGAAATAAAATTATAAATTCATTACGACTTTAAAGTAATTTATTTGTCACAGGCCGTTCCGCCACGCTTTGGCCACATGTTTCTATTCAATAAAGAACAATGAGAGATTCATATCAATAAATACCTTCATGGGACGAGTATAACTTTGTAAGGTCTACGTTTAAAACTAAAAACCAAAAACAAAAACTTTTCTTCGAGATCCTACTCATGCGGCAAACACCTGCGAGACCCACTTTCATTGAATGTGTACAACAGCATTCGATAATCGGGTTATGTTATGTGTACTTTCTTTTAGTAATAATTAACAATTTTGTAGATCTTGTTTTTGTTGACACGATTTGCTATTCAAATTTATTCCAGGCTCACTCAACGAGGAAAACGTACTGGATTGTGGGTAAGTTTATTTAGCTATTTTGTCGCTGTCAGAAAAATCACTCACGGAATTTTTGCTTATGTTAATTTGCGTAATTACAATCGTTTCAATACCATTGAGGTAGTTTCACTAATTATTTTGTGTGTATCGCATGCTGTGTACAAACGACATTTATTATGAAATTTTCATCGCTATCCACTTTGTTTCAACTTATGTATTGTGTGTTGCCGATACTTCTGGCATTTATGGATTGAGTATTAGATAGACTCTTGTTAATAATCTACATTATTAAATTAAAGTTTTTACACCAGTTTAATTTTTCTTTTATGGTAACATACCTTTCTCTTTTATTGTGGTTACCCGAACATCAGAGTAACAAGGATTACGAACCTAAAAATTTGTTACAAGCTTGTACCGTCTGTCTTGATCGAGGCAGAAGTGTTAATCATAAAAAATCTGGCGCCTTTAATTATTATTCACTTGAACCTCCCTTATCTCTGACTGTGTGAATTGGCCGTACAAGGTTCGTAAGACCTCTAAGCTTGTAACATAATTTTTAGTTAACCTACGACAGTCTTTGTCAATCTAAATGAATTGTGTAACTTTTTCAAACTTCTTCCAGTTTTTATTTTGTAAGTTATTTAAAAAGGGAAATTCCGCAAGACCGACGAGCAAAAATCAGAACGACTGTTATCCCCATTTAAAGTCGCTTTTCCCCGTTTTAACCGTACGTTATAAAACTAAGCGCGCAACGACAAAAGAGGAGTTTGAGTTCGAGTCCAAGTCCAATGACCAAAAGAACAACCACTTAAAAAGTAGGAAAGGTCCTTCTTCTTTTTTACTGGGCTTTGGCCTGCGTGATACGCCGTCCACACCAGGTTCAGGTAACGTCTTGAAGGTTTTTCACACAGTTACTTGGCCCACCCTGGGTTCTGTCTCTTTATACAAATTTGAATTAATTTCTTCCGCCAACCCTTCAGCGGTTATTATCATACTTGAACGCTTGCTTGGTCACTATCTTTGTCGCTTATCGAACGTTTGCTTAGTCAATATGTTCGCCGCTTAAATTTTTCCTAAGAGTGTTAAATAGAGTTGTTATTGTTTATTGCTGAATTTTATTTCCCATTGCTTAACCCAGATTTTAGAACCGTTAGTAGATCTAGACACCGTGTCTTCACTGCAGTGTTCCGAACAACACCGTCTAAAAAAGAGAGTCAACTCCTTCAAGAAATCTGGTGCCCGAGAATCGTGCTGCTTCTTGTACTTTTTGTTTTCAAATACCACCGTTCGTCTGGAGTAGGTGTCACAGAATAAAAACGTAATTGTAGAAGCACAACGTAGCTTAAATTTACCCAAAAAATTATACACATATAAATACCGGCTGGTTGAAACAAATCAACTACGTATATTTTTTATACAAGTTTTTGTCTTTTTTAGTCAACTTGTTTTGGTTTTCCGGACGCCTTATGTGTTTGTTTGCATAATTTGAACAATTAACATAAATTTTATTATTAATTAACGTAATTAAACAGAAGTGGTATCGTAAAATGGGTTGACATTGACTGATTTTGTACTTTCATCCTAAAAAACTCATATTTTAAATTTTGCTGCACTTCTGTTTATGCAAGTTTATTATTGATTTAGGTGTCTTTTATAAATCGACTACATCAAAATTTAAAAAAAAATAAACATGACTTAGAAAAAAAATAAAAAATGCTTTTGGTCAAGTTCACCCCATTTGGGGCGCTTGTTTGGGTTTCGTTGGCCTTTTAAATAATCGACTATTATTTCTCTGGCGATTCTCTTCTGCGCATCAGGGGCAATTGTTTTCTTAGTGACTTTAATCAGAAGATTCGCTTTACACAAAGGAAGAATGCCACATGCAGAAAACCCACTGAGAGCATTTTTGGATGACACAGAACCTAATTAATCAAAAAGTCTTTTTAATAATCTAGGAATCACGCTTTTTTTAACCGAAGAAGTTGTTGGGTTAGATTTTTTCTATTCGTGCAAAAGTTGCTTCAAGTAATTTTTCATAAGACCAAAGAAACTCACGACGAGTGGCTGGCACAAGTGCGTGGCATTTTGTGGAAGACATACGAAGGCAATATTGTGTTTTTTGCATAATTCAAACACATCTTTTGTAAAATGAGAAGAGAGGTTATCTCCTAGTAAAACTTTCTTTCCTTCTACCATATAAGTTTAGCATAGTGTAAAAAGGGCGTCTTAAACCAGTCGGTAAAACATATTGCATCAAACCAACCATGAATGATGATTGTATCTGGTTCCCTTAGCACAGCATTTTTTGACGCAACATGGAGTGCCTTGTGGTCCACCTTCACGCCAAGAATCCCACAAATTTGTTGCTATATAAATAACGTAAGGTGGCAAATTATCCCCGCTAACAGAAACACACAACATTATAGTCACAGCACTTTTTGAAAAATTAATAACATTGTCTGGGTATTTTGTTACGTACGAAATTTTCATTACGGAATACCCTGTAGATGAATTAAAATTAGACTCCGGTTTTGACGCCCTCTACCAATTTTTCTCGTGACTGTCATTTGACGACAAAATCGTGAAGCTGTCAACTACAGGTTTTCGAATGGATTCTTAAATTTTTAAGAACATCACGTGTAATAAACATAAATTTATAAGGCGATTGCGAATTTATTACGATTCTTTCGGCACAGGCCGGTTCCTATCACGTTGCCCGCCATTGTAGATTTCAAGCAGTAATTAGGATGCATAAGTACCATTAATGAATAATACTACCGAGCATATAAGCTGTTGTGAGGGCCTGCTATTTAAATAACATCGAGGTCTCGTCGAACACTGCGTCGTGGATGCTGATTTGGGAATAGAAGTCGATTGTGTTATCAGCCACCTGTTCTAAATTGCTACCTACAGTATTCGATACACCGGGTTTTTATACAATACTTAATGAATACTAATTTTGTAGCTTACTATTCTTCGTGAGTTAGTGTGTGACACGATTTGCTTTTAAATAATTATTACAGGCCACTGGCGGGGGAAAACGTTTTCTTCACGGTAGTGGAAACTGGACTTCGGGTGAGTTGATTTATTTGGTTTTTATATCGTTGTCACGAAAATTACTCACAGAATTTTGATCCATATTAACGACCGTAATTATATGTATTGCTTATCTACCAATAAGGTAAGTGTAATCATTTACTTTACTGTATCGCATACTGTGTGTGGGTGAAGAATATTTACTTTGACATAATTTAAATGTGTATTGTGTGTTGCCGATACTGCGGCCATTCATGTACTAAATCTTCGATATAATCTTGTAAGTCTTATGTGTAGCGAAATCAAAGTTTTCTACACTTGTTAACGATTATTGTTAGTTCTTCTAGTATTTATGATTTGAGGATTTAATGTATAGCTGTCAATTTGCTGCACTACTAAGTTAAAGCTGTGATATTTGTTAATTATACTTAAAAATTTTCCAAGTATGGATGAGTGCAGAAAGTTCATATACTCTTGTTAATATTTGACATTCACACATTAAAGTGATTAAAATCGTTAATCTCTCTTGTTAGTTTTCTCTCTCCTGTGGTTATCGTTATCTATTAACTAATTTTGGCTACTCGAACATCAGAGTATAAGGATTACGAACGTCCAATTGGGTTACAAGTTTGGACGGTCTGTCGTGAGCGAGGCAGAAGTGTTATCTTGGATCAGCTCTGGCGCCCTTAAGCATACTTCCTGTGAACCTCCCCTACCTCCGACTGTGGTGAGTTGGCCGTGCAAGGTTCGTAAGACATAAAGCTTGTAACAATTTGACACCCCTTTTAAAAATGAGCTTTTTCTTGCCAGGATCGTCACTTAGGTTGCTTTCCTCATAATTGAAAATCGCCTGCGGTTTAACGCCTTGAAATGTTGTAGAAAGTTCGCCGAAAAATAAAGACAGCTAGTCTTCATCTACAGCAGCATCTTGTTACTCAATCGTTCGCCTAAAACGTCTCTGTGGCGTGACATAAAAGATTTTACCCAATCATACCCTAAAAAAATCACAAAAAATAAATTTAACTAAAAGTAAAAAATGCAAAACCTACCTGGGAATTTTTGAATCGTAAATTTTTTCCTATTCGGTCCAGATAAGCCTTTGCACAAAGACGTAAATCGAGAGTGTTAAGAGGAAAACCCCATGTTGCACACGTAACCAGTCCTTCAAGAAAGTCAGTTTCATCGGCAGATGAAAACACAGTTTGACCTCCATGTTTTTTTATGTGTCGACTATGAATGTTATTGATGAGTCCCTTCAGGAAAGCTTATATTTTTTTGCAGCTTCATTCGCACTTATATTAATACTTTAGTTAAACATTTTCCAAAGTTTTCTCAGAATAATCCTTAAATCGGTTTGCACCTAATTTACGCGTATACACTCTCGGCATTTTTGATTTTAAAAAGTATTACTACAAAATTTTGATGTTCATTCACGCACAATAATCAAAAATAGACTAAAAGCAAATGCATTATGCACGCCGTCGACGGTTAGGTACATTGTAACTGTACAAAAAGTCGAACACCGTGCAGACAATTTAAAAAGTGGGGACGCGGTTAAACATCATTTTATCTTTGTCATACACGCATTAAAATTCTATGAGCTGCTACGTTTTACCTTCGCGAGATTTCTAAAGTTACGATGGACGACCTGTACCTACTGAGAACAAACAAGAAAAGTCGGTCAACTGCCCGGCGGTCAAATTCTCCCCAAAATAGTAAAAGTCTTGCACGTCATATCTAAAAATAAATTTTTGCCAACGTTAACATCATTTTGTGAAAAAAGGTGACTAATATGGTATTGTTATGTGATATGTTATTGAAATAATAATACGACAAAAAATGACTCTTTCCTGATGTTGTAGATATTAAAGTTCAACGATATTTTTTTTAACCATTTCTCCTTAATTGGCCATCTTGCCAATTTCACCTCCATTAAATAATGTTAAAAATTTTTTCAACTTGAAGATTGATTTTCAGATATCCATAAATTAGAATCGTTGCAGAAAAATCAAAAAAGTATACAGGGTGACTTGAAGTACACCACACTAAATATTTTTATTTGTTTTTGGTCAAATTTACCCCACCGGTCAAAGCACCTCCAGTTTACGGTATTCTAATCTTTGTTGTAATCGCAAAATTCGCTAACTTTGTTTAAATTAATTAAAGTTTAGAGGTTAGTAAGTACGTGCGTTGTCAAATAATTCAATTTTAATTAAAGTTACGGCGTGTGTTGACCACTAGTATTTATTTATTTAATTACGGTAGAGACAATATACGGGGTGTTGCAAAAAGATTGAAATGACGAAGGTGAGCTTTCACTGGATGATAATTTTTTTTTAAACGGCATGGCATTGAAAACTTATTGACGCTATTAGATCATTTAAATGTGTAAAATTTAAATAAATGTTTAAATAAAAATTGAAGCAACGATTTCTATGCATGTTTACGGTCGATGTTGAAACCAGTTTTATTATCGTTAAAATCTCAAAACTTGAGAATACAATTTTAAAGCAGAGAAGTTTTTTGGTTAACTATTATAATCAAATGGATGGTAGTCATTATTTTTTAGTACATTACCTAAATTGTCAACTTTAAGGTATAACTTAGCATTGAAAATTATACTAAACTAAGCTAAACTAAAAACGACTACCAAAATAGAATACATGTTTAACGTTACAATAAAATTTCAACTTTTGAAATTAAACTACAACACCAACATTTAATTTTTTTTAATAAGAAGCAGTAGAATTAGTTTATTTTTTAAAACTATACAAAATTATGTAATATTTAGCATTAAAATTGTTATAAAACTTACCATGCAAATAACTATTTTTTGATTTATAAAAAAAACGACGATACTAGTCATAAAATAAAAAAAATATTTTTTCATAGATTACCAAAGCATCTAAATATGCAATTTAAAAATTTGCATAATCTTGCCATTGTATAATGTCTTAGCAATATTTGTTACGTCAATCAGCATTAGGTGCCTATTTAAATAATTCTATTGAAGTAAACGCTTTAACAAATAGTATAATTAAAGCTTCTGTAATCTGTGTATTTTCTCAGTTAAATGGTTTAGTGTTTAAATAGTTTGTTGTTGATTCCATTGTCTTTTAAACTATTTCTAATTCTGCTGTTATTTTAATCATTGTTATAGTAAAATACAGCATTTAGTATTCTTAACTTTTATTACATTGTCGTGTTCTTAGAAAGAGCTGTATAGTGATTTTGCTGTTTCACATAATATCAGTATTTCTTGTATTTATTTATTGTAATTGTTTAGTTTATAAGGTTATTTTATTGTTTATTTAAAAAGAGTTTATGAATTTTATGTTTGAAAGTACATATCTTATTTATTTATTTAAGTTTAAATTTTTTTTTATTGAATACAATTATCAATAAACAAATAATAACAAAAGCAAAAATAAGTAATGTTGGTTAAAGTATCAGGTTTTATTATTATTATCAAAGTGTTGTGGCTGTCGCGATCTCGAGGTTAACGAGCCCACGTATAAAATATAAACAAATTGGTGCTATATAGATCTTAGCTAAGATCTCTATAGCACCAATTTGTTTATATTTTATACGTGGGCTCGTTAACCACGAGATCGCAACAGCCACAACAATTTTATATGTTATTAGAACGAAACATGAATATAAACTATAGAAATATATCAGTATAATTGTGGAAATACATCAGAGAGTATTTCCCAGTGCTGATGATCCCCAAAAGGGTGAAACGGCCGTACACTGGTTCTCTCTGGTGGTAATTTTTGCAATTGTACTGATATAGTTACTTTTCACTATATTCGTTGGTGGATTGCAATCGTGTTAATATTCGATACGATTTTCGAATTTTCGCGGTTAGCAAATCCAATTACCAACATGCTAAGATCTCTATAGCACCAATTTAATAATTATTATATTAACATTTTTTTCTATTTTTCATTGTCTATGAAAAACAAAATGGCATACAACAAACTGTATACGCGAATATGAATATTGTTCAGTAAAGTTGTTGTAAAGTTTTTTGTATTGTTAAGTACTTGTTAAATCAGAATTGTGCCGATGTGACTAAAAATTCCATGAGGTCGTTTTGAAAAGCACTTATTTTACAAAGGTTTGGTTGTACGGTGCGCTATTTACTACAGAATCTTATAATTATCCCATTAGGAGACTATGAAAATTTGAGAAAATATTTTGAGACTTCTTGAAAGGATATAAATACACGTAACTGCGTTATTAGATTCTATACTATTTAGTGATGCGGCAAAATTTTAGGGGTGAAAAAATGTTTGAAACCACCATACTAATACTGTTACTTTCAAGACTAACTTTGGAAAGCGCTTTTGTCAACTTGCTTTTTCTATTTAACTTACTTTACTTTTTTACTTCTAAAACTTATACAAAAGTAGTTCTTGCGTGGCTTTCACTCTGTGCGCATCGTCTTCACACTTTTGTCGCTAATCGTATTGTAACTATTCTTGATTTTACTAAATTACTTTAATTGCATCACAAAGATACTAGGAAAAATCGTAATGATCTAGCCTGTTGAGGTGTTATTCTTAAAGTTATAAGCTTCTATTACACTGTTTGTTCTGTTATTAAAACTAGCGCAACTATTTTTACTCACGTGAAATCTTTCCACAATTGTTTAGTATAATAAATGTAATAATTCTTGTAATTTTAACTAAATACCGCATTGGCGTCAAATCCGGACGATCAAAGCTTGTAATACAGAGAGGTTTATTTGTTTACATACGTCTTGGTAAAAGCGTGCAAGAATTTCAGGTTAATGCTAATACTAATTTGCACATAGATTTAAATCACTTAGATAAGTGTTTGTTGCGTTTACGGTGGCGGCAATATACAAGAGGTTGAAAAACTAATTTCAATGACAAAGTCAAGTTTTCACTCAGTTAAATTTAAGTAAATGATCTATAAATAAATTACATAAATACATAATTAATTACAAAGAACACGTTGAGCAATTTATTAATTTGTTAACTGGCTTAAGTTTGGTTGGTGCAAAAAGCATCAAACAATTCGGAAGCTGATGGTCAACCCAATGTAAGGATTTTTGACTTTACGAAAAACTTTTACACGACTTGATATACGTAGAGGTGGGTCATAAAACTCAATTTACGGTTAAGTACAAGTATTAAAAAAAAAGGTTCTACCAGAAACCGGTCGTGGAAGTAAGAAAGCTTTTTTTGGTTCGGACAACTGTTTTTATCTTTTTTTTGTTACCCTTGAATATTCGTTAGAGAAGGAAGAGTCGCACGCTTTAATGTGGTATCCAAAAGTTCCAAGCTCATATTTAATTTTACAAACAATTATAGTCATCTCTCCGTTTTGTTACGTATATTGAGATGTAATAGATATCCTAAATAAATTAAAAATTTGGATAAAGCTGTAAGACAATTATATTTTAATTATACTTTGAACTTAAGGCTTACTATATGTATTTTACTTTTTAGATTTGTTAACAATTGGATACTGACTAATGTTGTAATTTGTATTGTTTACTACCATAGCTAAAAAAATTTACTTCAAAAATAGAGTACTTATTTATTTAAAAAATTTAAACAAAATTTATATAAACACATAAAATCGATCCATCTGTCATTAAATAAACTTTTAACAATATCCCTTTTAACTGCTAAAGTAAAAAATTTTACTCTGTGATGAAAAAAAATTAATTTATTTTATTTTGCGTAAGACCTCCAAGCAGTGTTATCGCGCTAAATGCAAGAAAGTTTAAGTGATCACGATAGAAGAGCAAATACTGGCAACTACCAGGCACACCTATAATCAACACTTCACAACTTCCATTCTCAATTAAACAATTTTCCACACTTAGTCAGCACAATACTGCACCATAATACTACACCACACAGCAACCCGAGACACCAAACATACAAGACAACATATCCTCAGAAACTGTAAACCCAAACGATGACAAAGATGAGGAACTAAACTCAGACAACAAACTTCCTTGACAAATCATAAAGAAACGCAAATTAAATAAACAAATCATCCACACCTCCAACACAGCACAAACAGACGTTGTGCTGATGATCCCCAAAAAGGTGAAACGGCCGTACACTGGTTCTCTCTGGTGGTAATTTTTGCAATTGTACTGATACAGTTACTTTTCACTATATTCGTTGGTGGATTGCAACCGTGTTAATATTCGATACGATTTTCAAATTTTTGCGGTTAGCAACTCCAACTACCAACATGCTAAGATCTCTATAGCACCAATTTGTTATCTTTTTTGTTACTATAAATTTTTATTAAATGTTTTTTAAGCTTATAAAGTTCTTTTTTTATTAATTTTAAGTGCATCAGCAACTGAGGCTATTAGCACTTCTTTATCACTGTATTATTACAATTCACATCTTTTCTATATTTCGTTTATTAAATCGCACTCGCCCAGGAATTCTATAATTTTTTCTGCGCTTTGCGCGTCATATCGTAGTATGTCCTTCAAAGACTCATTTTCAAAATCATATTTTTTTCTCGTTTCTACCAGATTCGGACACTCTAAAAATATGTGTTGGACTGTGGGAGCACCCTGACACCTGTTACATAATAGGGCAGCAACACCTTTGACGAGGTAGGACGACGTAACTTGCGTGTGTCCTAGTCTCAACCTGGTGATAATCACTTGTGCTTTACGCGTAAGCCGTTTTGTCTGACAGCCGCTTACCGAGGTCGTTAGTGTTCTCAGATGTGAATTATTGTGTACCCACTCTTCTTGCCATTTTTCTAGAATGTTTTGTTTAACAGAAGACAAAAGTTGTTGTTTCTGGGCCACAGTCATTCGGAGCCCCATTACGTGCCCTCTGTGCCATGGTGGATCGTCTGGTACATAGCTACGGTTTTGGACTGTCAGAATCAAAGAAATGTCGGTTGTTTTAAGCGCCGCGTAAACACAAGGAGTGTAACGGACGTGTCTGTATGGTTCTATGTTGCTCTCCAACGGTGGTTTCGTCAAATTGTTGTTCCCCCATATTCGAATTTAACTTATATACGAGAGTGCCAGTCTAGTTCTCCTAATTGCAAGAGTTTGAACACCCGATTCTGCATACAGACTTTGCCTTGGTGTTGTGTAAAAAGTTAAAATGGCGTACCTGATACCCGCATTATGGATGGCGTTTAATGTATTCACGGTTGATTGCGCTGCCGAACCGTAAACGATCGAACCGTAGTCTAACTTCGATAGTACTAGGGACTTGTATAGGTTAAGAAGTTGATCTCTGCAAGCGCCCCATTTGGTATGTGAAATACATTTGATAAGGTTTAATGCCCTGTTGGCTTTAGTCTTGACTTTCTCGACATGACTGTTCCAAGACAGACGATCGTCCCAAATTAGTCCAAGGTAAGTCATTTCTTGTACGTTTTAAAGTATTTGGCCATTCATTGTCATGCAGGGTCTGTAGTGTGGAGTGCGCATGTTACAAAAGTGCATACATTTCGTTTTAGCACTGGAAAGCTTAAACCCTCTTTCTGCGCCCGACGCCACTAGGACATCGATACATCGATTGCCTGCTGAAGTTTTTGATTTACGCTGACTTCAGAGGACCGGAAAGAAAAATTACGATGTTGACGATGCTGCGACCGATGTTTTGATCTAAGTTGTCACAAACGTTGTTAATGGCGATTGCAAAGAGCGTGACGCTTAGGGTAGAATCCTGGGGGATGCCGTTTTCCAACGTTCGACTAGAGGTTTCCAGCCCCAAACGAACTGGGAAGTATCGTTTGCTTAAAAAAGATGAAATGGACTGGGGTAAATTTCCTCTGTAGCCCCAATTGTATAGCCTTTCCAACACACCAAATCTCCACATCATGTCATAAGCTTTCTCGATATCAAAGAAAACGGCCGTTAGATGATGTCTGGCATCGAAGCTTTTTATGATGGAGAGTTTCAGGTGGACCAGGTTGTCCAACGAGGACCTTCCTCTCCGGAAACCGGATTGATAGTTCACCAACTGGTTGTTCCTCTCCATGCACTAAACAAGTCTTCTGTTTATCATCGATTCGAGCAGCTTACTTAGACATGACGTGAAGCTTATTGGTCTATAATTTTGAGTCACCGACGGGTCTTTGTCGTTCTTCAGCAACGGGAAAACGATGACTTCTCTCCAACTCAAAGGGTACGTGCCCTCGGTCCATATCCAGTTAAAAGTGGCTAGCATGGAATTCTTAAAAATATCGTCGTCTTGTTTGCAAAATTCGTAAAGGATATTGTTATTACCGGGACAGCTCTTTTTACATTTTGCAAGCGCTTGGTCTAACACCTGTTTTGTAAAGGGGGCATTGTAGTCGTGGTCTACGTCGGAACTAAAATCGAGGTTCCGTTTTAAAGTCAGTTTGCGTTCGCGGAAGTTTTCGTTGAAGTTTTGTGAGCTGCTGACTTGCTGAAAAATGGTCCGTAAACTTTTCGACTACCTCTACCGAGTCGGTTAGTATTACACCATCCACTTTCAAAACAGGAGAACGTAAGGGCTGTTTATATCCGGAAATCTTACGAATTTTTTTCCACGCTAGCGAAATCGGAGATTTCGCATTAATCGAGGACACGTACTTTTCCCAAGATTCTCTTTTGCTCTGCAATATCGTTCGACGCGCTTCTGCTCTGGCACGTTTAAACGCAATCATATTGCTTATTGTTTTGTGCCTTTTGAAAACATGGAAGCTCTCTTTTTCTGTTTAATGGCCTCCTTGACATTATCGTTCCACCAAGGAACCTGTTTTTTTCTAGAAATATAGCCTCCACATTTCGGAACGGCAATTAATGCTGTGTTCTCCAGGTGTCTTGTCAAGAGAGTTATTTCGTCATTAATGTTTGTTCCGGCCGGAACAACAACGACGGGTAAGTTTGATCTAAAAAGATCCCAATCTGACTTATCAATATTCCATCTTACAGGAACATAACTTTCTGGGAGATGTACTCCATTCCATCGTGATGGGAAAGTGGTCGCTAACGTACAGATTGGTGAGAGCTTTCGATTGGATTTTAGGTGTGATAGTTGCGGAGCAAAAAAAGAGGTGAATGGCTGAAAAATTGTTGGATCTGGCGTTTAGAAAGGTAGGTGAGCCATCGTTCAGTAACGTTAGACTCGAGTTATTGTTTATGTTTATGCGCTTACAGTTTCTATTAGTAAACCGTCTTTTATTGTTCTTATGTTTTTTGCATCACCAATTAGACCATATAATTGTCTTTGTATGACAAACGGACTTTCTTTACTAAAGTCTCCATTGACTTTCTTCACAACCAGAAACCGGGGTGTTACCGCCTTTTCCTGGTTCGTACCTAGGTTTTTAGAAGGACCTATACCTTCACCTGTATTTGAGGGGGCAGGTGCCCCTAGGTATTCGAAACGATTAACATTTATTTTATTCCCACGAGTTGGGACGTACTCTACGTCGAGTGCGGCAGTGCGCCCTTACCACACCAAGACTATTTACTAGAAAGGGTCGCCAGGTACTTTCAAGACAACCGTTAGAGACTTCGTAACGTGAAGCCATTCATCCATCGGCACGGTACGTATAACACCTTAGATTTACGGATTTTTTTTAGAGGTTTACTCCTCTGCGGGCCAGACGGTAAAGCCAAGCCCCCCGTCCGAGCAGAGACATGACCTAACTCTGACGGTTTATACAAGGAGATGAAAAGTTTCTTCTCCAGGTCCATCGGGTACCTCGGGTTTGGCGATCCCCGTACTGCCTATATGAAAACAGACAGCCTCTGTAGGATTTTTGATTCAGGGTTTACTCCCCTAGATCCGTCGCTTTTTGCAAAAGCAGAGTCACCTCTTGCAGGATATAGCCGAAGCTACGGGCGAACGGTCTTGGACACTGAAAGGCTAAAACGGGTGTCGCTGTTGGCTGCACACCCTTGTATTACGCATCAAGTGTCCCTGGTCTAATCATTAATAATATATTATTTAGAAACACATCTGTGTTAGAATTCTTTCCTTATGTTTTTAATAAAAAAAGAAATCCTTAATGAATATTAAGGGATTACTGTACTGATAACTGTGATATACAATTTTTTAAATCAATTTAAACAAGAGTGTAACTTTGCTTAAATAAATTTAAATTAAAAAGAGATAGTTTTATTCAAATATACTTACATACCGAAAGTACGCTATCTGCCTAACAAAAAAAAATTATACTTTTTTTCGTCTAAGACTAGGAAAATTTGTTGTATGCACTTTACATCACGCATAACACAAAACCAAATTGTTAATTAAATGGACGACTCGTTTATAATTTATATTATAGACTAGTTAGTGCAGGCATCGACTCTATTGAGTGTCTGTATAAACTTGTATAGATAGACCTGACTCACCGCGATGCATGTTATTACTTGTATTTTATGAACCTGTCTATATTTATATTTTACATAGAACATAAAAGTCGCTCATAAATTATTCATTGTTATTTATTTTAGCTTCCATGTTAATAAAAATGTGTCAAATCAATTTTAATTTTCTACTGATGCTCTGAATCAACCCTGGGAGTTTTGGGGTCCGTATTGACCACTTTGGCGTCTTAAGAGGTTCAAACCCTTGAATTTCCCAGATAGATTTACCTAAACATTTTAATTATTAATGTTATTACAAGTCACTTAGTTTGGTTTTAGTATTATAGGGTAATTAAGGGAAATAGCTAATAAATCAATAACCCACAAATCATGTACCCTTACACAAAATTTACTGAATGCTGTTTATTGTATAGCGTATCATTCTTACTTATTACAACTATCAAAAAATTACAAATCTCATTTAAGCGTTGTATCTATTTATTCATTTGTTGTAATAACTACTAATTTTTCTAAGCGTTCTATCTTATTAAGTTTTTGTTTAAATGCTTCAAAAATAATAATTGTGTAAATAAAAAAAAATTGTATAATATCTTTTTGATTGGCTTTAAATAATGTATAAGCAACTCACGCTTATAAAACATTTAACTTACGGATGTCCACAATTTGTAATAAATATGAATAATAATATTGATGCATATCAAATTTATGATTTGTCAATAATTGTTATCTAAAACCATTGTATTTTAATAATCAACCTTTTATATCGGGATTTTGCAATGTAGATGTTATGTCAAATTGTATTCAAATGTGAAACAATTTTTAAATTGTTTCGTATGTAAATTAGAAAGTTAGCTACGTGGTTATAATGTTAAATAATTACAAATTTATTTACCATAATTGTTAATAAATTGTATTTAAAACAGAAGTGTTATTTCATAAAAATATAAAATAGTTTAGTAACGTAAAGGTTACGTCTTTGAATAAAGAATTATTAGTAGTTAGAATTTAGATAAAATATTTTAGCTAAGAATTAATTTGACATATATTTCCATGAACATTTATTAGCTGTGTTTAATAACAATTATTATTTAGAATCTTTTAGTAATCGTTCGCTAGTTTTATCAATAATAAAAAAATTAATTACACAATTATAAACATAAAATTAATAAGAAACATGATCCCTGTTAATTATCAATACGTTAGACTTTAAAAGTTGTTTATTAATTTTTGGTTGCTGCAATTAACTTTACCAAGTTGATCTTTAATATTTTTTATGACTAATAAATAAAAAAATTAGATATATAAATAAAGAATTTTAAGAAAGAAAGTAAAGAAGCTAAAGTGAAAAACCTTGAAAATGCTGTAAGTCTTAATAAACAGATTGAAATTTTGTTTAAAAAAATTTTAAATAAATATTAACGAAAATGAAATAAACAATTAGTTTAATTCACTGTTAATGTTGTAACCAAAACTTGGAAGCTTCAGTTACAACATTGACGTTTCCATAACTAAATATATGAATTTTCCTTTCCTTTGAAATTTATATCTAAGTACTGAATTCAATATTGAAAATTTTTGTATTAAAAAACGCACTGAAAATGTTTAGATTTATCATCTCATCATCATTTCTCATCAATTAAAAATTTCTGCAGTAGTAAATACAGATGAGAAATTTAAACATTTTCACCTCATTTTTCTAAGCGAAAATTTTCTTTATTGAAAAATTTTGTCAAATGTATTTATTGAATTTTCTTGATCCTTTCCAAATTATTTTTTTCGAAATGTAATATTTTTGGATGTAGATAATTAAAGCTATGGAAATGATTTATAGAGTGTTCAGTTAGAGCTGTTTTTGTGTTGTCCTGGTTTAAATGTTGGTTTTTGATAGTGTTTTTGTGCTGTATTCTATTTTTGAGTCATTGTTTTGTTTGTCCTATGTAGATTGTTAAGCAATTTTGGTAAGATAATTCGTATATTATGTTTGATTTGTAAATTGTATCTGTACGGTCTTTTAGTTTAGTGATTTGTAATTTGTTAAAATTTTTTTAAATTTTTTAGATAAATTGGGAATGTATGATATACTGATATGTTGTTTAATTTGAGTTAAATTATTATTAAATTCATTGCCTAAGCAATTAGGTTGTAATTCTATGTTCTTATTTGGTTTATTGTTAATATGTTTTAAGCGTGTTTTGATGTTTTTGTTAATAAATTCTATTGGGTAATTATTATTAATGAGTATTTTTTTTAATTTTTATTAGGTTTTGCGAGTGGAATTTTTCTGATGATAATGTTATTGCACGATCGAGTAGTCCAAATATAACTGTTTTTTTGAATGATTTAGGTGTGCATGAATTGTAATGTATGTAACGGTCTGTTTTTGTCTTTTTTCTGTACCAGTTTGTGTAAATGTTTATTTTTGTGTATGAGAGTTAAATCTAAAAAGTTTATTTGTTTGTTTTTTTCTGTTTCATGAGTGAGTTTTAGTAGTGGATGAATGTTGTCAAATTTTGAAAGTAAGTTTTTGTATAATTTTTTGTGAATAATTATTAAGGTATCATCAATATATCTTTGGTAGAGAGTGATTTCTTTAAATTCTTTAATTATATCTGCTTTGTAATCGCCTATTACTAAATCAGCAATTTTGGATGAGATTGGTTGACTCATTGCGAGTCCTTGTAGTTTTGGATAAATTTTATTTTGAAATGTAAAAACTGTAGAGTTTAGTATCAATTTTATTGCTTCAATAAATTTATTTTTAGGGGTATTAGTGTGTTTTTTTTATGTTTTTCTAATTTTTTTTAATGGTTGAGTAAACTAGTTCTTGTGGTATGTTTGTATACATTGATGTGATATCGAATGATACAAAGATATGATTTTGAGGTATTATAATTTGCTAATTTTTTGTTTGAAAATCCAAAAATTTTTAATAATATTTTTGTTTAAGATAGCAACGTTTTTTAATATGTTTGATAGGTATTCTAAAATATTATTAATCGGACTGGTGTATGTAGCAATGATTGGTCGTTCACGAGAAAATATTTTAAAATAAAAAAATTGTTTTAACAAAAATGCTGTTTTATATATACCAATAAAAATCTTCATACGTAATACTAATTAAAAATAAATTTAAAAAAACAGCTTTGTCCTTTTTATTATATATAAAAACAAAGTAATCTACACAATCGTATTGAAGATCAATTGCACCCAAGATGGAAAACATTAAAATTTCGGAAAACAATCAAAATAACAATTTTAATCAGCTCCACCAAATATATGACTACATTCTACACAATCATGGATTCATGAAATGAATAATAGTAAAAAAAATCGTGAAAATAAACGACAAAATTATAAGGGTAAGTGCCAAATTGGATTACCTTTTAACATGTAAAAAAATCATTCTTACCAAATTTTATAAATCATTCAAAATTTAAACATAAAAATTTTTGTAATACTTTGAACAATAACGCTTTTAACATAGTTAAAAATAAATTCTACCATAAAACGTTATCTTTATTAATCAAAGATTTATTTATAGAAAAAAACTTTCTAAAACAACAACTTATTAAATATAAAAATCTTATTGAAAAATTTTTACATCCTGAACTAATAATTAAGTTACTACCCTAGTAGCACAAAATATATGTACGATATTCTAATGATCTTGGTACAATATTTAAAGTCGGCTAAATATTGCTTGCTGTAATAGATATATTTTTGATATTGTTAAAGTGTATAATACTAATATCCTAAAAATATATACCTACAATATCATTGATATATTTTAAAACCTCATAAATTTTTTCAAGGTTTACATGACATCAGGTAAATATCTTAATTCTAGATACTTATTGCAAGATGTAAAAAATGTATTCTAGATATTGTAAAACTAGATAAAAACAATGTTTTAAAAATATGTACCAACAACATCGTTCGTGTATTCTAAGGTCACAAATGTTTTTCAAAATTTGACTGACAAAAAATATATATTATAATTATATATAGAGCGAATATTTATGTTTAATCAGTATCTAACTTTTTATGCTTATTTTTTAACTGTACTTTTAAATTTATGTATTTATAGTTGTTAAACGTTTTTCTTAAACTTTTTTTTCATTTTTGCTAAAAACCCTAACACAATGTTCTCATAATTTAAATATGCTTATTTTAAAAATTATCTTTATATGCGTATATTTCAATAAAAAGTAATCCAATATCATAGTATGTAATCTGCTAAAAATTTTGTAAGCAACACAATTTAATTATTAAAAAAATTACACAAGGAGTATATAAAATTGAGACATCTGCGTTTGAATTGAATGGAAAAACCAATTGCATTATAACTAGAACTATAGTAATTTTACAATAATAAACTACATTTGCTGCAATGAAATTTTAGACAAGGTATTTTAATTCTGCTGTAAAATTACTAGTAATGCTAGCAAGTATTTATGATTTTGAAGGTCATCTTTTCCAAATACTTTTGTGGCATTAAAAACGGGTATATAGGTACAAGTACCTTTTAGGTGCTTTTAATAAATTTCTTAGAATCGTTTGCAACATTGAAAAAATGTATTATTTACTTGCTTTTGGGTACTGAGGTCAAAAACCGTTATATAGACCCTGAACAAGAATAAGGAAAGTTTTCTTTAGTAATATGGTAATATGCATTTGGGTTTCGTGTTTGCAGTTTGCGAAGTTTAAATTTTTATATCGAGTTTTAGTGCAACGTAATTGTATAATCCGGTAAGTGCCTATTAATTTTCTTATTTTTTATTTTTGCACAATGTTTTCTAACTACAGAAAAGCAAAAAGTCATTTTGTAAATAATTTATTTTAACGCAGCTTAGTTGGCTGTTCAACGTTGACAAAACATAATTCAAAAAAATTTCAACGGTCATTACTAATAAGAAACCTAAATTAGAGAAATGCTTTTATTTACGTAACTATAATCAATAATTAATAAACAACAAATTTACCTTATTTTTTGAATAGCAATCCCAAGAAAATGCTTTTGTGCACTTTTAAAACTAATCTAAAATAATAACTAAATTAATAATGCTGTTGATATTTCTGTAAACCAAATTTTAAAAAAAAATATATGTCTTGATAGAGTTTCTTTATTGAAAAATTCAAACTAAAACTATTTGTCTGTATATTTTATAACAATTAAAATAATTTTAATGCATTTTATAATTATTATCATAAAATGTAGATTTTTAATACAACTTTGTAGAGTAAATCTTAATTGTGTGTTTTTTTCAGATGCCATCACAAGACGACATCCTAATGTTGCGTTATATTTGGCAAGATTTACAACATTTATGTACTACCTATGTAATATGTGATGATATCAATAAGTAATTTTAAGATACAATTTTTTTTGTGTATTTATTTTTTAAAGATGTTTAAAATGTATGCAGATTTTATATTTATATTTTATTCATTTGTAATTTTGTTTTGTTAGTGTAATTTTTATAAATAAACGTGTTTCTACAGAATATCTGCAGTGTTTCAATACGGTTTAATAAAAACTGTACAATGCGTAGCAAAGAACCAGATTAAATATCATTTACAAACATACACATATGTAGTAGGTATATATTTTACAAATATCTCACAAATAATAGTGAGATACATCTAGAACAGATTAAAAAGATATATTTCCCATATATTGGAAACAAATATTGAGACGACATCTACATCTAATGTCTACCATATATCGAAAACATATATTTAGAATATATTTATTTTATATAAATTATTGATATAGCATTACAATAAATGGCCAATATAAAAAAGTGTGACATTTAAATATTTACCAGATGTTATTTACTAATATATTACGTATATTTTGTGCTACTAGGGTAACAATTAAAATAACACAAAATCTTAAATTAAAAATGAGAATACAAAAAACACACACCAAAGGATTCAAAAATTAACCAAAAAAAATCAAATATCTTCAAACACAAACCAATCTTAACATAATACAAACATTCACCAAACAAATAACTAGATTGATAATCTAACAAAAATAAAAATTCCTGAAACTATAACTATAAACATACATACAAACACACAAAACAAAATACCTATACATAATCACAAATATAGAAACAGGAATCAAAAACCAAGATCAAAACACACAAAACAACATTCGTACAGAAATTACTCTTATACAACATAAAAAATTTATCTATTATTTATAATTAGGATTCAAAAACAATTCACTAATAAAAAATTTATTAATAACAATAAAAAAAATAATAGCAAAAACAATAAATTTAACACAAACTCACCTCAAACAAAATCACCTATTTCAACAGATTACTTACAAACAACAAAAAAAATTTTGAAACAAAACCCAGAAATAATTATAACACAAGCAGACAAAACTGAAAAAAACAGTAATAATGTATTCTACAGATTATAATACGAAAATGAACAACATCCTAAATGATAATAACATATACAATACCTAACTTCATCAATTCAAACAAATTGCAATAACTTGTTAAAACTATGGCATAAAAATAACTGGATAGATAATTTACATATAAAAAATTAATAACTTATAATGGAACTCTATCCAAAATTTATGGCCTTCCGAAATTACATAAAGACTCTTTACGACCAATCATTGCTACATACAAAATACCTATAAAGCATATTAAAAAACGTTACTATCTTAAACAAAAATATTATTGAAAATGCTTGGAATTTCAAACAAAAAATTAGCAATTTAATAATACCTCAAAATCATATCCTTGTTTCATTCGATATCACATCAATGTACACAAACATACCACAAAAACTAGTTTACTCATCCATTAAAAAAAATTGAAAAAACATAAAAAACACACTAATATCCCTGAAAATGAATTTACTAAAACAATCAAATTAATACTAAACTCTACAGTTTTTACATTTCAAAATAAAATTTATTCACAAACACAAGGACTCGCAATGGGCCAACCAATCTCATCCAAAATTGCTGACTTAGTAATAGGCGATTCCGAAGCAGATATAATTAAAGAATTTAAAGAAATCACTCTCTACCAAAGATATGTTGATGATACCTTAATAATTATTCACAAAAAATTATACAAAAACTTACTTTCAAAATTTGACAACATTCATCCACTACTAAAACTCATAAAACAGAAAAAAACATACAAATAAACTTTTTAGATTTAACTCTCATACACAACAATGAAGGCAAAATTTACACAAACTGGTACAGAAAAAAGACAAAAACAGACTGTTACATACATTACAATTCATGCACACCTAAACCATACAAAAAAGCAGTTATATTTGGACTAGTCCATCGTGCAATAACATCAGAAAAATTCCACTCACAAAACTTAATAAAAATAAAAAAAATACTCTAATAATAATGACACAATAGAATTTATTAACAAAAACATCAAAACACGCTTAAAACATGTTAAACTTAACAATAAACCATATAACTAATAAATTATTAATACTGTTACGTATTTATTTATTAAAAACTAATTTATTTAAAACGACTAAAACTACGTTTACTTATTATAGAAATATGTATACTTTTAAATTAACCGAACTAATTAAATCTAATAATAAAAACACTTACACTATAATTTATGTATAATCGTTGTATAACACTTAAGATAAGATAAGATAACGTCCTCGGATTTGTTTACACTATAAGTCACGTTCACTCGATTCGGTGTACACTGTTATTTATTTAAAACGTCGCGCGTGCTAATCACTTATTTATCTTTACCTTAATAATCTTCTTAATACTGCATGCATTCACATTCCAGCAATAACTGACCTACGATTTCTTTCTTACGTATTTATAGACATCGGCGAATCCTTCTCGAGCGTTCCTTACTTTTCGCTATATCTTCTAGAAACTAGATAACAGCTTCTAGAAGGCTCTTGCGTTTGCAAGTAATTTCTTGAACGTTTCACTACCCCCTTCTTAGGACTGTTTTGTCCCAGAACAGGAGACTGGATGCGACACCGGTAAAAAGGATCGTGGCGATAGCGGCAGCTTCCTCCATTTCGGCAACTTCCTTGACCATAAAAGTAACAGTCAATGGACTTTTCCTGAACCAATACTCTCCTCGGTTGGTAACTACAGACCAACACTTGAATGCCTGTTTCTCGGAAGACGACCTCCAACATGTTTCGAACTGTCCTCCAATTCAGTTGGTCTAAGCCACAACCAAGCTTGGGTACTGCCAATTTCTTAACATGATCGAACTCCATTTGTCTCTTGAGACTCCATAATGTTCGCCACAGATCTTTGTATAACGGCTTGACAGGTGAGTATATCTTGGTGACCAGATAGAAAACGAAGCGTCCGTCACCACGTAGTCCTAAAACCTTTCCGACTGTCGGTTGCTGTCTTCGTAATTCATCTAGCTGCCCAAACTTCTTTTTAAACACGACTGCAACCCCTTTGGACATGTCAAGGTCCTCGCTCACGCAATGTGCGATGGCGTAATTTTTTTGTGTCTGGAACAGGTCTTGTTGTTCCTCGGTGGTAACTCCGAACCTAGCTTTTCCAGAACCTCCGTATAAGTTCATTAAACTTTTCAAACTCCATTTCTTCGATTGGATTCCTGGTTCTGCTACTTATTACTCTGGTTCGGACCTGAACGGATTGTGGTTATCGCCAGCAAACGGGGCTAGACGATCGACGTGGACCACTTTTGGCTTGCCTCTGGGCGGTTTTCGGATGCGGTATATAACGTCGTTAATACGCTGCACGACTTCATAGGGGCCCTCCCATGGCCTTTGCAGCTTTGGCGACAAACCACGCCTCCTTTGAGGGTTATACAACCAGACCATATCGCCAGGTTGAAACCCACCATTTTGCGCCTTGACGTCATATCTTGTTTTCATCCTGTCGCTGGCAATTTGTGTGTTTTTACGAACCTCTTCATGTACTTCGTCTAGCCTCTTTGCCAGCTTGCTGACGTAATCTTCTCCAGCGACTTCCTCTTCCGGTCTTCGGCCAAATTGAAGGTCGCATGGCAATCGTATTTCACGACCGAGCATTACACAGGATGGTGTTTGGCCTGTGCTTTTGTGAACGGATGATGGGTATGCCATTAGGAAAAGGTGCAAGTACTGATCCCAGTCTCTTTGGTATTCGGACACTACCTTGGCTAAGTACTTGCCCATTGTTCGATTCATCCGTTTAACCATGCCGTCAGATTGAGGATGGAGAGGCGTTGTCCTAGTCTTCTTAATTCCTAATAATCGGCAAACTTCTTGAAACAGCCCAGACTCAAAATTGCGGCCTTGATCGGAGTGTAATTCCAACGGAACTCCAAACCGGCAGAAAAATTCTTTTACCAATACGTCTGCGACTGTAGCTGCTTCCTGGTTGGGTATGGCGTAAGCCTGCGTCCATTTCGTGAAATAATCCATCGCCACCAGGATGTATTTATTTCCCGAATCGGATTCTAGGAACGGCCCTGCGATGTCAATCGCAACTCTTTCCAAAGGGCTTCCTACGTTGTATTGTTTCATGGGTGCTTTGCGCTTTCTCGCTGGACCATTTCCTGATGCGCAGACTGTGCATTTACGGCACCATTTTATGACGTCCTCTTTGCAGTTCATCCAGTAGAATCGTTCTCGCACTTTACCCAACGTCTTCTTAATGCCAAAGTGTCCTCCCAATGTCCCATCGTGGAGATGCTTCAACACTTCGGTCACCCTGCTCTTTGGCACTACCAGCTGTAGTCTGTTTCCCGTGCCCTCGGTACTTTCTAGGGATCGCTTAAGAAGACCGTCTTCTACTTTCAAGGAGTCCCACTGCGCCCAGTACGCTTTGATATTTTTGCCCAAAGCACTCACTTCTTCCCAGGTTGGTCGTCGGCCGCTTTCTTTCCAGTCCAGGAGTAGTCTTATTTCAGGATCGTCTTCTTGTTCGCGACGTAACTGCTCAGGTTCCCACTCATCATCAACCATAGCAGTTCTCCGGAGGCATTCGACTTTTTCTTCCAGTCGCGAACAATCGCTGCAGTCCGCCGGACATGGTCTTCTAGACAAGGCATCAGCGTTCCGATGACTGCTTCCGGCACGGTGTTCTGTGTCGTAGTCATACTTTTGCAGTCTCTCGATCCATCTTGCCACTTGTCCTTCTGGGTTACGGAACTGCAGTAGCCATTTTAAAGCGGCGTGGTCTGTTCTCAGTAAAAATTTTTGTCCATACAAATACTTGTAGAAATGTTCGATGGACTGCTAACAGCTCCCTCCTAGTCACGCAATAATTCCTTTCTGGCCTAGACAAAACCTTGATAAAGTACGCGATAACCTTTTCTTGTCCATCTTGAACCTGCGAAAGGACCGCGCCTATGGCCATATTGCTTGCGTCGGTATCCAAAACAAACTTTCCATCTTCTCGTGGATAACTCAAAATCGGCGAACTGACTAGGGCCTGTTTTAGTTAATTAAAAGAATTTTCGCAGTCTTCATTCCATCTAAATTCTGCTTTTTCTTCGGTTAGTTTTGTCAATGGTTTGGCAATAATGGCAAATCCGGGGACAAATCTTCTATAATAAGTGCACAACCCAAGGAAACTTCGGACCTGATGTTTGTCGATCGGTCTTGGCCATGCTTGGACTGCTCGGATTTTGTCTGGGTCAGCCATTACTCCATCTCTAGATACGACGTGGCCAAGGTATTGGACTTCCTTCTTAAATACGTGGCACTTCTTTGGGCTCAGTTTGAGGTTAACCCCACGTAATTTCTGGAACACTTCCTTCAAGTTGTTTAAGTGCTCTTCAAACGACCTTCCAACCACGATCACGTCGTCCAGGTAAACCAAGCACGTCTTCCAAGACAATCCGCGCAAGATGGTCTCCATCAAACGCTCGAACGTTGCATCGTAAAAGCTGTTTTTTCACGATCCTTGGGTTCTAATTCTACCTGCCAGTATCCACTCTTTAAATCTAACGTAGAAAACCACTGGGATCCTGACAGGGTGTCTAACGTATCGTCAATTCTGGGTAAAGGGTAGCTGTCCTTTTTGGTCACGTCGTTTAGTTGCCTGTAGTCTACGCAAAACCTCGTTGATCCATCCTTCTTCTTTACCAGTACCACTGGGGATGCCCATGGGCTACTTGAAGGTTCAATCACGCCTTCTCTCTCCATATCCGTAATTATTTGTTCGGCTTCTTCTCTTTTTGCCAAAGGAAGTCTGTTTCACCACGTTAGTTCTTCATTTGGAGCCACTCTCCAGCGCGAACACATCTTGGTACTCTTGGATCAACACTTTAACTTTAGCCAGCTGGTCTTGGCTGAGGTTTTGGCATTTGGTGGTAAGAATGTCCAATAGGTGTTGTGGACACTTCTTCGGCGGCGTATCTTCGTTCGAATTCACGCATCTCACAATTTGTGATACTGGCGTGCATTGGCCTACCACGGTCTTCTTTTTCAGCGTTACAGGATCTGAGTTGATGTTTAAGATCCTTACTGGCATCGTGTTCTTTACTCGTACTAAAGTTCTAACAACGAGTAGCCCCTTTTCGACTAAACCGCCCTCCATTGGTTCAATCGCGCGTATGTAGCCTTCCCGGAGATTTCCATCCAGGCGTGCCATCACCACACTTTCAGTCCTTGCGGGCAGAATCACGTCTTCACTCAACAAGACTCGCACGGCTGCCTTCTCTGACGAATGAAAAGGAATTTCTTCATTGTCGATCTTCAGGACATCGTTCTTCATATCCAAATGGAACCCATACTTCTTTATCACGTCCATTCCCAGGATAACTTCTTCCGTGATGTCGGCTACCAGTACTTGATGGTCGAGTACTCCATTTCCCAAACCAATGGTTACTTTGACTTGTCCGTGAGTAGGTATTTCGTCGCCCGTCGCCGTTCGAAGTCGTACTGTTACTGGTGACGTCTTCTCGTTTTCCAGTAAGATGTCAGGACGAATGATGGTCTTCGTCGCTCCCGTGTCAACCAGTAACTGGACGCTTCTCCCATTGATCTTGCCATCGAGATAAATGCTATGCAATTGCTCTCTAAGCGATGCCATTTGGATTGTAATCTCCGGAGTCTGACTAGATGAGATTACTTTTTGTCTCTTTTGCTCGCTTTGTTCCAAATTATCGAGCGCTCTTCTTGTCCTCTTCTTAGGTTTAGTACGATGCCGTCGTACATGGCCTATTTCGTTGCAGTTCAAAGCTGTCACTCCTCTTTCCCGAAGTATTCGTCGCGCTATCTTCTCGATGCTTTCCAGTGTCTGCGCGGGTACTTCTGCAGCACAACAGAGTCTATGACCATCTCGTTGCGATGCTTGTTTTGCCGCTTAAAACTCCAAAGCATGCACCAAAGCGTCATCCAATGTCTTCGGTCGAGCTAACCGGAGAGTCTGCTGCGTTTCGTTGTCTCGGAGGCCGTCTACAAAGGTTTGAATCGCCAACTGCTCCAAGAAGGTATCTGGCGCTGTAGGATACGCAAGCCGTGTTAATCTGGCGATGTCAGCCTCAAACTCTTGAAGACTTTCGGCAGCTTTTTGAACCCGACTTTTAATTTGAGCCTGGTATACTTGTTGAAGATGAGCATCCCCATATCTCATTTCTAATCGTGATATTAAGAGTTCGTAATTTTCTTGCAGGTGGTCCGGAACAGTTTGTAAAATTCCAAGCGCTTCTCCACGTAAGGACACTATTAAAGACGTCGCTTTCTACTTGTTGCTCCAACCATTAGCAGTAGCTGCGGCTTCAAACTGCTTGTAGTAGGTTGATCATGGAACTTTACCATCAAAATTCGGAGGTACAACTTTGAATTTATGAATGTTTTCTTCTCGATGGTCCATTATTTAATCTTCACTCGTGACGCTTCTTTCCCCGTGACAATTCATTTGGTTGATTCTTTCTTCAAGCAGTTTCATTCTATCCCCTACTGCTTCTATTTTGTCATTCATAGATTCGCAAATTTCTTCTTTTAAATTTAACATATCTGTTTGGGTTTCCTCTTGAACAATTTTTATTTGATTTTCTATGCTCGTTTGTATTTCTTCTTTTAAACGTCTAGAATTTTGCATCAATTTTTCTTCTATCTTCTGGGTATTTTCAAATAATTTTTCTTCCATTTTCTGAGAACTTTCTTTCATTTTCTGCGAATTTTCGTGAAACTTTTCTTCCATTTTTCTATTCATCGATTCCTGACCATTTTTGATTGATTCAAGAAATTCAAATAGCTTTGCATCCATTTTAACTGCTTGCGAACGCGCCACCGGCATAAATTTAAATATAACACGAATATAAAGTTTAAATACACTACTTTTTAAAATGCAGTTTTTATATAACACAAAATTTAATAACTATCCACTTGTTAATATTAAACCACGAAAACGAATTTAAATAATATCGCGATCACGCACTTGTTAAAGAAGAAGTTTAATAAACACTATATTAACTTTATAAATAAACACGCGTATCGTATCTCGAGCGATATTAAATTACTTAATGGTATTTACACTAATAAAAACGAACCCGACACCACTGTTACGTAACTATTTATTAAAAACTAATTTATTTAAAACGACTAAAACTACGTTTACTTATTATAGAAATATGTATACTTTTAAATTAACCGAACTAATTAAATCTAATAATAAAAACACTTACACTATAATTTATGTATAACCGTTGTATAACACTTAAGATAAGATAAGATAACGTCCTCGGATTTGTTTACACTATAAGTCACGTTCTCTCGATTCGGTGTACACTGTTATTTATTTAAAACGTCGCGCGTGCTAATCACTTATTTATCTTCACCTTAATAATCTTCTTAATACTGCATGCATTCACATTCCAGCAATAACTGACCTACGATTTCTTTCTTACGTATTTATAGACATCGGCGAATCCTTCTCGAGCGTTCCTTACTTTTCGCTATATCTTCTAGAAACTAGATAACAGCTTCTAGAAGGCTCTTGCGTTTGCAAGTAATTTCTTGAACGTTTCAATACATTTACAAAATTAATATTTACTTTCAAGCAATATCAAAAATTTCTTCTTAAATATTTAATTTAATCTTCAAATAGAAAATAACACACAATGCATGCGCAATAAAATGTACATTACTTTATGCATATATCTACACATACAGATACAAGAAAATACAATAAATACATTTAACAAAATTTTTTAATAAAGAAACTAAAAATTTTAAAATTTATGTTCAACTATGTTCTTTTATAATTAACGGAAAAAGATGCTAATTATTCTCACCAAAGCAATAATTATATTTATAAAAATTAAATTTTAATTAAATGACAAATATAATATTATAAAATTTTGGTCTTTCATTTTAATAATAAAATCCAATTTGACACTTCATTTAAACAAATATAATGTTGTTAACATTAAATATAAAATTTCATTTAATGTGATCAAAAAAATTTTACAAGTATAACAGATGTTAATCCTAATCTATTTTTTGCAGAGCACGGTACAATCATGGTTTGAAGAAGCCTACATGGTAGGCGAAACGTCACTAGAAATTATTTTAAAAAAATGCTGTTTTATATATACAAATAACGTAATACTAATTAACATTACTGTATGAAATTTTGCATAACAGTATGATTCAGTTTTTGATATTTTATTCTTCAAGAATATTTGTTTAATAATAATTATCTATTCAAAATTGGCACTTTTCCGGAAATTACCCGTTAACTATATTGTTGTGTAAATACATTTATTGTTTTTTATGCAGCCACTAAATATCTAAATTAACCAACCATACCTATGTACTAACATATTATTTTTTTGTAATTACTTTATTATAAAGATTTTATTTATATATCTAATTGCAAAACCAAAAATAGATTCTTACTGTTGTAATTTCGTTGTGCTTTAATTAATTTCACAAATTTTAATGTGGCGTTGTTTTCAATAATTTTTTTTGTAATTATTATTTTTAATTAATTGCATAATTAAGCTAAAGAAGCTTAGAGTTTTCAGTACGTAAAAAGTAAATAAAGTGTTTAGTAAAAATGTAACTTCATTTATTTATTTACCTGGAAAATTACAATGTTTATTCCACGCTCATAAGTTGAACGTATACAAATAATAATACACTTAAGGTACCATAAACTAATTTTAGGTAGAAGCACAAGTGATATTCTTATCACGTTGATAGCAGTAGTTGTTCTTGACATTATCTTAGTTTCCGTTAGACAAGGCGTGTATTCAAATTCAATCAAATTTGTTTTCGCAAATAGTCAAAAATGTTATTGCAATTTTATGCAAACGTACGTACGTAAACAGTAAAAAAATAAGTTTATTAAATTAAATACAGAAATTGTGTTTCTTAAAAATGTTTTCTGAAGGTAAAACCTATAAAATAATTTAAAATTAATTAGTTCATTTTTGTGCATTTTTTACTTGCTCTATTGCTTTTTGCCACATTTTTTGAATAATTAATTAAAGATTTAATTTTGTAACGTTGATAAGTGCTAATTCCACCTAAAAAACGGGATTGCAATTTTAGCAAAACTGGTTTCAAACAAAAATTTGTTTTATTATTAGATCAAAATGAAAGATTTTTTATAATAAGACATTTTTTAATTTAGAAATTCTTTGTAATTTGCTATATAATTTTTTACAAAGAATTGATTTTGTAGAATTTTTAGCATTTTTATGTAAATTTTACTTGAATAGTTTTATCATTAATAAATTTATACCTTGCTGGTTTTGGCAAAATATTTTAATTTATGAACAAGAATTTGCAGTCTTACAGTATGATAAAAGCTTTTATTTTTAAAAAAGTTTTTCTTGTTTTATTAATTTCTAGTGTACTAAGACACTTTAATGAATTCTAAGTAAAAATGAATACTACCGTTTAGCGTTTTTGTTGCTTGTGAATTAAATTTCGTAGACAGGAAACTCCCGTGCCAGATGTTAACTAAAATGCTAATTATTAACTAGTAGTAAATGTGTAATTAACTTCTGCGAAAAATTATGCTTTCGTTTTATTTCAGTCTTGCATACTTAAAGGAATTGTTCGCGATATGTGTTTTAATGAGTCCTTGTGCGGGGGAGGTGGGTCAGCGACATTGTATGGAACGCGGAACGGTCTGACAAGGTCGTGGCCCGGGTCCAACCGGGCCCCATTTCTAACACTTTACCTGAATAACATTCTGTCAACGATCTTAACCTATACCTTACGTCCAAGTTATTTAATATTGCATAGTCGCCTACGGGAAATGCACAAAATTCCAATTCACCATACCTGTTTTTTTTAAATTCCTCGCCAAAGTGAAACCTAATCACCAATTTAACTTGTACTCTTAACGTTTTTTATACGCCTGTGTGACCTATTAATACAGTTGTTTATTTTAAATCATACGGTTATTGTACGAAAAGAATTGCTTAAAGTTTTCTCACGAGAGCTTTTTTTTTGTTAATAACATTCTTACTCTTTTATCATGCGTTAAATAATTCTTTCTATGTATTATATTTCGCACTTTGATTTCTACGCTGTAATGAGCTTTGCTGTTACCAAGAACCAGCTGATGTCGGAAGTTTCTAATACTTACTATAAATTGATGTTACGCTTATTGTCGTACACTGACAGCTCGTGAAGAAGATTAGTACTTTTGTTCAAAGTTTAGTGGTTACATAATTTAAAATTCGAAATTCTGAGAAATTCGGTAGCAAGTTAAATAGATTTAGAAAAAGCAAAGTGTTAATAATTATTTCTTGAAAGTTTTTAAATAGATCCAAACAAGTTGTTCTTAATAGAACGAGTTTTCTAATTTGGTAAAGTGTTCTACAATTTTCGTTAGCAACAGCTTACAGTCTAATTAAGTAAACTTAGAAATCTTATTTAAATAGTTGTACATGAAAACGTTATGATGGTAATACACCCAGTGCTAATCTATGCTTATCTTTTTCGTTTCTGTCACGTGACAGACTTATACAGTTGTTACTTAAATTGCTTTTTTCTGTACTAATCAACAAAATTCAAAATATGTTTAGTTTAGAAACATATAGTAAATTTTGTTGCTTATTTCGGTTTATTTTAGGCATTCTATAAGCAACCATAAAAACCGAAACTGTATTGTAGCCAAAAAGAGTTTATTTCGAAACTGTATAGATATTGTTTGGAAACTGTAGAAAACATTTTATAAAAATTATAACCAATCTTTCTCCGTTTTTATAAAAGCAGAGTAACTTTGTCAAACGCGGGGTCTGCTTTTAATGAAACATGATAGTAAGTTTCTTTTTTATTAAAAACAACTAGACCTATTTTAAACGTACATTAAGTTCACTACAATTATAACCAAAATTGTTATTATAGATCTAATAGTTTCTGAGATATGGCTCCGTCAAAAAATGTTAAATTTGTCAATTTTTGAACTGTCTCTAAGTTTGGTCAAATTTGACCCTAAAAGAGCACTTTTTTAAAAAATAATAACTACAATCATTTTCAAATAAAATAAATTTTCTACAATTTACAAACAAATTGGTTATATTGGAACCTAAGAATGTTCAAGATATGGTTCTTCAAAGTTCTTCAAATCGCCCATTTCAGTATAAAACCATACTTACATTCCTTTTGGGAAACAAAAATGTGAAGCCTTTGGTCAAAGAACTTGCTTTGTGACGTTCGTCCAACCGTTATACATAAAAGCAAAAGAAATCCTCGTCAATTGTAAAACAGATTTAAATAACGTGGTCGTAATACTAGAGAGTTATTACCTACTAATGTCGTTTATGGAAACGAAAGGCAATATAATGTGAAAAAGTAAGTTAAAAGAAAGAAAATGAGTCAACTGCAAAGTTGTGGATTAACTATTTTAGAATAGTGATATTGATGAAACAGTTCATCCAAACAAAGCGAATGGGAGACTAGGATTTGCCGTCTTTTATGTTACAGGTGACTTTTTTTATGCCAAATGTACGCATTTGTATCTGCAGGATGTGTTGGAATTAAGAAACCAGATAAGTTCTTGCGAGTACCGGCTACTTTCCACGAACAGATTCTTCCCGTTGAGCTGTTCTAAAAAGTTTTGGTCTGATGTTTGAACATATATGACTATAGAGATAGTAGCCATATGTTCAATAAAAAGCTACAAAAGGTTGTTTGACTCGGAGTCGTGGTATAACTAACACCGTGCTCACCCAATAAACACCAGGAATGATATATCTGCAGAATATATGTGCTAAAATTGAAGATTTCTGCAATGTTAATGCACACACATCTGAGTAGCATACAGAAATGAAACCCTTACAATCATTCGATATAAAGCGGATAAAGAGAAGCTGAGCGATTAGTTACTTCATCATCCTCCATTCCCAACAAATGATATCATGTCCTTAAGCTATAGAATTGTTGAAGCAAAATATTATCAAGAAAGTTATGTTGAAAGTTGTAGGAGAAATTTGCCGAAATGTCAAATCTCTTTCTTCTGTTCTTAGTGTGACTGTTGGCAAGAGATAAGTGACCCATGACTTTTTCCCACTGTTTCCCTTGTCGCTATTCATTCAAAATATAATGAGAAAGGGTACAAAATCCTCTTTCTATCCTGCATTTACATCTGTCGGCATTGTTAAGACAGAAGGGGTATCTAAAGTTGTGGTTGTATAAGGTGGTCATCTACTCCACAAAGTGATGTGGTTTGAAAAATCCTCATTTGACTTGATATTTACTAAATATATTCAATATCTTGTTACACGTCCGCTTATAGCAGTAGTATTTGACAGGTATCTAACAAAGCTGAAAAAAAGTACAAAACGCTGAACGTATTCGCCAAGCTTGGTCTCATTCTTGTCCTGAGGTTATATTTTTTTAAGGAACAATCTTGCTTCAGATTTCACAAAAAAGTTTTTATCTAACGATAAAAACAAAATGAGATTCATCCACCTGCCGAAAGCAAAAATAAAACCAAAAACATTCAAGTTGTTCAAGCTGAAAAAGTAATGGTCATTATATGTGAGGACATAGATTTGCTGGTAGCCTTCAATGGCCTCGTGGGTTCCACACACAATAACATCTACTTTCAGAAGTTTGGAAAAGGTAAAATGCCAAATATCCTTTATTCAAAATAACTTAAACCTCAAAGAAAAAGCAGCAGTTTTTTTCCAAATTGCATGTAACACCTGACAAAGTAACCAATGCAGGAGAGCAAATTTTTGTGGCGTTGTATGATGGAAATAACTTCCTCAATGACCTGTGCTATCAGCTCTTTGCAAAAGCTGCAACCAAGGCAAACTGCAACTTTGCCAAACTATACCTTATTCAAGACGCTGCCAAGCTCCACTCACTAAAACCTACCACTAGGTGCAGAAATGACTTGGTATTGATATCAATCCGCTTGAATAGGGGTTGAGTTCAAACAGAATACGGCTTTTACATAAGGATGATGCCGAGGGATACAGCTCCTTGACAACGTTGGGCACGTATAATACTTGTAATGTTTGATATGTTTTTTTACAGGTAACATTTATTGTATAATACGTTTAGTTAAATACATTTCTGTTTGTATGAAAGTAAATACGTAATATACGCTTTTGTGATGCCAACATCGCAAACGTCAATATTCGATCGTTAATGTAGTTACGTAATGGGTAAAAAAAAACTCTTGTGTAGCAAAATAAAAACTAGAAATCTACATAAAACTAAGCGTTCAAAGTCAATTTTTGTATTAGAACAATAAAAAAAAGTCATTTAAAAAATCTTGGAATGCAGTTCAAATTGAAAAAAAACGATGTTAGAATTAATGTCAAATCTGACAGATTTAGTAAGAAATATAGTACCATTATATTTCTGGTGAAAAAGTGCGTGTTTTCGATAAACCAGTAACAACCGAAAACCAAAAAGAGGATTCAAAACCGTTGTCACGATTGAAGTTATTGGGGTGTTTGATTATTTCTATGTTTTCCTATTAAAGACGAATGGACGTTTCTCGATAACTGAGGCGTTATCAAACTTTATATTTGGGTCTGTGATGAAATAATGTTTAACAACGGCATATTTTAAAAAAAATGTATACAAAAATTATGTTCTGGAATACGTATAATGACTGGAACGATCGGTTTCACTGATATAGCCCGAACCACATAAACGAGAAAATTATTTAGTTTGTTTATTACATTTATTAAAATGTTTAAAAACAAATAATGTAGTAAGTTTTTGTATGTAAAATAAGAACTTTATGTAGACGAGCTAGAAAATAAATAGTTACCGTAAAACTTCAATTTGATATTGTGTCGCAATATACTTACCAGATTGTTATTAAATACTCGTTAAAATTACTTTTTTAAATTTACTTAAGTTAAGTTTATTTACATTCATTCATTTTTGGTTATAATTCAATTTAACGTTAGCGACCTTGATTTTTTACGCAAACGGCGCTCCTAGTTTTATTAGTGATCCGATCGACGTACGCTGAAGAAAAAAAATGTTTTCAACAACACCTTGCACCCGCCTGTAAAATTTTGTAATTATTGCTAACGTTTTTAAATATTGGAAGATTAATTATTTAGGAATCACGGTAGGTCAAAATCCGACGTCAAGTTTTAGTATTTGCTTGTGTACTGACCTGTTTGTTTCCTTGTTTCTTGTTAGTACCCGTTTCCACTAATTAATTCAAATCTACAACACATCACAATTGGCTTGGAATTAACAATTAGAACGCAGAAATTAAACAGTAGTAAAGTGACGCAATATTTTAACTTTGGTTTAGAATTGACAAACGAGATTTGCCACAACCGCCGCTAAATGGTAGTATTTCTACTTTTTTAAAAAGTAATATACAGGAGCAACCGCACGTGTACGATATACTTTTTTATTAGTTTTATTATATCGTACTGTATAATTTAATCATTTCAATTTTATGTATTTACGTGATTTAGCATATGTATTTGTTTTCTTTTTTTTATTTATTTTTACAATTTTCAGTAGACTACCTGAGATAACTAACAGCACCGCATCGAGGACGGGTTCCAAGCCAAACTTTAGAATTTAATATCAATGATTCTAATTCAACTGATTAAAGGATTCTATAAAAATGTTAGGTTTAATAGAAGATTAAAAAAATAAGTTAATACTTGTTTGTAAAACTTGTTATCAAATAGGAAATTAGTGGATGTCAAGCATTTATCAGTAAGAAAAATCACGAACAAAAATTTGGTGAAGATACTTATTTATTCAAACAATTTTTTTACTGTAGACAAGTGCACATTTATTGCAAACATTTCTTTATATACAACATTACGGCACATTTTGTTGATAATAATATAAAAATTGTAATCATTAGTAATTCATTTAGTGTTGTTAACTCGAAACTACGTTTGAAAAATATGCTTGAAAAAAATATGAACTATTAAATAGCTTTAATGCTGTAACAGTAATTTTGACGTATTTTGTATTATATCAGTTAGTTGGTTGGCAACATTGCGTTGTGTAAAAATGACTAGATTAGGGAAACAATTAAAATTATTAAATTTTTAAATTTCAACAGAGCCAGTGACTACGAACTATATGTGATACCTGGTTTCCTGTTATTTTTTAACCTTAATTTTTCCACTAATTACTCTTAAGTTACGCCTTGAATTTTTATGGTGGTTTTCCTTTAGACCTTTGAGCAAATGCTGCAGCTAAATAAACTTGTGTCAGTTACGATTTATTGTTTTTAGTAACCTTTAATTGTCTGCCTGACGAAGAACTTAGCTCAAGTTAGAAAGCTTGTAGATTAAATGCAATTAAATAAATATATACACTATTAACTCTTAAAAAATATTAGATTATATGGTGAAACTTTTATGTCTAAAATCACTGGTCTGCAAAAAAATATTTTTTATCGAGCCCTGACACTATTCCGGGTGATTCTTATGTAAAATGACGTCCTGAATCCAAATATGTCTTCCGTTTTCTTCCATCACCCACCATTTTCGAGGAAGCCCCAAATATCTAATTTTACCACTTTTTGATAAATTAATTATGATTTATTTATCGAACAATAATAAAAATTATAATAATTATTATAATAATAAATATATGGACATGAGTTTAATTTAAATGGGAAAAAAAACTATTTTAGCTATAAACAGTAATAAATAAAAAGATATTCATCGTTACTTGGTGCTTGCTTTCCTTTTATACCCTGAGGTACTGCTCTCTCGTTTCAAAAACCAGCAGTACTCCGCCAACATGCTTGCATTCCACTTCCTTGAAAATCTCTTCTCCAGCTTAGCGATGTCTTGATGGAACTGTTCCCCGTGTTCATCCAAGACTGCTCCTAAATTTTCAGGAAAAAAATGCAGATGCGAGTGAAGGAAGTGAACTTTAAGAGACATGTTACATCCTATGTTCTTGTACGTTAAAAGCAGTTCCTCGACGTGAGCGACATAATCTTCACTTTTGTGGTTACCCAGGAAGTTCTTACAAACGTTTTGAAATGCAAGCCAACCTCGTTTTTTTTTATTTAGGTGTTCAGCAAACGTCGAATCGTGGAAGAGTTGTCTAATCTGGGGACCAACAAAAACGCCTTCTTTGATTTTAGCTTCGCTAAAACGAGAAAATTTAGTTTTCAAAATTGAAATGCGCCACCTGTCTTGTTCACTGCTTTCACAAACTGCTTGATCAATTCAAGTTTGATGTGTAAAGGTGGTAAGTAAGTAAGTAAATATTTTCCTTCGAAACCAAAGGATTGTGGGCGAAGAGGCCAGTCCCGTACGATGTAATGTTTATCTCGGGTTCGGCAGCAACAACTTTTAAGTCAGCGCAAAGTTTCCACTTATAATCATGATAACTAATTTTATCAAGGATTCTGAAGATGTTTTCGTACGTTTCCTTTATATCAACAGAGTATCCAACTGGAACTGATGGGAAGTCATTCCCATTTGCCAACAGGACAACTTTTAAGCTTGTTTTTGATGAGTCTATAAACAGTCTCGATTTGTCTGGGTCACATGGCATCTGTAGTTCTGTCATCAATAAATTTGCATTAAGGCAGAACACTAAACCTTTATCTTCTGAGAAAAGACATTTCAGGGTTGCTTGTCTGGTCCTGTAAGAAGATATATTTACTCCTTTTTCTAAAAGATTCCACTGTTGAAGTCGCGGTCCTAGGAGCTGAAATTTGGTCTTGGGTAACTGCAAATCCTTGACAAGATCATTGAATTCCGATTGAGTGAGGAGGTGAGGTTGCCGAGAAACTAAATCTGCGGAATATTCTTGATCATCATTGAACGCTCAGAGTCTTTTAAATCAATTTCCGGCTCTAGAGTATAAGTGTTTGGGGGCTCTGGGTATGGCAAAGTATTGTTATGAGAAACAGGTCTTAAAGTTGACGGAATATTGGGATACTGAATTGTATGCTTACTTTTGCTCGAAAACCCGACGGTGAAAGTCATACAAAAGTAACAATCTGTAAGATGACAGCGAGGTTCACGCCAAACCATGTGCACAGCAAATGGCATTGATTTACGGATACCTTTGAGACATTTGGTCAAACTACTGTAACAAGTCGTACAGCAAACTGATGGAGCCCAAGTCTTGTCTTGGTCGTCAACTTGACAATCAAAGTACAATTTATAAGCTGTTTTAACAAGCGGAGAAAGGGGTTTTCGTGGCGCTTTTAAAGTTAATTCCTCGCAGACAAAGCAGAAGCTATCGGGATGATTTTTACACTCGCATGGCATAATTAAACAGTAATTCAACGCCCGACATTAACGACAAATCACACTTAGTCACTTGAAAAAATCCGGAGTAAAAGTAGTTTTACCGTTTTACACAAATGAACAAAAATGAACACTAAATCCAGCACGTTTAAAACGTCGACAACTTAACTCTGCAACAGCTATAGATGTACTGATCGAAGCAGTTAAGCAAACAATGTAATCTACTATAATGAGAAGAGTAATGCAAGTTCAAGCCTGTCGAAAATTCCTGTTCAAACCTGCATGTGATATTGAGATCGCCAGCGTCGTGCAGTGAATCTTCCTAACTGTTTATTGATATTTTTTTACTGTTCTTATATATTTGTATTTTATTGTTGTTTCTATATACATTTTATAGCAAAGCTTTTGCCATATACTTTGGTAAATATAAATTTTATTATCTGTTTTGGGATGTATAACGGCTATAAGTTATAATTCTAAAAAAAATTGCAAAAAATAAAATAAAAATGGGATCCCCCCAAAATAGGTGGGTGATGAGTAAAAACGGAGCTCATTTTTGGATTCGGGAGGTCATTTTACATAGGAATCGTCAAGAATGGTATCAGGGCCGATTTTCATGCAGACCAGTGAATCAACACTACTTCAACAAACTTAAATACAATTGTTAAACTTTTTAAATTGTAATTAACAGGTTCTGACATTAAACATTTATTTTAGATTTTTTTATTCACAAGTATGCGTTGTCTACTTACTTTCAATTTTGCAATAATTTTTACAGTTTATTAATGTTAATTATAGACAATGTTAGATTCTCTTAATTGTAGTTTAAATTCTTTGTCGCAGTCATATAGTCGCCATCACAACCATAATCGTTATTTTGGAACTTTTACATAATTTTGACAATTAGTTGTTAGTTAGTTTTATTGCAAAAAGAAAAAAACTAATTACATTCTTAAAAGATTTTTAACCTCAAGAAGTTTTATACATTTGACGAGCTACAAAAAAGTAGCTGCCCAAAAATAACTTTATACAAAATTGTGCAAAAAGTAAAAACAAAAAATATATATTACGACTAACACAGAAACATTTGAAATGTCTAAATTAACATAAATAATGTAACTACACCGTTGTTGTAGATTAGTTTTTGTTGAAATTTAGTTTATTTATTTAAGTTTAACGTTTCTTTATATCATAAAGTAAATATGTAATAATATTGTTATTTAATAATTTAAAATGAATAAATACATGATTATTAAAATTGTTTTTGGGTTCTATTCTAAGTAAGTGATTAAAAAGTGTTATATAATTTTATTTGATTTTTTTGTTCTGTAGTGTTAATAATATGTTTAAATAACGTTTTTACTAGTAAAATACATTTTAATGTGACGTTTCCGGTTAGGGTTTATGCACATACTATTAAAAACAAATTGTCTGATAAAGAAAATCAATACATATTTAAATTAAGAATTAAATTTAACATTCGTGGTGCATTATTTATGTTAATTTGAACATTTTAAATGTGTTTCTTAATTTTACTAATTTATAACGTGTCGATGGTTGTTCTGATATATAATTTTTTGTTTTTGTTTTGTGCAAAATTTATTATAAAACTGTTTCTCGAACACGTAATTTTTTTGTAACTTAGCAAATTTACAAATATTTTACGTATAAATTAATTTATAGCCACGTACAACTTTTCCATTAAAAAATTTATAGCAAAGTAATTAATTAGGTTTTTTGTTCTTAGACTAAATTACAACTAACTGCCAAAATTATCTAAAAGTTATTTCAAAATAACGATTAACAACATAGAATTTAGATCAAGATTACAAGTTCTGTAAAAAACATTGGGAGTAGTTTTTTTTAACTATTAAGTAACTTCTAAATTAAATAAGCATATAATAAATAATTGTTTTAAAAACATTAAGAAGTAGATTTGCGAGTAAAAAAATCAAAAATTATCCACGAGGTAGTTGAGGAAATTTGATAAAGGCTCAACTTGAAAAATAGACGCAAAATTGCAGCGTTTCGACACTGTGATTTAGCAACAAAAAATCTGAGTTCTCTTTATAATAGTTGATGATGATTTTGGCGTATTTTATTATTGTGGGGAATTACAACAGACATAATATTTGTTCAGTTATTAAATCGGAGTCTGGAGCTTTGTGTATGTTTGTATTATCTATTTCTCTCTTGACTGCTGGTGAACAGGGTTTTATGGGACGAGACATTTGGAGTGTAATGTTGGTTGAGTTTTCTACTTTTTTATCATTGCCACCTGGCTCGGGTTCGAATACTTGAGTTAAATGTGTTGCAAAAGTATAAACTTTGTCTTTGTGAGTGCATGCCTATTCACTGTTAAGTTTACGGATTGGAGTTTAGACAGCTAGGGTCTTTTTAGTTTTTTTATTGTTTTTTACAGCGTGTGATTATCTGGGAATAGACTGGTAATGTAATGTCGGAAACTGGGCTTTTTTGGCTGTTTTTTTTTAATTATCTGGATCGTCTGTTGAAATTATGTTGATCTGCAATGCTTCTTGACGTATGCCATATTTTTCTAGCTCCGCGTTTCTAGGCTATTAATTGACGGATATGTAACTGTGTTAATAGTATTATTTGTATTAAAATCGTTCTGAGATGTGATGTAGCAGGTTGCTTCTTGCACTAATTTAGTAAAAGATTGTGCTGTTTAATCTAGATCATCAAACGATTTTACTCGTAACTTGAGACTTATGTTTGTTTTTATGTAGTATTGAAAATTGTTCTAGTCAGTATTAAAGATAACTTTGGGGAAATCCACTCATTAACAACATTTGTGCTGATACTGACCATGACAGGAGTATAGTCAGTTGAAAGATCAAACGTAACTCCAGGCATCTTTTTTAATGAGAACTGCTTCCATTGAAATCTTCTATGTGATGTAATTGTCTTATGTACTCATTTGTTCCGTGTGATTTTATAATTGTATCTACCGTAAAACAAACACACAAAATTCCACTGTGTCATAGTAAGAACCCAGTCACTTCATTTTCTGATATCACAACCCATTAGCAGAGAGTGATTTTATTATTTTTTTATTTACTGCTGTTTTTCGTTCGTACTTTCATAGACTATTTTCTATACTTTTGTCACCTTCTAATTTTGCTAAAGAACACAAAATTATAAATCAAATTGGTTTAAATAATGGTTATCCTATTCAATTAATTAATAGTATTTTTTATAGAGTTCGTATAAAACATTTATTCAAAAATTTGATCAATTTTTCTACTAATAATGAAATGGTTTTTAGATCTCTTCCATACCTTGGTCACTGTTTTCAATTTCTGCAAAAACTTTTTAAAAAACATAATATCACCATTTCATTTTCGACACATAACACACTTAAATTATTTTTAGTTAATAATAAAGATCAAATACCAATTTTACATAAATCTGGAGTGTATCAACTTACTTGTTCTTTTTGCAATTCTTCATATAGTGGTCAAACAGGTAGAAAATTCAAAACGAGACTAAATGAACATTTATATTTAATATATAGATATTCAAATACAAATATTTATAACACTAACTCTGCTTTTGCCAACCATATTTTATGTTCAGGACATTCATTTTCTTCAGATTTAAATATCAAAATTTTATATGTATGTAATAAGAGATCTCTTCTTAACTCATTAGAGACTCTTGAAATTAATAGAATTTCTAACAATAATTCTATAAATTGTCTAAATAAAATGTTAAATTTAAATCCCTCAATTCTTCTCAGTTCAAAATTATAGTTTTATTCTTTTTATACTTTTCATTTTTCTATTCTTTTGATATTTTTCTATTTTCTTTATTCAAATTAATTTTTTAAATATAGTTGACTGTATTAAATTGTAAAATACGTTTGATTGACATTAATTTATAATTTGTTAACTATTTTATTCGGTTAGTATTCTTTATTTATATTTCACTGTTTTAATTTTAGTTTTTAGTTATATATACTGACGATGCTAATTGTAATTTAGTGAAACATGTATATTTTCCTAAAATAAAATATTAAAAAACTAAAAATACTGTGGAGAAGACTTCAAGAATAATAAAATCTTATTTTAAACAAGGCTCCACTTAGAGAAATGAATTACTTCGCCAATATTAACTTATATTAAAATGTCATACACGCTAGAACGCCACCATAGAGGTAATTTTGGGGAATTTTCTAACAGTTTTTATGTAATTTACTAGGTCTATGACACGTTTTAATACGAGATGCTATTGAGAACTCATTTGTAGAACTTTTTTTTTCAATCCAAACCATTTTTGATTATGGGTTTTCACCTAAAATGCGTAGATGTGTGGTTTGTTAAAATCAGTAGTTTCATCAAACTGCAGACCAAATTCAATTTTTTTTATTTGTTCTATTAATTGATTATTGCAGTATTGTACTACATGATACATTGGCTAATAACGTTATTGTTAAAGGAAAATTTAAAATTGATTTTTTCGACGATTTTTAGCATTATACCGTGAAATTTTTCACATTGTGTAGAATTTAGAAAAATAATAGCAGTGCGATGCTTAGTATTAAAGCTTCTACATATTTTTTCGTCGTTGTAAATTTTTTAACTTTTTACTAAAAAAATTGCAAAGTTTTTTTACTTTATTATAGTGGTTGCTTTAAAGATGTCGATTTACTTAAGAGCAATATTTTGACGCTAAAACTTTCACATAGAGCACTCACTGCAATTTCTTTGCATTGATTAATTTTATTAATATAAAACCAAAACTCAAATTACTCTTTACTAGAGTATACTCTGACAAATTCTAAAAACGTTTGTGTGTCTGTTAGTCGATTAATAATTTTTATTTAAAACAATCACAACCTTTTTTTTAATTTTATATAAAAATGTTTATCAATTTAAATGTAAACGTCATCCTTGACTAAATTAATTAAAATCATCGTATACATCTGTAAATGTTTAAATTATTACACAGTTTACCGATAACTAAAGATCAAAACCTGTCATATAAGTAGCAAGTCCATCAAAAGAATACCCTTAAGCGTCGTCGCATTTTTTTAAATTCATAGCCACATTATAAAAACATAAACAGCTTGTATATTAAAATAATATTTAAAAAAAGTTACATTAGTGCCGGTTTTCTAAAAAAATAATATAATAATAATATAGGTTTTAACAACATAATTGTTTAAGTAGGTGCTGCAGTAATATTTCGTTTTTATATTCAATAGCGATTACGCTATAATTACAGCCAATAACTGTAATAATACGATTAGTTATTATATAAAAAATAAATAGGTTGTCGACTTCCGGATTAGAGGGTATGTTGATTAAAACAGTTACAAGACAAAGTTGATATAAACGATACGTAAGAAATTTATTCTTACTTTATTTAATTTCTTTAATTCAAAATGTGTTTATATAATAACTATTTATGTATCTATTTAAACTTTAAAAATACTGTTATTTGCAATAATAGAGATTAAAATCAATGTATCAGAACCTAATTAATCTTTAACAACTATTTTAATGTATTGTGTGATCGTGATGAATAGTTGAATAAAACTATGTTGCATAATCTTGCAAAAAAGATTAAGAATGTGTTAATTGTTTTGTGGCTTATCCACACTGATAAAGTAAAACATGTGGATTTACATTGCTTTTTAATAGCTACTAGTGAGTAATGATTTGAAAGTCGCATATAAAATGTTTTTCGTACAAAGAATATTGTAATTTTACTTTAAGGTTCTACAATAAATGCATTAAAAAATAAACCTATTAATAACAACTGTGAGATGTAATTGTACATTGCAATTTTACATTGTTTATCTAAATATTTTTTTAGATAACTATGTCATCAACAGATACTATAGTCATATTTACTTTTTAAATGCCAAAACCCTAGCTATGACTCTGATCAAAGTTAAAATGTTAGTTGACAGGTTGTTTTAAACAAAAAACTGACGTAAAGCACAAAATTAATATCAAAAATGTTCGGCTCATGCAACACCTACGCTAATTTGTTTTTAAAGAAACGAGAATTTTTTGTATTTGGATGAACGCAAATTATTATGGAGAGCCGACCATGTTGCATTAAAGTGGTTGCTGCAGTGGCCCAAAAAATCAAAAAACTAAAAGAATTGCTAAGACAGTACATCCTGTTGAAAGTAGTTATAACTTCATCAAAAAAATTTCGTGCAACTATTGCTTACGACTTAAAAAAATATTGTTTTTGGAGACCCGTCATAGTTGATATCAAGTCGAAACCTAAGCAATGACAGTATCAGCAAAAAACTAATTTTAAATTGAAAAAAAAGACTATAAATGAAATGGCCGAACCAACTTGACAAAAAGTGAATGCCTTAGTTAAAAACTTTAAACAAACTAAGCGCAATAGAAAGTTTTGAGAGCAAAGAAGGTCTTCTAAAGCAACTCTTAGAAAATACCAGAAATATAAAAAACAGATTACAGTTGATAGTGTCAAAAGTTTGAGCAATTATCTAGAACATTTTAACGTAGGGAAAACAAAGTTTAAAAAGACTAGTAAAGAAACGCAAACTATTAGCATGTAACATGCAATTTGAACAAAAACTGAGAAAAAAAACTTGATTAATTAAATATTCCTCCACACCACTTATTTTCTCATTTTCTCTTTCAAAACATTTTTTTTAAATTAGCTGAAGAATACTTAAACATATTGATTCTGCTTGTGATAACGTTGTAAGGACATCTTTAATTTTCCTACAATTTGATGAGCAACTGAACCATTTTGCTATAAATTTTCTGTAAAAAAGACATGGGCCCGGTTGCATAAAGCATTGTGAACTTTGACGATATAGTTAACTACATGATCATGTCGTTGAGCGCCGTCATTGGTCCACATACAATTATTGTATTGTTGACATTCTTAAATCGATATCTACGATTTAGTTAATAACGGCGCCAGCTAACAACATAGTTAACTTTACTTTGTGCAACCGGGCAATAATATATCTTTGCGGATTTACGATCACACCGCAGTGATTAAAATAAGTGAAATCATTTTCAGAATAATCGATAAAATAAATGACGTGATTTTCAATACGTGGTACAAAAAACTCGGTTCGAATACTATTTCTTACACTTACTCTAAAAATACTGGTTTTAAAAATGTTTACTTTAATTCTGTCGCAACATGTATATACAAATTCTCAATAATAAAAAAGTCTTATATAGTTAATCGTTGAGAAAACAAAAATAATTCAATTAGCAAGTAGCCAATTTTGAAAATAAAAAACAAAAAGATTAAAACTATGAAATAAAAATTTAAGTAATGCGTCTGTCATCTTGCTTTTGACATCGTTCGAGGTTTGCATCATTTGGTTCATCTGCGGCAAAATCAAAAAGATGTTTTTTTTGTAAAATTCCATATCTTGAATGTTTTTGCAATCGTTAGCATAGTGTTGAGACAACAATCGAATAATTGTACTATTGTCTTTCTTTAATTTTATATTCAGTTGTGGTTTTGAATAGCATTTGATCATTTTTCTTACAAATTCCTTTGGGTTTTTCAACCTCAACGAAATACTTAAGAACTAAAGTAGTTTTAATTATTGGAGGCTTGCTGTCATTAAACAACAAAACAAAAGCCGAATAATAAACGCGTACTTCAAACTTGAAGCATGTGTTTTCTAGTTCAATCGTTCAAATTTAAATACTTTTTGATTTAGTTCATCGGAAAAGATATCTAAGTCGTCAGGAACCAAGTTGCTGTATTTTTATAAGAATATGTAGACCTTTGTCAGTGACTAAAAGTTTTCACTCAACAATTGATCAGAACTCTAATAGATTGTATCAAGCCCCTGCACCTGAAGAAGCTGTTCTTAACCATAGTGTGGTACACCATCACGAAATCACGATATCGGTACGCCAGGGTCACAAATACCCTGTAACCAAGTATCGTTAAGAAATGTATGTCATGCTTTATTGTATTATAAAATAACATTAATAGGTAATATACAATACAAAATAAATGTAATTGACAAAAAACGTATTAGTCCTGATTCATTATTCCAAAGTTTCACAATTGCCGCACTGTTTGGATCGATGTTCCGCACAAATATACTTTTGACATTTGTTACACCTTATATTGGTTTTTCTGATGTAACTATCATGTTAGGTTTCCCTGTAGCTTTATCAACACTGTCATCATAGTGCATTGTGGAGAGAAGTAATACTTTTTTGTTGTCTTTTGGCGAATAGGACAGCTATGTTTTGTTGGAATCTTAAAGAAATAATGACGATCCAGCTGGTGCTTTTATCAGGCATTCTCTGGGGAATTCCCTTTTATTTTTCCTCAAAGTCCTCAAATTAGTTAATTTATGTTGAATCAACATTTTCTCTGCAATTGGTGTAGATGTAAACCAGTAATCCATGGTTATGTTCCGATAACTCCCGTAAAATGGTTCAGAAAGTTTTCTGACGTAATAATCTGGAACTGATTCTTTATTACCTTTATCAGTTACAGCTCCCATATATGGTATAGCATTTACCATGTAAAACGTAGTGGCATCATTTAACATGAGAATTTTTATGCCGTATTTGTCTGGTTTTGCTGGCATATACATTTTGAATAGGCATCTGGAACGAGTGTCCAACAGCTGCTCATCAATGGTACAATACTCTCCGGGTAGGTAATAAAGTTTACAATTTTCTATAAACATGTTCTAAATTTCTCTAATTGGAGCAAATTTATCACTTTCTCTTTTTTGGAGCGTAGTGTTTTTATCATCGAATCTCAAGCAAGATGTCAAAAATTGAAATCTTTTTAGAAACATCCTAGCCCGACATACATTTATTCCATATTCATTCGACCAAGACGTCTTTAAATTCTGGTTAGAAACTCTAAGACTTTTCAGAATATAGTATAAGCCAAAGAGAGCATTCAATTCTAATAAATTTGCATGTCCGACAAAGCTGGCCGATTTGTATTTAGAAGCTTGGCGATCTATTTGCTCATTTGTATGAAGCAAAACTTTGCAAACTATTTTGTCGCTAAATAGTAACTCCCATGCTTCCAAATAAGTTTTTACATTTTTTGCTGCTCCTTTTACTTGTCGAGATTCAAAAACATAATTTTGAGCTAAAGGACGTCCCCTCTTAGTTGGAACCTGAGTGCTCTATTCGTAGCTATTTTTTTCCAAAAACTTTTGCTTACCCTGATCCCCTTCAGACAAATCTTCATCTTCAGACAAATCTTCATCTTCAAACAAATCTTCATCTTCAGATAAAACTTCAACCGATTTTTTACTTGCGATATCACTTGCCTCAGACACATGATCAGAATATTCGTTAGAATCGATTGAATCGATTGGACTTTTATCTTTTTCGGTTAAAATTTCCTCCAAAGCGGCGACTAATTCTGCTTCCGACAATTTTTTTCTAGCCATAATTGACTTGTCAAGTATGAAATAACTAAAAAAATGTAATTTTTAGTCACAAAATTAGTACACCGGGGTCATAATAAGCCTAATTATATTAAAAAAATTAATACATACCTTATTTCAGTAAACTAACAGACGTTCGTTCTAAATACTGTTATCTCGTGCACTGAAGCGAATTTACAATTTGTGAAACATTTCCAGAGCGGAAGGTGCGCAGGCAATCGACGCTTTAAAACGACGCAGGGTCAAATTGACCCTGGTGTACCAGTCTAGGGTTAATATTATTGAAGATGAGCCATCGACGAGCAAAAGAGTAATAGCAAATAGATGTAAAACACGTGACAGCTTGGCAAATTTTGACAGAACAAGGTTTTCATCTATTTTTTTAGACAAAAATTGCAAGCTTTTGGACTCAGAAGCCTTCTAACCAAGATTGTTAGTTTTTTGAACGTTACAATTTTTAGAAGCATTTTGAAATGTATTGAGTACGAATTTCTGTTTATACGATTCTTAGATTTAGGTTTAGGTGGTTGATTTTGCTGAAAGTTTGTACGTACTGTTACCGTTTAAACATTACCAAAAATTACTATCTTTAATTGTACCAAACGACGCACAAATTAAACTTAAAAAAACATAGAAATACATTGACAAAAAAAATCAATCCACTACTATTAATACACGGTTAAGTGTCTTTAGTACAAAACGGATTAAGAAAACTAAATATAAAATAAGGTACTTAAACGTATCAGTCAAAATTGTTATTTTAAAAGTATTTTAGAAATCATATAACTAACTTTTTAATGCTATTTAAGTAGCAAAATAATTTTTTATTTTAAATAATTTTGTTTTTAATTTATCTTTGGATAGCAATCTGGATTATTGAATATCAAATTCCTTTATAATATTGTTGGTTTAATTAGTCTTAATAAAGAAGAATTTAATAGATTAACAATTTAGGTCCGTTTTATATATTTATTTGTAAAAATTATTATTTGTTTACTAAAACAATAAAAATTCAAAAATAAGTATTACCATTTGGACGACTGTACAATATGGGATTGGATTAAGATTATTTAGTTTATTTAGAGTATAATAATAAACAAACAAAACGCAAAGCAGTAAAAACTTGAAAGTATGTTTTACTCATTTACTGAGAACTGAGAAACGCTAAGCGTTCTTGTCTCATACTTAAAAATGTAAAAAAAGCTCATATTTTTAAATATTAATTTTAAAAAACGTTATTAATGTAATTAAGTTTAATTTTAATTTTAATTTTTGAATAAAACGTTTTTCTGCAAATATAGCAAGATTAACTATCTTAAACATCTAAATCTAAAAATGGTATGAACAGAAATTCGTACTTAAAGTTAAAGTTGTTTCTTGCAAACTGAATAACCTGTTTTTTTACTTTGTATCTTGCGTTCAAACGTCTCTGCGTTCAAACTCTGTATTCAAATTTCCCAACATCTTGCGTTCAAAAGTTTCTGCGTTCAATCGTCTTTGCGTTCAGACGTATTGCGTTCAAACGGTCGCGTTCAAACGAGTCATTCCAAGGAAAAATGCACAAGAACGTATACGAATGTAATTATGAAAGACTTCTGATGCAGAACATATAACAAATTAACGAACTAGCAGTACAGTAAAATGGAAGACGACAGGGTCGAATAAAATTAATCTTATACATTGATAACTCGAGTGAATGTGATTCAGTGCAGGTTCTTTATTCTATGAAATTTTTTTGGCTCTACTCGATCTCCACCTCTGCTTAGGAGTAACAAGATTTTTCTATTTTAGTAATATTCCTTGGACTCGTAACTTTCTAAAATAATCAAACAGTTTAAAACTTATTAAGAAAGTATTTTGAAGCAGAAGCTTTCAAAATCAAACTTCTATACTTTTTACTTTAATAATAATATTATGTTTTTTTTATTTTACAGTAAAAGTAAATTAAATACATATTTTTGTTAAATTAAAAAAAAACATTGTTTTAAAAATTAAAATAAATTTTATGCTAATGGAACAACAATCAAAATATTATTCTATTTTTTTAAAATTATGTAACAACGATTTATTCTGATCAATAACAGTATTAATTTTTAGCTGATCTAGATAGTATACTGTGTGGGAACTGATGGCAATAAATACACTCGTAAAAGTGCTAAAAGAGCTACCGTAAAAACTGTAGTTTATACTATCGTTTTGCTACGATCAAACTGTTTACAATTTTATAATCCAATACTGTTTTATATACAGCGCTTATAAAATCAAAAACAACAGGTGTCAAAGTCGATAACTAACTTTTTTTAAGCTAACAACCGTAGTAGATCTATTAGTGTATTGTTTTTGCATTTTAATTGTTTGTTGCTGTTAAAAATTTTAAATTTTATTTTATTACTTATGTAAATTTAATTATGTTTTTGTTTAATTTATTACAAGGAGTAGTTCTAATAATATATTTAACACGTCGGTAACATTTTAACTTCTAACAAAATATTTATACAATTCTTTAATTAATGTATAATAAATTACAAAACGTAATATTTCAGAATTAAGATCCGGGATACAATGACCAATGTGATCTACATGCATCTATACAGGAATCTCAACACATTCCATGCAGACGACGCAGTCACTGATATTGCAAAATAAATCTAATGGGTGTGAATACGATTTGCAATCAAATTATGCATATTGATTTTAATAAATCATTATATTTTTTTGTAATTTACGCTTTTGCTTAAACTCGGACTGGTATATGATGTTTGTGAAAAAATGAATTATTGACGATTCTAGTTTGTTACGTCCGCGTAGACATTAGTAACAAGTTTGTTTAACCCAATTAACTCTCTATGTGTATAAAATTAATATATCTATAGTATCCTGTTAAGACAAATATGGATGCAAGATTATTGTAGTTGCCGAGTAATTTAGATGCAATTAAAACTGGCTTATCAGGAATAAATCTAAATTCATAACTAAACGAATTGGCTAGAAATATTCACATAAGTGCGTTTATAATTACCTACTATATATTGCGATTTGAAAAATTCGTTTTAGTGTACATCTTTGGTAGAAGAATGCAAAAAACGATCCGAGTAGTTTTTACTTCGTAGAATTAAAAGATAATTAATTATAACTAACTAAATTACTACGTCAAAGTACTGTAATTGATTGCGTTTTAATTTTTACCAAAGCGCTTAGCTCGAACATTGTGAATTGACAGTTTTTTTGATGTTTCAATCTTTGTGCTTTATAATTAAACGCTATGTAGATTATTTGTTTTAAAAGCCATCATGCGAAGCACACATCATTTTCACGCAAAGCAAAAGTTTAATGATTAGTTTGCGCTTAGTAAATTAAGTAAAAAAAACTAATAACTTAAGAATAAAAATTAATCAACATCTCAATCCCCCTGATATAAATCTATCCTGAAAAAAAGAGATAATATAGGGTAGTAGATGTGCATTATAAAAAGGGTAGTAATGTTACTAGTGGCGGGAGCGGACCAGTTTTACTGTTCTTGGATCAAGTCCGATGGCCACGGTTCTTGCAACACTCTTACGCGAACCGCGATGCGGATGACTATTATAACTAAAACCGTAAGCTATTATTAAAGAATCGACGAAACTTGAACGACAATTTAATTAGTTTCGATTTACAATAAAAATAAATAAGTTTTAACATTACTATACAGTGAATTGTGATGTTTTTAATCAATGTGCTTTTAAATCGGTTGTATTTTTGGTAAGTTTTTACAAAAATTACACTTTATAATTGCATATTATTAAACCATGACAAAATGAAGTAACGTCACATTGCAATTTAAACATATTTAATTAAATACTCCAGATAATAAATGCGTTTCAATCCGTTTTAATTTAGGAATAAAATGCACAATTAAAAAAACCAAAAACTTTTAGTAATAAATGGAAATTGATTAAAGTAGTCCTTTTTTGGTTATCTTAATTATTTACTTAACCGAATTCTTCCGGCTAAACGTAAGTAGTAAAAATTTTTGAGATAAAAGTCATTAATATAGAATATATTAAAATTAGTTCGAAGCAATATTGTCTCTACGCTCTCAAAATTTATTTAGTACCCGTCGCAAATTAATGAACAAAATAGAGGAAAAAAGTCTTCACACTACCACTAAAAAAGGAATTGACACGTTATTCAATAAGTACGTGATTTAATTTATGTTATTCCGAACTTTATCAGTCAATTACAATTCGAAACACACTCAACTTTTTATAATATCACAAATAAAAATGAATCCTAACTGTAGCAAAAGTTATACAAGCATAAACTCGAGTAACTTTAATGATGGAGCACGCTATAAAACTCAGTTCTTTAAAAGTTCATTATAATTTATTAGACGCTTGTAGATTTATTATTAGATATGCGCATAAAATCGTTTTTTAAAAATTGTATTAAAGTCGAAAATTAGAAAAAATTATGCTAAACAAACTGCTAATTATATCGAAATTTCAATTTTAAGCAATTTTTCGAATTTTTGGAAGCGGTTTTAAAGCGGAAATGTTTGATTTAGATGGAGTATAAGATATGCAAATTTTAAGGTTACGATACCAACAATTATCACCAAACGGTTAAATATAAATAGGATGTGCACCTTTTAATACTGAAGCATTTCCTTGTGTTAAAATTTATGGGGCGACACGTTAATTTAGACAAAAAGAATTCGATTACAATTTTTAAGTAAATTATAAAAGTAATTTGTTTTTTACGCAAAATTAATAAATTTGCATAAACATTTATTTAGCACAATAGCGTATTTTGGAATTTTAATTAGTTTAAAAAATTCTACTAACGAGATTATAAAATTCAACTTTTATGGATTCTTTTATCGCTTCAGGAAGTTATCAACTTTTTTGTTTTAAAAAATTAGCTAAAAACGAATGTTGTTAAAATGCCTATTAAATAATTATTAATTGTATGAATGAAAAACAAAAAAATTAGCAACGATGCATACGAACTATACAGCTGTTCAAATACGTGCAGCTTGCATCGCCAAAAAGTTAAAAAATCTTCATTCACTCTAATTCGCGCAATTCAAATAATAACTTTTTGCACAACTACCTTATTTGCAATTATACCGGTTTGTACAAATGGAAAAAATAAAAATTTTAACTCCGGCCTTTGTACAACAACAAAACCAAATTTTTGCAATTGTTCATAGTATCCACCCTAATAATATAAACCTGAAATATTTTTAAATTATATTGTATATAATTATATCGTGCTACACCTTAAGTGATTTTTACAGGATGTAAAAGAAGTTCGTGCGTGTAGGAAATTTCTAATTTGTTTAATTTATTACACTAATTGCAAATTTTATTACAACGAATACACGTCATTAAGATGTTTCTTATGATTCTAAATCACAAAATTATTTTAGTAAATGTTCTATACGCGCTAAACACTGTTAATTAAACAAATTTACATTAGTTTAAACAACTTTTAATGAAAACAACACTACTGCTGCGTAAAAATTACTTAAATTACTGTCGGAAGCAATATTGTAGTGGGTATGTTGTTAAAAACCCCAAAAAAACATATAAATTGTATATGAATTTTAAAACACAAAATTGTAAAATTTCTAAATTTAATAATTTAATTTTTAAATAAGTTTTTCTTGCACGTCGCTAGAATTAAAAATGAAGAATGGAATTAGGAACGAAATGGGTCTTGATTTGTATGGAATGGAAAATTCAATCAAGGGCGTTATGGTCCATTGAACAACGTAAACTTTTTACAAAGATCAAGTTTTTAGATAGTGTATTCTATAATGATTATTGTAGTTTATTGCAGCTTACCGCAAAAGAATCTTGCTAAAGCTACGTAACGAAAACTTATAACTAATTAACAAGATCAATATCGTTTTAACAGGTAGAAATAGTTATAACAATTAATGCTAGTTGCATGACTTTGCTTTTTTAAATTGTATTTATTATTTAGTCAAATTTGAAAAGACTCGAATTTAAATGCTGTTTTTATACAGACGTGATGACAAATTCTTTGAAAAATTTGTATAAAACGATTTTTGTTGTATTGCACATAAAAATCTTATTGTTGCTTACTCACCAATTAAAGTAAATTGATTTTATATTAAACAATTTTGGAAGCAACAATACTTAACATTTTTAATTTACAAATAAAAATGTTTTAATCAATAATTTTCAAAACTAATCTTTTAAAAACGTTTTAGACAATTACTGCTAAAAGTTCATTTATGTTAAAATTGTTAGTACGTTAAGCAAATAAAAAACATCGTATACTTAAAAGTCAAGAACTTAGCTATTTAATTACTATATGTGTCTTTGTGTTTCTTATTTGTTTGCATATTACTATGTTTTTTATTAATTGCTACATGTACAATATAATACAAAAACTTTTTTATATTTTACAACTTCAATTTTTTTAATCATTTTATAGTACAGTTTACAGAAAATTTATTTTGTAATAAAAATGCCGTTAGTATAAGTCTCTTAACAATTTAAAACTAAAAAAAATTAGCTTAGATTTTATATATTGAATTTAATTTTAAATGAAATTTAATTAAATCGTGTGAGGTAAATATTTCTTAATGTTTAGACATTTATGACTTTTTTAGAACTATGTTTTCTTATTAAAGTTTGTAGACCAAATGCGCTTTAAAAAGCTATATTATTCCAAATTTAAAAAATATCTAAAAAAAGTACTAAAACTAAATTACTAACTAATAATTAACAAATCGATTTACATTGAAAAAAAAAATAGTTTTCAAGCCATCATTTACTAAATTTAATACATAACGTTTAAAAAAACTAATTTTAAAATTATGGCACTTATATTAGTTTTTGTACGAATATTGTAAAAATTAGCAACATTTTAAAATTGTTATATTTCTGTACAAACTAATTTAAAACTGTAATATTTTTTTAAATAACTATATTCATACAACTTCTGCACTTAATATTGATGTGAGTCTTTATTAAATTTTTCAAATCTTTTTAAAGTTTTTATGTATTTTTTAATCAATTAACGTTGATTAAGTTAGTGTTGTTTAATGAAGTAAATATTCTAAAATTTATTACACAATTTATATAATATTGTAGTTTAGGTATATTACAACACTAGAAAAAAAAAACGTTTAAAATATAGTCATGTCAATTAAAAAAATAAAAAAAAAGAAAGTTTTAGATTTGGTGTCATTAAAACTCTAGAAAAAGAATTGTGATTAGGTTAGCTTACATTGATGTAAACCTTTATTAAATGTTATTATTTATCATTCCACCAATAATAAATACTAATTTTCCAAAAATATATTTTACGTATGTTTCGAGCTTACAAATATAAAGCTCATCTTCAGAAAACTACAAAAAATATTAACAAGTCATAAAAAGTTAAGATTACAAAAAATTTTTGAACTTACATTTTTTGAAAAATGTCAAATTTGAGAATTTGTAACTAGATATTTAAAAAATAAAAAATGTAAGTTTTACAAAATGTTAAATGTAAATTAAAGGAAGATGGTGCAATTTAGAAACAAATCTAAGAAAAATTAAGTTTAAAATCATAATTGAAATTGGTTTGATCGTTCAACAAAAAATTTTTATCTGATATTTTGATATAAATCAACTCTAGCAATTCAAGAATTTGTTTGTTATTAATGTTGTTAAAAGGATGAAATAATTTGTAAGAAAAAAGAGAATGACGATTATCTAAAACATGTTGCGCAAATGTAGATTTCACTGAATTTTGATTATTAATATATTTTGAAGTATTTTTTAAATATCTAAGATGTTCGTTAAGTCGAGTTTGGAAAGATCTTTGGGTCATACCAATATAAAATTTTTGACAAGAACAAACTAATTTGTAAACTCCACTTTTATTTAAATTATTATTATTGAGAAAATTAAATTATTTTCATAAACCACAATTTAAATCTAAATGTAATTCTTTTCTTTTTCAACAAAATAATTTTTTTTATAATTTTGATAAAAATATAAAACCAGCTTTTGAGTTTTATAAAAATACTTTAAATCTAACTGATGTCAATTTTACACAAAATGAAATAGAACTTTTGAACAAAGGTCTTAAATTTTCACTACCATTAAATGATACTTTTTTAATAATTTTAAAGCTTCTATTGAGTTTATTTTACGATCATTACCTAATTTAGATTATTCAAATCTTGATATTTCTAATATTCCAAACAATTTAAATTCATTTAAACAAAATTACATTAACTTCAATCAGATAAGTTTAATTAAATCTATTAAACAAAAAATTATTGATAATATAATAATAATTACTAAAGCAGATAAAGGTAATTGTACAGTTATTTTTAATAGATTAGAATACATTAATAAAAGTTTAAATTTTTTTAGATTGTACTGAGTTTGAAATATTAAAAAGATCTCCATAACTTAATTTGTTACTATTACTATTCATATTTTGCATTCAACTGAAAACACATTTAATTTTTTTAATGTTCATTTGTCTAGTTTGAAAGTATCTAATCTTTCTATCCCTTTACTTTATTGTTTACCAAAAATTCATAAACCTAATTTTCCTATTAGACCAGTAGTAAATTTTATTAATTCACCTACCTATAAAATTAGCAAATTTTGAACTAAAATATTTAATTTTGAAATGAATCTTATTTCTACTTACTCAATAAAATATACAAACGAATTAATAGATTCTTTAAATAATTTAATTTTTCCTTCTGATGCAATCTTAAATGTTAATATTGTTTCTTTTGATGTTAAAAACCTTTTTCCTTCAGTTCCTCCTACAGATGTATTACTTGTAATCTCTAATCTTCTTTCACTTTCTGTTTTTCCTGATTTTCTAACAAATGGTTTATTAAAATTACTACATTTTGTTTAAATAACGTTTTTTTCCAATTTGATAATCAATATTTTAAACTAAATCTAGGTCTTCCAATGGGTTCTCCATTATCACCTATTTTTGCTAAAATTTTCTTAAACAATTTAGAAAATAATTATATTTCTAAACACCAAATTTTCTTACAAAAAATAATATTTTGGAAAAGATATGTTGATAAAATTTTTTGTATTTTTAATGGTTCTAATGATGATGTTCATAACTTTTTAGATTTTTTAAATAATATTCATAATAGAATAAAATTTACTGTTAAATTTTCAAAAAATAATAAGTTGCTTTTTCTTGATTTATTAATTTCTTTAAATGGTAATAACACTTTCGAATTCGAAATTTATAGAAAACCTACAAGTACTAACCATTTAATACCGTTTGACTCAAATCACCATTTCTCATAAACTAGCTTCATTTTATTATTTTTTTAACAGATTTCTCACTATTCCTTGATCAATTAAAAATTATAAAATTGAATTATCTATTATTTTTTATTTATCTTATACTAATAATTTTCCTTTAGATATTATTTATAATGTTTATCACAAACACTTATATAAACATTATATTAAATCTTACAGTAAATTAATACCAATTTCAACAAATTCTACTTACAAATTTTTTTCGGTTCCTTTTATACCAGATTTTCTTAATTTTTTTAAGAGATTAAGTAAAGGTAACAATTTCAAATTTTTTTTTTCTAATGAAATATCTCTTCGGAATCTTTTTTCTTGTAATTTTCTCAATAATAATAATAATAATTTAAATAAAAGTGTAGTTTACAAACTAGTTTGTTCTTGTCAAAAATTTTATATTGGTATGACCCAAAGATCTTTCCAAACTCGACTTAATGAACATCTTAGATATTTAAAAAATACTTCAAAATATATTAGTAATTAAAATTCGGTGAAATCTACATTTGCGCAACATGTTTTAGATAATCGTCATTTTCTTTTTTCTTACAAATTATTTCATTTTATTTTCATTTTTATTTTTAACAACATAAATAACAAACAAATTCTTGAATTGCTCGATTTGATTTATATTAAAACATCAGATAAAATTTTTTTGTTGAACGATCAAACCAATTTCAATTATGGTTTTAAACTTAATTTTTCTTAGATTTGTTTCTTAATTGCACCATTTTCCTTTAACTTACATTTAACATTTTGTAAAACTTACATTTTTTATTTTTTAAATATCTAGTTACAAATTCTGAAAATTTGACATTTTTCAAAAAATGTAAGTTTAAAATTTTTTTGAAATCTTAACTTTTTATGACTTGTTAATATTTTTTGTGGTTTTCTGAAGATGCGCTTTATATTTGTAAGCTCAAAACATATGTAAAAAATATATGTATCCCCTTAACAATTTTATTAAATGTTTTAAATCTATTTAAAGTTTTTCTGTGCACTGAAGGTTGTAGATATGTTAACAGCCATTCAAATTTTCAGTTACAAATTGTCAAACCGACTAACATAAGTGGCAAAACTCAATTATTATTAAATGCATTTGAAACAATACAACGTATATAGTACTTATGACATTTGTGTAAGAATTTGTTCATCCATAGCTGTTTTAACCAAACTTAATATCACACAATGTTGTATATTTTGGTTTTTAAAATTTCATCAAGAATATTTTATTTAATAATTATAAATTCGTTTATTCCTCAAAGTAGAATTCATGATTAAATAATTATACAAATATATTGTACTAAAAACACTAATAATAATTGACAAACAATTCAAGTGTACTAACAAGTTTCAATTTTTTTTCTAAATAAATTGATGACGATTAAACGTGTTTGACAAGTTTTAGAAACAATATATTATATAAAAACTAAATTAAAATAAAAAATTTATATATTTAAGAATTAGATTATAAAAATATTTTTAAAAAATCGGTTTATTTTAAAACAAATTTGTGAATTTATAAGAAATTATTTATTTCTTTTTCTATTACATGTAAAACTTTAATATTTAAGCGTGAAGCAAAAAAAATTATTTGTAAATAAAATACGATTGACAAAAAAAATACTAATATTAGAAACGTTTGTGTTCAAATATTTATTTATAAAACATATGGGAAAGATATGAAACAATTTTCTGATTAAAAAAAGAATTGATTAAATTACTAAATAAATGCTTTTAGTTTGTAGAAATTATTAACTGTTATACTTCAAGTTAAAGTTTAAAATACCAGGTTTTGTAATAATTATTATGTATTGCATGTAAACAATTTTATAGATTTATTACCGTTGATAAGATTAAGTCATTAGGCAAAGTGTAGTTAATTTGACAACATCTTTACAGCACAAAAAATTATCATGGCATTAATACTAACAACAGACACGTAATTTCCTTAAAAAATTGTATAAAAACATAAATTAAGTCTATTACAATTTTTAAGAGAACGTTTAACTGCAATTTACTGCCAACACAGTCGCGGTGTTTAAGAAGTTTGAATCTCGCCTTCAACAATGTTGGCAAGTAAAAATTTGCCAGTGAAGAAATTTCTAAATTGCATAACTGTAAAACACTTATCTTCAATTTTAATTCTTGAAACATTTGTGTAATTTAATGATAGAACAAAACCAACAAAAATTTTATAAAAACTAAGATTGATGTTGAATTTTCTCAGATGGTTTAACCTGATTTACAGGCGTGTTCTACTTTAATTAATTTTAATAAAGTTATCATAAAAAAGAGACTTGTTAAATCTGGCATACAATTATTCAGAATTCTTACTACTATTTAATTTTTTTTTGTACGCGATTTACTAAAGAACTGAAATCTAGTCATAACGTAAATAGCACATATGGGTATTAAATAGTTGTTATAAACACACGTACAGATAATTTTAAGTAGTCTAACGCTACGTGCGTGTGTTCTGGAAGTCAATATTAGATTTTAATTATGATCCTGCGGTTACTTCAATCTTTAGCTAAATATTAATTACAAAGAATGGAATCGTGAATCGTTTAGAGGCTCCCGCTGTTTTTCTACTCACGCGCGTTTTGCAACCGTTTACCTCTACGCTCCATGCAGTTGTTTCTTTCTACATTCGTACCACAACGCAATTTCCATCACTCACAACCGACGTTATTGAATTTTTCCAGTTAACCACTTGATTAACACTAATAATGTTAAAAATTTTAAATGGTTCTCGTAGTCTTGTACCTATTATCTCTAGCAATGGCGTGCGTACTTGTTTGCAATAATTGCATTTCAAAGGATGTTGTAACGATCACCAAGATTAAAAGATCTATAGATATTTAATCTAGAATCGATAATTAAATTTTTAAATTAAAGATTTTTTTTTACATCTGCAATGTATACTTATTACTTAATCGACCCGGTTCGTTTTAAGCAATATTTACTGATTATCTCTTAAATAGTTGATATTTACGAATATAATAGTACCTCCTGAAGAAGCTTCTAATTAAACTATAAAAAGTATGAGAAACGCTTAGTCATTTTTCAAGCTGCTTTGTGTCGTCGATGCAACATCATCAAAACATGATTAATCTTAAAGTCCAAACATTTAGATTTTCGTTGTACAGACTAACCTTTAACATGACCTTATAAAAATAATAATTGAATAATCTGCTAGAAGAGTCGCATTACCATAAGTTTTTATTGTTTGATTATTGCCATAACGGGCGATTACGACAACTTTAATTAAAGTAGTTTTTACAAGATTTAAGGAATTATTTATACGAAAGGATTAGTTATATAATAGGTAGATTCATTTTCTACGTTGACATCCGCAAATTGCAAAAAAAACTAATTTTGTATTGAATATTGTAGTAGCTGTTGCCTAATACAGAATTTGAACACCCACTAGACTTTTTTTTTATTTATTTTTTACAAAGTTACAATAATAGATTGGTCATAAAAAATTGTACTAATTTATTAAAATTTAAATTAAAAAATCAAAACTCTTTGTTGCTACTTACGTAAGATTCACAGAACGTTCTCATAAAATATAATTAATGTTTTCAAATACGTTAAAATTTATAAACAATTTATAAACTAATAAATTACTGCTAAACTGATTTATTATACTTAAAATTTTCGTTCGGGTAAAAACAAAATCTATTCTGAGTTTTTTAGTTTTAAACTTGACTCAACGTTCAATAATTTAAACAACATATTGTAATATGCACTTGGGCAAAGTTCTTTAATTACCATCAAATTTAACTTAAAAAATAGTATGAGTATACATCAGTTTACTTTTACTGTGCAGATTATCACTTATTAAAAAGGGTAAAGTAAATTACATAGAATATACTAGACCCTCGATATAGGCAACACGCCGTACAATAAAGCAAATTTACACAATAAAGAAATTATAGGATTTTCAAATTGAAATTTAACAAAGAAAATTGATGTAAATAACTAGTGGTTGAATAAGAATCGCGCACAGCAAATCAAGTCCCAAGCTTCAATCATTTGAACATTAATAAGACGTCGATAATATCTGTGATATCAAAATAAATATACTCGATGAGAAGTCATACAACAACAAAATGTGCCAAAAAAAATAAAGGGTTACTTGAATTAAGCTCAAACTAATCGGTGCATTACAAAAACCTGTAAAAACACCTCTGGTTAAGCACTGAATCTCATTTTAAATCTATCACGTCTGCACATTTTCGCATAAACATCAGCATAGAAAAGGAGTAGTACAATTAAAGTATTTTCTTACACACAGTCTGGCAGCACTAAAAGAATTGAACGTATTCAGTATCTGGTCAAGACTAGTCAATGAATGCAAACTCAAACTTCAAATCTTGGGTCAAAAGAACACAGTAAGGTCATTGTTATATAGATGGAATTGAAAATTGCGGACCAGGTCGCAAAAGAAACAACCCCCAAAACAATAACAGATCCAGAACCTGGTCTAAACATACAAAGAAATGAAGTGCGCTCAGCCATAAGTGAATGGGTTAATGCCACCCATCAGCGGAATTGGGAAAACTGCAATCAAGCAATGTATTGCAAAAACGTCAAATCTACAGACCATCAAAGCCCTACTAAGACAGAACATAACTCATATCTAGCAAATAGTCAGTTTTCTAACCGGCATTAAAACCTGTAGGAAATTGGAAGTGGAACCTTAACTCTATTGAGAACCGCAAGCTAATAGGAACTATCGCAAGTCCAATAAAAGACATGGTTGTAGAACTTTTGACCGCTCAACGGTACAAAAATTCTAAAGCGCACGCCAAATATAGGCAGTCGGAACTTTTAATCGAATCTACAGGTTACTTAAGGTTTAAAACTTTTTGTTCTAGTACTAACGAGGTGTAACCAAACTCTTAAAAATTGAAACAATCACTTACGATTAATTAGTTTAAAAACAATATCTGCAAGTACAGGTGCATTGACAAAAGCTATGTTGCAATACGTTTGATCTATTAAGGGTCGCAAATAGCTACAAACTCCCACAAGTTTAAAAAAGGTGTCTATGTCGAAGATAATTCAAAAGAACAGAAGCATTTCAATCGACGAAAAAATTAGTCAACGTGTCAAACACGTGATTTATTAGATACGGTAATAAATGCTAAGAACGAAGGAAGAAAATTAATCCGCATAACGTTTAGGCGTAACATACCTCAATGAGTCTTTCTATAAACATCGACTAATTTCACATTTAAATTTTAATATAAATCGACTGGATTACTATTGATTTATAAAACTTTGCTAAGCATTAATTTTAATATGTTTACTCTACAGCTGGCGTGTAAAATGACAAAAACGTGAATCTAGAAGCAAAAAAACTTGTTACGGCACTCCAACGCTACTAACTGAATTTAAAGTGAGCGATGCAAAATATACAGAATAATGAATAATAAAAAAAATTTTAACAGAACGATATATCAAATTGGTTTTTATTGTAATCAAAAAAATAATAGTTTTGACATTAATGCTGGCCCAAATGTTTTATGAAAAAGTGTGTTTGTGTTTTACGAGACTTTTCTCGTAACTTAATTGCTTCAGCTAGCTCAGTACGTATTGGCAAGCGAGTCGCAAGTCTCAGTGTGCTAGCCTTACAATAAATTAAAATAAATAATAGTTTAAAAAAAACTAAAAAAACACGCTTTTATAAATAACCGAACTAAAAAGAAGAAAATAATTTATAATTACAAACAAAATTATTAAATTCAGAGCAATAATATATAATTATAAACAAAATCACTAAATTCAGAGTTAAAAGCGTGGGGTGCATCCGGATACACGGTAGTCTTTTGCGCCAAGTATCTGTTATTTCTTTTTTTTTTGTAATTAATTATATCAATCATTATTTAACATGTATTCAGTTCGACTATTGCTGTCAATTTGTCATTTGACTGATATACATAATACTGTCACTAAACACGACGTTTGAATACATACGTGACGAGATATTCTACAGCTGCACTGTTTTTGTTAAATCTAATAATTTTTTTTGTAAAGATCAGAGGTTTTTTTTATATTTTGTGTTCACAGAAATAAATTTATCATTGTTTGTAACAATAGTTTAACGTGTACTTGGCGAGACATTATACAGTGAAACTGTTATTTGTAGGATTTTTCTATATTTTCGTAACTCTCCCCTTATTGATAGCTGCCTTTAGAATAATTGTAACAATGATTATAGATGCACCTCACGCTTTTAACTCTGAATTTAGTGATTTTGTTTATAATTATATATTATTGCTCTGAATTTAATAATTTTGTTTGTAATTATAAATTATTTTCTTCTTTTTAGTTCGGTTATTTATAAAAGCGTGTTTTTTTAGTTTTTTTAAACTATTATTTATTTTCTATTTTTTAGTTCGGGTACCTATAAAAGCGTGTTTTTTCAATTTTCTAAGCTATCAGTTATTTTCCGTATTTTAATTCGATTTATCAATAATCAATTTTTGCGGACATGTGATTATGAAATGAAATAGTTATCAACAGTAAGACCTTATTTCTCGGGGAGGGAACCTAAGAAACAGCTATCACATCCAAGGCAGGCAGCGGGCGCGCAAATTACCTGCTCCGACACGAAGTGGTAATAGTCAAATACTCTGGAACGATTTAAACACGATAGGCTTTGTCGAGATGCACGCCTGCGCAGTTCATGCGCTCTGTCTTTGTCACTCTCATGCAGAGGATCCCTAAAGAAATCAATTAATCCTGACGATCCTAATTCGGATAATAAAAACTTTTTAATGAATTATTGCATTGTCATCGGTCCGTGAAACGCATGCAAAGTTTCAAGTTAATCAAACAACTGGAAACCGCTGAAAATTAAGCTCAAAGATTCCGTTAGATACATACATACATACATACATCCCGAACTAATAAGAGCGTGTTAAAAACGCTGAAAGGGTTGAAAGTTAGTAATGGAAGACACCGTTTAAACCTATCTGGCACTAAAAAAACCAAATGACAAAACCCAGATTATAACAACGGATAAATTAATTTTTAGCGACGAAAGAAAGAGAGGTTAAGAAAATAAACCAGGCAGAATTACATATATAGTAACAATTAAGAGTGCGTATATTACTTATCACAGTTAATAACTGCTTTATATTAATGGAATTAATTATAATAATCCTCATCAAAGGTTTCTAGTTAGTCCAAATTTTTCATATTTTATTGATAGGATCCTTCAGAGTGAAGGAACGGTAACAATAAAATTATTGCTGTTCCTCCACTCCGAAGGATTCTATCCATAAAATAAGAAACGTTTTGACAGCTAATAATGTTGATACAAGACCTGGAGGGTCAGCAATAGTCTATACATAAAGTTATCGTAATACAGTATGACAATACAAGTTAATCTGTAATGGAAGAATTAAACTTTGATGAATGCGAAACTGGTGAATTTGCAACTAGAAGCAAATCGTATTTAGCATAAATTGAAACCGTAATTGTATAAACAAAAATGTGCGTTTGTTAGTCGTGATAATACCTATATCTACGTCGCACGTATTTTACGTTCGACAAGGACACAAATTAATAGCAAATAAAGAAATAGTACTCACAAATATTCAATCATGCTAATAGCTATCGGCATGCTTGAATCGTTCTCTAAAATCATTAAAAACTGTAAAGAAAGAAATAGATATAAAACGATATCACAAGTAAGTTGTTTCTAGATAACCTATAATCGTCAGAATCAAATGCGTTAAGCTTCCGAATGATTTTCACTATTCTTGTCGCAAGTGTGCTTTGAAATTTATTAAAATATCATACGAAGTACAACGACTTTTGTCCAGATTACGTTTCGACAGTGTTGTAATTAAACAATATCCCTATTAGTACCTGCTCCTAGTTTTCATTTCTAACAAAAAGTAATTAACTGATATGTAATATTACAAAGTGGCAAACACGTGGCGGTATTCCAAGTCGCCCCGAAGGAACTAATCCAGCCATTTATAACGTAGATGAATGCGAATATTTAGAACTAAAACCTCATTGTACGTGTACGTTAGATGACTATGTACAATCCGTCTCAAAGTTACCGGAAATATATCTATTTCTATGAATAATTCCATCCGTCAGAAAAACAACGAAATGTAGCAACAGGACGTTGCGGTACCAAACTTATACAATACGTAATCTATATCAGTACATTTTTAACGTAACAGGAGTCTTGATTGTATAATTGCGTGAAAATTTTTTGTAACCCGGTTGATAGGCACGATGAAAATCAATAATTGCGGAAATTCGATTTGACACACTGGTGTTGAAACAAATAAGTTTCAATAAAACTCTGCAGTCGCTTTATATAGTAGGGATACAGTAGATGTTCACGCAAAAATTTCCATGCGGCACTATGGGAAGCACCTGCTTCTAAAGATTATTTCCTCGACTTGGATTTAGAATACTACGCAATTCTATTAAAAACATTTTCTTCTGTGCCGTTCTGGTACTTATTTGAACCCCGTAATTTAGAGTATTGGTTTCAAAAGAAACTCTCTTACAAAGACGCTGGCGGATTGCCGCAAAAGTTTCTTTAGCTGAACGAATGTGAATTACTAAAAAACAAAAAGGTAATATCTAATTAAATTTCAGCACATTTAAAAAATTCAAATAATTGTGGAACTGACAACTTTACTTTTGTTTATATCAATTTTAAAATTTGCGCGCACCAAGTTCAAGAGGTATTTTTGAACACATACTTATAGGAACTTTTTTGAAAGTTTTGTTCCATATCCCAAACAGGTAAAGTTTGGCGAAGCAATTTAGATACACCCTGTATAACAAAACTAGTATTAGTATTAATCTAATTGAAGTGAAGAAATTGAAAACCGTGATGAAAACTGAAAAGTTTATCGATTAGACTTTTCTTTTGATAAATTGATTAAAGTTTATTTTAGAATTTTTAAATAGAAACTAAAAAAAAATTTGTTTTGTCAATTTGAAGGTTTTATCAAAAAAAAAAAAAATGTATTGGATAAAAAACTATGGTCTCAAATTAATAAATAAATTAAAAAATTTAAAAACGAAAAAGAAAAAGAAATTTAGAAAAATAACAAAAATAATTTGTTTTATCGATTTGAAAATTTTGCTAATATATTTGAACCAATGTGACGTATTAAATAAAATTCACACTAAAGGTAAGAATTAAATTTAAAAAAATAAAGAAAATTGACAAACCATCGATTAGATACAATTTTTTTCGAAAAAATAAATTTAAATTTATCTAAGAAAAACTTAAAAGAAAAACATGCAGTTTTTGTTTTCTATTTAACATTTTAACAAAAAAAGTTGGAAATTAAACATCAAAAGTAAATACTTTAAATGCAAAAAAAATTAGAAACAACATTAACTGCAATGTTTTCGTTAAAGAACCAATTAATATTTATTACATTAAAAAGCAAAACAAAACAATAAAAACAAACAATTTTAAGCTAAAAAAAATTCCGGGTTTGAACCGTGTCCAGTGTAACTGAAGTTTCTAACATCGACCCACATTTTACATTATTACTTTTTTCAACTTTATATTTTTATTTTCAATGCTTAGTTTTATTCATTATGTTAATTTTTATTAACTCTTTAAATTGTAGAAATTAAGATGTTTTTATTTTGTTTGTTAAATTTTTTGTTTTACTATAAACTTCAAATTTTGTATGCTTTTCTTTGTCTTTTATTTTAAGATTTCTTCAAATAGTACACTTTAATCAATTCTAATTGGAGTTCTGTTTACTTTACATTTATTTTTTTTTGCCTTACTTCAATTTTCTTTAAAATCACCTTTGTTATTTATTTTAATTTTTTTCAATTTCTCTTTACGCTATTTTAGGTTCTGTAAAATAAAGTTTAATCAGACTAATTATAGTCAGCAGCTTTCGTAACTTTTTTAGTTGACAGAACTATTTTTTTTCAATCCTTATTTTAAGTTTTTCTGAAATAAGCGTTAATTTCAAATTTGATACTGAAGTCAATCCACAAGATACAGTATTTATTTATTACATTGAACGAGACTAGTTTCAACAATCTAAATTGTCATTATCAGTCAAACTAAAAGCAATTGAATTAACAAAAATAATTAAAAATTTAAAAGAGTTCACAAGTTATTATAAAAGATTATTAAAAGTAAATCACAAATATCAACAATTAAAAAATTGAAATTGAAACATTATAAAGACCATGAATTTTAAGAAGATTAAGAAAAAAAAATTACAAAAATTACAAAATTTGACATTAAGGTAAAAAAAATGACCAGTAGATAAAATATGATTAACAATAGAAGAACAAGCGTTTAATATACCAAAATTTACTTTCTACCAATTTGTCCTACATAAGAACAATTGCAAGAAGACCACGAAATTTTATACAGATTTATCTAAAGAAAGAATAGAATTTTGATTATTAACAATAAAATGTTTTAAATTATGATTAGTAGAAAAAAAAATAGAAATATCAAACTTTAAAAAAAAATTTTAAAAAGGGAGAGCAAAAATTAACATAAGGCATAAAACAATAGTATCATTATTCGATTTATTTTGTATTTGCTTTTCAAGACTAAAATACTAATTTCATCACAATGATAAATGCAAATAGCATATTATACCTAATTACCGATCTGATCTATTCCTTGATTTTTTATAGTTAGTCCTAAGTGTCTTTTAAAAATCGAAACAATTAGTTTCTTTTGGTCATACCCAAACAACACATTGGTACAAAAAACGTCTAAATGTCCGTCTAATAAACGTTAATAACGCGTTTAAAAACGTTTTAATGTCTAATAAACGTCTATTAGCCGGACATTTAGACGTTTTTTATACCAATGTGTTGCTTGGGTACTTATTTGCTTTAAATTAATAAACTTTGTTGTTTGGTATTGTTAATTAGTATACCAAAACTTTTACAGTTTTAGCTCGAAGTCTAAAAAGTCTAAATTTCCTATTTTCCTCTTTTCTTAGTCAATGGAAAAGATTCTTTTTTTGAACCTAAAGGTATTTTTATCTGTAGTAGTGTAGTTGCAAATGTTTGAACAACATAATTTTTTGTGTATTATCGCTATCATTATTAGTTCTTAATAATTTACGTAATCATAAAATGGAAGATTATACTCCAATAACTTTTTTTTTGTTTGGTGCATAAACCTCTCTAGTCAGAACCTTTGACTTTAGTTCATATCCTTTAGGTTGTTTTAATTAAGTTACTAATTTAAGATGTGTCTGTCTTTTTTCTAGAGCGAATTTAAAAAAAACTGTAAACAAATAAACAAATTATAATTGTGATAGCAATAACACATTAACATTTCAGAATACTCCAGCAAAACTATTTCATTCTAAATGGAACTTTCTCTTTTTGACTTTTTGGGTTTTTCTGATGCGTTTAAAGCTTTTCTTTGGGAATTTTGATAATGTCTTCATTATTTATCATTCAGTATTTTGCTTTAATCAGAAAAATGTAGACCATTTTGGAAATATTTTTTATTTAACAAAATGTATTTGTTCAAGTGTCTCAAAAAAAGTTTTGCATTGATAAATAATGTTTAAATAATTGCCAGATTCGTAAAATAAATATTCATATATAATGTACGATAAATGAATTGTTTTATAAATTAAAATAGTATATAAACGATTTATTTTACTGTTAGTTATTCCTACGTATATAAAATTTAGAAAAAAAAGTACATAAACCTATGATTCAAGTATGGATAAATGTGATTAATTTTTTTAAAGATTAGTTAGGTAACTTGAAAATCAATTTAAATCTTTTGAAACTCGTTTGTGGTACGGGATGTTTGTTCCTCTTTTATTCAATTTCTTGACGGTTTGCCAATTTATGACGAAAATAATCGTTAAGCATTTGGTTGGTAATAATTTCAACTGAAACATCTATTTCTGTTCACAATAAACTTTGAGGTCAAGCTCTTAAACGTTGAAATACATGTTCTACATCATTTATACTGCAAGATAGGAAAATAAAGTTTCCGAGTATAGTATAAGGGTGTGCCAGCTAGCACAGGCTCGTTGTCATCGACTAATTACAGATTTATCGAGTCGATATCAGCCTAAGATACTATCCTACATGTGTATTCGCAATTTGTGCGACTATTTGTGGGTATCTCTCGTAATTGCTTTTACTTATTGCTGCATTAACATCATACAAAACGTGTAAACAATGTTGAGCAACATTAAAATTTCTTCAGACTTCATATCAACAAACACAATTGCATAACTCAAACAATTTGCGCGTCATAAATTCTATTTACACCGCAAATCAAATTCGAAGAAATCGTGATTGTTATTCTATATTTAATACACCCAATATCAATAATAATCATAAATTGCTTGTTTTATTTCTTAATGATTGGTTTAGAAATCTTTGCGCAAGACTTAGCCGGCGTCATTTACACTTTTCCTCGAAGACGTTTATGATAATACGATTGTCGGTTAGGGTGCTTCAACCAATTCACTTGTACCATATTTCACGTTATTAAGATAGTTATCGTCATTTATGAACAGCGTATTCATATAAATCCATCAAAAAAACTATAAACACTTATATTAATGTACCTACCACAATAGCATAATTCAAACTCGTGTTTCTTCTAATTGTTACGACTCCATCTCACGATGCTAAAATTATCTTAAAGCATATTATCATTTATTTAACGTCGATTATCGGTACGTGTTGACAATATCTTTTATTACTCAACATTTTCTTCTTCAAGAATCCATGGTAATCAAAACCCACTTTTCCAATTATCTCGCTTCAAAAAATGGTGAGTTTTGATAATTGAAGTTAGAAACACTGTGTAATTGGTGCTGCTAAAACGTAACTTTTAACGTATTAATTACTAGTTGCTATATGTTAACTAAGGTAGGTGCTTGATTAATGCTCTTGCATTCGAAAGTTTTGAAACTTCAGTATTTTGTTAATTAACAAGAAAGAATCTTTGTGTTGAGTTGAACATATATTAACCGATTGGTATTTATATTTTAAGCTTAATGTTGTAAAATCGTTTCTAAATTTTTTATATCAGCAAGCGAAATCGAACTAAATTAAACCTAATTATAATAGAAAACTCCATGAAATTTTTGTGATAAAAAATTAACTACAATAAATTATTACGTTTTAAAACTCAATATTAAAACTAAAAAAAAACTTTATTTTTTGCTTTTGTCTGGAGTAATTAATTATCATGTTGGCATTAAACTGTTAATTTAAAAAATACGCAAAGTAACCCAAATTTAATTATACAAATGTTAATAGTTAGCGCCAGTACATACACTTTTAATGAATTGGTTAATTATACGCTATTGCTAAAATATTTAAATCCGATTTTTTTGTAATCAAAAACATTTCTACGAAATAATTAAGTTTGGTTAACTACTTACGTAATTTTCAAAATCCTGAAACGAGTTTGAATTTTATAAATAAATGTTAGATGAAGAATTTGAATACGTTACTTAAATTAATAGTATAAAATTGTAAAAACAAGGTTTGAATCTAGCATAAGACAAATTCTAAAGTTAAAGTTATATTAATGCGTAAACAAATTAAAATATTTGTTTAGAATTTTGATAAGAAGCAACTGTTCAAATTTTTATTACATTTACAGCATCTTTAGATTAGTCATAGTTGTTAAGTGGTTACATATAATTTGTTAATTGTTTTTTTGAAACTAAAGACTTCTTATTTTAATTGTTTGTTTAAACATTGTAAAATATTTAAACAACTTTACGTTAAAAATAAATTATTTTACAAAAGATTATTGTTAAATACGTATATAGTCATTAGTCCAAAAAACACATCACGTAAGTAACTTACAAGATTGAGATCATTCGTAATGTAGTTTTGAATTTACTTGACTGTGTCTTAAATGCAAATTATACTAAATTTCTTACTCAGGTTATATAGCAAAAAATTTAATTTTGAAAAGAATATATTATAATAAGCTTTAATTGTTCTGTCGGCAAACAAGCAAAGCTAATTATAAAGAAGGCAATTTTAATTTTTACAATTAAAGTGTTTGTGCATTTAAAATTATTTTGTTAACGGTACTTCATAAATTTATTTTGTTGCGCGCGAATATTTAATGCAAATAAGAACAATAACATAAAAGATAATGTTAATAATTACGCATTATTATTGCATAATTTTGGTAGTAATTTCTACAACAATATTGAATAAAAGCTAATTTGAATTAGTAAATTACAGTAAACGTATATTAAACAAATAAAAAAAAGTACGGTATTGTTGTATTTGCATTTTTTAATCTAATTTGTTTAGTTTTAAAAAATATTTGTAACTAATAAATATTAAATTAAATATAAGAATTATTAGATTGAAATTTTGTGTGTGTTAGTAAAAGGACAAATACGCCATGTTGATTGTTTTACACAAGGACCAAAAAAATTTGTTTGTAATTTAATTTATAACAAACGTTAAATATTTGCTGTATAATATTTTATTAAAAGTAATAAAATGAGACGTTTAGTTAAACATTTAAAAGATTTATGATTACACTTTTAGTAATATTGTAACCTAATTAGTAACCACTAAATTTAAGACGCAAATCTTTGCTTAGTTTAAAAAATTAAAATAAATTTTATAATTGTGTATAATTCAATGCTTTTCCCATATATATATTTTTTTAATTTATTTTAGCTGTAATTCTTTTTATATTGGACAAACCGGCCGTAAATTTCGAACAAGAATAGCAGAACATTTTTTTTACATTAAAAACAATAATTTTGGTGTTAATTTATATTAAAAATCTTCTTTTGCTAATCATATATTAGAATATAACCACAATTGTGATTATAAAAGTAACTACAAAATTCTTCCTATTTGCAATAAAAATCTAAAATTAATTTTTTGGAGGTAAAAAAAATTGTTGAACATAATAATTTAGAAGCAGATGCATATTTAAATTAAGTTGTTTTAATATTAATATTAAAAATATTTCAACTCTTATTCCACTTTCAGATAACATTAAAAAGACATATTTTTCACCTCCTTACATTGGTCGCTCTTCTTTTCAATTTCAAAATTTATTTAAAAAGCATAATATTAATATTTCTTTTTCATCTAAATTTAATTTAAAATCTTTACTTGTCAATAGTAAAGATAAAGTTGATATTCTGAATAAATCTGGTGTTTACAAATTAAATTGTGGTAGCTGTAGCTCTTTTTATATTGGACAAACCGGCCGTAAATTTTAAACAAGAATAGCAGAATATTTTTTTACACAAAAAAAAATATTGGTATTAATTTATTTAATAAATCTTTCGCTAAATTAGAATATAACCACTGTTTTGATTATAAATGTAACTACAAAATTCTTCATATTTGCAATAGAAGTCTAAAATTAATTTTTTTCGGTGATAAAACGAATTGTTAAAGATAAAAACTTGAAACCAGATGCATGTTTAAATAAAATTGTTAATTTTTAAAATTATTTTCTTTTTCTTAAATAACATTTTTGTTTTTATTTAAATTATTTTTATTTTTATTTAATATTCTTGTTAATAATATTATTTTATATACCTTTCTTGTTTAAACTTTGTTTAATTTATATTGTCACTTTGACATAAACTGTATAATTTAAATTCATTTATTTATTAATTTAAGTGTGTTAAGAATTTTAAGGTTTAAATTTTACTATTAAGTTGATAATTTCAGAGGCCAAATAATTATTAAATAAAAACGTAATATATAGGGATTGAATTATTTATATACAATTATAATTGAACATCCCATATTGTGTAAAAAACTTTATAATGGATAATACAATCATAAAAATAAATTTAATTTTCACGCAAACCTAAAGTATTAAATAAAAACTAAGTTTATAATAAACCAAAATTTAAATTTTTTTAAAGTCTGAACAATAAAACCCTGTTAATTACATTTTAAACAATTTGTTACTTAAAATTGAAACAAACAACGTTGCAATTTCTTTAGTTCAGAAATTTTAATTTAATTTTTTTTTTATTTTAAAACTTTGTATTTTATCAAATTTGGTCTTTCTATAGGCACTCAAAAACATTTTTTATTGCTTTATAAACGGAATACAAAATTATTTTAATAAAATTTTTGATTCTCTAACGAATTGCATTAATTACGTTAGTGAATTTGACTTACATTTAAATGAGACTCGTTTTTTAGAAATTTGAATGTGTTAAATCCAAAAATAATATTGGTTTTTATGCATCATGTCAGTATCTGGCTCTATAGCATATCCTGCATTTTAAAGAATCACTAAAATCGATTAACACAATTTGTTTAAATAATATGATTCAAAAAATATTGTAAAGCGCGGTTGCTTTGGCAAGTTTTAACCAATTTTGGCACTTAGTCAAACCGCTTGGAAAATCAAACTTTTTTAAAATTGCATCGTGTTTTGAGTCAGTTTTTTTTTTATGAGCTTTGTTGCACTCAGAATTGGGCATAGGTCTTTTTCTTATTCTTGTCTGATCTACTCATTCCTCTTTGTCTCTTAATGATTTACTTAGCATAAATCTCTCTACTATCCTTTGTGTTACTTGTAATTTTTGTATTATTCTTTGTGTGAGTCAATGTCTGCGCTTCCTATGTCAAGACTGGGAGTATGCATTGGTCAAATATTCTTGTCTTAAGGATGTTACGGTAATACAACCGTAAGCTGTAGTTCAAAGCTTCAAAGAGGAAGTCGTAGATGATTCTCAATGTGCTAATTATAAAATAATTAAAAAAACACCAAAACGTAAGAAACATACACTATAAATGCCCGTTCACATTTGAAAGTAAAAAAATCAAACTACACAAATATTATAACGAATGTATTTATTGCAATAGGAACATAAAATAGAAAAAAATCAACGATCAGTATTACAAAGTATATGATAACCAATTATGCATAAAAAGAGACAAATGACTCTAGTATTAGCAGATCCTTAGAGTAGGCGACACTTCATACACATAGGTAAATGAGTTACTAGTACTACAGCAAAGAATAATAAATTAATCAATTAAATCTATTATTTACATAATCGGAAACAAAGGAAACTTGTTGTAATTTTAACGAGTAATTACACAAACAAACAAATCTGCATAAATTAATCGTGATAATATATATATCTAGGTCGTTTTTATTTACGTTCGAAACTAACACAAATTAATAGATAATAAAGAAATAGTTACTTACGGCTTTGCAGACATGCAAGTAGCTAATGGCATATCCAAACTATTTTCTAAAATAGATGGAAATGTAATAAAAATAGATATATAATGATATCACAAATAAATTGTTAGTAAATCGTCCAATAAGATGTGCTTTAAGATTAATCGTACATATCACAAATATACCATCAAATTAACCCAAATTCGTTTTTAAAACTAGTGTTTGTGTTAATTGCATGCATCCGTAGATTTCAATTTATCGACTTAAGGGATATACTTCAGAAAGATTTAACGAATTCTAAAGGTGCAGACACGTGAGATTCAACTCGCTATGATAATATAAGAAAATTAAATCGCGTAGTAAAATAGAAATTAATTCTTACCCTGGCAAAATTTTCACAGGTACCACATACAAATCAAAGTTTATTTACCCATTTACAACGAGAATTGTATATGATATTTAAAAATGGAGATCACACTGGATGCAGCGTTAGTTTACATACTGTCTAGGCACACACAAAGAAAAAATATATTTATATAATGTATATATATGTATAAACATGGAGACGAAAAAGCCAAAGTAACTCCGTTTTACAGTACCTTTTTAGCATTTTTTGCTGTATTGTCTGTTTTGGCAATTCTCTAAATATTCTAACAATAACCGATCATCATGCGAGAATCCTATTTTTTTTAATACCGATCTTTGACAGTTTCTAAATTTTAATTAAATTTTTTGATTTGTTCAATATGTACAGCATCTAAATTTTTTGAAAATTTGTCAAAATTAACTTTCAATTTTCAAGCATCGTTTCTACAAAATGTTTTAATTGTTTTCAAAAAGGCTGTTGGCGACTAGGCAATTTTTTTCAGTTTTATTAGCATATGCCATTTGTTTGACTAATTTTTCCAGTTCACTTTATTCTTTGCACTTTTTTTGTTTCTCTTCGGGTAGTATTTAGTGTTTTTAATTCTTTTGCTATTTTTCTTTACCATGTTTCTTTTGGTCTTCCTACTTTTCTTTTCTCAGTGGCGTTGAAGTCTAGTGCTTGGCACGTTATGTTCTTCTATGTTTCTGCTTTGTACAAAAGATGCTTTTTACATTTGATTTGAACAATCTTGGTTTTGTTTTTGTAATGATATTTTAAGTCTTCCAAACTTTTTTCAGAGAGTAAAATGCATTTGTCTTTTACAGATTCTGAAGGTTATTGTTTTGTACCATTTCTGCTGCTTACCATGCTTCCTAAATAACAAAATTCTTTTACTTTCTCTACGTTTTAGTAATTTATTTTGATTTGATTGTTTCCATCCTTATTTGTCGTCAGTATTTTTGTTTTTTGTTTATGTTTGGTTACAAACTGTAATTTTGTCAGCTTGCTGAAAGTGTTTCAATTTATTCATATCTCTCAGTCTGAAGTTTTCATAACCCAGTCTATTACTATGCTGAAGACGAGTGGCATCCTTGTTTTACACCTTTTTGTATTTGTATTTTACTAGTATGCGTTTTTTTTTGAGAGGTAATTTTAATGGACACACTACGGGAAGAAAATCGATTCTGCAGTGTAGTACCGGACTCACACCGGCTAACCCTTTCACCTGTTTCTAAAGAGTTTTAAACGGTTGGTATCGCCTTTACGACATTCTTTGACCGCCACTAAAATTAAGATGGATGTATTCACTAACATTAATTTTTATATGTTAAAGGTTTTGAATAAATGTTGTCGTTTTTAATTACATTTGTTATTGTATTCCTTGCGGTCCTGGTTTCTAATATTGATATGATATTTTTTACGTTGATTTTTTTGCTAAGCAAAAGTAGAAGTGTTTTCTTTTATCCGGCTCATCTAAGCAGAAAAAAATGGCGTGACCCGAATGATCTTCCATGCTACAATCATTGCATTCAATGTTAGTTCTTTTACTTATTCTGATAAGAATTGTCTTCATATTTTTTGCAATACCATGGGTTAATATCTTTAATTAGTATTCTGGTGCGAAAGATTGTCTTCGTTTTCCATTCTGTCACATTTCTATTGTTTGAGCTTTTTCAAGTCTTTTAGCTTTTTCTTTAATAAGAAAATAGAGGAGCGGGCTTAATGCCGCTACTAGGATTAAGTTTTTGTTAGCTGTGCGGTAGCCAAAAGTTACACGAATAGCAAACTCTCGCTGTACGAAATCCAGCCTAAAGATTATTGTGCTGCATTTTTTACCTTATTTCCAAACGTTAGCCGCATAGAGTATTAAATTGTTGATTGTGTGTGCTATGATCTTTCTCTTGGCTTATTCCGGCTCTACGGTATTTTTTTCCTTGTCTTTTTAGTTATAGTTTTATGTGTTCCGTGAAGCTAAGATTTTTGTCATTGGTAACACTCAGTATCTAAATTTTTTTTTTTTGCGGAATCTGTAGATTCCCTACAAAAATAATAATAATTATGCAATTAACGCGGTTTTAGTCATGGACGTTACTAACTTCACACAAGCATGAGTTAACCATTAATTGATTGAGGTTATTACGGAGCGGGTATTGCTGACTGCTTTTCCAACATTCGGCAAAAGCTTTTACGACGCTTTCCGGAACTACGTCGGGGCCTAGTACCTTGTTGCTATGCATCGTTTTGGTTTCTGATCTGATCTCTATTTTATTCACTGGCTCAAAAAGTATATTATCACTAAGGCTAGGACTTATTGTAGCATGCTTTAGGAGTAGCTAGTTGACAATTTCTGGCGTTTTTCATCGTTGCTGGTATTTAATATATTTTACATAATTTTCTACAAATGTTTTAATATTTTTACACTCTTCTAGATCAAATATATATTTTTTGGGATTTATAGATCTCTTTGGATCACTAATAAACTTCACGTTTTTGCCTTTTAGTATTCTTTTTGTGCATTTAGTGCACTTGTATCGATCGAGTTACGTCTTGGTGATATGGGTTTGCTGAACTCTACGTAAGGTGGCTATCACCAATTTGAATACTTCAAGCTTTAATGCTTTGCAGTTCCATATGAGTCTGGTTTGTTTACTTTTGCTGCTTGACATTATCTGTGTTGTTTCTTTTATGACGAATTGACATCAAGTACATTTGTTGGTCAGAGTTTCATCTTTGATGACTTTACAGTTTCGTATTAGCCTCCGCCCGTTAAAGTAAGATCTAATACAGATAATCTTGTTCTTTTTGTAAAAGTAAGCTCTTTGCTTAAATTTATTAAAGCGATATCCAAGGCAGCATCAAGTTTCTTTATCAAGTTTCTCTTACGATTATCCGAGTTGGCACCCCATGCGACCTAAGCACACTTTACAATATAAAAAAATAATAATAACGCAATTTTGCATGAAAAATCAGCCAAATCTTATGTTAAAAAATAAATTAATCAAAATCTTTTTTAAACAAATTTACGTAATAAATATATACACTTTTGTTACAAAAAACGTGTTTATTATATACGCCAAATAAAATTTAATGTCTAATGCAAAGTTTATTACTGAGTTTAATTAAGATATAAAATAATTTAAAAAAATGTTTTAGATTAAATACATAATTAATGTTATTGTTAATTTGTTTAAAAAATAAATATTTATAAGAAGTCTAATTAGGATTTTAACACTCGTGTTTGCATTTAGCCGCATTACTTAAAAATTGTTTAATGGAAGTTACTCGATTGCACGTTGACAGTGTAAGATTCTGTTAGTACGTGACCTGTTGAAAAAGCTCAATAGATTAGCCGAAGCTGTATATCAACATTTTTTTTTATTTTACCAAGAGAAGTTAATTCTGTTTGGAATATATCTGTAAGATAGAGGAATCTGTAGACTATGTTAGAACGACACTTATTGCCGTGTAATTCACGATAATGTCGTACAGCTTCATTATATTGGTTTGAAGTATATAAAATTTTTTATCCTCCTCGTCTTTGTTTAATGGTTTTGTGTAAGAGCAAGACGATGCTACTTAAACGTGTGTCCGGTTAAAAATAAAATGGACTGCTTTCGTGTTATATTGGTAATGAACTGTAGGTTTTGAATTGTCTTGTTATTTTGTTATTTTCCTTTTTGCGACATGTATCTTAATTTAAAATTATTGGATACTTAAGGTATGGCGTGTTCACAATGGCATTAAGTGTTAAACGAAGCGAATCTTTGTGCTTACGTTAATTATTCACTTTATCAGCCACTTAGAAGCTTCTTTAGTGCATAAAACGCTACAATTGTTACTATTACGTTACGTTTCTAAATAAATAAATCTTTGAATCTTTAGTCAATCAGTTTTTTTAAGCACCGTCCAAAAATTGATCGAGTGTAAAAGTAATCTTAAACTTGAAGTTCGTAAAGAAAAGAAGTCAAGTTTCAACCTTTTGTACCTTGACAATTAAATAATAAGAAACGGTTTAAAGGCACTTCTACTCTACACTTTTAAATAAAACTCTTGAAGTAATTGTCAAAGAAACTAAAATTCTGATTGGTTTAACTTCAAGAATAAAAATTATTTAGATGCTACTACAACATTTTTTAGTTAAGACAAAATGTAACTTGCTTATTGTACTTTAAATATGTCAAAATTGTTTTCTGTTGCAGGTGCCGCTTCAAGAAATAGTCAATGTAAGTTTCTTTTTTTGTTACTATTTTTAATTTGTATAGTAAATTTAAAAATTTAATTATCAAACAAAAATAATTTGAACTTTTATTTTTGCTCAAATAAAATTAATTTAAAAAAAACACGTAAAATTTAATTCCTAGTCCAAATTAAATGAATTAAATTTCTAATAACTTCAAACTAATTTACACTTACAGTTAAGATTTTTATAATTATAAATTAAGCCTTCTCTATAATTATTTATATATTTTTGTTTGTTTGTGTAAACACACATCATTAACATTTACTACGTAATGCATAAACGAATAAATAAAAATCGTTGCAAATTGGTTCCTAATTAAATTTTAAAAAAGTAATTACTTCTCTAATCTTTCTTGATTTTTAGTTCTTTGTTTTAGAAATTATTTTAGTTTTCTTAAAGATTATATTATGAAAAATGTCAAGTGCATGTTCGGCAATGGCAGATTTAGTATGCTGGAGTAAACAAAAATGTCTTTTGTGTTTTTTTAATTTCATATTTATAATTCTACGAGTTTCGCCAATGTTGGAAACAAGGGGTAGCATAACAAAGTTTTGGTTTATAGTTGAATCATCTGTTAAAGTAGGTCTTGTCTTTGGTCAAAGAAACATTTTAATTTGCTCTCTGTTAAAACCATTTCTTAAAATACTTTTTTAAACTGATCTAACTCTTCTTGTAATTTATCTTTGTGACAAAATATCGTTGCACGGTTATATAATATGCAAATCGTTCCAAGCTTCTGAGCTAAGTGATGGTGAGAACTTGCGTTTATGTATTAATCTGTATGTGTTGGTTTTTGATAAACTAAATGTATTAAAATATTATATGGTTTTATTTTTATCTTTACATCAAGAAAAGTTAAGGTACCAACAATTTATTTTTGAATACTAAATTTTATGTTTGGATGTTGATTGTTAAAGTATTTCGGAAATATTTTGTTCTTTGTTTTACATTTTAAAATTATTTTTTACTAACACTTTGTATATTATTACGTTTTTGGAATTATTTTAAAGTTTTAAGTACTTTAACTTAAGTTAAGAGAGATATTTTACTTTAAAACACTTTTGGGTCATCTTGTATAAACAAGATAACCGTTATTAACAGTTTCAAATTATAACCAAATTAAAAAAAAATTAAATCTCTAATATAATCTTATTCAGAAACATGATAAAGTTAATATTGAATATTTCATTCATTCAAAAAAAATTTGTGATAAAAACTAAATTTCATTTGAATAATTAGTTTAAAATAATTTAAATTGTTCAACTGAATACTGTCAATCCTATTTTTAAATTTGTTTATTATCAGGTTTTAAAGTCAAATATACAGCCGAAGAATAATTAAAACAAATTAGCATTTAAATTTGAGTAGAAGAGATAGATTTATATAAAGTTCGTTGAAACAAATAGAAGAATTATCGTTAGAAAGTTGAGATTTGTTATAAAGTTAAGAACAAAACTTTCACTGAAAAAAAAGGAATATTAAAACGAAAAGCAAAAAAAATTACTGTACCCAAATATGAATTATAATTTTTTTTAATTCGACTAACTATACTACCTGTTTGTCCAATATAAAAAGATTTACAAACAAAAATTCAAATCCTATAAAAACAAATTTCTTAAAAATAAGAATGTTTTTTTATTATTTATATTTATTATATATTTTTTGTTTTATAATATTTGAAATAATTGTTTTTAGTAGATCTAACATTAATAAAAATTAGTTTCTCTAATGGTTAAAATCGTTTAATTAAAATACACCCTACAACTTCAATTTCTTACAACTCAAACGATACAAAAAAGTAAATTTAATTATTAAATAAATTAAAATGTTTATCTTCAAATCCACCCGTAAAAAGTATCTTAATTAGTACACCTTCAAAATGCTAATTTTACGTATGTAAATGTATGTGTAGGTTTGGTAAAAATTTTTATCGTGTTTACTTTAAAAATTGTATAAATGTATATTTTAGTTAAATTACTATTTATTTAAATCGAAACCAATGAAAACATTAAAAATCATTTTTTTAAGTAAATTAAATTGGCCACATTTTTTAAAACTACATAGTTTTTACTATAGGTGTAGCATAAGTTGGTTTTCTCTGTTTTTATTTAGACCATATGTTTACAAATTTGAAAGTTACAACTTAATTCTATAGGTTTTTTTAGTTTTTACAATTTGTTGAGTAAAAACATTTTACGCGATTTATGTAATCCAGCATGTTTTGGCAAGAATGTGGTTGCATTATAAACAATCAAAGACATGCAATAGACAAGTCGATGCCTGTGCGCAGACACATCTATAAAAAATCTAAAATTAAGTAATTGTTTTTGTTGTCTATTTTTGAAAGTGTAAGACTAATAAAATTTTTTTGGGCGAAAGTACATCAATTGCAATTGTTTAATTGCAAGAAAAGTTTTTAAGGAAACCATTGAAAAACATTAAAAAACAAAATTCAAAAATAGGTACTAGATCACAAACTGTGGCAATTTGTGATTGTTAATAGAATTGGAAACCGACATTGACAAATTGATAAAACTTTATCTGCGTCAATCATTTCATTAATTTTGTATTATTTGTTGGTATCTGCACTTATTAACAAGTTTACCCTAAACACTTGTTTGATACATTTTATTATTAAATTTTTATTATTTTTTTTTTGAGTTTTTTAAGCAGACACAATATTTTAATAATCAATGTAACTCTTACGCAGAAGGGAAGCGGTGAAATTTATTTCTTGCTTCAAGAAACTTGGAAACCACTGGTGTAAACCATAATTTTACAAATAGACTACAATTTCGAATAGCATAAAAGCCACACTTGTCATCGCAATCCACTTTTTTCTGTAATCAAAAAATATTGATTTATAAGCGGTTATTAAAATAATTTATTAATTTAATTACCTAATTGTTATGCTCCAGAACTTAATTGCAGTTATAACCAAAATTTCGTTTTAAATTAGTAGGCCGTTGCAAAATAAATTGAAAATGCTTCAAAATAAATATTCATTTTTAATTAAAAACTTAGTTAAATTAAAACTAGCAAATTTTGTTTTTTACTGCAAAGTAAATTTTGATAAAGTTTTAGCACTAAAAAAATTTTGAATCCACGCAAATTTTTCGACATTTTATTTTATAATATACGTAAATATATTTTGCAAAGTAGTTAGTGACCTTGAAAAAGAACAATAAGCTTTGTAAAACATAAGCTTTAGTGCATGTTAAGAAAGAATGTTGGCCGTCATTCTTTAAATTTTTTTAAATCGACAAGTGCACATATTTTTAAGAACATTTTCACAGACTTTGCTTAATGTGCAATTTATTGTCTTCCAAAGACAGATTCAAGCTTACCGTTTGACAATATTGCATAAATACGCTATATAAAAAAAGTCTACGACAAAATATCAAGAGTTTTCATGACCATGTTTTTGAGAAAAATGCGAATTGATTCACGTAGCACATAGAAGACACAGCCACTTAAAAACCACTGTAAATTGGAGTAGTACGAACTGATCGTGTTTATGCATATGTTTTCGAATAATTTTGTTTTTGATGGTGTAATCTTTATGTTTTCAGCACATTTTCAACACCATTTTTATTCAAAAAAGTTCCCTAACAAAAAACAAAGTGTGCGTTTTTGTCACTGTCAGTAATTTTTTTTCAGGCGAAAGAATAAGCTATTTTAAAATCAGTTTTCAACGTTTCCATCTCTGTAGCAATTTAACTACTATTATGCATGCATCGTAAATTTATACTTTGAGATAGCTGTGATAACGTATTTCTCTCGTGACAAAAAAAGTTTTTGAACAAGAGAAAAAACGTCTAGCCGTGTTTCCATCATTTGTATTTCCAAGGCCGGGTTTTGACTTATTCACTTTAAAGCCACAAGAATCTTTTTTGAATTTGTGATTTGTTTTCAGCCACAATTTTATTATCTTGCCTCTTGCCATTTTTAAATTGGTAATTTGTACAATAAAAAACATTAAAAAAATTAAATCCAACTTAAAAATTTTTTGAAGTAGTTCCACAAACGTAACATTTTTTGTAGATCGATTATCGGTTAAAGCATTGCAGACTTTGCCATCAATCATAAGAAATATTAATTTGTGACTAACCGTAACCACTCTCTGATTTATTGTTGTAACGGTGTTTTGGAATTCTTTTATGTTTTGATCTAATTTGTTTTTATCGGCAATAACAATTGCAACAAAATTCTTTACAAACTAGATCTTCAAAGGCCTTGCCACGTTCCAATGTGGGAGGTGGAGAGAAAAAAAAAGAATCTATTCTACTAAGATGTTACGCTTACCTTTTGGCTAGCTTCACCGCAGATGGTCGTAGGTTAAAGATTGAAGTAAAAAGAGTATTTTTAGGTAAGCTAAATGCCTGATTGCGCCACCTTTTCTCGCAATTTAATATAACGTAAGATGTCTATGCAGAAGAAAATGAGATCCTAGACCCGCAATCCCCCAAAGTACATTTCCAAATCAAAGATACTCAAAATTAATAACAATTATTTATTAAGAGAAATTTCATTAAAGAAACAAATGAGTATCTACTGTTACGCCACTGGTACAACTTACATATAGATAATAACAAAACAAATAAATCACAGTGCTAAAGCAGGTCTAAAATAGACTCCGGAAGCAGACATTCTTTTACTAGTTTAAATACGCCGCCGCAATACAATAAACGGTAGCGAAATAAATACGTTACCGTAAGTGAAATTTTAAAACCGCCCTTAAATTTTGACGTCAAGTTTACGACCGGTATAAATTAGTCAAAATTCATTTTACGACAGAATCACAATCCGACGCGTACTTCCAAATCTTTAATAGTTACATTACCGTACATTACTGATTAAACTTTTCACATTTATAGTAAACAAACAAAATTGACATTGATTAGGCTTAAAGTATTAACGAAAGAACAAATCTGGCAAATACACAGATACTACGTAATCAGTTTATTAAATTATATTGTAACGTTGTTTAAAATTTTGTCCCAACGCAACCTAGCGCGATCGTAAGTCGGTAACTCCGAAGTAGTTTGCCAGACGAGTGTCGAGGGAGTGACGTATTCCCCGCTTGATTATGCCGGTGGAAACTTATATTATACATATATACTTTTTCGGCCAGAAACTACCTAAGGAATACCCATTTGCACGTGGCACCACTTCAAACTAATACTCGGCGAACTCAATCTACATAATAGGACGCCATCAGTAAAATTACACTACACAAAAGAAATTGCGCCTTTGTTAATCCATAAGCAAACTAACGACTCTGTTAATCTATAAGAAGAAAGAAAGCTACTCTATGACTTTGGTTAGAAAAATATTCAGCTACGTCGTTCTACGAATGCGACATTTGTTACATGCTAAAGTTAAAACAAAGACATTTGCCTGAAATACAATAACATAAACGGTGTTATGCCGGTGCTCAGTAAAGACGGGGTGGGTTCTATTCAGAATTTCGTGATTGATTTGGAAAACCTGACGAAAACACAAAATCAAAAAGTAACAGTCAAAATAAAAGGGCGCCAGGAAGGAGTAAAGCTTAATAGACTTCTGGCCCTTGCCAACCACAAGCCCGCTCCTGAAGGATACACTCTAAATGGACAGATCATATATCGTCAAAATCGTAGTATTTGACCACGACATTTGGTTGCTAGGTAAAAATGTTAAATTGACAAAATATTATATTACAATAATTTAAACTGCCTACTAAATTAAGATAATGCCTTAATTTTCCACGTAATCTAAACGATTGACACAAAGAAATAAAAGTACGACTGTAGTAAGAATGAACTTAAAACAAAGAACTTTTAAACCAACTTAAAATAAACAAACGGCAAAAATACAATGATATCTCAGAAGGGAAACATAAATTACCACTGGAATTCATTTCAAATCAGACAAAGAAAAATGCTCAATAAACAGAATCGCATAATCAGATGATTCACGGCGTAACAAAATACAAAATCTTATCAACTACTTCGAATAATGAAGTTGAATTCAAAAACGTAAAATAACTTATTAAAATCAACCTAAAATCCATTAAAACAAATTCAGAATACATGAATTGAATAACGTCCATCCAAATACCGGATCTTTCACGAAACTAATCAAACAACCAATCATTTTAAATGACGGTTACACATTCGAGCGGATTTATTAGAGATTTCAATCCGTTTCCGCTACATCCATAACAAACTCGTAAAACAAAATGAACCGGAAACGTCCCTAAAAAGTCAACTACTATTGCGCCCTCTGCATGCATAAAGTCGAAGAATATTATCCGAAATCAGATATCTCACACGGTTGATGGCAAAGTTGCCTATCCATCAAATGAAATAATGACGAAATACCAAAAACAGTCGTTACAGCCTGCAATATCTGGTAGAACCAGAACTACTTTATAACCGGCGCGGCGTCTAGGTCATGAAAGTTTCGTTTATAACCACTATGGACAAAACTTTCGTCAAATCCGTGTTTTGTATACAAAAATATATTATTCAGTTATTTGTGTTTTAAGGTGTTTATAATACATTTTTCTATGAAATTCGAGATTTTTAACTAATTTAATAGCAGTTAAATTGTCCACAAATAGAGTTGGTGTAAAAGTTTTTCTTGTTATCTTCATTAACAACGGTTTTAGCCACATAACTTCTTTGACATTTTCACATTCCGTTTTATATTCAGCTTCCATTGTAGATAGCACTACACCATATTGCTTTGGACTACAGCACGATATTGCACGACGTAGTCGTTTACACACTATTCCACTTCTCAAATGTCGTCCTTCTAGATCATCAGCAAAATCTGAATTACTGTATGCTTCCATATCACTTGTTTCAAGATTACACTTATACACAATGTCAAACTCTTTAGTATCTTTAATGTAGCAAAATATTTTTTTTGCTCTTCAGTTTCCAGCTTTAGGATTATCGAATGTTTCTGAAGCCTTGTTACTACTACAAAGGTACATGAGACTGCCTACAGCCTCGCGATATCAGCTGACTGATAATCTTCTTGCATAACAACACCAACTTGCCTGGGTATCGTTACAGGATTCGGGTCTTCTATGTGAAAAACTTTGTTCGCATAGGCTTTTGATCTATAAATATAGATCCACATATCACTGTGTAATTTGCAAACTCGCAAAATTATTATTTAGGCAAATTTTAGTTTCAAATTCCTTTTCTAGTTCATTTATAAAACAGTTTATTTCAATTAAATGGTTACCAACAATAACTCAATCATCCACATATAGTGCAATCGATAAACTTGACACACTGGTTTTCTTAGTAAATAAACAGCACAAATTCAAATTTTGTTAAAAAATTCACAAACCGTTTGTTCCAGCACCTCGGTGCATGTTTAAGATCATAAGGACTTTTTTTAAGTTTACACACACGACCACTGTCATTATCAAACTCTTCAAGTTGGTTCATGTACGTTTCTTCTTCTAAGGTTTCATACAAAAAGGCAGTCTTTACATTGAATTGCTTGAGATGCATGTTCTCGGCTGCAGCAGTACTGAAAATTGTTCTTAAAGTGTCAAATCTAATCACACTACTAAATGTTTTGCTGTAATCGACACCTTCACTCTAAATAAAACTTCGTGCAAACAATCTAGTTTTGTACCTGATGTCAACTGAGCTATCAGACTTTTGTTTTTAACACTTATTTATTTCCTATGATATTCCGATTTTTTAGTTGTGCAAGAAGAACCCAGGTATAATTTTCATTTAACGATGACAGCTCATCCTGCATAGCCTGTAAACATTATTTTGCATCAGTTTTCTTCATCGCTGCTTTATATGAAACAGAGATACAGCCCTCTGCCATACAAACAAAATCACGCAAATAAGAAGGCTTCTTAATTTTAAGTTTATAATTATGCTTTTGTGTGGTGTCACAGCTGATGATGTTGTGATCTCTTAATTATTTACAGTTTTCTCCGAAATTGTTGGTTCAGTTTTACATTTAGATTTGGTTTCATCTTCACCACATTTAAGATTTCTTTCCTCTAAAACTAATAATTCTAATTTGATCTTTAAAACTTTCTCTTTCTTAAAATTGACATCTGGGCTTCTAATAACCTTAGGTTCAGCTTTAATCCACATGTAGTACCCATCTTTTTTACCACAAAAACCTACAAACTTTTCAGTTATGCTATTTCGATCTTATTTTCTACGATTTTGTTCTTTTGCAATCAAATTAAAAAATTCTTAGATAGTGTCGCAATTTTTTTACAACCCAAGACAATGCTTACGAGTTGTAGTTACCTACCTGTTGTTTTCTGATTTTTTCAGTAAACACAGTTTAGGCTAAGTTTAGAAACAAATGCTGTATCTGAAGAAACTTGCGTCATTCATCAAGTTTTTTCTAGTTGCTTTAGTGTTATAATTTTCATTATTAATTGTCACCTGATGAATACGTAGACCACGTTTTTAATTAAATAATTATTACACATTTTATCTTAAAACAATTTTTAATTAAAATTGCATTATTAGCTACAAATTTCTTCTTTGTAAAACCATTTTAAAATTTACATACAAAAATGCCTAAATCGTTAAATTTCCGTAGGAATTGTATGCAACGTTACATTTTATTCACAAATAAAGTGTTTTGAACTTTAAAATACTTCAATATACATAATTATATGTAAATTATTTAAACTATACGTTATTTTGTACAGAAATGTTTGTGGAGCAGATTCTTATCTTTTACTCCAAGGCCAATTTGACGATATAATTTAATTTGATTTACATTTTAATTGTTTTTGTAGTATAAACAAACTCTACTAAAAGTATAACTTGAATTTAAAATTTAAAAGAAAACAGGATATAAATAATTTTTATATTACTCTTAAACGAGGTATGTAAATTTACAAAATATATTAAAATAAAGTTTTTTTTTAAATTAAACGTTATATTTTTGTGTTTTTACAAAAATAGTCTTCATTTGTTATGTACCAACCGAAATTAATTTATGTAAACTTTTAACTGCATTTATTATATTTTTTTTTATTGAACGTTAATAAATAATTACAAAATTTATGCTGCAACTAACAAGAAACAGTTATGTGGGCACATAAAATATCGCCAATGGTACTTCTTCATACAATATTAGTCACTTAATATTCTAGAAAGCGTTTTTTAAAGAGACATTTTTCAAAAACTAACTAGCCAATAATTGTGCCCTAAAGCAACGAATAAGTACCAAGAACATTGCTTTATTACCAAAACAATAAAAGTAATTTAAGTATAGTAAATAAGAACCTTGTTACATTTACTACAATAAGCAGTAATTATGAAAACTAAACTTATTCGTATCGCGTATTGCTGTTTCGTTTACCGTAAATTGGCGTTTACATCAAAAACCAGATAACATCTATCATTAGAGCGCACATTCTATAAATATTTTATCAAACCTTAGTTTTATAAAATTACCTATAGGAATTTATTTTAACTTCCTGGCGTTTAATGAAATTTCTACAAGCCGCGTAAACGAGCAAGTAATTCAATATTGTAACGTAGTAAGTTGAAATTTACATAATTGGTCTTTACTTCATGTTTATTGGTAATTGCTCTCGTTAATACGTTTAAATTTTGCATTTCAATTAAGTTTTATTTTCACAAAAAATTACAAAAATAGTTACCGATCCAAAAGAGCTTTCGTTCTCTCTCTGTCGTTTCCTGCTCAATTTAGATTGTCCCTTACGATACTTAAGCCTGTTGACTTAAACTAATGATTGTTATTGTTGTGCGCGTATCGTTGATCAACGTTACTTGGCATTTTGCTTTTTTTTACCCTGAAACCGATTTCAACGTTTTATAATTTATTTGTAACGTCTTTGACAAATAAAATTGGTTCAGTTTCGGGTATCAGCAAACAATTTTAGTAATTGTCGTTGCGTAGGTTACAGTAATAAATTAATAAACAAATAATTTATTTATTCAAACTGTTTTTAATATTATTGTAGGCTGACAAAATATATAATGCCTTTCTTCGCTTATTAAAACTAGTGGCGAATGAAAAGTTTGTAGGTTTAACAACGTTCAAAGTTATTTATAACCGTGTTTTACTAAAGACGGGCTTTGAACTGTCACCTTACAAGAGTAATCGTGTGAAATAGTAGATTTGTAGATTGTTAATTACGCGTTTTTTTGTAGATTTCGTATCTTGAAACTGCAAATTGATTTACATTTTTGTTTAATCTCGCTGTGGCCGGATTCATAAATTTTCTCTTTGGTATTTAAAAAGAATTCGTTTGAGGAAAAACATTATTTTTATAATTTAAATAACGGATGTACAAAATATTTGTTAATTAATACAATAATTTTTGTTTTAACTACGTTATATATATATATTTTTTACATTACTGTTACGGTTACTTGTAACTATCAAAAAATTAATTTCTTTTATTATTGAGAGCTTTAAATTTTTTTATGTAAAATTTTGTACTGTTAACAAATCAAATTAAATCTTTAACTGATATTTATAAAACTTTTAATTTTTGAATTAAAAGCTCAACTTCTTTAAAATTGTTTGTTACGTGATCTTTCATATATACCACGTATGCGTAATGACTTTGTTAAAATATTTTAATGAAGTGTTTGTTTCACAAATACTACTACCATTGTAAGCGCGTAGATTAATATCACGTTTAGAAATCACTTTGTCCGTTTCTCATAAATTACATTTACGTCTAATGCTGATGAGTGCCTTTAATTAGTAACTGAACGGTTCAAAGATATTGTGCGTTAGTTATAATAGCGCTTAGTTTCTTTTTAATTAAAGAAAATTTTCTACATTCTAAAATATTTTAATACAAATGGCAATTTTAAAATAAATTTTTCAGATTTGTTTTTTAGATACTTAACTACCATAAATGTGTTGCAAAAGAATCAGATTTAATTCTTCACTTTTTTAAATAATTTACTAAAAAATTTTTGACGTTGACTACATTGGCGAATTAATTTTGCTAGCTTAAAATTTTATTACAAAAACTATTAGATTTTTTAGCAATTTTTAGATTATCTTGGCACGTCGGGACCTGGCTAATGCCAAAAAATTTAAAAACAAAACAAAGTTTCTACTTACATTACATACATACATAGATGTATGTATTAAGACAGAACCAATCATAAATATGGCAACAAAATTGTAATAAAGTATGTTGGTACACAAAAAACAATTTTTAAAAAATTAAAAAATATATTGTATTGTTTTAAGAACTTTTGTCCAAATTAACAGTAACTTTAAAATTTGATCTCGCCAAAAAAATAAATTTGAATCTTAAACATTTTTGTACAATGATTTGTTACAAGCTTTATGTCTTACAAACCTTGCACGGCCAACTCACCACAGTCGGAGGTAGGGGAGGTTCACAGGAAGTATCCTTAAGGGCGCCAGAGCTGATCCAAGATAACACTTCTGCCTCGCTCACGACAGACGGTCCAAACTTGTAACCCAATTGGAGGTTCGTAATCCTTATACTCTGATGTTCGAGTAGCCAAAATTAGTTAATAGAGAACGATAACCACAGGAGAGAGAAAACTAACAAGAGAGATTAACGATTTTAATCACTTTAATGTGTGAATGTCAAATATTAACAAGAATATATAAACTTTCTGCACTTATCCATAAATGAAAGATTTTTAAGTATTATTAACAAATATCACAGCTTTAACTTAGTAGTGTAGCAAATTGACAGCTATACATTGAATCCTCAAATCATAAATACTAGAAGAACTAACAATAATCGTTAACAAGTGTAGAAAACTTTGATTTCGCAACACATAAGACTTACAGGATTATATCGAAGATTTAGTACATGAATGCCCGCAGTATCGGCAACACACAATACACATTTAAATTATGTCGAAGTAAATATTCTTCACCCACACACAGTATGCGATACAGTAAAGTGAATGATTACAGTTACCTTATTGGTAGATAAGGAATACATATAATTACGATCGTTAATATGGATCAAAATTCTGTGAGTAATTTTCGTGACAACGATATAAAAATCAAATAAATCAACTTATCCGAAGTCTAGTTTCCACTATCGTAAAGAAAACGTTTTCCCCCGCCAGTGGCCTGTAATAGTATATTTCATTACTAGGCTTGAAAGAAGGCTTTTCCCGTGCGAGCTTGCTTGCATGCGAGAACGGGAAAAGCCCTTTCTGCCGTGTAATGAACGATATTTTTCATTATACCTGTCTATAAAACTAGAATAAAACATATAAAAATTAAAATACATATGTCTGAATCACCCTTCATTAAAAAAATGCATATCTAGAATGCTTTGAAAATTTCATGCATAATTGTTTTGACGTGGGCCAATATTTTAAAAGATGGATTCTGTAGAACATAATTTTGAAATACCAGAAAATATTACTCAGCAAGCAGCAGAAGTGCGAGCAGAATTACTTCCTAAAGAATCTCGAGACAGATATGAAAAAGAATATCGCTTGTTCTACGAATGGCGCGAACAAAAAAATGTAAAATCTGTGAGTGATGATGTTTTTCTTGTTTATTTGTGGGAGAAAGCTAAACTTTTGAAACCATCTACCCTGTAGAGTCGATTCTCTATGATAAAAAGTTGTTTATCTATTAAAGAAATTGTAGACATTAGCAAGTAAGTACAATTCACAGAGTATACTTGCGTAATACTTCTATTTCTTAGTTATACACTGATGCATTTATTCGTACAGATTTCCACAAACAATCGCATTTCTGAAACGTCAACGTGTTTGTTACGTACCTAAAAAAGCCAAAGTAGTAACAGCGGAACAAGTAACCAAATTCATTTGTGAAGCTTCAGATGAGAAATAGTTATTGACAAAGGTTTGTGTTTGACTTATATGTTAAAAATGTTCCTTCCGATAGTAATACTAACCATTTTCGTACAGGTATTTTTGGTAATTGGTATTTATGGAGCATGTCGACACGTCCGACAAAAGCAAATCGGAGAGTTCGACTAAACTGTAAATATCAGTAACAATTCAAATTGTACCAGTAATGTTACATTTAATTAATTTATTGTTAAAAATAAAAGCTGTTCGGTTAGTTCTTCTTCTACTATATACATTCCTAAAAAGCAATGTGCCGTAATTGGCTGTTTACAAAGAATACTTATATCTTACATCTCACTCGATCTAGTAAACTTGAAATAGAATTTACTACAAAAATTTTACAATAAAGAATGTGGTTCAACTTTGAAAATAAATAAAGATTTTGACAGATGTCAAAAATTTAGTGTAAAAATGCAGATCGCCAACATTAATTTCATGGCGCGAAAATTTGACTTCCTTAAAAATGTTATTATAAGACCCGAATAAGACCGAAAACTGTTAAATTACATTGAAACTATACTTTATGAAAGAATTAACTCTAGCTGAAGTATCTAAAAATTATTGTTATAAAATTAGTCGTTAGTATTGTTACCTTCAATTAAAGTCACTAGTGTAATGTTATTCTTAAAAGTTGACAACAATGGAGCACGGGAAAAATTTTTCCCGTGCAGTAGACGGGAAAGATAAACTTTCATAGCTCATAAACAAGTACGGAATACATATGTTTTCATTGTGGTATAATGAAATAATTATTTAAAAGCAAATCGTGTCACACACCAACTCACGAAGAATAGTAAGCTACAAAATTAGTATTAATAATTCATTAAGTATTGTATAAAAACCCGGTGTATCGAATACTGTAGGTAGCAATTTAGAACAGGTGGCTGACAACACAATCGACTTCTATTCCCAAATCAGCATCCACGACGCAGTGTTCGACGAGACCTCGATGTTATTTAAATAGCAGGCCCTCACAACAGCTTATATGCTCGGTAATATTATTCATTAATGGTACTTATGCATCCTAATTACTGCTTGAAATCCACAATGGCGGACAACGTGGTAGGAACCGGCTATCACATGAATATAGAAATTACGAAGGACCCTTAATAGATTTAAGACAAAAATATCTTACCCTGTGCCGAAAGAATCGTAATAAATTCGCAATCGCCTTATAAATTTATGTTCATCACACGTGATGTTCTTAAAAATTTAAGAATCAATTTGAAAACCTCGGCACCGGCCCGTTACTGTAGTTGACAGCTTCACGATTTTGTCGTCAAATGACAGTCACGAGAAAAGATCGGTAGAGGGCGTCAAAACCGGAATCTAATTTTAATTCATCTACAGGGTATTCCGTAATGAAAATTTCGTACGTAACAGATTTTTTACAATTTTTGACTAGGATTATCTCAATATGTTATTGCGGCTTTTGCCGACGTACTTTGCTAACCGACGAATTTAAAGAAGGTCGTTCAAAATCAGTGGTTGTGTCAGAAAACATTGATGCTGTGTACGAAATGATAATACAAGATCTTTATGTGCCCTATTGTTGGATTCAGCCATTTCTGGCCACTAGTATGATAAACATGCATAAAATAGTGCATGAGCATTTAGTTGTGAGCATTTGTTGCCATTAGCTTTAGCACAATTTAACAATAGATCAAAAGACTCGTGTGGATTGGTGCAAGAAAATTATTACAAAATACAATCGCGGTGCATCAAATGCAATGTATAACATCTACACAGAGGACATATCTTCGATTCAAAATAGTTCAAAACTAAACAACAGTCAAATATATCGGGCTTCTAAAATGAGCCAAATCTAAGAAATGTTGTTTGTGTTTGCAGCACTTTGAAGCAGGGTCTAGGACATAAGGGCGCCGCCGATCGGACGCGGCCGAGAGGGCGCGGCCGTTAGGGAGCGAGAACAGTTGGGCGCCAGGACATGAAGGCGCAAGGACAGTAGAGCGCGGGACAAATGGGCGCGGAACAAAATATACAACACAAACATGACTTTTAAATATTTGATTCTTCAAGCGCGAACTGTAGTGGTGTAGTATATGAATTAAAAAAATAGGTACTAATGCGCATAGACAGAATGACACTGGGAGACTATTAAAGCGCGCCTTTTAATAAAAGAATATTTTTTGTTTTTTTTTTAATATTTCGTATTAACAAACATTACGCAGGCCGTCAGAGATGACAAAAAAAATCTTATGTTTTGTTGGATTCTCTTGAAACTCAGAATATACAGCATACACAGATATTTTAAGAATCTAAAATATGACGGAATTTGCTTAAACGCAAAAATTGCAACAATGTATTCACGGTCTTTGCGATAATGCGCAATATATTAGAAAATTTTTAAACAAGTTGCTTTCTTAGGATAATTGTGAACAATAAGACACATTTAGTACGTAATGTTTTTAGAAAAATTATGTAGCCTAAGGATTAAATTTCTATTTTTCAGAAATAGTTACTTGATGAACTTTCTATTGTTATCATGTTATTTTACAGAATATATTTTTATTGGTAAATACATATATAACAATGAAGGGTTTTAAAGACTTCGGTTTCACTTGCTTTTAAGTGTTAGAAACGAGAACTTGTGTCTAATTGTTATTGTTATTGTGAAAAATGAAAGTGTTTTCTCAAAAAGGAAAAAAGAAGTTTTATTGCGATATTGTTATGTGTTTGATAAATTTAGTGCCTGTAAAACAAAAATGTTTTGGCGATGTGAGTTAAAGAACAATGGGTGTAAAAGTCGTATCCATACATCAGATGGTGTAATCATAAAGCATAATCATTCTCACGACAGTAATGCAGGTAAAGTGGAGGCAGACGTGGTTCGTGGTCAAATGAAAATTCGCGCTGGCGAAACGATGGAGCAACCGTCCCAAATCATTAATATATGCCTCAATGGCGCAAATTTGAGGCGGCGCAAGCAAGGTGAATGCTGCTCCTGCAGCTCATTTACGCGTAGAAGATTTGATGATTCCCAAAGAATTTAGCACAACTATTGTAAACAGTATGAGGGAAAACTTTTTAATAGCTGATAGCGGCCCACAACTGGATAGAATTTTAATATCTGGTCGGGAAACAAAAGTCCGTGAGGTAAGTAACTTTTTACTCTACATCTTATAACATAAGATGCGACGGTTTCAAAGCTAAAAAAATTAACATCCGCTTGTTGATTGTTCTTTAATAGAAACCCGATTTATTAGAATTTGCTTTTATTCAATATCATTGCAGTTTAAAGTTCAAAGTAAGGTTGATATAATATATTTTCATGCTCGTGTTGAGCCTCGAAATACGGGCACCCAGTATATTACTATCTTACTGGAATCACGGCATTGGTTTGTTGACGGAACATTTTCTACAGCACCAACATTATTTTATCAAATTTTTTTTATACTGAGCGAACGGTTTGGAGGAGTTCATCCAGTGGTATATGCTCTGTTGCCAAATAAGTATGCTGCCACCTACACAAGAGTGATCGATTTATTAAAAAACTTTGTACCTGATCTAAATCCCCTTAAATTCTCTTGCGATTTTGAGTTAGCCGTCATCAACGCGTTTAAAGGTGCATTCGCAAATGCTGAAATTTTGGGTTGTTTCTTCCACCTCACGAAAAACATGAGGAAACATTTGGGTCAACTTCACTTAATGGGACGATATAATAATGAAGCGGATTTCGCGTTACAATCGCGTATGGTAACGTCATTAGCGTTTGTACCCATAGCAAATTTGGATAACGCAATTCATCAGTATCACATATTTTGCCAGTCGAACTGGAACCGTTGCTTCAATGGTTTGAAGACACATATGTGGGACGCCCAAATGGTCGTGGCAATGGAAAGCGACCGGCAATTTTTGATCCAGAGCTGTGGTCAGTGTATAATCGTGTCCTGACTAACATAGAAAAAACTAATAATTATGCGGAAGCGGCGCACAGACGCCTACAGACCGAACTTTCAATGAATCACCCAACTATTTAGAAATTAATTGCTAGTTTAAAGACTATTTAACGTGGTAGAGATGTGTTTTTGGAACAATTAATTGCCGGTTACGAGCCACCAATAAAAAAACAAAAATATGTGCAAGCAGATGCGCGTATAAGATCACTTGTAGATGACTATCATAATAGGAACATTGTCGAGTTTTACGTAGCATTTTTCATAATTATGAAATGAATGCATGATTTTTTATAAATTTGTTGATTTAGCTGTAATATATTTTATAATATTTTTGAATAAAGTTATTTTTACTTTACTGATGATGATGTTATGAAGTAGCTGCCTACTTTTTTTTACTGTTAAACGAAAATCTACAAGTTTTGATTGAGTTGTATACTTTGTTTTGCGCCCTACTGTCCTTGCGCCTTCGTGTCCTCGCGCCGAACTGTCTTCGCGCCCAACTGTCCTCGCGCCCTAACGGTCGCGCCTTTTTGGCCGCGCCCTATCGGCGGCGCTCTAACGTCCGGCTTCGATCTGAAGCAAATAGTGGCCAGTTGAATTAGTATAACTTAGTATATTTAGAACAACGTAGAATGGTTAGTGATACACAAGCATTTGTTTGCCAAAAATCGTCAGATAAATAAGGACAATAAACGGCCGACAAAAGATTATTTTCACACGCATTAGTTTAAACCAGTAGTTCGCAAACTTTTTTGGCCTACGGATTCATAGTCAAAACTTGCTCATAATGCATAAAATGCATAATAGAAAAATAACAAATTTAACTTTGATGTCTTAAATGGTAAATGGTGACGTGTTTTAAGTATGCCAGAAAGCTTCGGCGTTGTCCTACCATTGGTGGAGCACTGTCAGTAGCAACGTAGATGATATTAGTCAAGGGTACAGCTTTTACATCACAAAATTTTGTTAATTTAGTAAATAACGTCTTTGTTATCGTATCAGTTTCGAAACATTTAGCAAATAACTATTCTTGGAAAAATTATTCTTTCTTTACAAATCTTACATAAGCTTCGTTTTCTAGTAATGTTGATTTGTGAAACTGTATAAAGTTTTTAAGTAGTCTCATAAAGAGTTTTCCACACACATTATTACTCAGTGGGTATTACCTCACAGCTGGTAAAATATAATAAAATCAAAGAAATATTATAAGAAGAACGCAGTTCATCGTCATTTCTCTTAGACGTTGTCCCTATGAGTTCTTGTAATGTTGCTGTTTACAAATATTAAAATTTTATGTAAATGTCACATATTTAAAAAAAATAAATAATTCAAAACTGAATTAACAGAATGTAATGATACAGTAACATACAGTAATTCCAAACATTTGCGGATTTGATTAAGCGCGTAAGTAAACGAAATAAACTAAAATATAAAATATTAAACTATTATATTAAATTATAAAACCCCATATGTCTAACTTCTTTTACAGAATCATTAATAATAAATTATTCAAAAACACATTTGTGTTAGAAAAACTTACAATCTCTTTTTAAATTTTTAACAATAGAAAAATCCTTAATGAATGTTTAAAAGTAAGAATATAACTTTGCTTAAATAAATTTTAATTAAAAAGAGATATCAATTTTATTCGAATATAATTACGTAACGAAAGTACGGTATCTGGGTAACAATACAAAAATTATACTTCTTTTTGTCCAAGGCTAGGAAAATTTGTTGTAATACCTTAGATCACGCCTAAAACAGAATTAAATTGTTCATTAGATCCACAATTTTTTTTATAGTTCATATTATACTGGCTTAAATAATCGGCTATTTGAGTAGTGAAAACGAGGGATGGATGGAACAAAAGAATAATCTACGTAGACAACGCTTTTCGACACCACTAATAATTTTTATTGCATTCAAAACCATGTTTTGGAGATACTTACTTTAGAATAGAAAAACTGCTATGCCTATTGGTTTGATTACATTCAAAAATGTGCAGATGTTAAAGGAGAGTATTTATAAAAACAATAAAGAATAAGAAAATAGCAATCCTTGCAAAACAAAATCCTCATTTTTAGGTTTTTTGGGAAATTTTTGTAAAGAAGAGCGCCCTTTAAACGGTACAATCTCTTTATCTATATACATCAGAATTTGAATCTGTGAGCGTTCTTAAAATTTTGAGCGTAAATGAGTGATAAATGGTCTAAGTTTAAATAATTCGTACGTTTTTATTCCTTGTTATGATTAAGACGTTTGCTTTTATTGCATTTCATCTGTTTTGGTTTATTCTACATACCACGTGCTTTACCTATAAATATTTCAAAATCATATTGAGTTATTTGTAATGTTTTATTAATATTTTTCGTTGTTTACTTTCTGCTCCCTAATAAATAGTGGAATTTGCGCATGAGGTGTCCTTTGATCTACCCTGGTTTATGACCAACCATCAATGCTTTTTTTATTTATCCAAGAGGTGGTTCGTCTAGCGTCCCTGCAGTGCGTCCTCCTTAGTCCTTTTGATTATTACTCCTTCAGCAGTTTTGTTTTGTCTATGACGTTCAGAAGTTTATTCCAAGGGACTTTTTTTTAACTCATCATCGATTAGTCTTAGTTTGCTGCAAATTGTTGTGTGTTGTATCTGGTATCCTTTGCATTTATACAGCAAATGTTGCGGATATTCGTCGCATCCGCGGCATAAAATGGGACTGAAAAGAACCGTTTTATGCCACGCATGCAAAGTTTCCTTAGTTTTTGTCGACTTATGCTTGATACTACAGTTTGAGTGTCTAAATGTAAGTTTTTTAAAAAAATTAGAGTGTCTTATGCTTGCAGAGTTTTTTTATAGTTTATGTTCCGCTGCTAGTTTGCTGCGGATATTTTTTTGTGCTGTTTTTAGGAAGTGCGTCTAATATTGGATTTCTTTTTACACTTTGGTCCCGTGGTATATAAAATAACTGCACTTGTTGACAGGTTTTTTCCAGAATTTTTGCCATAATCAGTTTAGATTTTATCACTGGTAACCTTTGCGTTAGTAGTGCTGCTTAGTTGTCACTCATGATCGATATTTTATAAAATCTTAAGCTTTTGCGGTTGTTATGTTTAGGATTTTAAGCGACTTTCGGCTTAGACCGCGTCGTAGGTCCTACTCTCTCCAAAGCTTAAGTCTGGGTGTCTAAGCCGGTCTAAGTCGATCGATATTATTCTTGTAGACTTGTTTTGTGACGCTATTATCACTTTAAATTGTGATAATTTTTTGTAAAATCGGATCTCATAGTTATGATTGTTTTTTCACTCAGCACGTAGTATATACCCGGTTTGTATGTATCGGTAGTTGTCTGTATGCTGTTTGTCTTGCTTCCATCATCACAACGAGATGTCATGATGGAAGTGAAAGCAGTGCTTCCGTGGCTGCTGTGTTTGTTGTTTTAATTGCTAATGGCATTAGCAAACATAGAATTGTTTGTACTTTGCTTATTTTGGAAGCTGTGCTTTTTAGGTTAATTTTTTACTTCCTAAAAGCTCACCGTATGTGATGATGTATTTTGTCACCACATTATAGAACCATTTAGTCATTAAAGTTTGTAATCCTTGTGTGACCGGCCATTCGTTTGATGATGAGATTTGTTGTGATGTTTTTTAGAGAAACGTTGAAAATCAGTCTGTTAACAAAAGTGAGTTTCAGAATTGATTTTCTTTGTCATCGAGAGCGTAACCCGTAGACAAGAGACGGAGCCAAACAAATGAAGTGCAAGACCGCCCTCTTTGACTTATGGCAATAAAAGACCGATTTTTCAGTACCAGATCAATTGCCGATCAAAGATTAGGTAATGAAGGTCGTCCTGTAACCCATCAAACAATTTACCGTCAAATCAGAAATTTTGGATTGCAATCCTATCGGCCACATCTTGAGCTATCACTGACGACTTAACACCAACATCAACGTTTGGAGTGGAATCAGTTGCGACTCTACTGAAAACTGGCATGACACCAAGTAGTTTTTAGTGATAAATCTCGATTCTGTTAGGAGATGTATCATGGTTTTATGAGAGTGAGATGAAGACGTGGACAACGGTGCAATGTTCAATTTTTTGTTAAGCGGAATGTGCACCACACTGTGGGGATTATGATATGGAGGTGTTATAGAATATGGAAATAAGTTTTCTTTGGTATTTATTTGAGACAATATGAACGCCCGGCAAAATGTTAATGACAGATCCCCATATTTTTTCAGCAGTTGGAAGACTGACTTTTCCAGCAGGATAATGTCCGTCCCCACATAGCAAGATACTCTATAGAACGATTCGAAGAAGTCAAAGTTACTCTCTTATAATAGCTATCTAGATCTTTAAATCTTTCGCTTCTTGAACACGTGTGGGACATTATGGGTAGAAGACTGAGCACTGAGGGGCATCCCTCACAGACACAGGAAGCTCTTCGGTATAAATAGCAAGTAGAATATAATAATTTAAGAGGAAATCGACTACCTGCTGGAATCGATGCCAGGAGACAGAATACATATGTATACACTTAATTTCAGATAAAAGATGTTATTTTGAACGATAAAGTTTTGTGTAAATAAAAGTCCTTAGATCTGTTTACCTTATAAAAACGCAATTTTAACAAGTTGGTTTTTAAAGTGTTAAATATATAAATTAGAGTTTACGTTCTTGTCTAAAAAATCCATAAATAAATTTAAAAGACTGAAACAATTGTCACAATTTAACATTTCATGTGTCATATTAGTTAATTAAAATTTAAATTTATTATAAAACATATAAACTGTTAATTAATCACCTCTAAATTAACAATTTTTTTATTAAAATTGTTAGTAATACGTATCGCTTTTTTAATTTTATTTTAAAATTATTTAAAAAGTGTTCTTTTTATTTTTTATTAGATTAAATACGAGCTATGCAGAAATGGTCTTAACCTTATTTTTAAAATCACATTTCTATGTACTTGTTATAAAATATTTACTATTTAACAACCAAAATTGGTGCTACGTTTTCATATTAAATGTGAACAAGAAATTACTTTAATTTTTATATAATAAGCCAATTAACCAAAAAAAATTTACGTCTTTTAAAACGTTAATTGTATATATCATAATTCATAGAAAAGAAAACAGCACCGTGCTGTAACTGTTCCAAAAATATGTTAATGTTTGTCTTAGACTCAAATTTGTTGCATTAAAATTAAATTTGTATTACATAAATTTGTACCGGTATGTGTAACGGTGCTTCAAATTTATGTTACTGTGTTGTGGTCAAAAAAAATTTGTGAGTCACATTTTTAAAATCTTAATTTTGAAATCTGCAAATTGCTTGGTTATAAGATGACAACAAGCCGTTAATTAATTACAAAACTTAGTTTATTTTGTCTAACTAAAATAAAATAACTATAGTAAATGAAAACGTAATCACCAAATACGAAATGTGCGAAGAAAAAGTAATTCTCATTAACACAAAATACAAAAAATCCATTGTGTTTTATATTTTTAATTAATAACAGCTTATGTAATTTGTTACAAAAGTAAATTACTAGTTTTGTGTCTGCAACCAAAATTCTTCTTGTTGAAAACCTAAATCTTTCAATGAAAGATTACATACCGAAGAATTTACATTAAAATTCCTACCGAGTTTTTCTTAATAGCGTTAGTAAAAGTTACTATTAGAAAACGTGTCGAATTTTTCATTAGTTTGATTAAATGTAGGTACAGATTTGAGAAGTAGGCTGGCAAAATAATACACGCGTCGTTTATATTAGCAATTTACTGATAAACGATCTTCTGTAAATGAAAATGCCACCTGCTTAGAATTATAAACGCTTAGTTTAATAATCTTAATTTAACTACAAGATCTGAAATTAACTTGTAGAATTAAAAAAAAAATTTCTGATTGACAGGTTATGTTTCTTTTAGCATAAATTACGTAATGAGTTTAATACTTTTAATGTATTTTGCAACGCCTTGATAATTTTTTGGAGGAGCATTTACAACTAATGATTAAAACGTTTCTACATTTATGAAATATTGCGCGTAGCTTATATTTATTTATACGCTAAAAAATAAATTCGGCACTTGACTAATTGCAAATATGTTGTATAATTTTTTAACGAATGTAGTTAATTAATATGTTAAAAAGATGTGTTAGTTACAGTCTGTTGCTAACGACAATGACAAATTTTTATGATTTAAGTGGAAATTAATTTAAATAATTCCTCTAAATTATTATACAAAGTTACTGAAATTATAGTTCGTTTATTTCTGTACTCAACACTTTTTATAATAATTTGAATTTGTAATACTTTTCAGAACAACTAATTTTTTTAAATTCAATTATTTATACTGCTGTTTCATTTTGTTTAGAATAAATTCATAAACGTAATTAAAATTTTTTTACAATTTGATTTAGTTCCAAATGGTTTATTTTTTATTCTTATTAGTTGCCAAACATATCAACGCACATAATTAGCATAAAAAGTATGTTTATAAAACAAATATTCAAGTTTACAATTTTGCATGTCACCACTTAACACTGTAGTTTATTGTACAGTTAATACGCTTGATTCGGTTTAAAATAACATAAAAGCAATTTAAATACGTAAGCTTTTGGTTCAATGCTATGTCATTTTTAACCACAAAAAAAATATAATTATCTCACACGAATGTAAATTAATTTAATCAGAATTTGATTTTTAAAATTGTAATAGATACCAAAACATAACGAAACACAAATTTTACATTTTGGTAAGAACTTAATACAAAAAAACAAAGCATAAGCTAAGGTTCGTCGCTTTTCTCGCATTCGAATCTCCAGAAATAAGTTAGTTTTTTTCGGTATTTTTTTTGTTTGGCGTTCTTAAGGTTATAATGCGTTTAACTTTAACTAACAATTGATGAATTATGTGTTGTAAACGGAACTGTGCCAATAAAATGCTCTTATATTGCTTCTGTAACACAGAATACGTCACGCTGCGAAATCTTAACCCCACATGTTGTTACGCAGTGGTATAGCCAACGAGGTTATTTTCATAGACAACTTAATAGTCTTAGGCAATATAACTATAACATTTAAAATCATATTTTTATTGAACATTAATAAAATCGTAGACGTGTTAAATAACCGATAAAAATATTATTACTAATTTCAATAAAAGTGTCTAAATTTACTTATTTCTAAATGCACTTTATGTCCAAATAAAACTTGAGAGCATAGAATTTGTACATCTGCAATTTACATGACAGAATAAAATACGTGCATTGCAGAATGTGGTAATGTATAACGAATACAAGACGACAGCATACAAGAAAAACATTTTTATGTCTTATAATCAATTCTGAAAGATTCACCTTTAACGTGCTTCACTGCTGTATTATGTGAGTAAACTAACTCTAACCATTTAATCGAATCAAGATAGGGATTAAAGCAACTTTGTTTCCTTTAATTCCACGACATTCCATAAAGTATTTATTTTCTAGTTGAACTTATTAAGCACGTTTGGGAACTCCATATGTTCGTTAAAACGCATTTATGTAAATTATAATTGCGCCCTTTAGTGTCTATTTATTTTCAAACCTTAAAGAAAGACGTTTATTACCGAGTTAACACGCGTTAATAATTACCTGCATTTGCAAACTATTAAACTATAATTGTTTTGTCGAATTTTAATCGTAACGTCAAAATTTCTAAGTAAAGCTATAATCTCTCATACGTTACAACATTTAATAGTACTAATTCTGTTACAATGTGTAAATAACAGAAAAGCTGTGCGTTGTGCAATTAGTTGAATTCCTATGTTCGCGTGCTTGAGCCGCTATTTCTTGGATTAATTTTGTTAGACTTCATTTATATCCATATAAGTACGTGCACAGAAACCGACGCTAAGAATTGATAGACGCTGTTACAACCTTTTGCACCGACATACCTTCTAGTTGTATTTATGAAAATGTAATATGGGTGTAACGGTCATAATTCAACGTTACGTTTATAGTTATAATAGGTCACTTTGTCATTTTTAATTTACATTTCGACACCATTACTTACCAGTAGGTACTCAATTTAATTCGTAACAAATACTAACCAACGATGAGTTTTTGTAAATATTTAAATAACACGCTGGGCTATAAAAATCGTGCCTAAAATAATAATAATAAATCTTAACGAATTATTGCTGGATTTGACTAAGTTTATTACCGCGTTTTTATTATTTTTATAAGAATGGCACAGGTAATCGAATTTTAACGTTCGGTGTTGATTATTTCAGAAACGAAACGTTAGATATTAAAGTTTATGTATAACGAAAAAAATCTGATTAATGATTAATAAATTTAGTTAAGGTATCGCCTGGCTTGTGTGATATTATAGATTAGAAAATTGTAATTAATTTAAAAAGCTTAGGCACTTGTGATTAATAATCAATTTAAGATATTTTTTAAATTTATTTTTTATTAACAATTATTAAACGATAAAAAATTAATTATTTAATTTTTTAGATACTATAAAACTTGTTTTAATAAAAAAAATGAAATTTAATTTAAACTGTGCTAGACAGCAATGATTAATAAAATTTAATAAAAACAATCGTAACTTGCAGGCGTTTTCATTACTAACACGTGGAAGAAAATTTTCTTACAACTGACAATTGAAAAACGTTTTTTAAAATTGCGTTTTAAATATGTTTTGTAAACTAAGTTAATTTATTTAATTTTTAAAATTAAGTAATACGTCTTTAAGAAAGAGAATCAGGCAAAATACTATTACATATTGTTTTTGGGAAAATTTCTTAAAATAGAATAAAACACCTTTCCTGTGCAAGATTTTTTTACAAATAACAAAATCAATATTCTCAAGAAACCAAACAAAAACAAAAAAAAAGTTTTTAATATTGTAACAATAAACCATTTAATTTTTAATAAATTAATTATCTGATTAATGATATTTATTTGACAAAAAAAATAAAATTTTAATATAAAACAAAATTACGTGTTATTGTGACATAATTCTAAAATTTTATTTATTTTTTGTATAGAACTAGGTAATAAACAAATTAAATGACGACACGTTAGTATCTTTTTATTCCGTCGATCGTTTGTTAATAATTATATTAACGTATAATAATATATCAGAAGTAGACCGATAACAATCTCTATTATCGGTCTATTTTGAACCAATGAATGCAACGAATTTTTGTTACTGTACGATTTTTTCTAACCAATGCATTCGTCGAAGAAAATTAAGATTTTATCAAATTATGTAAATTGTAAAGACGTTTTAACCTTCCGATTACCATTGGGGCCTTTTTTGACCCGAGACGTGTTGTTTTTGTTTTATTTTCTTAAGTTTTTTTACAACTGTCCCAATATTTTTTTAGCTGAGTTTTTTTCAACAATGTTTAATAATATATAACAAATTTTTCAATTGTTATTTGTTTTGCAACGTAAAAAAAATATTGTCGTTGGGGTCATATCTGACCCCACTTGGTAACCGACATTCTAAAAAGTAATTCTAATATTTTGTCTGCATTTATCATCTAATCTGCTTGCTTCAACGTGTTTCAACGTGTTATTCGTCTGAACCATGATTACTACCATTCCGTCTTTAGCTATTACATTCGGTGAGTTTGTTCGAATCAGTTGAAAAGTGTGTCTGCTGTGTTATTACATTTGATTAGACATAGTTGTTGTTGAATTATGGCTAGAAAATATTTGTCTCAGCGTGAAGTGGAAAAAATAGCTAGCAATATTAATTTACTGAATGAAATTGAAGATGAAATTTTATCTGACGATAGTGATGCCGAATTTCAAGAAGTAAGTGTACCTGATGTAAACCCGATTGAAAGTTCGGAAGATGATGACAGTGATGATAATTCGCCCAATGATAAAGATATACTGGTGGGTAAAGATGGTTCCATATGGAAAAAAGATAAGCCTCATGTGAGAAAACAAAATCAGCAAAATATTTTGAAAACACCGCCAGGATTAACAAAATTCAGTGAACATATTCCAACATGCCTAGATGCTTTCCATTTATTTATCTCGGAAGACATTATGGACATAATACTTAGAGAAACAAACATTCGAGCTAGAAGAATTGTAGGCGATACGTGAAAGTCAGTAGATGCCGATGAGTTACTTGCATCTTTTGGATTACTGCTTCTAGCTGGTGGTTTGAAAGCACGCCAAGAACCAATATTGGAGCTGTGGAGTACGAAATACATGTCTCACCATAGACCAATTTTTTGTGCTGCAGTTAGTGTAATGGAAAGTTGGTTTTTCCGGATGAAGAAACTAAGCGTTTTTACCTTAAGTGGATGAAGAAAAACACTGCATTTGTTATCATAACTAAAAACGTTATTCAAAGTGGATGTCCAGTTCGCGTCCTGTACTCTTAAATCGACTGATGTTTAAATCTGTACAAATCAATACAAATCACTACGAACTAGTTTTGGTTAAAATCGGAAGTATTAACTGTTAGTACAAGAGAAATCGATCTTATTGATTTTCAGTTTTTACCTGATGGTAAATACAAATCACAGTTACCCTCAAATAACTGTACAAATTTGTCAAATGGGCTATGTTTGTGCAATGGCAAAAAATACTTTGCACTATCCCATTGTTGGTCGATCACTTTATAAGTATATTTTTGGATATCATTCATTGAATCATACCAAGATCAACCATATGAATCTCACCCTCTCTGATACATTAGCAAATATAACGACAAAATCTGTAGTTCTAATTAATTATAAAATTCCTTGGACTAATGATATACATTATTTGTTTAAAATAAATCTGCAAAAATGACTTTTAGAGTACTAAACTTGAAGCAGAAAGATAACCAAATTTGAGGTACAAATAAAGAGAGAGCATAACATACAAAAAGAAAGAGTTGGATCATACAGCAGTCAAAAACGTGCAGCAAGAAAAATACTGTCTACATTTAGGCACAGAAATGCTGCGTTTAATATAAACGATTGTATGCTAGTGGTTGTCGCCAACGTTAATAGAAGAGAAGCGTTTCTGACACAACAATTCCAGATTTCAATCACCGTAAATTTATATCGTAAAAGCGATCAACTATTTTGTTTTATGCAGTTGTGAACAAATTAATAATTACCAAATACAATTAATAACAATGTTAAAATAAGCAACAATTAAAAACTTACTTTATCGAAATTACATGTACGGCTTACGGTTTGCCAATATCTGGCTTTAAGTACTTCAATTGAAGAAACTCGAATGTTATAATATGAACGTACTCAACAAAACGCCATAACATAAAGGTAAAGGCGTTTTATAACTACCACTAAAAGTAAAGTTAATTGTCATCCAGAATTAGATAGTTAAAGTTTAACATGAGTATTACGGTATAACCAAATTCAAAAATGCAAACAGGAAATTGAACACAATTACGAGAGTTAAGAATACAGTAATTATCAAAAAAGTTACAGAGAGGCGCGAGTCATCTATCATCATCGACAAATATTTAACGATATCTACAAATGTAAAACGTTTCAAATAACACATATCCCGGAGATTAGTGGATATGTGACACTATTCCCAAAGGAATAATTGTTTTCGCAGCTTAATAACGCTTGGAAGTTGCCTCGACTCCAGCAAAGTCGCTTTTAATGCCAACTCAATAAAAATTTGTCTTGATCCCGTTAGTATACAAAACAATTCTTTATTCCAGCGGAATCAAATTTAGCGGACAAGCATCTTATCAAAATCGACCGTTCGCAGTGCTATGCAAAATAGAAATGACAACTGGCGCAACCACCTTTTGTAAGTGTCGAATAAATCTAAGATTTTTTGTCTAGTGGGGTCCGCAACCAGCGGCGTTGTGACATATAGTTAGAATTACGACTTACATGTAACAGTTTTTCTAATAAATTTATTGTTTAGTCAACAAGTGACAAACAAGTGCTGCATGAGTGAATGATGCAAAAATGTAAAAATATCTGCACAAAATATGCAGTAAAAACTTTTATTTCTTGTCCGTCACATTTTAAACATTTAATTACTTTTTCTATGTGTATTTTGCAAATAACCTTACTACATTGGTCTCATTTCATTGTACTGAAATAATTTTCCACACATGCAACATGTTTCACACTTTTTTAGTGAGACGTTTCTTTGGAACTCATTTTTTCTGTATTAAAATTTACGCAAAAATCAAAGTAGTAACGTTAACTGCTTCTTATTATTTTAGTGACGAGACGTGCGTAGTTTGTATGCTTACATGTATGGCGTTATGTACCTAAATATGTCAAATACGATTACGCATTCTACTAACAGTGGTGTCTGCAAACCAATAGCGGCGTAAATTTTACTTTGAATTATTATTTATAGAGAATGTATAAATAATGACATGTAACAAAGTCACTAACTAATGATATTATTTACGCTTTCTGTGTAAGATGCTCTTCTATTAGGTTTATCTGTAATTCTTTTAAAAATATTCTTTGCCTCTTTTGACAGTCTTTTTGAAGACGTTTTCTATGCAATTTTAAATAGGCGAAAAAAAACTTATGTCCAAAAGCTGAGCCAAGTAGATTAAATTTTTAGGTAGGACGCTGCGCTCGAACAGTGCCAATAAAACAAGACGGAAGGTTGTTCTTTAGCATATTTTATGTATTGGTAAAAAAATGATTCAAATCATTCTGCCAAAGTTTGTGCATTCATGAATGCAATCTAGAACTGCAGCACCTTATTTTGCAACTTGTTTTTCTTTTGGTCTAATTTTTACCTATTGTTGACACAGTTACTTGACTTTATAAACGACTTATAGAGACAATCATACCCCAGATGCAAAAGCGCACATCATAGTCGTTACGGTAGTTTTTGTAACAAACGCTGCAGAAAGCTACAAGCTACAACATGAAGATATCAACAGAGAGGCAAAAAGTATAGTAGCAACAAAAGAGCCAACAAATTGTAAAATAGTAATTAAGGACAAAGATGTGTTAAAGAAGCAATGAGAATTGAATACTTAAGTGTAGAAATATCCAGTTACTGTAACCTTAAAACCTTCACCTTCACGTGTAAAACGCCATTTTAAAAAGTCCGTATATATAAAGCGGGTGTAAGACCGTTTCTATCGTATGCAGTCAAAGCAAAGGCAAATACTTCAAAAACAAAAATAATCCTGAGAACAACAAAAATAAAAATATTACGATCTATCACTAACAGATAGAATACGGATCAATACAAGTACAAGATGTGGTTCGGTGGTTTCGACAAAGAAAATGAAAATAGAACCAACCCTTAAACAGAATGAACGGAAAGAGAAAAGCAAAAACCGCAAAAGATGGAAAACAATTAGTAGAAACCCCTCTAAAAAAGTAGAACAATTGCTAACAATTGACGTCGCAAGAAAATGATTGACATTACTTTAGAAGAATTCTTAAAACAATGCAAACTACTGAAATTTCAGACAATTATTAAATTAAAAGTAAAATTGTGTCGGTTAGCGTTATCAATCCTTAAACTAATACCGACTTATTAAAAATTGTACACAATAGTTATTTATGTTATCAGAATGATTACGCTTAGAAAGCAACGTGTTTAGTCTGAGGGATTTTGGCCCGAAGGATGTAGAGCCATAGTCATTGGAAATGTCCCTAAAATGAACATTACCGCATTTTCAGGCACATTCTAATAGTATTACCAGTATTTATACTTGTAAATATACTTTGAGGTTATGTCCTTTTGTCTTGTAAATAAAAAAGGGATTACCATTACTAAATTTTACATGTATTTCTCAAACCATAAGAAAATAGTATTACTTTTATGACCGTATTTATATTGTTATGCGAATAAAAAACACACAGTTCTTTCTATAATTTTAGATACATACTTATTGATAGTAAAATTTTGACTGATTGTAAATAATAATCTAATTACTGATTTTATAAAAACAATTTTACATAGGTACTATTAATATTTCGCTGTATGTGCAAAAGTATTTATAAATAAAGTAAAACTTTTATACTTCAATTTCGTTTAAATATAAATGATACTATCAAATAGAATTTTTCGGTGTAAGAATAAATATTTGTGCCAATATAATGTAATTTATTTAAATTTTTATCCACATAGTCACATTCTTTTTTTTTTGTTTAAGCGGTTAAATACTTCACTTATTAATGAGGATCATAATTACATTTTCGTATTCATTAATATTATTTTTATTCTAATAATAATTATTTAGGTATTACTCACTTTTGCGTTAATAAAATGTTAATAAATAAGCATACGTTTATAATTACAGTTCATGTTGTAGTTTATTTTAATAATATAATTAAATAAAAAAACATATCATCATATAAAAAACAATAACAATACAAAAGTTGTATAGAAATAATTAATATTTTGTGTAATAACCATTATTTTGTATGCATGCTTCTAATCTAGACTGCATAGAATTTACTAAATTTTCACACAACTGTGATTCCCGAAAACGTTCCCAAACTAATTGTGAATAGACAATATTTTTAAGTGTTCTAAATTGAATATTACTATCCTAGTTTCTGATCATTGCACCCAACATATTTTCAATTAGGTTCCAATCTGGTGATCTTGCTGGCCATTCAATTATTTCAACTTCGTTTTGATCTTCAATCTAGTCCCTAACAATTCGTACTTGAATAATTTCCAGTTCATCTTGTGGAAATATTCTTCTCACAGAAGGTATCAAGATATTATCTAAAATATTCAGGTATTGCTCTGTAGTAAATCGAAGTGGTGTCACTTGCACTCTCCTGGACCCGCTTGAGATATCCATCCCCACACTGCAGCTGTCTCTCTGCCACTTTGCCTATTGGGCAAAACATGTTCAATGTTGTACCGAGTGTTTTGTGGTCTCCACACTGTAGTTGGATCTTGATCAGTGCTAGAAAATACTTTTTCATCTGTAAAGATAACAGTACTCCAATTTAAATTTAAATTTTGGCGACACAAGCGCAACCGAGCTGCAGCATGACGCTCTGTTTTGTTAGGTTTACTTGCTGGTTTTCTGCAATGTAAATTTGATTCGTGTAAACGTCTCTGAATGGTGGAAACACAGCAATTAATATTCAGCGCTTCCTTACTTTTTTGGCAAGTTATAAAATGATTTTGTAATGTATAGCCGAGTATGTCCGCATCTTCTTGCCGAGAAGTAATTCTAGGCTTAGGTGGTCTGTTGCTTTCAAGTGGCCAATAACAACTTCCTGATCTTTTGTAATCCATCGCCGGATTTGTTTAATCTACAAAGTGTTAAGTTTTTAGTATTAGATTACATTTATCATTAGTACTATACTAAAAGCCATTATACATTATATATGTATTTAAAAATTTGACATCAATTTAATAGATTCCAATATCTTATAAAATAGTATTGTTAGTAATCATATTTAATTAATTAATACATGCTGACGGTGTTGCAACGTAATGTAAAAAATATACTTTAGAAAAATGTTTACCGATAAGTCAACATGTTGTGATATTGTTCGAGGTGACATTCCTGCATGTGCCATCCCAACAATACTTCATCTTAATTCTAAGGTAGTTGTCCTAATCTTTGCGGCATATTCACAAAATATTATAATCACATAAACAATTATGTTACCACTAGGAACTCCCAATTTATATTACAATTTAGTAAATGAAAAATTTATATTTATAAAACAAAAGGCCATAACTTGAAGATATATTTACAAAAGGTAATTATGAAACTCATTAATAAGTGAGGTATTTATTAATCCGCTTAATCCTAAGATGCATATACGGTAGAATTGTTTATTAATTTGCACAAAAACATAAAAACAGTTGTGATTTTATAAAACGCTTGTTTCAGAGTAATATTTAAGTTTCGTATGATTTTTAGAAACACATATATAATTTAATAATGGTAATCACCTTTTTGTATTTATACGACAAACAAAAAGCCATAACCTCAAGGTATATTTATAGATGTCAATACGATCAATACTATTAAATGTCTTTAAAATGAGCATTACCGCACTTTCATTGACAACACATCATTAATAAGTGAGGAATTTGTTAATCCGCTTAACTCTAAGATGCATATCCGGTACAATACCTACTTTTACATAAACCGGACTAACATTCAAATTAAGAAATTGAAAAAATAAACAGTTATTTTATAACAAAAAACAAGTATCGTTGTTACTTATTATGAGTTATTAATTATTATATAAGAAAAATTGTTTATAAGCTATAGTAACAAACGCTGCATATTTTTATAACCAAACATTACTCCGAGTCTGATAAGCCAGGCTTATACATCCTACATACAAAAATAATGTGACTATCAGAATACACATTTCAATAAATTACATTAATAGTTAAAATTTAGACGCAACAAATACTTTTTAAATAATTTTGCAAATATAATTTCGGCATTTTTATTCAAAACATATATTACCCAAAAATTTGACAATATAGTATATACATTTATTAAAAATATGTTAATAAATTGTTATTCAAAATTAGAAAAAAGTATTTGTTTTTTAATTCGCACAAAAAATATAAAAAAAAATTTGGTTTTATAAAAGGTGAATTTGAGAGTAATATTTAAAAGCCTTTTCGTATGATTTAAGAAATACATACAAAATTAAGTAATGGTAATCACCTTTTTGTATTTATACGACAAAGAAAAAACCATAACCTTAGAATATATTTACAGGTATAAATACGATTAATACTATTAGAATGTGACTGAACGTGCGGTATTGCTCATTTTAGGGACATTTCCAATGACTATGGCTGTACATATGTTGCTCGATAAGCGTAATCATTCAGTAACACCAGTGGTGCATACAAAATTTTATTGTTTATATTATATAACATAATAACTGAAAATTACTTTAGTTTCTATTACAAGTATATCTAGTAATTTAAAACAATAAATAGTTTGACGTTTAATTATTTATTTGTCAAATTGATTTTACAATCACAATGAATCTGGAAGAATTATTAAATTATGTTCAGAAAGTAAATGCAAAAAAACAAATAGAAAACTTATTACCATCAAAATTTAAAAATGACAATAAACATCGTTTTTAAAAGAGGGCACTATAAGAGGGCTCTATGAATTTATAACGCTGTCTCATAACGCACTGATTGATACGTATACGTTTACGTATCTCGTATCCTAGACATTCTGAGTAAATTTCAACCAAGCGAAAAACAAACCTAAACAAAATTGCATTCAATTCATAACGTTCATCAGTTATAAAATGTTTAAACACTTTGCTTTAATGACATCATTAATTACATTGTCAAAAAACGAACATATTTTATTATTAAAGTGGCAAATGCGACCATGCAAATAACAGGTGTAAAAACTAATAACGTCAATGAAACGAAAAAATTGGTAACATTATTCAAGATCAAAACTAAATGATAAAATTATTTCGTCGTCGACAACCTACGGAAATTGCAAGCTACATTTTGTAGGTTAATAGAACTAACAAAAAACCAAGTTATATGTTAGTAATGTAAAATCTATCACATTTATTTCAGAAATATAAGACGATAATAGAAATAAATGTAATTTATAATTTTTCCAAAATGTAATTGCAAAAAGAAAACTGTTACAAGTTTAAGAAAAAAGATTAAAACTTGCCGGAATAGGCAAGAAATTTTATTGCAAGCCAAGTGTGAATTGAAATTTAATTTATAACATTGTAAAAATGTTAGCAATTATTTTTTTTAATTAATCATATGCTATATTCAAAAAGAATAAATTGGGACTATGTGAGTCACTAAAATAGTAGTATAACAATTATAAATACATAAATTTGCAATGTTTAAATAAAAATAGTACACATTTTCATATTTCTTATTGTGAAAGAATAAAATCTAAACTGAACTGTAAATGAAAAATTGCGTTATAGTGATAATAAAAATAGTTGTAAAAATCGTACTTTAATTGATACATACATGGTGTGTAGTAATATTACTTTTAATAAAACAAGTATTAAAAACAAATAAAATTGATATAAAAACCTAAAACGTAATTTCTACCGAGTAATTATTAGCTGGTGCACTTACAACTATATCGCAAAAGGTCACGGACTAACATCAATTATAATTTCGTTTAGCATGATAACTAATAATTACTAATTTAATATCGTATAAAATGCCGGTAACTGTCGGTTTTCGCTGATTAATTTCATCTTCAAACGCTTCTCGCTTATACCATTCAATTCGATATGGTAATTAAATAGCAACTATCTGTTTAACAACTATTAACTACGTTTTAATATTACTTTTAATTTGATTAAGATTTTCTTATGTTCACGTTATTTATAGCTTATTAATAATCTTTGGTTTTAACTACCCGGTTAACTAGCATTTTCGTTTTAAGTATGTTGAATCTAATTTCTTGGTTAACATACCAAGCGTTTTTTGTATTATTTTTTTTTTAAATTCATTATTGCTATTGTAGTTTTTTAATTACTGCTGTTACAAAAAAATTAATTTATTATTTCTATAATCTATATTATGCAATAATTTTTTTAACCCGTAAATTTGTATTTAATTTTTTGCCCTATTGCCTTTAAGTTTTAAAAACTTTTAATATCTCTAAACAATTTTCTTTTAACAATTAAGAAATTTATTAAGTATGATTGTTAACAAACAACCTATCACGTTTTTCGTATTTTTTTGGTAGAAATAAAAAATATTTGGCGTTTACAACAAATAAAAATTTTAATATTCGATTGTAGTATTCTGCAGAAGCAAGCATACAAAAGTTGTTGCTTGTAAAAACAAGCTAATTAAGAGACGTCTGAAAGTATACTTTTAATTAAAATTTGTGTAAAATGTAAATTCGATTAATACATACTTAAACATTCAAAACATTCCATGTGTCAATAATGCTAACGCTAAAAAGAAACTTCAAATTTAATTGTTAACAGCCTAAATAAAAATTGCCAGCTATTTAATTGCAGTTAAATAATTTAAAAAGAACTAATTACTTAACTATTTCACGTTTTTTTAATGAGTTTTATATATGTATAGTATCGTAGTTTGGAGTGAGGATAATAACATGGGGTGATTGTTTACTAAGTTCCATTTTCATAGCTTTTAAATTTAGAGCGTCACTAGGTTTGTTGAGAAAAAACGTGGTATCCTAATAGTCCCGAGACAAAGCTTTAAGTTTAGAACGAGTAAAAAAAATGTAAATTTGGGGATCGCTAAAGAGTCATAAACTACATTCTTAGATAGTTTAGAATTTCGATACTACGTGGAAGTTTTTAGCAAAAGACGACCACCTCAACATTTCTAAATAGAATGTAGAAATGGTATCCAGCAAAAATAACTTTATTTTTAGAGTAACTAATATTAACCAAACTCTCCGTCTTAAATTACGCACACACCACAGATAATCGTCATACGCTCATAAATGGCATTGCCCCTAGTGCACCATCTAAACAACAAGGAATGTCTATTAATCAGGGCCGTATTTAGGATTATTCCCATGTAGGATTTCCTCTGTAATACTAATCCTCAGTTCATCCAAATTGTAAGAACAATGCTTAATTTTTTGTGATTGTTCGACAGCTGCTCTTACTAAAACTACATTTTTGTGAGTTACTGTTTTGGGTCTTCCCATACTCCGATACCTTTTTGTTGAACCAGGTTCTTCTACCAATAACATTGCGGAACGGAATCACGACATAAAATGTTACAGTGCCTTTAAAAGATCCGCTGAGTGATATGAATGAACAACCGTTTCCAAAAAACATGCAAACGGCGGAGCCGCGATGCTCTTCGCTCTGAAAACGAGAAGAGTGACCGGATACAACAAGTCTCTTCCCAGGTTTCCATTTCCACCACAGCGGATGTAGTCGCCCATCGCAACTGCACTGTTTATTTTGCCGCACCCAGTATGACATCGTAAGTGTCGTTTGATTTAAGCTTCTCAATCTTATAAGGCTCAATAAATTTAGGTTTCAATTTACGACTTTGTCCCATTGAGCTTGTCTAATAGCTACTAAGTTATCAACTTTGTACGTGTAAGTAGAACGTCGTCGAAGATCGTACGTCCGTTTATTTTTACCTTATACTTTTGCAATTTAGTGTTTAGCTAGCTTAGTTCATTTCGTTTTAGCTTACGCATCTGTCATTTCTTCATCTAACATTTCTTTAAGTTTCAAACACGAATTCTAACTCATCTTGATACCAATCATTATTTCAAACAGAGACAAATTTATACTGCGATAGTAAGTTGAATTTATGACCATTTGCAAACGATCCACATGTTTGTACCATTTAGTTGGATCTTCAAGCAAATGAATAATTAAAACAAAAACTATAACTGGATTAGGTTTTTCTACTTGACTAATCGCCCTAGGTAAACGAGCAAAAATTTAATGTTTTCTTTAGCACAATAATTTTTCAATTATTTGAGAGTAAAACCGGTTCATCTGTCGGTTATAATACGTCTAGAATCTGACTGGATATAACCACACAAACTTTGCGAAATTCTAACTACATAATTGAAGAAAGGGTCAGCAACCCACAATGCATAAGTACATCTCGGGTGTCGATAAGCGAAGAAAATTTCCCATTAAATAACGAAGATTTACAGCATGCTACATCACAGAATTAGATATTGACAATACCTAAATGGTATTAAAACTATTGCAAGTGCGTATGTTAAACAAATTAAATTTCGTGAGTGACCTTCTTTGACAGCGACATAATAATTAAAAAGAGAACTTACTCACAATCCAGCACTTCCCCAAAGAAAACGTTTTCCTCGTTGAGTAGCCTGAAATAGTATGAATATAAATTGTGTAAACGCAATGACTCACGAAAGTCGAAGTCTACAAAATTGTTAATAAAAGAAATTAGATCTAAGAACCCGATATATCGAATCCTGTTCTTCGTAATTATTAGGAGAGTATTGCAATCGACTGACGTCTAAGAAGTAACATTCGTTTTCGGTGTAAATAATAGGCCTTCAATTATTTATCGATATTCATTCTTCCTTGTTCTTAATTAATTAAATTGGAACATGTGGCCAAAACGTGGCGGAACGGTCTGTGACGAATAAATTATTTTAAATACGTAATGAATTTATAATTTCATTTCCATCACAGTTGATGTTCTATTAAATCTTTAGATTTAGACGGCACAGACTATTTTAGGTAGTTGACAGCTTAAAAATGAATTTCGCAACATGTCAGTAACCAGAAAGATCGGCAGAGGGCGTCAAAACCAGAATCTAATTTTAATTCAATATACAGGGTATTACGTTATGAAAATTTTGCACGTAACAACTTATCACTAATATGTCTTATGTAGCGGTTCACACCCTGCAAACTATAAAGGATGTCAAGTCTACCATGAGCTGAAACAAAGAAAGTTTCCATTACCACATCCTACAGGACCTGTACTACATCCACAAACAACTGTTATCTGTACGCAAATCCCATAAATAAATGGAAAAACATTTTCTTGAGTTGTGTCAAATGACCATCAGTTTACCCACAACTTAAATGTACCACAAACGTCCCACATAAAAAAACAAACAAAATTATAGAACTAGTTTATAACATAAAAACAAGGCTATACCTCTTCACAACTATCGCCTCTAAATTTAAATAATAAGACAAACACTCAAAACTTCAGAATGGAATGGAATGGCTTGGCAAACCACAACTTAGAACTACGAGCATTTATTGCCAACGGTGATTTGGATATACATAGTTTTAATATCCGAAACTAATTTTATAGAAAGAAATTATTTTACAATACCTAATTACATCATGTACGACACACAACATTTTAGCGGAAAAACATATAGAGGCTCAGCAATAATACTAAAAAGTACTATCAAGAATTAAGAAACAGACAAATACACTCATGAGCACATACAAGTTACCAGCGTGGTAATGGAAGACTAGATAGAACAATCACTGTTTTGTATAGTTCTCCGCGACACAGCATAGAAACACAGCATTAAACTCAATTATTTAACACATTTAGAGCACCTGCTAGAATAACCACCACCAAAGACAGGAAACTGTTACAATTACTTCTCGTCAATAATCTAAATTCTCACTACTAGACAACCCACATACTGGTCTACGAACAGGAATAGAATTCTAGATCTGCTCGACTTTTGTGTTGCAAAAGACAGCACAAAACTATTTACAAATTGAGTCATGTCTTCATATGTCATCAGATCATTTCCTAATTATAGTTACGCTAAGTACACAAATATTTAACAGGCTCAGACCAAATTAGTTTCAGCAACAAGAAAACTGACTGGGAATTGCTCAGAGAAACAATTAACAAGAAAGTAGTTTTAGATATACCTCTCAAGATTACCGACAAGGTCGAAGATGCTGTAGAACACCTACATTGTACTAGACAAAATGCGGCATATGACGCAACATTATCGAAAGCGAACAATGTGCATAGTACTCTGCTTTGCCGAACTTGGCAGAACACTAGATCACCGTGTGATAAAAATAAACTTAACGCTACACAAAATTTGAAAATAAAGTTTCAAACTCCAAAAAAAAACTATACAATATTACCTATCAACCTTCTCCGCTACTAAAGCAACAGATCACTCATTATGAAAAGTCATGATAAAATTAAAACAACCGGAGCAAACAATTCCACCAATTCAAAAAACTGCTAAAAATTTCCGAACTAAATCCCAAGAAGACACCAGGCTATGACATGATCACAAGTAAAATCTTGAAACAATTGCCAGAGAAAGCATATAAGCTAATAATGGCCATATTTATTGCTATCTTTAGACTTAACAATTTTCCAACTCAATGGAAGATGACCCAAATAATACTCATACCTAAACCAAAAGGTCGCCTGACGAATTTTCATTCTATCGTCCGATCAACTTGTTACCAATAGGATCTAAAGTCTTTGAACAAGTTTTACTTAGAAGAATCAAACCAATCCTTGTAGATAACGAACTCATACTAGACTATCAATTCGGCTTTAGAGAAAAACATGCTACCATCGAACAAATCCACAAGATAGTAAACGAAATCAACTAAGCTTCTGAAACAAAGAAATAATGTTTCCCTGCCTTTCTTGATATAGCTCAGGCCTTCTTTAAAGTCTGGCATAAGCCGCTACTGTTTAAGATCAAGAGAAACTTGCAAGACTCCTACTTCAAACTGGTCAAATCCTATTTAAACAACAGACACTTTCAGGTGAAGTTTCAAGATGAGATAATGAAACTACACCTTATTAACTCTGGCGTGCAACAGGAAAGTGTTTTAAGACCTATGCTCTACCTACTGTAAGCGTCAGACATTTCTAGTACCAACTACGTGATCACGGCTACATTTGCAGAAGATATTGCAATTCTTGCAACTCACAAGAATCCTGCTATTGCATCAAGAAACTTACAAACCTCCTTCAATCAAGTGCAAGACTGGTTCCAACTTTGACGATAAAAGCAAATGGAACCAAATCCACACTAGTGACTTTCACAATCAGCAAGAAAACGTGTTTACTTCTTCTTCTTTATGTACCATCTCTTCCGATTTGCATGATTTTAATTTTATTTGCTACAGTTCTGAATATTGTCTTTGTGCTGAGTCGAAACCATTGTCGTAGGTTTTTCAACCATGATGTTTTCCTCTTACCCCTAGATCTTTTTCTTTTAATTTTACCTAGTATGATCAGTTGTAGTAGATCGTATTTTTATTACGCATGATGGGACCCAAATGTTCCAATTTCTGCTGTTTGATGGTATTTATAACTTCAGTTCGTTTGTTAATTTGGGTCAGCACATATTCGTTTGATTTTTTGGCGGTCCATGGAATCTTCAATATTCTTCTGTACGTTCACATTTCAAAGACTTTCAATTTTTTACACATAGCTTCGGTCAGTGTTTATGCTTTCATGCCATATAGTAAAATGCTGAAAACACAACAGCGTAATAGTCGTACACGAAGTGAAATTGTCATGTCTCACTTGGTGAGTACTTTTCTCAGTTTTAAGAATCATTGCCTAGCCTGTTCAATTCTGCATTTAGTTCCTAGGCTGTTGTCTCAGTTTTTGTTTAAGCAACAACCAAGGTATTTGTATGTTGATACTTTTTCGATGATGTCGTTACCTGGCATTATAGTACCATACGAATGATTGAGTTTGTTGTCTTTGCTGATTACCATCTATTTCGTCTTTTTGGGTTTAGTTTCAGTCCAATTTCAGAACTTTTAACAGCTACCTTGTCAAATAAAATCTGTAAATCTTCTTGTCCAGTAGCTATCAAAGCAGTATCGTCTGATTATCGATTGGGAGACCATTAATTTTAACGCCAATGTCAATATCTTCCATGATTTCACAAATTTAAGAGAAGCGGTGATAGCGCGCAGACATGTCGGACGCCTTAAGATTTCTGACATCTCAGTAATAACACAAACTGCAGCAGTCTGATTCCCGTACAAGTTTGCGATTATACGAATGTCTCGTCACATGCTTAAAAATTTTAATCAGCTTATCGTGTTGTACAGTATCAAAAACTTTTTCGTAATGAATGAATCAAGTAAAAATATCGACGTTCACATCACGACAGCGCTGCACTAAAACTTGCATACTAAACAAAGCTTCACGTGTACCGAACCCGTTTCTGAAACCGAATTGAGTTTTTCCCGATTTGTTCTTCACATTTCCGGTAATTTTTTGCGTGTATGATTTTGAGAAATAGCTTGAGAGCATGACTCATCAAACTAATTACCCGTGATTATTGCAATGTTTTGCACTAGGTTTTTTTGAGAATGTTACAAAGGTCGATTTAAACCAAACAGCTTGAATTTGTCCTGTTCTGTATATGTCCTTAAAAAGATCCAGCAATAGAGAGCGTACACTATGCTTCTTCAAAACTGTTAATACTTTGACGTATATTTTATTTGGACTAGGAGCTTTTCCAGTTTTATCTAATTCCAATGCCTTTACTATTCATCTCTTGTGATATGTAAACCGTCATTGCTGTTGATGTTATGATTAGCACTTCTCTGATCATGGAAAAGTGTTTGTACTATGCCATTTTTTAAATTTTTTTTCAGTAGTCCTGTACTATTTATTATAATGCCCGTGCCTTTAAACCTGTGTACACCTGGTGCTTGCTTAATTTTTTTGTGTAAGTTGAAGGAAATATGTTTTTGTTCTAACTCCTCTATTTCTCTGCACTGTGTTGTCAACCATTGCTCTTTTGCTGGCCTTATTTGGTTACGAATTGTTTCTTGCAGTGTGTGATGTTTGTCTAAAACGGTATTTTTTACCATTCTTCGTTGATCCATTACATTTAAAATTGTATCAGTCATCCACGGCTTTACCTTTAGTCTTCCGCTTGATTGTAATTGCTCTGATGGTACATTTTTAGTTATTGTTCCACTTGTCTTCGACGTTTATGTCAACAATTTAAATTCTGTAACTTCAAAATAAGCGCTGACTGTACTTCATTGTAAGTTGTAGAGTTTTGCAGTTTCCTAATGGCAATGTTAATTTTGATGTTTTTCTAACATTGCTTGAGTTTGAGGTTAATAGATGCCAATAGTAAGTTGTAGTCGGAGTAGACATCCGCGCCGCGATATGTTTTTGCGCTCTTTATACAATTTCGAAATCGTCTGTTTATAATAATGTAATCAATTTGGTTCCTTACATTATTGTTTGCATTGGATGTCCATGTATATAGACGTCGTGGTGGCAATTTGAAGTACATATTCATAATCACAAAATCCTCTTCTTGACAATATTGCACTAAGCGGCCTTCTCGTTCATTAGCATTTTCCAAACCAAACTCACTCACTACATTTGATCTTCTACCGCATCCTACTTTTGCATTAAAATCAGCTATAATAATTAGATTATGTTTTGTGGAAACGGTTTTGCATTGAGCTGAATCAGAATAACTCTGTCTGAGATTGGTAACCAGCTTTTCATACATTTATTGAATTCTTTGGTGTGATAATACCAACACCCTTTGAATGATTGTGATCATCGTTACCAAAATAATAAATATGATTATGATGATTCATCACACAATGTCCAGTATTGGGCCATCGCATTTCACTTATACCAAGTATGTCTATTTTTAATCTTTCCATTTCTTTAATAGTGTTGTGCGTTTTACCGTTTGAAAATCAACTCCTTACATTCCACGTAGCTATCTTCTTTATGATTGCCCATCTGCCCATTTAAAAGCTGCCAGTTACTGAGGATCATTTTTTTGGTTTTTTCAATCATGCAAAATATTTTTCTGAGAATTAAAAATACTGGGGTGAACCGTTGCCTTGCTCATTAAATAACTGCCGCTTCAACTTGAAGAACAGACGCAGACCAAGAAGCCGTCCACTAGGATTTGTTTAGTGTAGTAGAATGACCAATTTAGGATACTCTACCACCACCCGTTCGTCCTCTTCAGTTTCGCCGTGACCGAGTTTCCCCGAGGGATTGATTACCACAAGCTTCCACTAGGTTGCTCACGTTTACAGTTCCGCGACGTGGACGCATGAAGTAGGACTATGTTTTGTTAACAGCAAGCAACTACATATATTTGCATACATCCCCCATTTAGAACCAAACGTGTCTACCAGTAACCCTTAACGACGCACTACTTCGGCAAGTGGAAGACGTCAGATACCTTGATATACACATCGACCGCAGACTAATCTGGAAAAAAAAACAACTAGACCTAAAGTTCACCAAACAACACTGGTTATGAGGGCGGAACTCCAAGCTAACATTACATAACAACTCCTCTATAAAAGCATCCTCAAGCCTATCTGGACATATAGGCTGCAACCACAAACAACGTCAATTTGTATATTTTGCAAAGATTCTAGTCTAAAACTCTGAGGACAATAGCAGATGCTCCGTGGCACTTTAGAAATGAAGTCATCTATCGCGATCTCCGAGAGAAGCTAATGAAAGAAAGTAAAGTGCGCCAGTGAAAGGTACATCGCACGATTAGAAACTCATGCTGTGAACTTGCTGGATAACAGCAATGCACTGCACAGATTGAAGAGACTCAGTGTTCTTGATTTTCTGGACCGACATTAGCCAGATTTATGCATCAATACTACTTGTATATGTAGTTAATAATTAACTTCTGGGGGATCCCTTTAATGAAACAGCATCCCACGTGTAACTATACTTGTATATTCACTTAACTTAATTATTGCTCACTAGAGCAGATTACACTGGTCTGCAAAAAAATATTTTTTATCGAGCCCTGACACTATTCCGGGTGATTCTTATGTAAAATGTCGTCCTGAATCCAAATATGCCTTCCGTTTTCTTCCATCACCCACCATTTTCGAGGGAGCCCCAAATCTCTAATTTTACCACTTTTCGATAAATTAATTATAATTTATTTATCGAACGATAATAATAATTATAATAATTATTATAATAATAAATATATGGACATGAATTTAATTTAAATGTGAAAAAAACTATTTTAGCTATAAACAGTAATCAATAAAAAAATATTCATCGTTACTTGGTGCTTGCTTTCCTTTTATACCCTGAGGTACAGCTCTCTCGTTTTAAAAACCAGCAGTACTCCGCCAACATGCTTGCATTCCACTTCCCTGAAAATCTCTTCTCCAGTTTAGCGATGTCTTGATGGAACCGTTCCCCGTATTCATTTGGGACTGCTCCTAAATTTTCAGGGAAAAAGTCCAGATGCGAGGGAAGGAAGTGAACTTTAAGAGACATGTTACATCCTATGTCCTTGTGCGCTAAAAGCAGTTCTTTGACGTGAGCGACATAATCTTCACTTTTGTGGTTATCCAGGAAGTTCTAACAAACGTTTTGAAATGAAGCCAAGCTCGTTTTTCTTTTTGATTTAGGTGTTCAATAAACGTCGAATCTTCGAAGAGTTGTCTAATCTAGGGACCAACAAAAACGCCTTCTTTGATTTTAGTTTCGCTAAGACGAGGAAATTTAGTTTTCAAAAATTAAAATGCGCCACCTGTCTTGTCCACTGCTTTCACAAACTGCTTGATCAATCCAAGTTTGATGTGTAAAGGTGGTAAGTAAATATTTTCCTTCGGAACCAAAAGATTGTGGGCGACATTTTTCTGACCAGGAATAAGATTTTCTCGCAGAGGCCAGTCCCGTACGATGTAATGTTTATCTCGGGCTCGGCTATCCCATTCACAAAGGAAGCAGCAATATTTTGTGAATCCTGATTGCAGGCCCGTGAGTAGAGCAACAACTTTTAAGTCAACGCAAAGTTTCCACTTATAATCATGATAACTAATTTTATCAAGGATTCTAAAGATGTTTCCGTATGCTTTCTTCATCAACAGAGTAAGCAACTGGAACTGATGGGAAATCATTCCCATTTGCCAACAAGACAACTTTTAAGCTTGTTTTTGATGAGTCTATAAACAGTCTCTATTTGTCTGGGTCACATGGCATCTGTAGCTCTGTCATCAATAAATTTGCATTAGGGCAGAACACTAAACCTTTATCTTCTGAGAAAAGACATTTCAGGGTTGATTGTCTGGTCCTGTAAGAAGATATTTTTACTCCCTTTTCTAAGTGATTGTGTAACTGCAAATCCCTGACAAGATCATTTAATTCCGTTTGAGTGAAGAGGTGAGGTTGCCAAGAAACTAAATCTGCGGAATACTCTTCATCATCATTGAACGTATTATTCGAAGCCCCAGGTTGTGGCTCAAAGTCTTTTAAATCAATTTCCGGCTCTAGAGTATAAGTGTTTGGGTGCTCTAGGATTGGCAAAGTATCGTTATGAGGAACCGGTCTTAGAGCTGACGGAATATTGGGATACTGAATTGTATGCTTACTTTTGCTCGAAAATCCGACAGTAGAAGTCATACAAAAGTAACAATCTGTATGCATTGATTTAACGGGTACCTTTGAGCCATTTGGTCAAACTACTGTAACAAGTCGTACAGCAAACTGATGGAGCTCAAGTCTTGTCCTGGTCGCCAACTTGATAATCAAAGTACAATTTATAAGCTGTTTTAACAAGCGGAGAAAGGGGTTTTCGTTGCGCTTTTAAAGTTAATTCCCCGCAGACATAGCAGAAGCTATCGGGATGATTTTCACACTCGCGTGGCACAATTAAACAGTAATTCAATGCCCGACATTAACCACAAATCACACTTAGTCACTTGAAAAAATCCGGAGTAAAAGTAATTTTACTGTTTTACACAAATGAACAAAAATGAACACAAAATCCAGCACGTTTAAAACGTCGATAAGTTAACTCTGCAACAGCTATAGATGTGCTGATTGAAGCAGTTAAGCAAACAATGTAATATACTATAATGAGAAGAGTAATGCAAGTTCAAGCCTGTCGAAAATTCCTGTTCAAACCTGCATGTGGTATTGAGATCGCCAGCGTCGTGCAGTGAATCTTCCTAACTGTTTATTGATATTTTTTTACTGTTTTTATATATTTGTATTTTATTGTTGTTTCTATATACATTTTATAGCAAAACTTTTGCCATATACTTTGGTATAAATTTTATTACCTGCTTTGGGATGTTTAACGGCTATAAGTTAAAATTCTAAAAAAAAATGCAAAAAATAAAATGAAAATGGGCCCCCCCCCCAAAATAGGTGGGTGATGGGTAAAAACGGAGCTCATTTTAGGATTCAGGAGGTCATTTTACATAAGAATCGTCAAGAATGGCATCAGGGCCGATTTTCATGCAGACCAGTGATTATAAATATAAATAAAATTTAAAAAAAAACTATAAAACATATAACTTAAAAATTGTAATGTGTTATATAAAATTTAATTTTTGTCTATCTATGTTTAGTGCCTAAATTTCATCAATTATTATCAATTTTTGAAATTGAAAGACTTCAGGGGTCAGAACTTTTTACTACCATAGTAGTTTGGCCTGAAATCGAGTTTGATCGGTAGCATATACATTAACAATATCTCAAAAAACGTTTTTTCTTAAAATTGATATATTATTGCTGCCTTTCAAATAGACTATTGGATGTAACATGTAAATTTGCATTTTTCATATCAAATACAATCTGATCTTCCACAATTGTTTGTGTTTCTGATATTGTTAAGTGATTGTTAACGTTATGTATGAGCGCTAAAGTTTCCTATAATTAATAAAATTTTAGTATTTATTAATTAATAGCTATTAACAATAACAAGAAATGTTAAATAAAATTTGTTAAAAATACGTATTTAGTTAATAGATAAAGTTTTCATTAAAAAAAAATATTTTTATAATATCTACCTGCATATATGTAATCATAAAATATTTATAACTTGACATTAATTGTAATTTTATTATTCTTTTTTGTTTGTCAGTTTTTAATAATTTGATGTTGCTAACAAGTTTTTATAAAAAAATTGGCAATATAATAAAATGACATAATTCTTAATATTAAAAGCAACGTTTTAAAAACACAGTTGTCGGTCATAAACTTTTTTAAAAGAAATATTGCTTCAAACGAGTTTTTAATATAATTAAAAAAATTAAATTTACGAAACACTATAAAAACTACAACATTAACGTATAAAATCAAAAAGATACAACTTGAACATAAAATAAAACGTATAACGATTATGTCGTAGAAGCTTTTAACACTTATGAATGAAAGTCGTTTATGTTAAAAACGTCCGTTTACAACTTCATTCTGAGAATTTGATGTGCGTTTGTATTTTATTAAATTTTTTTTATAGATATACAACGTTTAGAAAAAACGCCATCAATAATTTTATCAATGTTTTAATACTAATCGGTTTGTTCGAAGCACACGTTTAAAATGACCGCATCTAATAACAACTACAGATTGAATATTTGATTAAATATTTATATATAAATTATTCATAAGAACGCACCTCAATATGTTGTAGACATAAAAATGTAATTCTTTTTGCGACGCTCTCTATAAATTTTAAAATAACCGAACAAGAGGAGAGAGAATTTAACCACCCACTATCGACATCACCTACGGAATCGGCTTCTTCAGCAACACTATACGATCAAGTATAACAAGGCGCATAAATTCGTTGAACAAACTTAGTATGTTCGATCTAACAGTTGATTTTAGACATTTTGTTACTGCCAAGAGGCATTCTTAAGTTTTATGGTCCAACTAAGAATATAAGCAGCAGCCGATACATCTACTTCTTGTGGGCGATTTAACCTATGAAATGGTAAAGTTGCAGCCGCTCTTTAATCTTTTATGCTTCCTGCTAATGATCTTTTTAGATAAATTTTGCAAAATAAAAGATTGTCTATTTTATGCGTTTAGAAACGTTTAATAAAGAAATTTTGCATTTTTTAAATTATGTTCGGTTGTTTCGTGCACAAATTAAAATTTTGTTTACAAAGTATTTAATTGTTTTTATTGTTTATAATCATAATTAATTTTTGTTTATTTTAACAAATTTTGTATACTCTTCTATATAAAACCGCCAATGTGGTCAATTTGACCCTTTACAAAATTATTGTAATAATGAATATTTAAAATTCTATAATACGTTATGCGCGTGATTTTGATAATTTATAAATTAAATATTAGCTATTTTATAAGTAGTGATTGTTTGGGTCAGCTCCGGACCAGTTCGTGTATGTTGCTGCAGAAGTTCGGCGCAGTACGTTATAAATTTGTGCCAAGAGCGTTTGATAAAACTTATCAAGGTATGGAATTTGCGTAGACTTACAAGCATTTCAAGACTTAAAGAAACTAAAAAAAATGTCAGAAGGTAACAGTGGTGCTGGTAAACATCCATTCAAAATAGAAGAATCTGATACATATATTTTCAGTAAAAATGAAAAATCTGTAATTAGTGAATACTATGATTCCTCTACATCCAATATTAGTCCTCAATCGCCCACTTCTACAAAAACTGTGAAAAAATGGAAAACTCATTGTCGTTTTACTAGCCCGTGGGGCATATGGTGCTCGTGCTTTAGAAGCCAATACTTATGGTCAAATGTGTGGATACCGAATTTTTTTAGTGAAGCAATGCTGCGTCAAAGATTCCATGACGTTATGAGGTTTTTAGGATTTGACATTTGATTTACTAGCAGTGAGCGTTTGAAGAATGACAAGTTTTGTTTAGTATTAGAAGTATAGGATAGGTTCATATCCAATTGACCAACAAACCATATAAGTTTTGGTTGGCTGTTGATTTGAGTTCCAAGTATGTATTTTTTTATACATTTCGTTATCTAGGGAAAGATGACGCGCAGTCTACAAATCAACGTCTTGCTGAACAGAGGGCAGGAATGTTACTACTGATAATTTTCTACGAGTTTGCCGTTGAAAAAACTGCTGGTAGAAAAAATACTACGTCAGTGGGAGCTGAAACTGCTGCTTGTGGCCGTTTGCTGGTTTAAATTAATCTGGGAGAAGCCGTTTAAGCTTAGGTGCACTTCAGTTTTTATTTTAGCTGCAATTAATCTTCAGCAAATGAATTAAGCAATTTTGTAATGCAACACATTTATTAACTGATTTTAAACATAGACTGAAACACCTGCGTCACAACATCTACATTTAACATCATATCTCGTAACACGCAATTTCACTAATACCATAAAATGCACTTAAAATGGTAGAGGACAAAACATCCCTTCTCGATACTTAAGGCAGTGGCGTAACCATACCGACCGCGTTGAAATACTAAATTTTAATTACAATAAATAAGAAATTAAAAAACAGATAACTAACGGCATAATTAATAAATAAACATAATACACACTAAATACGACAACGGATCACAAACAAACATTTTCTAATTAAAGATTGTAACAACGAGCCGCACTATCGCAGTAACACACACACTCTAGTTAGAGAGGGCTGTCTCGCGGTAACAAAAGACTGCTTTTGACATTAGTTTAATTTTTTTCAATTCGATAAAAAGTCAATTAAAGTGTTAATTCGTTTGAATGTATCAGTTAACTAAATAAAACTGTGTGTTACGTGTAGCTAACAATACTATAACTATCAAAACGAGGGTAATATAACCTACACCTGCCCCCACATGTGGCGCCCAACGTAGGGTCTTACGTTTTCGGTGGTGAACAGTATTCAACAAACGTTTAAAACAAAAGTAAGATTTCGTAATTGTTTCGTCAAGATTGCTGCGTTTGGTGTTAACAAACTAGCGTCCTCCATTACGAACAATTCGAATATTTGTTTAGCTACTCGATTTAACTTGTGTTTTTATTAGTTATGACAGTTGAGATGATTCAGAATTTAATCCAAGGAATGCAATTAAATAATCAACGCAACATTCAAACTGTGAGTACTGCAAATTTTTCCACATGTAAAGCAAGGTTTAATGGTAATTCAAAGTCCGATATCGAAGCATTCATTGATTCAATAACGGTATAGAGGAAATGTCTTAATATAAGCAACGGACATGCACTAAAAGAACTTTCAATGCTTCTAACAGATGATGCAGCTACATGGTGGCAAGGAATTTTTATCTGATTGTCTAAAATTATGTTTAAATAAAATTTTTTCAATTTTAATAATCAAACTTATATTCAAAAAACAGGTCTGCCTATGGGTAACAATCTTTCACCTGTACTGGCTCAAATTTTCTTTACTAACTTAGAAATTAAGAATCTTTTTTTGAATAATTTAATTAAAAAACATTTTATTTACTATAAAAGATATATTGACGATATTTTGGTTGTATTTAAAGGTAATAATTATAACTTAGACCTTTGTTTTAATATTCTAAATTCATTACATCCTAACATTAAATTCACTTTTGAAAAAGAATCTAATAACTTTCTTAATTTTCTAGACTTATCTTTAAATAGAATTAATAATTCTGTCAAAATTGGTATTCATCGCCAAATACTACTACTGATCATGTCATTCCTTTTTCTTTTTTTCCTCCTTTTTCACACAAAATGTCATCTTTTAGATTCTTTTTTAATCGTTTATACAAATTACCTCTTGATAAATTTAATTTTTAATAAAGAACTTAACATTATTAATAATTTAGCAAATAATAATAATTATCCTTTAGATATAATCAAAAAACTTCAAAATAAAATTTTTAATTCCATTAATATTAAAAACATTTCAACTCTTACTCCACTTTCAGATAACATTAAAAAGACATATTTTTCTTTTCCTTACATTGGTCGCTCTTCTTTTCAATTTCAAAATTTATTTAAAAAGCATAATATTAATATTTCTTTTTCATCTAAATTTAATTTAAAATCTTTACTAGTCAATAGTAAAAATAAAGTTGATATTCTAAAAAAATCTGGTATTTACAAATTAAATTGTGGTAACTGTAGCTCTTTTTATATTGGACAAACCGGTCGTAAATTTCGAACAAGAATAGCAGAACATTTTTCTTACATTAAAAACAATAATGTGGGTATTAATTTATATAATAAATCTTCTTTCGCTAATTTTATATTAGAATATAACCAATGTTTTGATTATAAAAGTAACTACAAAATTCTTCATATATGCAATAAAAGTCTAAAATTAAATTTTTTGAAGATAAAAAAAATGGTTAAACATAAAAACTTAGAACCAGATGCATGTTTAAATGAAGATGTTAATTTTGAAAATGATTTTCTTTTTCTTAAATAATATTTTTGTTTTTATTTAAATTATTTTTATTTTTATTTAATTTTCTTGTTAATAATATTATTATTTTATATACCTTTCTTGTTTAATTTATATTGTCATTTTGTTTAATTTATATTGTCATTTTGACATAAACTGTTAAATTTTAATTTATTAATTTATTCATTAATTGTAAGTATATTAAGAATTTTAAGGTTTAGATTTTACTTTAGTTAATAATTTTAGTGACCTGATGATAACCGTTCGGTCGAAACATGTAGCTACCAATAATTAATAAATAAAAACAGTTATATGGGAAAGGCATTAAATTATTTATAATTATAAGAAATTAAAAGTTCATTTCAATGCTTTGATGAAGCTATCACATCACTTCAACATGCTTATGGTTATCTAAAGCCTGCACACCAAATTTTCTAGGATTTGTTTGCACTTAAGCAAGATAATGAGAAAACCGATGTCTTTATTTCTAAAACGCGCGCATTGTTGTCATGTCTTACAGGCAAATGTGTATTCTCAGAATGCACGACCACTGACTCGTGTTTACATCGAAAGCCATAGTGGATACAGTTACCTCGATTCCGGTGCTCAATCTAGCATAGCAGGTACTACACCCAGAAAAATACTTCTACAAAATGGCGTCCCAAATTTTTCGAAAGTCATGGAAATGACACTAGCAAAAACGTCAAAGGTTAATGTACTTGTGTTCCAAGTTAAAATTCTCTTAGGAGGGAGATTGCATAATATTTCATTAATTTCTGTACCAGAACATTCTAAAAGTAAAACATTTTTAGGTGCTGATTTCTTAAAAGTAGCAAACGTTGTTATTGATAAACCTCATGAATCATGGTTCTATGGAGATTCCCCTCAAAGGCTTTACCCATTTGACTCTGAACCCAATTCCGTAAATAAATGTTCGTGTTTTTTGAATTCAGTTCAGTTAAAAGACATTAAATTGCGCTCTGATAAAGGTATTTCGTTTACTTTGGTAGAAAAATCTGAATTTAATAATGTTCTCGAGTAAAATCTTGATCTATTTTTACCCAACAAAGAAGCCACTCCGTATGCAGAACATACAATTATTCTCATAGATAATACTCCTATAGCAGTTCCACCTTATCGTTTCTCCAAAGGGAAAAAAGATATCTTACATAAAGAAATCGAACATCTTCTATCGGAAGATATTATAGAAGAATGTGAATCTCCTTATGCTGCTCCAATTGTTTTATTTCCAAAAAAAGATGGAGGCACAAGGCTATTAGTAGATTATCGAAAACTAAATGCTATCATTTGTTCAGATAAATATCTATTGCCTCATATCGAAAATTTACTTCATTCGGCTAAAAAAGCCACTTATATGACAACTCTTGATCTTAAATCAGGTTACCATCAGATTTCAGTCAAACCAGAAAATAGGAATAAAACCGCATTTATTTGCTCTTTAGATTCGTTTCGTTACATGCGGATGCCGTTTAGACTGCGAAATGCATCTTCCACATTTCAACGCCTTATTGATAGATTTCGCTCCGGTTCACAAGACGTAAACATCTTGGCTTACCTAGATGACATGATTATATTGTCTCATACTTTCATGGAACATGTTAAAGACATACAACTTGTGTTCAGTCACCTGAGAATGTTTAAGCTTCACCTAAACAGATCCAAGTGCACATTTGGTTGCCCTTCTGTCAATTACCTTGGTCACGTAATTACTCCCCAAGGTTTGAAGCCGAATCTAAGCAAAGTGTCTACCATTCTGGATATGCTTACGCCCAAGAACACGACACAAGTTTTCTATTTTCTCTAAACCTGCTCATAATACCGGCGTTTTATAGAAAATTTTGCAGGCATCGCTAAACCTCTGACAAACCTTACAAACAAAAATGTTTGAACTTGGGGTCCTAAACAAGAAGAAACCTTCCAACGACTAAAAGAATTGTTAACAACTAGTCCGATTCTCCGTCAGGCTGACGCAAAGCTTCCCTATGTTCTTAGAACCGACGCTAGTGCATATGCTCTTGGTACATGTTTACTCCAAGGGGAGGGTCCTGACGAAAGACCCATAGAATATGCATCCAGATTGTTGACACAATCGGAACAAAATTATTGTACTACAGAACGCGAAACATTGGTTGTCGTGTGGGCCTGTTACCGTTTTAGAGGTTACCTAGAAGGTTCCACTACTGTTGTCCAGTCGGACCATCAACCGTTCAGGTGGCTCATGTCATTAAAATCACCAATAGGTCATCTAGCACGATGATCACTTCTTCTCCAGTCTTATGACTTAAAAATAAACTATACTCCAGGTCGATTAAATGTAGTAGCTAACATGCTATCAAGACTTCCTTTGGAAAACTTAGAAGCCAAATTTTTAAGCATTGACTTACCCAAGGAAAACACCAACAAAGTGCGCCGTGAACAAATGAATGATCCCGACCTAAGTAAAATCATCGACTGCTTCGAACGTTCTACTGATGATGTTGATTTTAAACCATGCATCGAACGTGGGTATATTATGATTAACGGTATTCTACATCGCTATGTTCCAGACTCAGATAAAGAGACTGCTCAGCTAGTAGTTCTAGAGTCTTCTGTTAGTGAGATCATCTCGGAATGTCATGATTCTCAAATAGCTGGTCATTATGGAGTCGATCGTACTTTGCAGCGAATCGCCAGTAGATACTGTTGGACAAGTATGCGACATGACATAACCCATCACGTAGCAAAATGTCTAGATTGCCAAAGGTATAAAGCTTCTATCTTGAAACCCATCGGACAGATTCAAACGCCCATTCAAAATCAACAATTTGATTCTTTCTTTCGACTTATTTGGACCTCTACCTGAGACAGAGGATGGATTTAAATGGATCTACATAATACAAGACACAACCAGTCGCTGAGTAAAACTCTTTGCATTAAAAGTTGTTTCTGCTGAAAATTGTTCTAGAATTCTTATAGATGAAATAATCTAAGGTTTGGACTTCTTAGGCGCGTAATTAGTGATAACGGTGTTCAGTTCGTGAGTTCCGTTATGCAACAGACAGCTCATTGTCTCGGTTTTTTGTAGACTTTAGTGCCATTGTATCATTCGGAAGCTAACCCGGTTGAGCGTAAAAACCACGATTTAAAAACTCAACTTTCTACCTTTACTGCTAACAATCATACACCATGGAAAAATAAACTCCCGGCAGTGCGATTTGACATGAAGAGTGTGAAATCTCAAACAACCGGTTTTAGTGCCGCTTATCTTACATTCGGACGCCAGTTACGCACGCCCGAAGACGTACAGCGTGATTTTCGCGCGATTATAGAGAATGATTTCGTTTCTTAAGTAACTCCATACTTGCGTAACCTTGCTGATACCTTACGTCTTGATCGTGAGAATCAAGAACAACAGCAGGACCGATATAAGAAGAACAGCAATGCCAATCGTCGTCCAGCTCCAAATTTTCACATTGGAAACAAAGTGCAAAAAACACGTCCTCAGTAAAGCTAAAAGTTCCTTTACTTCTAAGTTTGCGCCTCGTCGTGATGGTTCGTATTTGATTCACAAGATTGTCACACCTCCAACTTATGAGGTTACCTCTGTTAGTGGCCCAGATGAAATTTTAGAAAAATATCATGTCATCGATCTAACTCCTTTCAACTCAGACAAAGAAACTGCTCCAATCTGTCCTACTCGCAAGAGAAGACGTCCACCTATTCAAACTAAAAGTTTTTCTCGTAAATTTAATGAAGCTGGGACAGAAGTTCCTCACCCTTCCATCACAACTCTTCACACAGCTTCTCGACAAAGGATCCAGAAAAATAAGTGCCCCTGTTGCAAGTAAACCATTATTGTTGCTCCGTTTCGTAGGACGCTTCATGAAGCAAAGGGAGAGATTTGTAACAACGAGCCGCATGTCGGAGCGACGCGACGGTAACACACACACTTTCGTTAGAGAGAGCTGCCTCGCGGTAACAAAAGACTACTTTTGACATTAGTTTAATTTTTTTTCAATTCGATAGAAAGGCAATTAATTTGTTTGAATGTATCACTTAACTAAATAAAACTGTGTGTTAATGTATTAGTGGCTAACAATACTATAACTAAAAAACGAGGGTAATATAACCCACACCTGCCCCTACAAGATATTAAATGTAGTGATATAAAACAGTATTAAGCAATGATTAAACCTAAATATAATTATGCAACAGTTTGATTGGGTAGCACAGATAACTTAGATGCTGCCCTTTTGATAACACACCGTCAGATTTAGTGCGCAAACTCAGTACACGCACTTTGTGATCACTTCTAGGATGCACGCTGACGACTCGTGCTAATGGTCAGTTGTAAGGAGTAGACTGAGCGTTGAGCTGGAGAACCAACTTTTCGGTACGGAGGTGCGCCTCTGCTGTAGAGGACCACTTTATGCAAAGCTGCATTTCGGGATAAACCTTTTGGGATTATCTTTGTCAAAAATGTTGTAGCAGCTGTTGACGACGTTGGGAAGCGTTTAGGCGATTGGCTAGCACGCTTTCTAAGAGATCGTCCGCTAACGAGGAATGCGATTGACCCGGCATAAAGCGGTAAGAAGTCAAAATGGCCATTTCATGGGTATCACAACACAATGAGCTTAAAGGTCTTGAATTCAGGACGTACCCATACGTTAAATTGGCATCACGTAATATTTTATGAAGATGCGATTTTGTTGATTTAATATTGGATTCCCAAATATTGACGAAGTAGGGTAAAGCGGGCGGAATAAAACGACAACTAATGTCTTCGAGCAGTAGGTAATTGTGCAATTTAGTTCTTTGTTTTGAAATTTTTATGCAATGTTTGTAACTCGTTAGCAACGACAACAAAATTTTGGGCATTAGCGCTAAACATTGACGTAGGATTGCCACGCCTTGAAATAGGTATTTTAAAGACTTCAATTAAAGTTTGGGAGGTTAGATTGGTAACCAAATTAAAGCGCGTCGCCTTGGGACTCGTGCAAATGAATAGGATATCATAAATTTTTACTAACTTGTGAACTTTAGTGTAGCGATTACGTGTATGAACAGGACATGCAAAATCTACTCAGGTGTGAAAGAAACAGGGCCGGTGTGTTGTAAAGAAAAATGAGGTCTTTCATTAAGTTACTCACAGCCCTTGAGCAAACCCTGAAACAGACTACGCAATTCCTCGTGATTTGCTTACATATACCGCGACCGGAGATGGCTCAAAAACGATCACTCCCCACAGACAATAGTTAATTGGCGCCGCAATGTAAATATATCAGATGATAGTATGCTAATACGAGTTTTGTAAATGCGTGACCTTTAGGTAGCAATAAGAGATAGACCTTATAAAATAAAATGTTGGAGTGACGAATTCTAGCTCCAACTCGAAGCATTTTGCGCTCAGAAGCTGCGTTGTGGATTTTTGAGATTTGTTAAAGGTTTTAGTGTCTTAATCTCGTTGCTAATGAGACGCTTCACATACGATACGATCCGTTATAATTTACCTGCAAAATCATTACTTCTGCTAGCGATGAGAGCAACATTAGAGCATTTTGTTCAGTGCATGATTTGATAACACGGGTGATTATAATTTAAGGAAAAGTAATCTCAAAAACTGGGGGCTTTTAAAGCTTTTCGTTAAGTATGTGACGGATAGAGCAACCTCTAGATATTGATCTGCTGGATTATCGGCACTTTCGCAATGAAACCAATTAGCACCAATTTTTGAATTAAGAAAATGCGGTTAGCTACAAGTTTTTTGTATGAATTTGGAGCTGCTTGTCCAACGTTCTTTTAACGTGACTCCAGAAAAAAATAATAATAGTCCTAACCTTGTCTGTAAATTGTAGCAAAACGACTACAGATAGTTCTGGATGACAAAACGTTGCTGATTTGAGAAGAGCTATGCGACTTTTGAACACTTTTACAATACTTGGAAAAACGCAACGTATGTATATGCAAGCCCCATAAACTTGTGTGCTAGCGTCGCAAAAGCCATATAATTCAATGAAAACAGCTTTAAGAAATAACACGTATCGTGGGATATTAATTGTGGGAGTTTTTGACAAACCCCGAATAAAATTTGTCCACTCACTTTGCAAAGACATAGGAGTAGACTCATCCCAGTTTAGCTGCAGTTTCTACACTTTCTGCATGATAAGCTTAGCGGTTATAATAAGAGGAGATAACAACACTAATGGGTCGAATAATTTTGAGATAGTGGATAACAGTACGCGTTTTGTGAAGCTACTAAAAAAAGTGAAAAAGAAAATTTTGTACTAAAATTAATCAGAGTAGGAATGTCATCGAATGCTCAAAGCCTCGAATTCATTTTCTCTGAAGCTTAATGCAAGAAGAAAGTTTGAAAATTCAGTAGTATCATTAAAAAGAAACTTTATCAAAGAAAATCTTGCTTGTGATAATATTTGAACGACATTAGCAATCAAAGTCTTGGCTTTTGAAGCGGAATTAGCACCCGAAATAAAATTGTCTACGTAGAAATCGTTTAGTACCCTACGGAACATATTGCCGGCGTTTCTATTTCCTTCTTTGCCGTTCTATTAAATTTTTGAGTATATTATAGATTTTTTTTATTTACCTATCTGTTATAGTCCCTTTATTAATAATTATTCTTCTTCTAGTGGTACCATAACCGTTTTTATGGTTGTTAATTAACATCATGTTGGCTGCTCAGAATAATTGTACCGTAGTGCTCTACCATTGCTTTGAGTTTTTTATTCAAGTAGTTTTTCTTCTTCTTAGTTCACGTTTGCTTTCAATTTTGTTTTTTATGATTAAACGCAATAGCACGTACGTCTTTGGAGACCAAGATATTTCAGTTTTCTTTTCTTTTTGTATATTTTTTTAAATATATTGTTATTGACTCTATTTATCCAGCTATACAAAAATCGCTTTAGTACTTTTTATTCGGATGTTTGTTTCTACCAATAGATTCTGTTAGTCATTTATGTTGTTGTCAAAATAAGAGAGCATTTTAGTTCTATATCGATTTGGTCTGCTGTTTGAGGTCAGTATATGTAGTTTAGCTATGATACGTATGTCTTTATCGTCCAGTCCAACTGTTTTTAGTATCTCTAACCGACATTCCAACATTTTTGTATTAGCACTTGGGCATTAAAAAAAGCTTCATTGTTCCCAAACCATTTTGAAATACGAATTGAGTGTCACCAATTTTGATTTCAATTTTCTAGAATATGATCCTATGTATCATTGTTAGGAATACCTTCAAAACATGACTCATTAAACTGGTAAATCTGAAATCACTGCGTTTTGTTTTTTTTTGTATCAGAACACAAGTAGATTTTAGACAATCCGTTTCTATAGTTTCAGTATTATTCATATGTGTTATACAGGCTTGCTAATGCATCTATTCCATTTTTTTAAATACTTTTAGTATTTCACTTTTCAATTTGTCGGGACCGTTTTTTGTTTTATGAACTGCGTCAACTACTTTATTTTTGTTAATTCATGATCCTAATATAGCATATGTTATATGATATTCAGATATGGTGTTTTTTTGTATAAATGTTTGTATCATATTGTTTAATTTTTGCACATTCTTTAGCATGCTAATTTGTTTTTGCTTTTCTTATTTCTCTGCGTATTTTGTTTTTAATTTTCTTATATTGTAAAATATTTTTATTATCATATTTGCTTTGTTCATGCATACAATTCGTAATTTGTTCAGTCATCTAATTTTGTTTCTTTTTTATTTTAAGTTATTTTGTGTATTTCATGTTTGCTCTATGTTGTTCTAATTGTAATTGTTGTTTATTGTTTTTATGTTTTTTCTAAGACGTTTATTGTTTGATTTATATATTTTTATTGTTTGGTTTTTCTTTATCTAGTCGTCTTTAACCGTTGCCTTAGTACTATATACGATTGTTATACCGTTAATCATTTGTTTAACTGAAAAATAAACTAAATTATTCAAATAAACTAAAAAAGCAATATCTAATTCTTATTTATCATTATTATCAGGAGATAAACGCACTCATAAGTAATTACCCACAGAGTAATGCATTTAAAAAACAATATAAAACGTTACAGGAAGTGTTAATAAAAAAATAAGTTGTAAAATAAAGAAAAACAAAGCTGTTGATAGTTTTACCTAGTACCTAATTAAATATTAATTTTGCGTAAAACCGGTATTTAATAATTTTAATCACGTATTTATTTTTGTGCCTAGGTGGTGTTTACTGATTCATTTTTTGATTACTAGTAAAATCTATTAAATTCATCGTTCCACAAACGTAGTTAATCGAAAACAGGAAGATAGTTATTTAAATTTAAACATACGTTTAATCAATGAATAGCTTCAAGTTTAATAATAGGTTTCTACATGTAATTTAATCGATTTAAGTTTGTACTAGTTAACGTTTAACTTTACAATAATTCTCACTAAAAATTTTGTATTACACGTAACCAAATTTTTTAAATATATAATAATTGGTACAACCATTAATTTTGTATGTGTGTCCTGTCTGTTCTAGTTAATCAATGCCTATTTCTTGAATAATACTCATGTATGTTACAAGCAAAACGTGTAATTTTTGTTGGCATCAATTTGCATATCTTTTATTTTTCCTAAATCAGTCCATACAGTTACGTTTAAGCAATTCTTCAAAAAAATTACCAACACGCTCAGTTATTTTAAATAATTTGTTCTAAATTCTTTTATAACAACGTTTCGAAATTTTAATGAGAAATATATTGGCTAGCTGCAGTTTCTTTTATTTAAAAAAACCAAAATTATCTGCTATGCAAGTGGTTAGACGATGCATCACTAATTAAAGATGTACATAAATTATTTCGTGTAATAGCATAATTTTGCATAAAATGAATATTATATAAATCAATTATGTTTGCATACCACGTCGATTAAAAGTCAACTTCTTTTTATTACATAGTTTATGTGTCTAACGTATTTTAGTTTTTTTCTAATTATGACTTTATCGCAAAAATTCAAACAACGCCGTGTTTTTAAACTAATTATTAATACATCTGGTTTTTGTAACTATTATATCAATTGCTATATACGCGTATATATTCTATGTTAAACGACACGCATCCGTTTATGATTGAATTTAGTACTCATCCTTCTGGTATTACATTACTTGCCTTAGGTCATGTGGTAATTACATTGACTTAATTTAAATTTTAAAATCTGCTATTAAAATAATTAAAGTAATTATGAGTTATAGAAAATATACAGAAGCACATTCTTGGTTAATTAAATACAAAGTTGTTGGAAATGTTAGCGTTAAGTCAACTGTCAAACACATCTTGGTGAATGGTTGTAACTACTATTTGTTAAAAATGTGTTTTTTATTTATAAATTTATACATTTAAATTTTTTAAAAATTTGTTATAATTTTAATTAGTTTTGTTTGTCAGCAACAGCGAAATTACCTTGTATGTTGTTTTCTTAGCGTTGGCAACATGCTAACTTATCCAACTTTCTAGCACGCAAAAACATGTTTAAATTTCAAGATTTCGTTTACCAAACGTTTTAAAATATTCATCGTACTTAGATTAGATCCTGGAACTTTCTTCAGGTAAAGGTTTGTTGTTATCTCGACTGTTTCTTCTCTTGAGGTAACTAGGTTAAGCTCTTAATATTAATAATAGTGTGCTTCATTTGTTTTTTTATTAAGAGTGGATATTTTAGCCAGGTGATCAGGAAACAGAATCTTTTTTTAACTTATTCATTTTGGTTCACAGTTTGTTTTGGATTTTTTATAGATGTTACTGGTCTTTGTAAACAATTTTTGTAGATAAGAGAGTCTTTTAATTTTTTACGTGATTTTTTTGGTTTTGTCATATTTTCGTAGTAAAGTCAAGAGTTTCCAGTCACCCAAAGTTGTTTCAAATCTTATTGGCAATTATGTTTGTTTTTGTAATTATCGGTTATCTCAATCTAAAACCGCTGACTAGTTAGGTTTCTACTGAAACTAAGCAAGGCTGTTTCTGTCATGATTTACTTGTTACATTATAGAATTCTTAACATTAAGAATATTAATCAAGTTCTACATAATATCGGCTTAGCTCAGTGATCTAGGCTAAGTCCGGCAGAAATGCTTCACTTTTCACAAGAAGTTGATACTTCTTCATTGTTTTCATTTTGAATAAATCTGAATGTGTAGAGCCAAATTTTCTTTATTGTATAAGTATCATTCGTACAAAAGCAACTTAAACATACATCATTTCGAAACGGCTGTTTACAGAAAACTCCGTAGAACGGAGTTTAAAATCTGGCTTGGTTCACAAGTTGATTACCTAACTCGGTAGTGGTTCTTTGTTAGATTTTCGTTTGCTTTTTCAGGTTATCGTTTTCTTTCTTACCTTTTCATAGTTTAGGTTATGGCTTGTTTTACAAGTGGATAACCTAACTTTTGAGAAGTTCTTAGTTAGATTTCGATTGCTTGTTTGAGTTTTGCGATTTATCTCACGCCCTGATGAAGCCCCTTACGAAAGTGGGCGAAACGTTGGCAGCTTCGGTTGCAAATATGACACGGTCCAAACCCGGAAGACATTCTAATGTTAGTATAGATTCCGGCCGTGGAAGCCTTCGCTATTACTTTAACAACTTTAACAAGAAATCAAAAACATAAAAAGGGACCTTCAACAAAAAGGATCCCCAACAAAGAAAATAAAAAAGTTTCTTCATAAACACTAAACCATCATAAACCAGCAACCAAAAAAAAAAGAACTACCGAAAGCATTACTTAGCATCTCATAGGTCAGAGGCTTATCTGAAACTATAAAACGAATAGAAGTTACGAAATTAATATAATGTTCAGATCATCAAGTACCATTAGAAGCATGATCTCTGACATAAAACCAAACAATAGTCGAGACTCCAAAAACTGCATCGATCAGGTCCCGTGTGAAAGTGACAAGTCATACGTGGGAAAAACTTAAAGACTCTTAACTCACTAAAAAAACACAGAAATCATATGCAGAGAGGAGAGATATTAAAATCCGGCATCGCGCAAAATTCATGGGAAAACTAACATAGAATGAAATCTGGCACAAAGAAGAACAAGGAAATCGCTAATTACACCTTTGAAAGAACTTAAACTACATTAGTGTTTTCATTGGCTAATTTTTGTTTTGTTTAATTGCATTTTCTACGCTTCATCGTTTTATTAATCATGTCTTGACTATGTAAGTCTTAGTAGTCTCTACGTTTGATAGTATTCACCTGATGACGATTGCAGATACTATAGCAATTGAAACGTAGTGTATATTCATTTATTTTTAAGTAAATAGACATAAAGACAACGGAAGTTCAAAATTTTATTATGACGTATGCGTCATTTAAATCAAAATTTAAAAAAATTGCATTTGGCTATTTTTCCTCACTGTCCGCGAAAGATGTCATCAGTAAGAAAAGATGCTTCAGTTACAAAACGCGTTTTTACATTATTTCTTCTGAACTAGCATTTTGCCACACCAATAAAAATATTTTTATATATGCCAAATTTTTTTACAATATAAACAGTGTGAACAGTGCTCTTGTTTCTTTATTTTAGAATATTCTTTACCGCAACACTTATCTTTACTTTATGCACTAATATCAGATTCTTGATATGTAACATCTTCACTACTACTTTTTTATGGTTTTTCCTTTGTCTTTTTTCTGAGATTTCCATACTCTTTCTCTATAAAGTTCTTTCGTTTTCTTTGTTTTTGAATAGTTTTTTCTTGTAAATTTTTGTTTTAAAGTTAGAACGAGCGCCACATTTTGACCGCGCTTACCCACATTTTCAATTAGTTTGTGGAATAGAAGATAACTGTTACAGCAGTTTTTGTAGAGTTATCATTGGATAAGAATCACAACTGTTAAAGAAGATTATAGTAGAATTCCACTTTCGGTTTCAAAAAAATCTTCGTTAAGTACAACTTTAAGTTCTGCAGTTGATTTCTTTTGTCATTTGGCTGTTGTTAAATTACTTTGTAAAATTTCGTATTTGTGGACCAGATACGTATAATCAGGTACAATGTCTGCATTAATGAGATAGATTTGTGTACTCCTAAAAAGATATAGAGAGATTAGTCTAAGTTACTGTTTTTGTCTACGTCTTCGATATTAACTGCCCAAATTGAAGTTTGTCGATTTTCCCCAATGTATGAATTGTTCCATGCTGGCCTTGAAAACAGCCCAAACTAACGGCTGCAAAAATCGAGCAGTGTGGCTTTGTAAAGCAACCATAATGATGTCATTTTCTTTAACATTCTAGCACCTTGACACAACTATGGGAAAAATGTAGTCAAAATTGTAAAATCTAAACGCCAACTTCAAACACACCTAAAAAAACATAACCTAGAAAAGTTTAATGACATACGTACTCAAGCTCAAAAACTACACATAGTATTTCTATAGAGTATTTCAACTACAGAACTTACTTTACTTGAGAATATAATTACAGGAACCAGTTTAAAAAAATGCTTTACGAAGTTTCTAATTAAATTAGTAGAAAAAATGTTCAGTGACAGTTGGCTTACCTTTCAATCAAAAAATAAAAAAAGATAAGCAAAGATGCTTAGGATGAAGGAGAAAGAATACAAAGAATAAAAATTAGTTTTTAAAAAGCAACTATCTTTGTTTTGCCATTTAAAAGTTCGTGATATGTATGTGTGCAAAAAATGTTTTTTTCTACACTGTCGTTGGGATAATATTTAGTCATAACTTAGCTCAAAAATAGTTACCGTTTTGGTATCGTTTTCCAAATATAAAAAAATCTGATGTCTATGAATTCTATCGGAAGGAAGTTGAGAAAAGAGAAATTTTTAAAGTCAGTTTTTTAAATTTTTTATTACAAAAACGTTAAAAAACTAATATTATTTTACTAATCAAAATAATATTTAACTGTCATAGTTAGTCTGCAATTGCCATTTAAAGAATTGACATTTTTTCAAAATATTTTTTTCAGAAATATTGCATTAAAATTAAGGTTTTATATATTTTCTTATAGAAATTTTACAAAAAATCGCTTATGTTGCTGATAAAAAATTGCTGTCATAGTTAATCTGCAATTGTCATTTAAACAATTGACAACTTTTCTTTTAAAATAATGTAACTTTCTACACTGCGCTTTTGATAATGGACAGTCAAAATTATACGCAGTTTTATCGTTTCACACACTTCCTTTTTTGAAAATGAGATAAATGTTGTACATAAACAAAAAATCTGATTTTTGGCTCGATGTTTTAATTACCCTCTCACTGTTAATAGGGCTTTACAAGTAATACGTACTTAAGAAATTTGACGACAGTGAAGTTTATAAATTGTATCGAAAAGAAGTTGAATTACTTGAAGCATGGTTTTTGTACTGATGCAACTCAGTACTATATCATCACGAGTAATTGGACAGATTTCCTTTTTTTCTTGGGAGGAGCCCACTTTCCTGTAAAGATAAATTTATTGTTTTATTTTCTCTTCTCATTGTTTCATCTTTTTTACCCGTTGACTTTCACTAACTGCGCAGTCATCAGCCTCTAATGATTAAGAAGGTATTCAAGTAAATCATTTTCTTTATTATCATGGTTTGCAGCAAGGGCAATATTTTTTTTTGGCTTTGGAACCAGATGGTAGCTTTTTAATCTTCTTCGTCAGTATAATTCCCAAATCTTATTGCATTCTTTTATTGAAACAAAAGGAAACAGAATTACAAAATTGCCATTTATTTTACTACATAAATAACTACTTCGAACTCTATGTATTCCGTTGTACTGCATTCATACCTTCAATTTTTTAGATGTCTGGCTATTTCAGCTCGTTCAAATATTTAGCTTTTTTTATAAAATGCAAACGAACCATTAGTTGGGTAACTGAGACAACAGATACAATATAAAAAGTTTTGCAACTACTGTACATGCCGGTTCCTAATGAGAATATGTGGAAGCACAACGCACAGTGCTATCAACAACTTTGGAGTTTTGTCTACTGAATCAGTTCAATAGATACAAACATGTCAAAATTAGAAAACTTAAAAACACAAGATCAACTAGTTATAATTACAAAAACTATAATTTTGTTGAGTTTGTGTCATGTGCTGATGCAGATGATTGTTTTACAACCATTCTTATGAGATCTTAGAAAAAACTGTGATGAGAGTGTATTTTGTTCATCTGTACCATTAGACGGTAATCTGATCCTATATTTCTGTGTTGGCAATGAGGTATTGCCTCTTAAAACTTATATTAAACGGCCTTACCCGCAGCTTTAACATACGAAAAATGAATTACTAATTTTAAATTAAATTTAGGTCACAAGAAAGCAGTATGCGCGTTTGAAATGCTCACATCAAAGCTTTCTGTATTTGATGTACCTAAAACGTTTTCAGAAAAACTGGTCAAATCCATAATCGCATGTGCCTGCGTGCTACACAGCTACATCCGGAAATCCAAAGTGTTTTAGCTAACAATACTTTTTCTGACATGTTGATGCAATCACAAAGACTATCAAGAAATATTTTTGTAACAATTTAAATAATAATTTAAAAAAATATATTATTTACATGACTATTTTGCAATTAAAATTAATATGTAATATATTCGTTCAACAGTTTCAAAACGTTTCACTGCCAACACTGAATCAATTCGAATTGCATCAGATACGGAAAATTTCTTATTTACGCAACGACTAGATACTCAATCAATTATTAAAGATCATTAAAACTTTCATTATGAAATCATCATATTTTGAACAGGTAATATATTTAATAAATTTCTATATACAATATAATATTAAATTATGTCGTGGGTGTCAACACATGTGCTTCAGATATATAACGCAATAAATTTTTAATGCACGCAGCTTACAAAATCGCGTGCCTTAATTGAATTTGTCTGTATTTAAATCTATAGAAACGACCATTTCTAATAATAGTGGGCGGTACTATCAACGATCAAAAATTAAACACTATAGAAGCTTTATTGCAAAAAGAATCACGTTGAATGCATATTAGATTGATTTAATTACATTTATTCAACGCTGTTCTTTAATGTAGAGTTTTATGGATACAAATCAGCAAGTATAAATTTTTTTATTATTAAAATGAAACGTCGCAATATAAGTTTCAATTTTATACATAAAAACCATAACTTTCTTGCGTTCTATATTTAATTGACTTTATTGTCTTATTAATATTCATAACGGTACGTTTAATAATATACTGAATGATTTACTATTTGCTTAAAGACTTACTTTACAGTTTATTTAAAACAGTTTTTTGTGCAACCACAATCTGTCACAAATAGAAGCATCTATGTTTTAGAGAGCAATTTGAAACTTGAGCAACGTTTAGATGAATAATTTGCATAAATATTTGAGAACATAAATCAAATTAATTTAAGCAAAAGCAACCGCTACGTTTACCGATAAATAATAATCGATTCTTTAAAAAAATGCTAACTTTCTTTTTATTAAAGAAAAGTGCTTTGAGCAACACACGTATTTAGATTTTTGATAATATTAATTAGGGTTCTCAAGTCTAGTTAAAATTAAATATAAGGTAAGTTTTAAGTTCAGCTGTGTACTTATTTTATAGTTTTAAGACAAACAATTTAATATATTGTTTGATATATATTTTTAAGTTCTTGTAGCAAATTTAATTTGTATTTGTCGTAAAAGTTTTAACAAAATATAACATTTAAAAGATTGTAAAAACTAAACACACAATAAAATTTGTACGTGTTCATTAAATTAAATAGTTATTTTATTTGGTTTAATTATTTACTGATTTTACAAAATTAAATAATATTATCAAATCATGATATTGTGTCACAATCTTGTTTAAATTTTATTCTAAATTTAAATAAAATATATTTGTCTTGCTAATTAAAAATACTATGTTCATCTAACTGTTGTAGTTAGTATGCAATTATCACCAAAAAATTAACAAATTGTTTTCAAAAGATTTTTTTTATAAAAAAAATGCATTGAAAATACTCTTTATAATGGTTTTTAAGATCATTTTTTATTAAATGATTTACAATTGTTAGAAAATTTAGTAATCTTGTTAATAAAAAGAACTACATTCATCTAGCTGTCATTATCAGTCTGCAACTGTAAGTTAAGCAATTGACTTTTTAAAAAAAAATTCTTTAAAAGAATTGCATCAAAAGTGATTTTTTAATAATTGTTTTTACTACAGTTTTTTATTAATTTTTACAAAAACGTTAGAGAAACTAATTGTCTTGCGAATAAACACATTACGCACATTTAGCATCGATTGTCGCTTAAGCAATTGACAAATTTTCTTAAAATATTTCTTCAAAAAAATTGCATTTAAAGTAATTTTTTCTAATTTTTAAAACCATTTACTATTAAATTACATACGACCGTTAGAAAATTTTTTTAGAAAAATTGCATCAAAAACATTTTCTTGTTTTTAAAAAAATTACATCAATAGTAATTTTTTTATTATTTTTAAAGCCGTTTTTTATTAAAATTTTAACAAAAACGTTAGAAAAAGGCACAGTTACATATCATGGTCTGTAATTGTCACTTAAACAATTGACAAATTTTTCTACAAAATTTCTTCATTTTTATAATTTCTAAAACCAATTTTCTTTATATTATTAACATTTAAAACAAAAGTTAGTACTTTTTAAAGCGGTTTTCTTAATTAAATTATTCAAAAAACGTCAAAAAAATTATGTAATTTGCAAATAAAAAAATTAAGCTTATCTATCCGTTACAGTTAGAGTACAATTGTCACTTAAACAATTCACAATTTTCTTTTCTATAAAAAAAATGTATTAAAAGTACTTTTTAACATTTTTAAAACAGTTTTTATTAAATTATTTACAAAAATGGCAAAAAACTTATTTATTTTGTTAACTAAAAAAATTATCTTCATTTATAAGTTTGAGTTAGTCTGCAATTGTCACTTAAACAATTAATTTTTTTTTCTTGAAAAAAAATGTTTTAAAAATATTTTTAACATTTTTAAAGCAGTTTCTTGTTAAATTATTTAAAAAAACGTAAAAAAAATAGTGAAATTGTTGATTCAAAAAAACTACACTCATTTAGTTGTCTGAGTTAGTATTCAATAAAGAATCTTATCAAAAAAAAATTGAGTAAAGTAAATTTGTAAAATTTTTAAAGCGGCTTTATACGAATTTTTTTACAAAAACGTTAAGTTTTTTTATTTTGTTAATTAAAACGTTATATCTGACTTAATTTGCACTATTTCTTTAAAAAATAGCGTAAAAATTATAGTTTCAATGGTTTTTAAAGCTTTTAATATTAAATCAATCGTTAAAAAACTATTTATATTGCAAATAAAAAAGCTATATTCATTTATCTGTCCTAGCTAACCTACAATTGACTTTTAAACAATTGACATTCTTTTAAAAGATTTCTTAAATAAAATTTAATTTATTTAGCTAATAAAAAACCGGCGTTCATATAAATTGTCTTAGTTCGTCTGCAACTGACACACAGACAATTGACAATATTTTAAAAAAGTTTTTTGAAAATTACATTATTATTTTTAGACCAGTTTTTTATTAAATTATTTATAAAAACGTAAAAAAAACGTTTGTGTGGTTTCTTAAAAAAGCTACGTTTATTTAGTTTAACATTTTTTTTAATTTCTTAAAAAATTACAGTAAACGTAAATTTTTAACGTTTTATTAATTTTTTTACAAAAAACATTAAAAACAACATTTTTTGTTAACTGAAAAAATTACGCTTTTCTAGCTGTTTAAGTTAATTTGCATTTGTCACTTAAACAATCGACAAATTTTTCTAAAGTACTTTAGAAAAATTGCATCAAACATAATTTTCTTATAGTTTTATTTAATTATTCGCAATCGTTGAAAAAATTGGTAATAAAAAAACTAAGCGAATCTGTCATAGTTTGCAATTGTGACTTAAACAATTGACAAGTTTTTCTAAAGTATTTCTTTAGGGAATGAGCATAATTTGCATTAAAAGTCGCTTTTTTTTACTATTTTTGTAGCTATTTTGAGAAATTTTTCTACAAAAAATTAAAAAAATTAATTATTTTGCTTATAAAAAAAACTTAAGAAATCTACAAATTTTTCAAAATATTTTTCAGAAAATTGCATTAAAAGCAATTTTTTACGTATTTTAAAACCATTTTTTTATTAAATTATTTGCAATTGTTTGAAAAGTTATCATGCCTACAAAAAAGCTGCGTTCATCTAGCTATCATAGTTTTTTTGTTTTGTTAATTAAAAAGTTTGCTTTGAGTTAATTTGCACTTGTCATTTAAACAATTGACTAAAATATTAACTAATTAATTTGGAATTCTTTGTTTAGGAGGGGCATGTAAATTCATTTTTGGGGCAACGTTTCGTGGTAAAAGCGAGTACTTCATCAGGCCAAAGAATAAAATTAAGTGGATCAATCCACCGACCAAGGACATAGGCAACTTTACGGGATTGTGTTTACTAAATAATAAATAAAACATTAATCATAAAATGGTCAATAATTAAATTTTTTGAAATAACGCAAGACATACACGTTCAACAAACAATTGAGAATTGGTCGGTGGATTGATTCACTTGATTTTATTCTTTGGCCTAATGAAGTGCTCGCTTTTAGCACGAAACGTTGCCACAAAAATGAATTAAGGTGGTTTTACATGCCCCTCCTAAACGAAGAATTCTAATTTAATTAGTAAATATACAGAGGAGGAGAAAGAACCTTTACCAACTAAAATAATAAATGTTAATATTAAAAAGTTAACTCTGAGTTAATTTGCACTTAAACAATTGACAGATTTTCTAAAAACTTGTGTTGTTGTATTAATTATTCTGCAATTGTTACTTAACAATTGACAAGTTTTCCTAAAATATTTCTACAAAAAAAATATCATAGAAACTAATTTTTTTTAAAGCAATTTTTTATTAAATTATTAGAAATTAATAGGAAAATTAAATAAAAAACTACATTTATTTCGCTGTCATAGTTGATCTGCAATCGTCACTGAAACAATTGACAATTATGCTTAAAACGTTTCTTTAAGACAATTTCACTTAAAGTACCTTTTTTATAGTTTTTTTAATAAAATTTTCACTAAATACAAAACTTTGATAAAAGAAATTTAATACATTCAAAGTTACTGAAGTTATACACGCATGTATTACAATTTGTTTACACGAAAAAAATTATCACCAAATCAGCAAAATCGTCTTTGATGAATAATTATTAGAATTGTTAGAAAATATATAATAAGACCTATTTTTTTAAAATTATTAACATTTAAAACAAAAATTAATAATTTTTAAAGCAGTTTTTTTAATTAAAATATTAACAACGTCAAAAAAGAACTATTTATTTTGCGAATACAAAAATTACACTTATCTATCCGTTATAGTTAGTGTACAATGGTCACTATTCACAATTTTTTTTATTAAAAAATTGTATTAAAAGTACTTTTTAACATTTCTAAAACAATTTTTATTAAATTATTTACAAAAAAGGCAAAAAAATGATTTATTTTGTTAATTAAAAAAACTACCTTCATTTATTTGTTTGTGTTAGTCTGCAATGGTTACATAAACAATTAACATTGTTTTTCTTAAAAAAAAAATTAAAAAAACGTTAAAAAAAATTAGTTAATTTGGTAATTCAAAAAAAACTATTTATTTAGTTGTCTGTGTTAGTATTCAATAAAGAATCTTTTTAAAAAATTTAAAAAAAAATGAGTAACGTAAATTTGTAACATTTTTAAAGCGGCTTTTTACTAATTTTTTTACAAAAACGTTAACTTTTTTTATTTTATTAATTGAAATGTAAGCTCTGACTTAATTTGCAGTTGTCACTTAAACAGTTGGCAGGTTTTCTAAAAGCTTGTGTTGTTGTGTTAATTATTCTGCAATTGTCACTTCAACACTAGCATAAACATTATAGTGTTAATAGTTTTTAAAGCTTTTCATGCTAAATCAATTGTTGAAAAAGTATTTATATTAGAAATAAAAAACTATGCTCATTTATTTAACATAGTTAATCTACAATTGACCTTTAAACGATTGACATTTTTTTTTTAAAACTTTTAAAAAAAAGTTATTAAAAGTAGTTTTTTAACATTTTTTAAGTGGTTTTTTATAATTTTTTTTTACAAAAACGTTTAAAAATGATTTATTTCGTTAATAAAAAGCCGACGCTTATATAACTGTCTTAGTTAAAAAAATGTTTGTGTTGTATATTATAAAAAGTTACGCTTATTTAGCTGTCTAAGTTTAAGTCAATTAAACAATTGACAATTTTTTTAATTTCTTAAAAAATTACAGTAAAAGTAAAAAAATTACGCTCTTTAATTTGCATTTGCAAGTTTTTCTAAAATACTTCTATAGCAAAATTGCATCAAAAATAATTTTCTTATAGTTTTATTGAATTATTCGCAATCGTTGAAAAAATTGGTAATAAAAAAACTAAGCTAATCTAACTGTCATAGTTTGCAATTGTGACTTAATGAATTGACAAGTTTTTCTAAAATATTTCTTTAGAACACAAGCATTATAATTTACATTAAAAGTAGATTTTTTTTACTATTTTTGTAACTATTTTTAGAAATTTTTCTACAAAAAATTAAAAAAATTTATTATTTTGCTAAAAAAACTTAAGAAATTGACAAATTTTTCAAAATTTTTTTTAGAAAATTGCATTAAAAGCAGTTTTTACGTATTTTAAAACCATTTTTTTTCAATTATTTACAATTGTTCATGCTTACAAAAAAGCTGCGTTTATTATAGTTCTTTTATTTTGTTAATTAAAAAGTTAGCTCATAGTTAATTTGCACTTGTTACTTAAACAATTGACAGGTTTTCTAAAAGCTTGTGTTATTGTGTTAATTATTTTGCAATTGTCACTATGTTTCTACAAAAAATATCATAGAAATCAATTTTTTATTGATTTTAAAGCAATTTTTTATTATATTGTTGGAAATTAATAGGAAAATTAAATAAAAAACTACACTTATTTCGCTGTTATAGTTGATCTGCAATCGTCACTGAAACAATTGACAATTATGCTTAAAACGTTTCTTTAAAACAATTACACTTAAAATTCCTTTTTTTAGAGTTTTTTTAATAAAATTTTCAATAAATACAAAATCTTGATTAAAGAAATTTAATACATTTAAAGTTACTGAAGTTATACACGCATATATTACAATTTGTTTAAACGAAAAAAAATTGTTTAATTGCCAATTAGGTGTAAACACCAAATCAGCAAAATCGTCTTTGATTAATGATTATTAGAATTGTTAGAAGATATATAATAAGATCAATGTACTTTAAAGTATTATCATTTAAAACAAAAATTAGTAATTTTTAAAGCAGTTTTTTTTTAGTTAAAATATTTAAAAAAGTACTTTTTAACATTTTTAAAACAATTTTTATTAAATTATTTACATAAACGGCAAAAAAACTTATTTATTTTGTTAATTCAAAAAAAGTACTCATTTAGTTGTCTGAGTTAGTATACAATGAAGAATCTTTTTAAAAAAGTAAATTTGTAACATTTTGAAAGCGACTTTTTACCAAATTTTTTTACAAAAACATTAATTTTTTTTTATTTTGGTAATTAAAAAGTTAACTCTGACTTAATTTGCAGTTGTCACTTAAACAATTGACTAAAACTTGTGTTGTGTTAATTATTCTGCAATTTTTGAACATTTTTTAAGTGGTTTTTTATTAATTTTTTTTACAAAAACGTTCAAAAACAATTTATTTTGCTAATAAAAAACCGACGCACGTACTACTGTCTTAGTTAGTCTGCAACTGACACACAGACAATTGACAATTTTTTAAAAATATTTTTTGAAAATTGCATTATTATTTTTAGAGCAGTTTTTTATTAAATTATTTATAAAAACGTAAAAAAAATATTTGTTTTGTTTATTAAAAAAAGCTACGCTTATTTAGCTGTCTCTCACTTAAACAATTGACAATTTTTTAATTTCTTAAAAAACTACAGTAAAAGTAAATTTTTAACGTTTTATTAATTTTTTTACAAAGAACATTAAAAAAAATATTTATTTTGTTAACCAAAAGAATTACGTTTTTTTACTTCTTTAGAAAAATTGCATCAAAAATAATTTTCTTATAGTTTTCAAGATAATTTTATTAAATTATTTGTACCTGTTGAAAAAATTGGTAATAAAAAAACTAAGCTAATCTAACTGTTATAGTTTTTTGTTGTGACAAACAATTGACAACTTTTTCTAAAATATTTTTTTAGAGTATAAGCATTAATCATAATTTGCATTAAAAGTAGTTTTCTTTTTTTACTATTTTTGTAGTTATTTTTATAAGCTTTTCTACAAAAAATTAAAAAAACTAATTATTTTGATAATTAAAAAAATTTAAACAATCGACACATTTTTTTAATTTTTTTCAGAAAATTGCATTAAAAGCATTCTTTTACGGATTTTAAAACCAGTTTTTATTAAATTATTTACAACTGTTAGAAAAATTATCATGTTTACAAAAACGCCGCGTTCATCTAGTTCATCATAGTTAGTCTGCAATTGTCACGTAACAATTTACAAATTTTTCTAAATTATTTCTACAAAAAAATATCATAGAAACAAATTCTTTATTGATTTTAATGAATTTTATGAAATTATTAGAAATCAATAGGAAAATTTAATAAAAAAACTAAATGTATTTCAGTGTCATAGTTGATCTGCAATCGTCACTGAAACAATTGACAATTATGTTTAAAACGTTTCTTCAAGAAAATTTCATTTAAAGTACTTTTTTTTCTAGTTTTTTTAATAAAATTTCCACTAAACACAAAACCTTGATAAAAGAAATTTAATACATCTAAAGTTACTCAAGTTATACACGCACGCATGTATTACAATTTGTTTAAATAAAAAAAATTGTTTAATTGCCAATCAGGTGTAAATACCAAATCAGCAAATTCGTCTTTGATTAATAATTATTAGAAAATACATAATAAGACTTGCTAATAAACCAATAAAAAACTCAACATCTACATACTGGATCAATAAATACTGAAATATCAAGAATTTTTTTAAAGTATCTTAAACTAAAAATTATTTTAAAAATGAGATAATAAACAGTATTTATAATTAATAATTTATTTGTATAAACGTTTTCAACAAACACTTAACATAAGTCGCACCAGGAGCCAATTACTACAACAACGTTAAACACAGTAAAGTTATTTTTCGCGTGGATTATTACCCAAAACAACCATTAAAACGTTAAAACGTTGAATAAAATCAATTAAAAAGCAATCATCATAGTACGATGTTAAAAAAATTTCTTAATCAATGTCAACGCTTAAATATCACGTTGAATAATTTTATCTGTAGGTAAATCGTAAAATTTTTATGCTAATATTAGATGTCTGCTAACGAGGTATTTATAATTTAGCTACTGTATAATTTTGTGTTTTAGTAAATATATTTTATTTGAATCTATTAGTATTTCAAGTTTTAAAGTCTACTTAACAGCTTAACCATTCACGTCAAAATTTAAATTTACGTAAAAATATTTAAGTGCTGTTCAAATATTTTGTTTGCCCGAATGTATGTAACCACCATAAAATTAGTTCTTAATTTAATTCTGTTTAAACGACAAAAATGGTTAATTACAAAAGAAAGTGATCATAAATCGTTTAATTTAAAACTATCGATACTTATGTATATAAAACAAAACGTTGCTGTTAAGCTCTGTAATATAAAAAAATAATTTAAAAATGTAGGTTTCAAAGTAAGAAACACAGTGCAACATCCTTATTATTACTAATAATAGATTAGAATTAATTTTTTTAAGTGTTTTAGTTTGAAGAGGTGGAAAGTTTCTATACATACAAACTAGTACGAAAGAACCTCCATAATCTGCAAAGTTGCAGCGGTTGTTTTACATTAAAATTTAAATTTATGTAGAATTATTCTTTAGCTGGTTCGGTCAACGCCTTCACACTATTCCTTTTATACGATTGATTCTTATTAAAACAGATTTAACTCGTGTAATTACGACAAAATTTACTTGTGGACAACGACTAAATCCGTTTTTAATTAAAAAATATGTTTAATAATCTGCTTACTGTAACCGGCACAGAACAATTAAAGATTACACATTGCGATTTTTCCGTAATTGTAAAATGAAACCAGTAGTTGTGCTATCAATGACCTAAATAATTGCAACCGAAATTATATAATAATTACCTTTAACAACAATTCTTAAGGCACGCAAGCCTCAGGCTTGCGTTTAATTATTGTTTAATCATTAATAGTTGGTAGATTTTGCTACCATAGCCTTAGGAAGAAAATTAACTCGGTCACAAACTGGTACTAAAAAACGTAAAAATATAATTATAGCGTTTTTAAAGTACTCGCAACCCTTAATTAAAGTACTACCAATTTTGATTAAACTACTTTACGTTTGATGAGTAGATCTCGTTTTAATATCATAAAGTCGTCGAGGTTATACTTGTTTACTCGATAATTTACCATCGACATCTTACTAACAGTCAATAAAACTTTTATAACCAATTAGAGGAAAATAGAACCAGCTCGTTCGCACTAAATTTTACAACTTTTCAAATAATTTGAGAATGTGCTTTTTTTTCTACTTTCCAGTTTTATTACTAAATACCCGTTTTTAAAAACTGTAACTTTGTTTCTTTTGGCAAACTTTTACAGATTAAATGAGGTGTAACACATATTAATAAATCAAAGATTACAATCAAATTAATTATCATAGAAATAATAGTTGTATCAGTTCGACTGTGCTGGTATTTTTTAATCATTTATTATAGGATTAATCATTTAAGTAGACGTGATAAAGCATTAAAAAGGAAATTGTGTTCCAAATTTAATAACGATTGGTTTAATTAGATTTTGCAACAATTCTTTGTTTTAATTATTTTTTTTTGCAGATTGAAACTGGACAGATTTGCAGTTAATGGTGAGTTAATCAAATATTTTTAATTTTAATTAAAATAGGCGAAGCAGAAATTGTGGTTATTTTTTTATGGTAATTTAATTAATAATGTTAATAAAACGTTACCACAAATACAGATTTTACAGTTCAAGTTCAATTTCTTTTAAAATTGTTGAAAATTAACAATACACACATAGAAATTGAGATTATTTGTAACATTACTATTTACGTATTTTTAAATTAGTTTTACTGTAAATTTGAATAGAAGGTACATTATTTAATAATTTTTTTACAATAAGATTGTTTGTCCCAAAGTCTTACACTTTTACATAGCAAATTATAAATAAAACGTTACGTTTAAAAGAAAATATTTAAATGACGATTTTTAATTAAAAAAATTAAACGCGTCATCTTTGCGCGCGATTGATGTAAACCTTCTTTGTCGTTGCTGACAGATATTACTTAGATTAAATTTAAATTAAAATAAATATTATCTATCACTCATCAATCACATTCATTATTTTAAACTTTTTTAAAAAATTTAAAACGAAACGCTTCATAAACACGTGGATAGTCACAGCGAAATTAGAATAGCTTATACCAATAGAATATCAGAAACGTAATGCTTAGTGACTTTTTAAATAGTAGAAATTACTTCAGTCTTACTTCCGTCAGAAAAAAAAATAATGAATTACTTCTAAGTCACACTTAAAAAAGTGTTACTTAAAAAAAAAATGTTTTATAAAATAAAAACATTTATCAATTTGCTCTGTTATCTTATTTCTTGAGAGTAAAGTTTACTAGAAGTTTACAACCCTATAAAAAGGACAAAATTCTTTAAGAGACGTGTTTTCTCCTATTAATCTCATATCTACTTCCAAAAGAAATTAAACTCTTGTCTCTTGTGCTGAAGACAATATATGGACGAGGTCAACAAAGCTTATATACAAAGTTTAAGCAATCTTAACGCGTTTTAGAAAACTAACAGCGCCATCTGTTGACATGTTTACAATAATTCATAGTTTTTAAATATACGGTTTTTCCCATTTTGTCAACGCTAACACTATTCCCGACACGAACCTACGGTGCGCATCTACGCATTTTGTAGACAGATGCGGCTTGCTCTTTGTTCTTCTTCGCCACCCGCTTACACCAAAGCGTATTTGGTTTTGTTGCTGAAAAACACGATTGCCAAATTTAAATTACTTGTCTACACAATGTTGTGTATAAAGCATTTTTATCTACATAAAATTTCCTCGATAATAAGCGAATGTATGTTGATAAGAACTTAATATTACCTATTTCCAGGATATATTAAAAATAATTTTAAATATAACTTTAATTATACTTTATCAATTTATATATTAACTTTAACATGTCGTCGCGGACTTTTTCATAGAATCTTTTGAGTTCTACTACTTTTCTATAAAAAGCATTCAAATATTTTTAACATTATTGCAGAGCTCGTAAAAAAACGCCTTGCTCAACCATTTTTTCGTCAACTTTAATTGTAAAATAGGTCACCACAAAAACCTTTTTATTTTAACGGGATAATATATAGGCTAGGTTTACCCTAAAAATTCGTTCTAAACATTGTTAAAATAATTTTTGAAATCAGATGAGTAGTTTTAGAAATTGCTTCATACATACAAACATACAAGCTTTATCTCTTTATATTATTATACTAGCTGTACCCGCCGCTCCGCTTGCATAGAACAAGTTAGTCTAAGTAGATGTTTCGGCAGCACACAATCTGCCTAACCGTTGTAAAGCATGTTTTCCTCGAACTAATAAAAGTCGTGTCTCTATTTGCATATTAGTTTAATTTTTGTGACAGCGCCACTTTTATAGATCATATATAACCGACTGGTTGATTAAGACAATTGTATCTTTTTTTGATACAATTTATACGTTATAATATACTTTTCACTTGTTTTATTTAGTTCTTATAATTTTGTTTTTACCTAATGCAAGTTTTTTGCTTCTGCTAAGATTTTTTTGTCTACAACTTTTTTGTTTGCTTTTCTGCCTACATTTTCTTAGGTGACCTCATGATTATATCAATCCTTATTGCTTTTCTGTTAAATTATTTTTAATCTACAGTTTTGCTATTCTTGTCCTAAAGGTTGTTTGTGAGTATTTGTAAGTAAAGTTTAGATTTACAGTTTTTGCCGCTTCATGGTGTCAGATTCACCTTCTTGATCTTCTTTCTTATTTTTTTGATATTTTCTAATACAATGCACGCTGCTGCTTATTAGAATCACGAATGTTGTTATCAGTCGGGTAATGTTATCACATTAGAACGGGCCGGACGTATGACTACTACAAAGAAAAAACATCATTTAAAGCAATCATAATTTTGGTTTACCTTATCAATTTTCTTCTGTTCTACATAGGAACCGTAACTTATTTTCCATACATTTTTTAGCTGAATTTTCATAATGCGCTTGTAAAATCAGAATAATATTTAACCATTATATCTTAAAAATAGAATACAAATATCTTACTTGTATTCCATATTTAGCTTTATTTTTGCGGTGTTATGTATTTGGCTGACTTACGGAACAGTACCTGATTTAAGCATCTGTAAATACGCTCTTTGAGTTACATTGTATTTTCAATGAACTAGGAAAAAATGTTTAATATTTAGAATAACTTAAGTTAACTATATCTAATGTGATAACATTGTTTTGTATTTATTTTTATATTTAGTGTCAGCAAACTACTGAGAAGGAATGTGTAGTTATTGAACCGTAAATTAAATATCATAACATTATTTTTGATTTTTTTTATTAACGGTATCAACATATTATTAATTGCAACAGGTCCGTAATTTTCGATTTGTTTTTAAGTTATTTATTAGAACTTCTACATTAATAACATGTGCCTTATGTACCAACGTGATTCTATTAAGCGGCGTGCACTGTACTTTGAAGAATAGTTTTTGGTGTCCCTTGCTATTTTTTTAAGTTTGTTTTTTAACTCCTTTCATGCCTATATTCTTTATTTAATTTCTTTATTTTGTCTATTTTTCTTGTATTCTTCATGCTCCCCCTCTGTTTTTTTTGTTTAAATATTTTTTTCACGTTTCTTAAGTTTATTCACTTGATACGTTTTACATAATTTTTTAACAATGTTTTAACAATTATGATTTTACAATATTTTACTATTTCTTTTTGTTATTTTCCTTATCGGAGCTACTTAAAGGTCTTCTTTTAGTCATTATTTACTAGCTGACTTTTTTGCTTGTGACTTTTATCTTTATCTTTAGCTGCTTTGGATAGATTTTGTTTTTTTAGGTCTTCTCTTATACCGTATTTTTTGTTGTTTAAACTAAACTTATTGTATTTTGATTTTTTTCTACGTTTTTGCTATATTTTTTAGTTTAAGCAGCATTGTCCTTGGGTATTCGTTTTAAATTTTCCTAATCTTTTAGCCTGTCTTTTTTTCATCTTAATTCTTACATTTTTTCTGACGTCATACTTTCCTCCTCGTCTTTTTCTTTTATATATCCTATTATTACTACACTTTTTTATTCTCGTTGTTGTATTTTTTTTGTTTGGTTTTTTGAAATTGTCATTCTCTAGTTAATTTATTGTCTTATCATTTGTAAATTATTAATTTACGGTTCGATTTAACATATTGTAATTTTAGAGGTTCGAAGATGACATACGTCGAAAAATGTTGCTTGTATTAATTTAAATAAATAATATTGCATTGTCAAAATCGCTTTATGTAATTGTGAAATAAGTCCCATTTAGAAAAACAATTTTCTAAAAAGAATAAAGATTTAATGGAGTTAACGTTTATTGTTTTTGAATGTTTGGTGCAATTTATTTATAAAATAGTTTGTCATGGTTACAATAAAGTTAATATTTGTGCCAAAAGAAACGTTTGTTTCTAATGTGAATTGTCTCTTTATTTCGCATTGCAAAAAAGCAATAAAAATGATTTAAAAATTCTAATATTATTTACAAGTAATGTTCATAATCTAAAAACGAAATGTTAAAAGTAATCAAATATTTTTCAAAAAATTAATTTTTGATGATTCAGTAATCTATGGTATAGTGTAATTACGTATTTCTCCTCCATCTAATTTTTGCTAAAACTTAATTAAGTGTAAGCTTGATTATAATTTATTAATTGATTGTTGCAAGGTAGTTTTTATCAAACATATTATCAGTTATAATTTTATTTAGAATTGGAATTTAAGCATTAACAATTTCTATAGTTAACATACCAGCAAACTTGTATTTCTAGAATAAACTTGTGCAATTGATTATTAACGTCTAGTTACTTGTTATCAAAATGGAACGTCAGAAAATTATTTATACGTTCTAATTTAAATACCGTAATGCTTTAAGACTTAAGACGAATTTGAAGAATCTGTTTTAAATGTGCTATTAAGTTGCGCCGATTAAAACATGTGCTGATGGTGTAATTAATTATCTTGCATGAATGTCGTACGATAATTAGAGTAGCATTTAGTAATTCCATTTTTAATTGATAGTGCAGTGACATTAATTATCATACAACAAATCAAATATGTTTTTAAACATTTCAGGTGGAATAATTCTTTTTTATAAATTCTATTTTACGTAAACGATTATACATGGTGTATTAGAGAGTACAAGATTTTAAAATATTTTTTTCTTAAGTTATCTTACGTGAATACAAAACAAATGTTGAAGGGAAACTGGGTACCAAGAAGTAATCAACCACTAGTGAGTGTAAACAATGTGATAAATAATTACGTAATAAAATCCACAAGACTAACAATAAATAATTATTTGCGCAAATTATTGGACCGTCACGCATCTTTGCCATAGATTAAAAAAATTCAGATATACCATTTGTTGACGCATGTTAAAAAAGATTTTATGGTATCGATTAAACAGACCATGTCGCCGTTTATAAAATTATAAGCCAATAAACTGCTTTTATGGTATTTTATTTGTTATTATATTTTATGTAATGACACTTGAGTATGTGTAATAATGATCACGCTATTTGTGATTTATTTATCTGACTTAAGAATCGACAGAATGCAATTCAAACTTCCTCTTGAGTGAGATTTTGCTTTTAAATATACAAATGTCTTCCAACATGCAAGTCACTATATAAAATTTTTTCGTATAAACCCATTACCATCTAAATTCTGATAACTTTAACTTTACATTTAAATAGCCTTAATATATTTAAAACGTCGTCTTTTACACGAATCTTAATTAATTGAAAAAAAAATTAGTTGGCGATACCCGAGTAGCGTAGTTAGAGGAACCTCATTAATTTATTTAATCTTATCAATGTACGCCATAACCAATTATGCAATATTAGTTCGGTTTTTACTTTTTTAAATCTATTAGAGATAATTATCAAAGCTTTAATTAATTACACGCTGAACAATTAATATTCGTTAAAGTTCCAAAGAATTTAATTTAAGTAATATTACTTTATTAAGATTTAAGATATAACTTGTAATTAAAAACAATTATAGATATAAAAAAAATAAAGTTTAGTGATTCCGACATCGAAAAACAAATCGTAGAATAATACTAAAAATTACAAATTTATTATTAAATAAAAACTGTTAAAAGAACATTTTGTGTTCAACGCAGAGAACTTAGAAAAATTCCAATATATAAACATAATTAAGTTAATTAAAAATTGTTACCTAATTAAAATTAAATTAAAAAAAATATTTAGTTAATTCAAAAATAACAACAAATAAAAATTTTAAAAATACAGTAAATATGATGGGAAGTAAAATTTCAGTTAGTTTTTCTAAAATTACATTTTTTGTAAAAAGAAAAAGTCTTCACGCCATTACTAAAAGTATACAAACAAAATTCTAAAAATGAAATTTATATTAAATTGATAGGTAGACACATTCTATATAAAAAATGCGACTTTAAGTTTAATCAGTTTTTGGTAACGGAAAAAGAACCAAAATTATATTAAAGTAACACTTTACATCAGAAAAAAACAAACAGTTTTTGCAACGTCTGCATGTAAAACTAGAGCAAATTGGATTGCCAAAGTAATATTTTTATATATTCGAAAAAAGGACCCAGAAATAACAAAAAAATATTATTTTTCTACACGAAAATAATTTTTTACATGACAATTGATGTAGAAAATGTAGAAAATACAATGTATTTTAAAATACAATACATACAATAAATTAAATAAAATATGGATAGCTACTAAATAATACGGTGTGGTCCGGTTCAGATCAGTGATAGAAAGTAGGATCATTTAGATGTAGTAGTAGTATTCTAACTCCTACAATTGTAGAGAGACAAGGTTATTGTTTTGTTTTTTTCATTTCATACCCTATTATTTACATTATCCATGCATTCTCAAAAATTATTTTTTACATGTATTTGCGCATCAATGACTATAATATTATTAATATTAAATGATTACATTACAGTAAATAACAAATGTTATTAGAAAAACAAAAACGTATTACTGTTGAACTATTTTCCAGGAAGACTTGTGCAATTCTTGCTTTTTAACCACTTTGAGAATATTATTTATTATAGAAAAAAATTATTTAAAAAAGTTATCCACTGTGATCACTGCACTGTCATTATCTGGTAAGCCACAAAATAAACACATACACACACGTTAAATCATTGTAGAATTACCGTTAATAAAGTAATTTTTTTTGTTGTTTGATAAAATTTAATTACTTGATGTACCGTTACTGCATATGATTATTTAACTAATGTTTTTAAAACGTTATATTTAGATTTTATAGTAACGTAGCAATATAAAAACATATGTAATACATGTACTTTACATATTAAAATGTACGTTATTTCTATTAAAGTATAATAACATTGTATTAACGTTTATGGTACGTTAATGTCTAATAAAATAACAGCAATGCAAAAAACCGAATTAAACCGATAAAAACGCAAATTTCCGATCCATTGTCGGTCGGTTGCAATTGATTTTAATTTAAAGTCAACGTAGATTGGTTAAATACTGTGAGATTGTTATGATATGTTTGATTCCAAATACCTTATAACACGTATACAGCGCAATTAAGTAACATGCAGTTACCAACAACTTTCTATCTATTATATTTATCTAATTCAGGGATTCTATACAATACCTAGCCAATGTATAGAATACCTGAGACGTCCAGACAATGTATGAAATATTATAGATATTATTGTCTTTTACATACATCAAAAATTTTTTGTTTACAAATTTACTTTATTTGACGACCATAAACCAGCAGCTTTGTCTTATCAAAGAACTCTACCGCAGTTGTAATAAACGTTTAGGTTTCGGTATGAATTTACTAGCAATATTTTTCTAAAAAACAAAATATTAAAATTAAAAACTTTTTACTTTACTACTAATTTACTTTTTAAACAAATTAATATTATTTAAATTAAATTATGATTTGCAATTAAAAAAATAAAAGTAGAAATTACACAAAATTAAATTAATTCAAACAAAAACATGATAATTATTTAAGATTGCACCGCATCTATTTAATAAAGAAGAAGAGCCAAAAATAAAATAATTAAAAAAATAAGAAGTGTAAATTAAAAGTTTTTTTAGAAAAAGCACTTGTTATGATTCCTTAATTACAATTAAACCATTGTTGTGTTACTACAAATTTTTTAAATTGTGAATTATATTCTGGGCCATTTGTTTGCTGAAGTGTGTATTTGTACTCGTTTTTTTCCTGATGTTTTATTGTTTAAAGTTGGTTTAAAATTTAATTTTTATAAGATATAAGATCGTATGGTTTATGAATATAGATTTAACACGCAGTAATAATAGTTTTAATTTCATAAACAACTTTATATAGTGACAGGATATTCACTGGATCTAGGACGTTTGAACGCGACTGTTTCAACCCAACGTCTTTGAACGCAAGAATTTTTGAATGCAAGACGCAAAAGATAAAGACATTAATTAATATTGTTGACGTTTAGTTTACAACAGAAATTGCAATAATAACAATATATATTAATTCTTTTAACAATGTGAAATAATACAAGGTGGCGCGCGTCAGACGCATGAATTTGAAGCTCGGATGTGCACCTTTCTAACGGTTTTTAGGTGGAAAATGAGGTGGTTCAAAAGAAAAGAATTGAAACTTTATTTTCCACGCGCCATAAAGAAGTGGCCGCTTAAACAACGAGTTTCTTGTGTGCAAACCTATTTTTCAAACATTCGCTCAATTGCGTGCTTTTCGTTTAAGGCTGTCCACGAATTTCCTATCAAAAGAGCTTTTTGCAAATTATGCAAGACAGAAGTAATTTGAACTAGCCAAGGCGCTTTTCTAATTTAGTTTTTTGTGATTCAATACCTAAAATTATTTGTTTACAACGATCAATCCTGGAAGCTCTCAAAAACAAGATTTCAACTGAAATCGCCAAAATTCTTGTGACAATGATTTAAAGAGTGCAATTTCAGAAAAAAGCTCACTCAGTGATTGAAGTGTGACTAGTACTATATTTGGACGATATTTTGTTCAAAACAGCGTAAACCTAAATTTTCCATGTTAATAAATCAGAAAGAAAAGAAAAATTTTCAAATTCATACGTCTGTCGCGCGTCACTCTGTATAATTGGCTTTTTATTGATTTTATTTAATATTTTAACGAAAACTGATACTAATAATATTACAAAAAGTAATGTACTGCTATGTATGTTTAAGTAATTGATATAATTATAAAGGGTTTATCTGATAACTAAATAATTTTTTTTTCTCAAGTTTGAATAACATTCAATGTTTATGGTAACTAAATATAAAAAAGAGTAAAATTATTAATTTAAATCTTTTGATATAAAAAAACTAGAAGTACGGTGAGAAATAAACACGATATAAAAAGTATTGCAAAACAAAACCAAAATTTAAAAAATAGAAATGCTTTTGATTATGGTGTTGCTTGAATTTGAATAAACAAGAAATTAAAGAATTAAAAAACTGAACCACAATTTTTAAAATAATTTATTTTGTAGAAAACCTTAAAATAACAAGTAAAGAAAAAGATGAAAAATGAGAGCTTTATGGTCTATTAATTTAAAGGAAAGGTGTTAAAAAAAGGAAAGTAACGTAACTGATCGATAACATTTTTCTCTTTATTTTAGAAAATTCACTACTCTAATTTTAGCAAAAAAAACTATCATAATAAATTGTATTAAACGCCGAAAAAATTAAATAAAAAACGATTAAACAAAAACATCATGTATATTTTGAAAGTAACAAAAATGAATGAGAAAAAATAACTCAAATAAAACCAATTGTTAAAACTTAAGACAAAAAGTGAAAAAGAAACTAGAAAAAAGGATGATTTTAATTACAATTAAAAAAATTTTAAAAAATGTAATTGATTTATTTATTGGTTTGAACATTTGGCAATTTGACAATGTGACATATTAAAACAAATTTTTTCTTCAAACTGAAGATAAGAAACGGTGAAAGTTAAAAAAGTAAAAATAAAGAAAACTGATAAATCATCAATTTTATGTAAAAATAGATTTAAATTTATTTAAAAAATTTAAAGTAAAAAGTGTAAAAAATCAAATTTATAAATATTGAATATAACTTTTGTTTTTTATTAAAAATTGTAATAAAGTTGATCTATTAAATTTAACGTTAAAAGTTTAAGTAAAAGTAAATACCTTACAAAACTAAATCGAGGCAACATAACTGGAAAACAAACACTAATAAAATATACAACAAAAAACAGAACAATGAGTTTTGTTTTAGAAAAAAGTTGATTATTACAGAAAACAAAACTTACAGTAAAAATTGAAACAAATTGTGAAAATTAAAACGAAGAATCTTTTGGGTTGGGTTTTACTTCCCTCTTTTTAATTTGTTACGTTTATTTTCATTTTTAACTTTGATTCAAAACGTAAATTTTAATTCAATTTTTTTTCAACTAAAACCTTTCTGAAAATAATTTTCTTAATTTTATTCATTTATTTTTTTAATTTTTTCTTGTTAGTTGACATAATAAAATTGCATTTTCTGTTTTTCTTTACTCTTTATTTTTGAATTTCTTCAAATACGTTATTTTTACATTTCTGTTTCTAATTTCCTATTTTGTCAAATTACTTCTGTTATTTATTTTAATTTTTAATTTTTTTTGACTTTCCGTTTCTTTTAAAAACTTTAATTAAAATATTTTAATAAATTGTAAGCGGTTGTTTTTTGTTTAAAATATTTTCTTTATTTTTTCTTATTTATTTTAGGTTTATCCGAAATAGGCTTTTATTACAAAAACGTATACTCGGTAGCATTTTCGTTTGTTTGTACTTTAACTTCTTTTGCTTTTAAAATTTTTCGATTTTTGATTCTAAATCTAAAGTTGACCTATATTTAATACATCAAATTTAAATGTTAAAAATAATGAAGATACAAAAATAAACTGCTTCTCGCAAACTTAATACCACTTTTCTCACTTTAAATAAAAAATTAAAAATGCACTTTGCGTTCAAAGGTCCTTGCGTTTAAACTTCTCTGCGTTCAAACGTGTGTACGTCCAAACGTACTGCGTTCGGAAGTCCTTGCGTTCAAAAATATTGGGTTAGAACCGACCACTCCGTTTCTTAGATGATTTCGTTATTTTTGTGTATTAAATAATTTTGTTTATATATTTATTTTAAACATTACAGTTTATACGTAGAAAAATAATTTTATACACTTTAAAATAAAAAAGTAATAAATATTGAAAATACATTTAAATGAAAACTGTAGCTGATATAAACCACGATCTTTAAATTGCAGACATTATTAATTTATCAACTCATAACGTAATTAAATCGTTATAATTATAGTATCTGTAACATATTCATCAAAATGCATTCTAGAGCAATTAAAATTAATAAATCAAAAATAATTACAAAAAGTTATTGGAAACCGGGAAGTAAAAGTTTTAATAAGAATTTTTGAATTTTTTTGCGATAATACACAACTATTACTATAATTAAATAGAATGCGCTTAATAATCTAAATCTTTTAGTTGTCATTTACATAATTTACCAATAAATTTATTTTATAATTGCAGCTGGACTTTCTTTTAAAACTTTTTTTAAATCGTACTAGATTTTCTACACCTTATATGTTTTATAACAGTACTGGTACTTACAATTTTAAATCTTACAAATGCCAATGCCTACAACAGTAAAACATGATGTAAGAATGTTTATCATTGTTGGTAGCTGTGGTAGTATGTTCTTCCATTCAAAATATATTGCGACTACATGCCAACCACAATACTATTTACTAGTGTAGTATATTATAAACTATCCAATGTGATATAATAACGATCATTGTCCCACCCAGTATCTTTTATTTTTGCATCAGAAATTATATAGTTTAAACTTAGAAAATATTACCTTTATAAATTTTAAACGTATTTTATAATTTTATAAAAACATAAATGTTTTATTTATTTGTTGTTTTTGTTGAATAAAAACCGTATTGAACAGTACAACAATTCAATGATTTATTGCTTTTATAATGCAATCAGTAAATGTTTTTTTAGCATTCGTTTTAACGTTCTTACACAAACACTAATTTGTTAATATTTTGGTAACATTGTCGTACGTAAATGGTTTTAGTTTGTCTTTATATGGAATACGTGTAAATAAAAGTGTTTTCTTTAAACACCGTGAATGAACTGGCAAAATTAAAGACTACGTTCAATTGTGTACAATTACACACGCATTGAAAACGAAAAAAAAATAACGTTTTTGCAACTCATTCCAAAGCTCGATTTTCAACAAATTTGTTTAATTTAAACAAACGCCAAATGCTTTTTTTTTCCTAACCTAATAGTAAAAAGCTTGACGAAATGTTAGCGAGTAGCCTTGACCGCAATCACAAACCCCAAAAAACTTAACGAGGATATTAAAAAAAAGTATAATTACAAGTTTGAATCAACTTTTTGTTGCATAACACTCGTTCATTCATCTCACTGTTAACTAAACTCCATACATTTTTTTCATCTCCAATTTAAATTAATGCAGTCAGTATTAATTATCATAACTTGATTAGATTTAATTATGACGTTAACACAAAGGTTCATCTTTAAATTTTTTTTTTCAATTCAAAATTTCAAAATTACCAATGTGGTATTAGTTTATAATTACTATTAACTGTTTTATGTAATTTAAAACACGAGCATATCGTGCAACTGCAGTTTAATGTAAGTATAAGAATGTGTTGTAATTTACATAAGAGGAAATAAAATATTGAATATTCTTGATTGGAGATATGCAAGTGCTCACCCCACATTCTGATTGAAATAACCGATAAAATCGTGTTTAATCCACATTTATGTTGTTACAAGCTTAGTGCACTTATTGTTAAACAGATTATGAATCTTTTTGAAGTTTTTCAAAGCGTTCTTGTGCTGTGTCTTCGTTTATCTTCAATTTTACAACTTTATATCTCCTTGTAAATTCTTTAACTGCATTTAAATACAAAAATAATCCTCTTTACTCCTACGATAACCTTTACAACGTTACTAAATACGTTATGTTTATGTTAATTTGTTGTATTTATTGTCATTATTGTTAAGATACACATAACCTCTGCATAGTTGCATTCGTGCATGTTGCATTCTTTAACTACAATGGCATTATTACATTAGCTCGTTATAATTAAAATAGATTAGTTATCTACCACCAGGTGTGTATTTACATTATTGCTAATTTGATATATAATATGTTAGTAAAATAAACTCGACAAAACACCTGCAGAACATATATAAATCATAAAACAAGAACGCCACACATTTGTGTACATGTTGCAACGGTTTTGTTTTTATAGATTATTAGTCTTAATTGGCAAAAAATAACTAGTGCTCATTAAATGACAGGTTTTGTCCTATATCTAAAGATTACAAAGTAATTGCATTAATTGCATTTATTTATTACTCGAACGCAGAAGCCGGAATTTGCTTTGCATTTATTAAACCTAAAAAATATCAAAAAATTAAGAAAACCGTTTTTAATAAATTGCAATATGTTATTGCAGCAATTGTACTTAGCAATTTATTATTTTCGTTTTAATGTGGTTTCGTGATATCGTATTTATCGTAATTATACAGAAAATGGTAATAAAACAAAATTTTTATTTGTTTTAATAGGTGTGTTAAATAAATTCAATTAGCTAGTAGCTAATTAAATAGTTTTAATTAGCTTTAGCATAATAAAAATCTTTGTAAAATATAAAGTATTAAAAACTTTAATTGCTGCGAAGTCATGTTTACAATTATTAATGTAAAATTATATAATGTAGAACTATTTTTTTAATAGGTCAAAGTCAATTTACTTACTGAAAAAATCGAATAGGGTTTATATTTATAATTTATAATTAGAAATAATTTTCAACATATAAAAAATCACAATTAATCTTACTATTAGGTGTTATTTTCAAGTTTTAAAAAATGCATAATCAAATTTTTGTACAACCATCTGTCATGAATTGAAATTTTTGACATTACCCAGATAACGCAAAATCGGTTCAGTTTAGATACATACTCTAATTTTTTTCCCCGTTTCGGATTATTTTCAGCATCCTATAAGTAACAAGATTAGAGTATACGTTACAGATACCTAGATAATTAAATTTAAGAAGAGGATTGACGCTACTCGTTTGACTCCTTGGAAACGAACAACTTGGTTTGCGCCAGGATAAATTATGCTACTTAAAGTCCACGGTTTTTGTCCTCAATTAGAACTAGCTTGCTAACTTTTAGTCATAATTGTCCAGATGTCCACTTTTTTTGGGACTTCAGTTCGATAATATATTCACGAACCCATCTTTTTCAAAAATTTATTACAGCAACAATTTACTTTCAGTCCTTGCTTTAAAAACTAGTCCTCAACTACACTTAATTCTACTACTTTCTTAAAATTAATTCTCTTTTCAAAATTTTCTTATCGCAGGAAGTTTCATTACTTTTGAATAGTACAAGGTTTCCTTACAATTCTTATCATTAACTCAATTTCCTTTTGGCAATTGTGCATGGTAGTTTTAGGGTACTTGTGTAAACCTAATTTTAGGATGTATTTAAGCCATCTTGTTATATTTGTAAATGTGTTCTTTGGAAATGTTGGTTTAAATATCATAAATCTGTTCACAATCCAGATTTTTTGGGATTTGAGCATATTGCCTCAAAACTACTTTTAAGCCACCCACCATCTACAGTAACATTTTATTAGTTTCCACATCTTAACTTAATTAATTACATGTATTTTACGCTTTTAATCAAACCTTTAAACGCTTAACAGTCAAGTTTAAGTTTAAAAATTAAAATCATTGCAAGGTATGCTAGCGTACTTCACCTTTCATTTGCCGTCTTTATTCTACTCCTAAACACAACTCTTGGTTTTGACTAAATACTAGTAGAAGGCTCAATAATTCCAGAGTGTAACATTTTCTTAAGATGTTCGTTCAATATTTTCTGCTTAAACGGTGACACTAGATATTAGCTTTGTTTGATGGGTTTCACATTAGGTTTTATCTCTAGTATATGTTTAGTTACGGAGGATGGCAATTCAGAAAATTTAAATTTTATAAACTCGTTAAGCTTTAACCTTTGGAAAGGAGTTAACTTATCTTGATCCTTTATTTGGATTACTAGGATAACGTGGTTAGGGGAAGAACAATGCCACACATCTTCATTTATATTGAAAATTATGTCTATCATCTGCCAGAAATTAACACCTAAAATAAGATTATGGGGGAGATCTGGGACAACTAAGAAATGGACCAACTTAATTTTTTCTATCAATTCTATTGATACTTTAATAGCACCTATCACTGTACATTGTTCTCGGTTAACAATGACAATTTTTTAATGAATATAAATGACATCAATCCTAACTTTTTTAAAATTTCGAGACTAGGTAAACCTATTATGGTTCTAGCATCACCGGAATCTAAAAGACCCAGTAATTTATACCTCAAGATGGAGACTTCTAAGAATGTGCGTTGGTTATTTAGGTGTGAAATTATGTAACCAAGTAGTACCTATTGAGGATATTCGTTTTGAGGAACTGTAAATATAGGCGAAACAATACCTACTTCGAGGTTCAACACAATTTGCTAAAACATGATTTGGTTTTCCACAGTTTCAACACTTCCGTGATGGTATATTCATTTGATTGACGTTTGACGATACACTTTGTATGACAGGGTCTATAGGCACAGAAAAAACCTTCGTTGTCTCCTTGAGTGCGATTTGTACTTCATCTCACAGACTGCCTTATAATCACAACGTAAAAATGTAGAACACAATTCTAATTCATTTTAATTGAGCACATTTTGGCTGATAGGACAACAAATTAAAGCGCTACGGAAAAAGAATTCTACCCCCGACAGAAACAATTGGTCTTTCGACACACTACGAGAAAGTATTATTACTACGTTCATTTAAGACACCATGATGTGGAAGAAAATATTGACATGATGGAGAATTTAACTCTTTCATTTAAGACATGTATTTTATACTCTCATATTCAGTCATAAACTAAGTGTTCATAATTATCAGCAAAGATTAGCTTAAAGTGTTATTTTTAAAACATAAAATTGATTTAAAAGTCCTGTCTTAAAATGGCCTAGTGTGTCAGTAGAAACTTTTGACGATCACAAATCTAAACCCTTCATCGTGTTGAAACGTTTTGCAAAAATGTTCTTCACATCTTTGTTCATCGTCTAACCATGGTTTTATTGAATGACACTCTTCAAGTTTCTAAACTTGAGGTAACTGTTGTTGAATGTTAATATATTTATTAAAATTGCATTGAATATTGTTAAAGAAGGCAAAATCTAACAGTTTAGAAAATATCCAATCTAAAACGATTTTCTGAATAACCGGTCCATATGGATGAAGATTGATTTGACCAACCTGAATCAAATTCCAAAAAATACCAGCACAAAGAAGAACATCAATCTGAGCACAGTGATTAAAACTAAGATGCGTTAAAGAAATATTATCGGGTATTTTCCAATTTGACTTGTCAACCGTTGATTGAGGTAATAAGCCACAAATATATAGAACAACTAAACAAATGATTGAATTGTTAACGCCACTAACTAATTGCTTTGTGAGTCAGAGTTTAAAAGTGCTCGACACACATAAACTCCGTTACAAGAATAAAAAATATTGATTAGCGCAGTTGGCAATATGACCTAATTAAATTGAGTTGTATTAATTAACGCGATTTCGATTGAAGATGATGCATTTGAGTTACTCATAGTGCTTCCAGAAACAGAAATTTTTTGGTATTGCTATAACATTGTATTGTGTTTACTGTGACCTGTCCTACAACCTGTTGAGTTACGTTAAAATATATTGTGTTTCGGTTTTAAACAATTCTGACATAGTTTCAAATTTTGAGATTTTTTAATGCAATCATTTATAGCAAAAGAAATGAAAAAGTTACATTTACAAATGGTATGCGAACCTTGCAATAATAACAATCCGCATTAATAAAATAAAATGAATTTGAACTATACTTAGTTTTCGCCTTATCTTAGTGACCTTTTTTTTTATTTTATGATTTTAATTTTTCAAAATGAAGTGTATATAACATGTTCGTTTTAGTTTTTACAAATTTTTTTAAAACCTCTGTTTAAAACTCTGTTTCAAAGGTTTCGGTATTTCCATTCTCGAACCGTAATTGAATCAAATTTACTGTTAACTATATAAACAATTATAGAATCCTAATGCTCTACAGAAAATCCTACAGGTTTTAAGATTCGTAAATGTTGAGTGACACTATCAATAACTACTCGTAATTGAGAAGGAGATTTTTTTAATGCATTTGGTAACTTGAACAAAGATTTTAAATGGTTTTTTACTACAAAACGTTTATTTTCGTATCAATCACAAATTAAGTTCCAAGCGATTACATGATAATCAGCAAAAACTTCCATAGACCCAACAACTTAGCTACACCACCTCACCCTCAAGGAAAGACCTCAAATAGTAAAATTTTTGAATTATATTAAACTCATTAGAATTATCAAATAAAGCTTTAAAGGCATCGATAAAAACTCGAATTACCCTGTATATTGTCTATTAACTTAATATTAGGTAATTTCATTGTATTTCTGTTATCGTCCGTGGTATTTCTAGCATCCGCAATCGAAACAATTTGCGATTGGTATCGCCATGAAATTCGATACTGTTTCTTAAATCATGACCGCGTGCAACAATCCCAAAACGCTCCCAAATCATGGTTATCGTTACTGCATTATTTATGTTTGATTAATTTTTTTTCTAGTCTGCTACAGAAAATTTTCAAATGTAGTTTTTCTAGTCTTTGTTTTTTAAATTTCCATTTCCTCAAAAATAAAATTGCATAATGTTGATTTGACGGGCTACAATTTAATTTTAGCATCCATATTACTTTAAAAATCGAAAATAGCCGATCTGAATCGCATGCGCGAAAAACTTTCAAAATTTCGAATTTCAAATGCCTGTAATTAATTTATTAATTATCAAATTATAATCAAAAAATTGTTTTTAGAAACGTTTTAAGTGCCACTTTAAATCTGCGTCAAAATTTTTGCGATTTTTTAATTTGGGAAGCAGGAAAAAAATAATTTAAATTTTCCCATGTTAAATCCCATGGGGTACCCTTAGCGTGGAACACAAGGTATAATAAGAACCGCTCCTAAAACGTAACAAAATAGAAAACAAATCAAAATGTTTTATCATTCCAACCATTTGCAAATGCTTTAATGAATATTCAAAAAAACTTGGCGCAGAACTATCAACAACTCAGAGCTTAGTAAAAGTACTTTTCTTTTTCAAAACTCCATGATGTGGCAAATAAAACTTAATTTTTTTACTGATTGGAGTAGCTGAAAATGTGTACTAAAACTGTTTATATTTAAGCATAAATTGATTATATCTCTTTCGAAAAATATAGTTATGTATTTTTAACTCATAAAAAAATCTTTTTTCTGCTTGTCTTGAATAACCTAGTTTTTCAATTTGTTATGTTAAAAAATCTTAGTAGGATTTTTTGTGCTGTATGAATTTTGCCCCGAGCGTAAATGTCATTTAAAAGTGGTTATTATTACAGTTTTTAACGTTGAAGAAACAGCACGTGAGCTAACACCATGCCCAGTGATATTTACATTTTGTGTATCGGAAACCATCCTCGTTGTTAATGCCTAAATTAATGTTGATATTGATATGTTACTTGTGAAAGATTCGCTGGGGTAAGAGTCCTTGTTTAGTTCTTCTCCAAACTCCTCCACAATTTTCTTCTTGGCTTGCTCTACTCTTCTTTCGCTAGTTTATTTAGTTTGTTATATTCTTCTTCGTCTTCCTTTGCTTTCGTGTATTGATATCTATTCCATGCCGTTTTTTCCTGTTTAACTATATTCTTTACTTCTTCTTTAATCCATCATCTAGTTTGTTTATTTCTTTCTTTAATTTTTTTTAATTCTGCATATCTTCGTTGCCGTATTAGGTATAGTTTTCTTAAAAAATGTCTATCTTCTTTTTAAGTTTAAGTTGGTATTATTCCTCCGTTGGGTTTGCAAGGTAATATTCGTTTCTTCTGCGTATTGTTTTTTTAACTTTTTATTTTTTAGTTGGCATATATTAATCTTTTTATATGTACTGCATTCTTCTTTCACTATTATGGGTTGGAATATTTTTGCAATGATCAGTTCTACCTCCTTTGATACTTTGATTTTTTTATTTGAGTTTCAAAATCTTGGCTATATATATATACAGTAAACTTAATTACGTTCTTTACATTTCTTCGTTTTGCTATAAAAATGTACCGATTAAGTTGATATCAGAAAGAGTTTCTTACTTTAAGTTGTTTGTAATACAGAATTCCAGCATTTTCAATCAATTCTGTTTAATTCTCCATATTTTCCCAAATTGCCCATTCTTTTATTAATGTTATTTTCCGCTCTAGCATTCCAATTCCATTTTTATGGTTTTATCTCTTACTTTATCTAGTGTATTCTATTATGATTCGTAAAATTCATTCATTTTTTCTTCTACCGTTTCTTCAATTGGTGCATATATTTGTATTTTAAGTATGTTTTCATAGATTTCCAGTTGCATCGAGATTATTCTTGATGACACTGCCTCCCATATCAACATCTTTTTATTTAATTTTTCTTTTGGTCTGTTGTTCATTTCTACTCCTGACTAATATAGTATATAATTGTTTCCAAATTTTTGTTTTTCTTTGCTGTAATTTTTGTTTCACTGAAACCTAATATCATTAATTCAAATTTTTCCATTTCATCTAAAACTTTTATATCTTTTCCTCTTAATGATGTTACATTCCATGTTTCTAAATTTTTATTATGTTTGTTTAATATGTATTTTTACTATTTACATTGTCCCTTAAACTAGTTTTAATATTTCATATCTTGATATTGTCTCTTATATTTTCATTTTCATTAGCTTGTGTCGTTTCTCTTTTCCGTTCTGTGTTAGCTTTTTAGAGTACTATCTTTTCAGTTTCTTTTAGTAGTCTTTAGTAATTTGTTTCTTAAATCTTCATCTTCTTTTATACTTTCTGTGAATCTTTGGTTTAGTGTTCTACCCTTTTTTATGTGTTTATCAATATTACGTTGCATCTCGTTATCTTCTTCTTCTTTTTATTTTTTTTATATCACAATTTCCTCTTTCCTTTAGCTGCTGTAGTGAGAAGGTATTTCCGTCAATTATCAGTTTGTTAAATCTCATAAGTTTCTTGTATTGTCTAAGTTCTTTTCGCTGTTCCTCTAAGAATTTCCAATTATTTATTGTAATTTTTCAATTGTCTTTTTATATTTTCTTGTTCCTTTCCAATTTATCTGATAGCTACTACATCGTCTTTCATCTCTATCGTTACTTTCATATCTCGTAGTATTGTTTGCGTTTTTTCTTTCAGTATTAAGTCGCTTTCTTCTTTAGTTTTTTTAACTCCGTGCACTATAATTTTCTTTTTCCTTATCTTTCTTTCGATTTCTTCCACTCTTCCATCTTGAGTTATCATAAGTAATTGGTTCTCGTTTTTCAATTATTCATTTTCCATTTTAATTATAAATAATTTTAAAAAGCATTCATTTTCCTTTTCATTTTTTCATCCCACTTTTCAATTTTAAAGAAAAATTTTTATTTTTAATTAAAAAAAAATTGATAAGAAACATTTTTATTAGATTCGTTTTCTGCTAAATTTATGTAAATTAGTGTATTATTTTTTATGCCTTAGTTTAAGTTTGTCGCCAACAATTATAATTTTTATAAGTGTTAAGTTATGTTTATTTTTTTCAAATAATTATTGTAACAGAGTTTATATTTCGAATATTTTTTTAAATTTTACGTATATAAAAACCAAAACAGCAATGGTAAATATACATTAAAGAAATAAGCAGAAAAGACAGTTGTGATAAATACTATGAAATATCCAAATATTTAGCATAGTCATGCGTAAATGCGTACATAAATATCTTTGGCGAGATAAGTTTAGCAAGTATAAATGCGCAGAAATAAAATTGGTGTCAGAGATTAGCAAAGTAACTTAAGCAATATTATTAAATCAGCAAAATAACAATGAAAATTCCTACTACCAGCGTTAAAAGCTCTTAATATAGAAATCTGTACCAACGTTATCTTCTTTTAATAAATTCTTAGGTAGCTATTTATTGAACACAATTTACATAGAACACACTTCTTCACTATAAGAGGTTGTGATTTGTGCACCGATATGTCCATTTATATCAATTATGGACTTTGTGTAAGCCTAGAAATATGTATTATCTCCATATACGGGGTGTTCGCTCGCTTGAGCGCTACAAAGGCGAGAATTTACTACATCTAGGTCTTTATATACCAAATCTTATAAGGAAATAATGCCTATCAAAATTTGCATCTGAGAAAATACCATTTGCCAGTTTTAGCAATTGATCGAAATTCAGAGAATAGACTAATAGCGAGTTTAAAACGATGTTGTGAAATCTATACTTAAGCAGTAAATAAATTATGTACGCGTTTGTTTTACGCTTTTATAATTTATGTTTATAAGTTACTTATGATGTAGTGAGATCTATATCTCTAAACATAGGATCAGTGAAGATGTACAAATGGAATTCATGGGAGGTGACCATAGGTGGTACGTTTATAGCTTTCGTAGTGTTTAATTTTTTATGTTTTTTACATAATAGATTATGTTTAACTTTACAATTTAAAAAGTTTAGGTTTATAAAGAAGTGTGTTAGCGTTAATTTAGTTACTAATCTGCACACGTGACGTCGCCAGTTAAGTCTAATGACATTCTAACAAAGAAAATATAAATAATTTATAACTGTAAGTAGCCTATAAAAACTTTAATAAAAATTCAAATCATTAACTTTAATAAAAACTAATAACTTTACACACGTAACGTTTGAAATCTTTCTTTGAGATCTCTTTTTTAATGTACGATGTGAGGTCAGGATACTTGTTAATGTCATTTAATGATATTGGTTATAACTATTGATCAAAAAAAGGCGGGGACCATTTAATTTTAAACAATAAAAAATCTAAATATATTATAAGTAACGTAAGTTTAAATTAAGTGATTTTACACTTAAAACTGCGCAAATGACGTTTTTTATACATTAGTAGATTAAGCATTTAGTAATAAAAGTTGTGATTGCAGTTTAAAAAATGTATAAAACAAATTAAAATGGTTATTAAAATTTCAAAAGTTGCAAGTACACCCATATGAAAAAGAAATGGGACAAGGAGATTCACATACAAGTCAGTATTTAATTATGGTAGATTTAAACACATTTTTAAATATCATATACCAACCACGTTATAAATGGGTACATTAATTTTGATTTGTATGTGTTGCCTGTGAGAGTTGCGAACGGGTAAGAATTAATTTCTATTTTTGCGACGCGATTTGATTTGCTCGTAATTATCGTAGCGTGTTGGATCAGCACCACGTATCTGCTCTTTTGGAATTGTACATGTTTTTTAAATGCTTTTTTTTCGAGTCGATAACTTGGAGCACGTATAAATGTGAATATTGATTACAAACACAAATTTTAAGAATCAGTTTGGGGCCGAGTCAATAAAATATTTGTGAGTAGGACGGTTAAACTTGAAGACTCAGTGTCACACCTGCGAGTTTAATAGTGAAAGTCGTTTGCAAGCTTGACGCATTTGGTTTATAAATATCATTGAACGAGTTACGAGCAATTCACCTGTAATATCATTATACATCTAATTTGTTTCTTATATATTTAGCAATTTTAGGAAATGATTTAGGTATGCCATTAGCTAATAGCATATCTGGAAAATCGTGAGTAAAAACTTTTTTTTATTATCTATGAATTTGTCTTTATGCAGATTTGTTTGAGTAACAACTTAATTTATAACATGTGCGTTGTGGTTCTGCTTACGTAATCACTGGATTCGCATCGATTTAACTTATTTGGTTTACCTATTAAATTATATTCTCATATTGTACTACAATTAAATAATGTACTAATGTGTATGAGGTGCTGCCTACTCATAATGATCTGCTAATACCAAATTTATTTATTGTTTCTTATTGATAATTTGTTACTTTGCACTTTGTAATTACTATTTCTAATTGCATTCTATTTTATTGTGAATAATTTGTTTTCCTATACTTAGTAATTACTATTGTTACTATTATTTTATTTTATTGTTGCATTTGCAATAAAGATTTATTTGTTGTTATATTTGTGTTTCTCGATTTGGTTTATTTTCAGTGCTTGATATAAACGGGATCTGTAGTTGGTATTTTTTTAGTTTTTGCGCTTTTTTAATTATTTTCTAATTAGTACATCCAGTACCACCTACGAGTTTCTCTCCAAAGTGTTGAGAGGCCGCCAGCATTAAATTTTTTTCTTTTCTTAATTTTCTGATTTACGTATTACATGGTATTAATGGATTTGAGTTGTTGTAGGTTTTGCTTTGTACTTACAGTTTTTTAGTGTTGAAAACACTTATAGAATGTTTGATTCGAAGGTTAATATAACGAAACAAAGAAACGTTCAGATGAAACAAAGCTGGAACTTGCGGTGGTGTCCAATTTCACTTCATTTTCTGTATTTTTCGGATGGAGTGTTTGTTATTATTAAACAAGATATTTCTTATGATTTGTTTTATGTTTTAAAAATATAATAAGTTTTAATTTCACTTAGCAGTGATGAAAAATAACTATAGTAACTGCAAAATTAGAGCTTTGCAAGCTTCCGCTTTGTACGCTGCAAAAACAGTACAATATAGATGAAAATTGCACATAAACAATTTATTGAGCACAAAATTTACTACAAAAAAGTTCGCGGGAGTGTACAATTATATCTAATAGTTTAAAGAGTTACAGAATTTTAATGTAATGTAAAACATTTTCGTGCAATTTTGCAGACTTGTATGTTCTAAACCATTGAAGGTAATTGTACCCTTCCGCAGACTTATTTACAGTAAATTTTGTCTTCTATAAAAATGTTTATGTCCAACTTTCCTCTATCTTGCACCGTTTGAGGGTAATAGTTTATTGGTTATTTTTAGTTATTAAACAAATCATTTCAATACAAAAATTGTGACGTGTGTAATATTGCGACACCTACAAAGCTACCCTTAGCCGCAAAAAAGCCGCGGTAGTCACCAAAAGTAACTCGACCAAAACACACATGTTCTATTAAACCGATAATTTATGTTCAAATTTTAAAAATGCGTAAACAAAATAATTTAATAAACCTGATCAGTAATTATTAGTTTAAATCATAAACGATTAATAGGAGAAAAAATTGTAGTATCGATAAAAAAGAGAATTTAATGAAAAGACATGTCGATTATTTCGCGTCGCGAAAGGATGTGGCAATGTAGCTTAAAACGTGTCATAATCTCAGAAGCTGTAGAACTGTGAACAGCCATAAAACTCAGGTAAAATCAAGTAATCATTTAGTTTTGTTGTTTTTTTTAAATGCACATCAACTAGTTAGAGTGTGGTAAAGTAATTGTCAGGAATCACGCGATGTAAATTGTTTATTTAATTATTGAATGATTTCTTTAGATATGACAAGAAATTGCAAACGCGACAAACTGTTTAAAAAAATTCAATTTTTAAACTTTGGATGCACCTTTCCAAAGATGAAATCCGCACTTTGCAACTTTTACATCTGAAAGGATGTGGCAATGTAGCTCTCAAACGTATTAAAGCTAGAAGAAAGTGACAGTGGACGTAAATCCCAATTTTTCAATTTTTCCTCGCATAAAACATCCTTGTGAGCGCAACATTATTATTTGAGCTTTGCGAAGGTGACTTTTTCCCTTGAAAATATTTTGTGTCAAATAAAGTTCGATGCTTTGAGACTTTGTTGCTTGCTTTGTGTTTCTTACCGTACATCACTTGGAAAAGAGAACCTAAGCGTTACCAACACAGCCCAAGTACCCATTTTTGTGCTTCTCTAGAAAAATTTTCTATAAAAGATGTACCCTCCAGTTTGCAATTATTTCGCACTAAACTATTACATACTACTAAAGCAATAAATGAGAAACAACAGCCGGGAGTGTTTGGATTTAGAGTTTTTAATACTAGTTCAATGCCGAGCTTAATTTCCTTTCCTCCTGGAGAGATAAAGGGCCAAAAAATTTAACTACAAAAATATAAAAAATTAGTGACGCCGGCCTATTTACATGCCATGATGTTTGTTCGAGTGCATGGATTTAAGATAACGCGAACGGATTTTTCTTTAGATATGTCACTGGAAACTATGTTTCATCAGCGCGCAGCAATTTTTGATAATGAACAGTCTCGCTTATAATTTGTTATGACAAAAAAGTCATTGGTGTTGCTGATTCATCATCTTCTAGCGATGAAGAGGTTATGGGAAACAATTCTCAGGCATGAGAAATGTTAAATACAAACAATTGGTGAATTATCATAAGACTTTCTTCTCGTTTAATATTTAGGGGAATTGTGTCTGAGATGGCATACTTTTTTTAAACGTTTATATTTTTGTAATTAATAATCTTTATGGTGTCACCTTGAAACATTTTAACACAGATACATTACTATTACAATACGTAGTCAATAAAAGTCTATTTTCTTTAATGAACAGTATCTTTTTTAAGAATAAAGAAATGTGATAGTATGCCATCTCACCTGGACTATCCAGGGTGAGACGGTATACCACCGCATCTCTATGCAGTTCGGTGTTAGGCATTTAAAACCAGGCTCTTATTGAAGATTTATATAATTTATTGTCAAAAGAAAACATTTATAAGAACTTAATCTGATTTTTAAAAATTTACTTTAGAAACACACACTTCACAAATAAACGTTTTTGCATTTTTTGGAAGTCCGGCACATTCACAGTGCGCCCATTTTAGACAAGACTGACATTTCAACCACCATTCGTTACGCTTTGAATGCGAAAAATGCTCGTTGCAATAAATACGTACGGCGTAATTTTCATCATCATCAGTTTCTTCAGCAAATTCCCCTTCATCTTGGTGAATTTCTTCGTTTTTATCTAGGTTTAAAACTCTCTTTGTCTTGCGAGCAGACTTTCTTTGTTGTGCCTCTTCTTGTTGTACCACTATTTTGTTTAAGGCTTTTATTTCGGGAGTGCTGTTAAGTATCCCAGTTTTTCCTGTATTTCTACAACGCTTTTTACGATTTAACAATGTGGCTTTTGGAAGTGCAGATATATCTGTTATGGCAACATAACAGCTAGAAGATGAAGGCTTTTGAAAAGATGTCGAAATCTCAGTATTTTCCAAAAGGATATCATGTTGTGTAGCATCAGTCAGTAAAGCCTCAGGTTCCTTATCACCAGAATTACTTTCAGGAGGTCCTAGATCTGTTTGTTCTAGATCTGTTGCTTCCGCTGGAGCAAACATCCAGTCTGGGAAAATGTCAGGGTTGAAGAGATATATTCCTGTCGTGGAAAACCCCTTTGCAGCATTAGAAAGTATTGCTGCCTTCTGGTACGCATTTTTGAAAAGTTCATCCACTTTGTAGTGCGTTACGGTTCTTCCTGGGTCGGTTTTTAGCCATAAATTTAATTCTTGATTGTAATAGGTTGTAATCGGTCCAAAAAACGCCACATCGAGAGGCTGTACTCGATGAGTACCGTGTGTCGAAAAACAAAAAAGAACAATTCCATGGGATTTAGCAAACTCTTGAGCCTCAAGGCTTTTGTGGCTTATGTGACCATCCATCATCAACAAGTTCTTATCTTGTTTTTTTGGTTTAATATGCTTCACAAAGTGCTGTAACCATTTGACGAATATGTTCTTGTCCATCTAGCCATTTTCCTGAGTAAATGCAACTGCACCAGCAGGAGCGTTGTCCATGAGTTCTAATATAGAATAATAATAAATGCAGGTGGCACATAGACTCCTGCAGCACTGAAACTGCAAACTACTGTAAGATGCTGCCTACGTTCGGTGCTTGAAAGAACACCGACTTGTTTTTTACCTTTACAAGCTATAATCTTAGAATTTTTGGAACGTACAGTAGAGAGGCCACTTTTATCCATGTTAAATATTTTTGTACAGTCAAACTTTACATTTTTCATAGCTTGAGCGAGCAACTTAAAGTACTTCTTAATTTACGGCTTATTAAAAGTACGAGCCCTTGCTGCCGATGTGGACTCAGGGGTGCTAAAGACAATGTTGGATTCCGGGTTAGAAAACCCTTTAACCAATCTCAATCAGGGATTTTTTCTTTTCTTTGTCGAATGTGTGAAAGATTTTATTTTTTTTCATCCCACTGGTAGGCTAACTTACGAAGCTCAATTTTTGTTATTCCAAAAAATCTATTTTGTAAACTTTTAATGTGCTCCGTTAACTCTTGTTCCTGTTCGATTGACAAAGTGGTTTTCTTGCCACCCATATAATCTTTCGTTAAACCAGTGGCAAATCGGTTACCACTAACTTTACTAGCTCGTCTTCTTAGTGTCCCAGAAGGAACGGTAAAAGTTTTTAAAACGCGCAGCCAACACATTTATTCATCTTTATTGCTACCTTCATATCCTCCTCCCTCTAGCCGTGCCGGTTACTTTTTCGATGGTAGTGTCCTACCTAATCTACCTAATCTAGAAAAATTAATAAAATTTGCCTCAATGTTACGTATTATACGCGCGATACGCGGATGACAGACGTTCAGGTTGAGTCCCCATACAGGAAACCCCAGAGTTAGACAACGGGGCCAGACCTGGGCCAGTACTGGGAAACCTAAGTTTGGCGTACCTGTATTGGCCCAGACTTGGCCCAGGACTGGGTAGCTCAGCCTCGGCCATTCCATGAGGACCCAAGCTTGAGCCTAGACTGGTTGACCCAGCTTCAGCCGTGCAAATTATTAGCCAAGCTTGGCCCAAGCTTGGATAACCCATCCTTGGCCATTCTATGAGAATCCAAATTTGGCCCAAGCCTGGATAACCTAGCCTTAGCCATTCCATGGAGACCCAAGCTTGGTCCTACACTGGTTGACCCATCCTCGGCCATGCCAATTCCTACCCAAGCTTGGCCCAAGCTTGCATAACCCATCCTTGGCTATTCCATGGAAACCCAAGCTTAGGCCGAGACTGGTTGACCCAGCTTCGGCCATGCAAATTATTAGCCAAGCTTGGCCCAAGCTTGTATAACCTATCCTTGGCCATTCCATGAGAATCCAAGTTTGGCCCAAGCCTGGATAACCCAGCTTTTCTATTCCATAGAGACCCAAGCTTAGTTCAAGACTGGTTGACCCAGCCTTGGCCAAGGCTAAATTATCCAAGAAAATATCAATAATAATTTTTTTTCAATGTTAAAAATTTTTAAAAATTGGTTAATAAGTTGAGTTATGATAATATCGAAAGTGTAGAATTGAAACTTGAGCCGTTCCGTTACGTATGGCGAGATTCGGGTATTTTCGTTTAGCGCAGCCGCCATCCTTGTTTACATCATCTGTTAGTTAAATGTAAGATTTTTCGCATTGCTAGAGTAGTAAAGGTGATGAATCAAATCTCCGAGATTCAGTTATACAGTCATTGAATGTTAGTACGTTTTAACTAGAAGGAAAAAACCTTCAAATATAATTTCTTTTGTTTACTCCGCAATTATCACGAGGCGAGGCTACTAAAAGTAATTATGTCTGATTCTTACCTTAGAGTTCAAAGATGGCGTGCGTTGAATAAACCAAAAAAGTTTTGAATAAAAAAACTAATTTAGATGTTAACCGGCAAAGTTTAAATAATCAAAGTGTAAACATCAGCTGTGTGAGTGACGTTAATGACCCTAGTGATACAGAAAACCAAAAAATATGAAACAAAAGGTGCCAAAATGAGTTGAACTTGAATGTGAACTAGTGATGGAGAATAATAACTGTACTAGCTAAATGTTAATATAATTTAAGAGGAGATCTAAATAGTAATTAAAAAACTTTATGTAATTTAAATAGTACATAATACAAGTAATAACAATAAAGTGTAAATACGTTCATACAATTATTTATTCCATTGTTTTATTAATGCTTAATTCTTGGCATTTAATTTTGAGCTAGTTTTAGCAATTAAGCGTGGCCCAGTACTGGCAACTAAGCATGGCCCAGGTCTGGCAACTGAGCATGGCCCAGGTCTGGCAACTGAGCATGGCCCAGGTCTGGCAACTGAGCATGGCCATTCCAGACTTTTTCCAAAGCTGGCCCAAGCCTGGCCTATAGGCTTGGCCCAGGCTTGTACAGACTTGGGCCAAGCCTGGACCAAGCCTGGGCCTATGGTACTTTCCTCTATGGGTCGGCATGCTATGCCGTCTAGAGCTGACACATTGTATGCCAACTCGCCCGAATCGTATATCATACACAAATAATTTTATTGTTTGCTGTACTATATGAATAAAGATTCTAACTCCATAAAAACTACTAACAAAAACTTTCTCACCTGTTTATTTACAAAAAATCTGTCGGTGGTAAAATACGACACTGAAACGTAGACCCACGCAACCGCTTATTCGCTGTCAACTGGTGTAAACGTACACCGCGTTTTAAGCGCGAAATATAAATATTTGTTAGAGAAATATGCACTATGCCATCTCGGGCGGTATGCCATCTTAGGCACAATTCCCCTACCTAGAACACTAGTTATTTGTGTTGTTTTATTTTTTTGTTATTTATGTATGCATTCGTATTTGTGAAAATTGTAATAAACCTTGTTCATTATATTACCTAGGTAATATTGTGTTTGTTTTCAACACTTTCCGATAATTGCAAGATTTGAGATATTTGTGAATTTTTTGAATTAACTTGACTACGTCGGTTGAACCTTATCTCTTCTTAGATTATTAGTAGTAGTCTGTATGATACGATACTATCGCTATTTGTATTTTGTTTTAGTTACCGACTTACTTAAAAAATGTGAGCTGTGTTACTGCTAGTTATCTTTTTTTTCCTTCTTTTTTTTTCGTTCTTTTAGGAACATTCTTCTTTCACTGAGATGATTACTTGGCGTTTAGAAGTCAATTGGCTTCGAAAATAGAAATTTTAATACGAAGCAAACAGTTAGGGAAAGAAGCATCTTTGCTTGTAAGCTTTAATTTTTTAACGTTTCCTGACTGTATATACAACATATATACAACATTCGGTCGCTGTCTAGATATGTCGTCTACTAAAAAAAAAATTGCAGTGTCATCGTCCGGATGAAAAACTCTACCTTCTTACTTCTTCGGATTCTGAAATTAAAGTATCAGTTCTGACTACTTCTGGTTTCCAAAAAGCGACATCTCCTTTTTGGGGTAAAGACTCGTTTTTGCTTACCAAATTCTTGATGTGAATCGATGAGTTGTGGCTGTCGCGTGGTGTGTTTTTACAAAATTTGTTTAATTCGGCTGTTGAAATGCTGATTGCAAAGGCTTTGTGCTTATTTAGGATAAATCGAGATTTCTTCCGTTTTTGGCAAGACGTAGTAACGTTATTAAAGTCAAAAATTGTACTACTTTATTACAACAATTAAGATTTAAAATCAAACAATCAAGAATCGATTCAAATGTATGTGAGGATTATCTTTCAGCGATTATCTTTGCCCTCTTCTAAGAAATCTCAACTAAAGACGATCCGGCGTAATTTGATTCCGTACTACTAATCTTCTTTAAGATTAGCACAAATCTCTACATTAACTCGGTTAATTAATTATGGCAATTATCTGGAATTAACTAAACTTTCTGTGAACAATTATAAACCACCTTCGCAGCGAACCATTCGATTGTTGGAATCTGCGCTGGCATATTTTAGTGACTCATCAGTCTCTTCTCTTGCTTTTATTTCTAAAAATGGTTTTGTACGGTTCGAAAAACACCTTTCTGTTTTTAATTATTGTTGACGAAGTTTTCTTGACTCATTTTTTTGCGTTACTGGTTGGAATTGTCGTCAGATTGGACATATTTCTTCAAATCGTGACAAGCATCCGAGTTTTTACTGTTTTGGCTGTAGACAAACAGGGGTTAGTCGTAATTGTTTTAAGTGTAGTACTGCTTCGGCAAACAACGGGATCTGTAGTGAGTATTTTCCTTGTTGTGCGCTATTTTAATTATTTTATATTTAGCACATCGAGTACCACCCACGACCCTCTCTCGAAGTGTTGAGCAGCCGCCTGCATTAAGTTACGGTTAAACTCACGTAACAAAGTAAAGACTAAGCCGTGTCACAATCGTGTTAATGAATAAACTAATAATTTAAATTACTAATGTGTGTAATACACGACTAATAAAAAAAGTTTGCATCAATAAAACTGAGTTTCTTCAAAACTTATTTGAATTACGCGGGATAAAATCAGCTTTTAACGTTTCCATCTCTATAGCCATTTACATACAAAAACTGACTAATTTAACTGATTAACAACGTAGGTCAGCGCATCTGTCCGTTTTCGGCCATGGCATTGCATTGCACTGTCGGTCAATAAACGCCTGAATAAATTTAATCTAGCAGGAAAAACGAAAAATCATTTATTGTATTTAAAAAAACTTTATAAACAAAATTAGTTTTTTATTTATAAACAAACTAGGCTGTTATTTTTCCATTGAATAATAACTGCGTGTTAACAAACTTTTAAATAGCAATAAAATATGCAAAAAAAAACGTGATTAAGCATAAATTAGTAGAATTAATAAATTATTAGATTAACCATATAAGAAAATTGGCATTCTTAGAAGCGTCAATGTTAAATAAGGTCAGTAATATTTAAAAGGAAACAATTTTTTATTTAGCATATCAGTGTCTCACGCTCTGACATAATGTTTCAATAAAACGTATACTTTAGCAACTTCTTTATGCAAATTTCTATTATAAAATAAAAATATATGTTTTAGATAGGCCAAGTTGTATACAAAAAACACACATTCACGATGACAAAAAATTAATTGAAAACATTATACCTATAACGTTTTGACGTTGTGCTATCAAATTGGACATTTTATTTATATTTTATTAACAGAACAGCAGTCAAATTAAAACAGTTTTTTTTTAAATTGTTATAATGCATTTTTAAAGCAACTCGATAAATGTAAACAAGGAGTTTAGTTAATTAATGGCGCAGGAATTATTTCCAAAGTTGCCAAATCAGAGTACCAGGAAGAGTATTATTGATCAGTGAGTACTCGTGGAATCCTTTCGACTTGGTATGTATAAAAGAATCATGTCCCCATAGATCTTTGCTTCTTTGGCGGTCTGATCTTACAAGTTCCATAACTCTATCGGCAATCAATAACAAAAATCAGTGAGATACGGACACGGGCAACCATCTGTGATCTCCTGCCGCTTTACAATATGACTTTTTATTTTTTTTTCTTTATAGAATCGATTTTACTTTATTTCTTTAGTATTTAGTCGACAATATCAATAATACTCGTACGTTTTAACGATTGCAAATTGTGCTTTTCCAACCTTAACTGCTTTATATTACATCAAGATTGTGAACTATGTCTTGTATAATAAATGAACTTGAACTTATCAGTTTTAAGCGTAAACAACTTGACAGGAACTTGCACAATTAATTTACAACAATTTTATTATCATAAATAATAGTTCATAAGCGTTTTTTTTTGCAGAACTGGTACCTTTGCAATAAATTTAATAAATAGTACTTTTTTAGAAATGTTTTTAATTAGTTTAAACAAAATATATAAAAGTGTTATTTTGCCATAAAACTTATAATTTATTGTCGTTTAATAGGTTACGATGTATTTCTATCTACAAAGATAACGTTTTATAGGTCTTTTAAATAGCATCTTAATTTACGTAAAAACATCAAAATTAAACAAGTTCTGCAGTCTCATTTATTACTATGTAATAGTTTTAACTAATACAACATATACAATTTTTTCATGTATTTTATGTTCTTAAAACAACCAACAGTAGAAAATGCTTACTACTTGAGATTCATAGTTGTAAATTAAATTTATTGGTTTTTTAAACTCTTGGTTTTATATAAATTGTTTTTACTGTTATAGTTTTTAGTTTATTTGTAAAACTAGTTTTGTGTTAATCAATTGGTATTAGCGTGTTGTTAAAGAAATCAAAATTGATGATGTATATATATAACGGGTATAAAGCCTTGAATCTTAATTACCCAAACGTTAATTAAGATTTTCGTTAATTAGTCAGATTTAGGTGACTAACCGGAAGATGCGTTTTCTCTACTTAGGTTTATTAGTGACTTCTAATAGAATCATCAACAACGCCAAATATCTAAATACTATTAAATATACTTCGACTTTAATACTGTTTTTTTTTCAGAATATATTAAAGTTAAAAGTCCAATTTGCAACTAATTATAATAGTTTTAGTTAAAACTAGAAATAAGCTGATTGATCAATTAAGATTTGAAAATAAAAAATTAAAATTTCAATCGTTATTTTAATATCTTTTATTGATAAATTAGAATCTAATCATTCTGAATCAAAAATAAGAATGTACTCGTCATTTGCACGATGTTGATGACAACTAAAATTCAATTAACATTTGAATAATCCAAAACTGCAAATAAAGATTTAGTTTCTATTAAAAGGTTGTTCCAATAACAATTAATTTATTAAGTAAAAATTAAAATTGTTTTTAGTTTTTATTTTGTAGAATTTAAATTATCGTTATTGTTTGTTTTTAAGAATGGGAAATTTAATATATTGCAAATAAATCGTAAATTGTTGATTTTAAAATGATTAAAAAAAACTTATTTTTAGAAAAATTTGTAGCAAAACTAGACGTTTCAATTCAAACCAAAAACATATTAAAAAAATTTATGGATTGTTGCATTTTGTGCTACAATTTTTTGTATTTTGTAATTTAGGGCAATTTTACGCTTTTTGGTTAACAACGCGTCCGTTTTATAATCAACATGTAAAACAGAAATGATTCATAGATTTACAATAACGTAGCTTTAATCAAAAACTGAAGAAGTTGCATGAAAACCCTAGTATAAATTAACAATTGTAAAATAAACAATAAGAACAAGATTTGTTGTTTTATTGTAAAATTGTACCGAATTTAAGCAGGAGTCTCATTAGAACTGCAGTAAATGTAGAAGTAAAGTATATTTTTTGTGTAATTGTCAAAACAAATTTAGAAAAACCAGTTTTATCTCTTTCAACAAAATTGAATTGAAAAATAAAACTTAATTTGTTACTCAGAATCAGAAAAATAATGAATAAAATTTTATTCCTCACTCGGACGCAGCTTAATAACTAACACGTTTTTATTCGTAATTTATAATCCTTTATATTATACATTTTTATTTGTCATTTAAAATAATTAAAATAACAAATAAACGTTTATTTGTTGTTTCAAAATTATTAATAATTCAATAATTATTTGATAATCTTTGGTTAAAACTTTATTTTTTTTATATTAGTAAATACAGATATTTTGTTTGTTTATAATAAAATAATTTTTACATACTTACAGTTTTTGTTTGTTTTTTAAGTACGTTTTTGACAGATTTACACATATAGATCAAAATGTTAAAAACACAAATGTACAATTGATTTAGTTTTAGATAGCAATAAATTAAATTGATAAATTAAAAAAATTGTAAACTTTTGATGATGAATAAATTTAACCTCTGTAGTAAAGTTTGCTAAAAAAGCTATGATGTTTTTATTTTGTTATCTTTTAATAAGATATCTTTTGTTTATTTGCCTTGCAACAACTATTGCTCTGATTAAATTCTTGATTAAATTATACATTTTATTGTTTATTTTTATTACTTAAGTAAAACGTTAATAGAATTTTCTGGTAACTTAAATGCATGCAACTAGCTCGATATAATTTGGTGAGTAGATCGCAAGTCTCGATGTGCTAATCATAAAGTAATTTAAAAAGGCGTTGAAACGGTTGAAAGCTGTTAATGGAAGACAACGTTTAATTCTATCCAACATTTAAAAATAACAAATGACAAAACACAGGTATAATTATTTCCGCAAAACGAGAAAGAAAGAACAATAAAACAATGTAGAATTATACAGATATGAGTAATTGAGTTCGTTAATAAATATCACAGATAAAAATTGTGTAGCACGCCTCTAAATTGGGCAACTGTCCGTGCATCTAATTATCGTATTACAATTCAAAAGTCTGACTTAATCGGTAAGCGAAGTTGTAATAAATGTAATACGCAATGACACAAATAAATTAGTCGTGATGACACGTGTATCTAAGTTGAACGTATTAACGTTCGACAATTACATAAATTAATAGCATATAAAAGTGTTGTGGCTTTCGCCATCTCGTGGTTAACGAGCCCACGTAGAAAATATAAACAAATTGGTGATATAGAGATATTAGCATGTTAGTAGTTGGATCCACCAACGAATATAGTGAAAAGTAACTATATCTGTACAATTGCAAAAATTACCACCAGAGAAAACCAGTGTACGGCCGTTTCACCCTTTTGGGAATCATCAGCACTGGCAATACGTAAGCTCGTTAACCACGAGATGGCGACAGCCACAACACTTTTATATGTTATTAGAACGAAACACGAATATAAGCTATAGAAATATATCAGTATAATTGTGGAAATACATCAGAGAATGTTTCTCAGTGCTGATGCTCCCCAAAAGAGTAAAACGGCCGTACACTGGTTCTCTCTGGTGGTAATTTTTGCAATTGTACTGATATAGTTACTTTTCACTATATTCGTTGATAGATTGCAACCGTGTTAGTATTCGATATGATTTCGAATTTTCGCGGTTAGGAAATCTAACCACCAACATGCTAATATTTCTGTAGCACCAATTTGTTTAAATTAATAGATAATAAAGGATATGTTCTTACGATTGTGTAGTGTTGCTAATGGCTATTGGTTCACCTGAATCGTCTCCTAAAATTGCTAACAGTGAAGGAAAAAAAAACTAGATATAAATTGATATTGTAAATAATTCGCTCAAAATTCATTTAATAAATTCCTAAAAAGTAAAATACGGCTTATTTTGAGTATAGAACAATAAACATAATGTCGATCACTTTGTCTGGCTCTACGGTTAAATCCCAGTGAACTAAAATCATTGCTAATACACTCAATAGGTTGTCGCTCATTACATTACGTGGTAAAGTTTTTACTTTTCTTATTGTAGAAAATGATCTCTCCACATTAACGGTTGTCACTCTCAAGGTTGGTAAAACAGTGTGTTGGTATTTATTAGTACGGAAATAGACCAGATTGCAGTATTCTTCACACTTTCAGCGTCTATTGTGGAAGCTTTTTTACAACATGCTTCATACTCGGTTTTTACTGTAGTGAGTGTCATTCGGTTATTGAAATACGGTGCTGAGGTCTTTAACTTGTCTGTTTCGTGCATAGAAAAGAAGTCTGGAAGAAACATCTAGAAATTTGAAAAAATATCTTCAAGTCGTGAAACCCTCATGTCAGCTTCGAAAATGTTTATCTGAAGATTTCGTTGCAGATTTTGTCTGTCTTTTCGTTGATTTCTTAGAGTGCTAAAAACTTTTTTTGCCTGTTGCAAGACCGATACTGTCGAGAAATCTATGACTGCCAATAAAACTGAGGTTTTTAAAAAAATTTTCGCGTAGTTGTAGAAATTTCTTCCAAACTAATGCAAACCGAGTTGAAGAATTTGACGAATGTTAAGACACTGTAAACTCTTTAGATAAACCTTGTTTTGCAAATGCGGAAAATTTTTATTTTTTTGTTTTTGGAGCAATGACGAAAATTGAATCTCAATGAATTTTATTTACGCATGGATGATTTTAAAACATTGTTGCTACTTTTTAAATGTACTAAGGTAATGCTTAACAATAACATTTAACATGGTATTAGATAACGCAAGATGTAAACGTTGGCTCACGCAATAAACTTATCTCACATTTGGCCTGATGCTAGACTGGACACCACTAATGTGCCGTAGTCGCTGCACCATCGTATCCTTACCCAACTCACTTGGTTAGACGTAATTCACCGCAGCGCTCCAAATTACTTTGATTAAGTTTTTAGAGGACTGGTTGTAAATCGGAAGAAAATAAGAACTCAAAAAAGCCACTAATGATCAATGCTGCTCTTGTAACAGTCATATTCCTAACAAATATTTAGCTAATTGGTTCAAAGCAGGCTCTTATAGAAATGCTAGGGGCATAACAACAAAAAATGTGGTTTTTACAAACGCATCTCTTTAGAGACATGCAGTTTTTAAAAAAGATGTGGGAACTTCAGGGTTTTTGTGGATCCCTTTGAATTGAGTGTCATAAAGGACACCTACAGTTTTTAAAGAAAATGTATTCTTAAGATACGCGATGCGTGTATGTGTACCTGGGAAGATAAGAAAACGCCATCTGATGTGTTTTCCTTAATGCATGCAAATCGATGTCCTATTATCTATTGTGTGTTTGAGTGATATTTTGAAAGTAACAGTGTCTCTAAGTACGCTCTTCTAGACGCTGATATCCAAAGAGCTACTCACGCAATCGAAGATGCACTTAAATGCGCTAGATGAAAAACGGGTAAATGCTAAAGCTATATTCAATGGTTTATTTAAAGAAGTAATAGAAATAATTTAAAAACTAGACGTTTTTTTAAATACCTCGTTTAGTGTTTTACAAACGACACGACAGAATCGACCGGTTCATTCTTCTGAAGAATATTTTTGAAGGCCCATATGCATTCTTATGTCAGACCATTATTTCAGTCTTAATGTTTTAAGTTTTTTTAATCTCAAAGTACAGACAACAATAATTAAAGACGATGAAGTAACTATAAGGCAGATGAGGAGCTTTTACCAAGACTTGCTTGACCACGCCAGCAACGTTTCAGCTACACAAAAGTTTTCATTCTGAGTTCAAATGGGAAGGATGATATATTTTTTATTTAGAAGTGTATTAAACTTTATCGCCAAAATTTGCTCTAAGTTGCAACAGAGTTAGAAATTTGACATTATTTTTTCTGACCTTTCTAAAGCGAGAGGTTCTCTATTACAATCACATCTGAAAGGCAATTCTTTTTTTGCGCAAATCTAATATTGGTCAAATAGCCAGTCCATCATAACACAGTATTTGTGGTACTGCCTACTTGTGCTTTAGAAAATCACGAAAAATTTCTAACTGATCTAGAGGAATACTTTGACGCCAACGGTATTCCAAAAAACAAGTAGCTACCCACTGCGATCGAAAACATAAAGAAGGATGCTTTGTCATGGTAGAAAATTTACATTGACTTAGTAGAAATCTACGACGAGTTTTAGTCACTACTACTTAAAAAATACAATGGCATATTTGTGTTAGCAAAACTAAAGGCTAAGTTCTACGGTCGCAAACAAAACTCTGCCGAACCCACCGCAGAATTCTTACGATCAAAAAGTAACCTGGCCCGAATAAACTGAATCTCCTGCCGAGCACCTGGAGTTGTTCGTGGAAATGCTAGCACCACATATTTAAGCGCATTTCATACACCCACCGCCAACTTTACTTTTAGACTTTTTGGAAAAAGCAACAGTCATCGAATCGGCGCTTAAAGCCAATAAATTCGATTGGCGAAACAGACTAGAACCAGCTTCTGAACCATTACGCCCAAGATACAACGACCTACTACGAGGCCACTACTGCCCCAGACGTCATTTTAACCGGGACTGTGTCACGTTAACAAGAAACGACCAGGAAAACGAGCCGCCGGCCGAGGGTTTGCAACCTCGGCCGAACTAAACAATCTCCATAAAGAAGGGCAACTGCACTTCGTTTCTATTAGAATCGGAAAACACGCACTCCAAGCGTTATTTAACATCGGGCTAACTTACAATTTCATTCGAATCCACCCAGGAATGTCTTATCCACGCAAAGAACACACACACAATTCTTGCCAAAACCATATTCGAGTACGAGATCGACCAAGTACGGCTACGTTCACCATTCTTTGTGGTGCCAGAACTCTTGAGCCCCGTCATATTGGGCCAAGAGTGGCTGTGAGAGTACCAGGCAATTTTGGACCATGGATGAAACTGCGTACACTTTGGCGCTAAAACACGCCACACGGTATACTGGTCCCAACCTCAAACATCTACTACCACCGCGCCACCGATGATGGACGAAATTCAACACAGTTTTCCTAAACTGCACCAACCTGCGTTGATGGACTGCTTAACACTTTCTTAAACATTATCCAACCCACGGGGTCACCGACTACCACAGCCACTACAAAGCACGTTATACGTTTGACGGATACCACGCCGTTTCGCATCCCACCGTATCGCTACCGCCAGACAAAAAGGTCGTGATAGCAAGAGAAGTAGAAGCAATGCTGACAGACAGCATCATTGAACACAGCTGGTTGGACTACTGCTCCCCAGTTGTCATCATTGAAAAAAAAATGGCAAACCTTAGTTCAGCGTGGATTACCGAAGACTTAACCGGTTTACGCGAGACGAAAGTTTGACCCTACCGGTCATTAACTAAACCTTGCGCGATCTGGGAACCGCTAAGGTGTTTGCCACGTTAGATTTAAAATTTGGTTACTGGCAGATACCCCTCGACGAAAATTCTCGACCTTTAACGGCTTTTTCTACACCCGATGGGGCGGCGTACCAATTTAAAGTCATTCCATTTGGCCTCAAAAAAGCTCCGGGAAGTTTTCAGAAGTTTATAAAGCAAGAGGTTTTTCCCGGGTACCTTCGCCACTTTGTCCTCGTGTATTTGGACGACGAAGTAATGTATTCAGCATCATGGGACGAATACCTCTAACATCTTCGGCTTGTCATAGAGAGACTTCAACAATACAAGTTGCGATTATCGCCATCCGGATGTTGTTTTGGCGTGCAAATCATGTCCTATTTGAGCCACACCATTACCTCGAAAGGAAACTACCTCTTGCCAGAACGCTTAGAAACGTTGCAATCCACTTCAAGGCCGACAACACGCAAACAATTTGTTTTCAGGGGTTGTGGCTACGGGATTATGTGCCTCGAATTGCCGAAATACAAGCACCACTGCACGACTTGGTCTCTACCCAGAGACGTTTTGAGTGAACTGGGGTCGCCGAAAACGCGTTTCTCCAGATTAAACACGCCATGACACAGCCACTAAAACTACATCGGCCCGATTTTGCAAAACCTTTTGTGCTACAGACAGACGTTAGCGGTACAGGCATAGCCGCAGTGTTATACCAAGAAGGAGCTGCCAAACAAATTATTAGCTATGTTAGTGCGAAACTACGACCTCATGAAACACGATATTATGTTAACGAACAGGAATGTCTAGCGGTAGTTTGGGCAACCAGAAAGTATCGACCGTATTTGGAAGATCGGCGATTTTCTCTAAAAACAGACAGTCGAGCGTTAATGTAGTTAAACCAAATGAAAGATCATAAAAACAAGTAGACTTGGTGAGCTATGCTGTTACAAGAATTCAGGTTCGACATTATCCACTGTCCAAGAAAGGATTTGCTCGATCACATCTTGCGAAACTCCGCCAGCGCCTCGACTACAGACAGCAAAAATGATTTGGGCCGCATGCTGCCACTTGAACCAACAGCAACAGAGCCGTCTTGGTCACAGAGGTAAACCGGATGCAGAAGGCAAACCCGTATACACAAAGAGTCGTTCAGATGTGGATACGAATCAGAGACCACGGCCCTAACCCCGGTAGAAACCCATCGTAAATACTTGGTGGACGAGGGCTATCTCTATAAAAGAACTCCGGTAGGTGACGCTTTAGTAGTGCCGAGGGAAATGGTAAACCATGTTATGTACGTATATCACGACGATCCATCAGCCAGTCATCCGGGAGCGGAAGAAAGCACTCGAGCTATTTCACTTTTGGAATCATATGGGCGCCAAAATCGCTAAGTACGTGAAGGAGTGTTGGATCTGCACCGCTACCAAGCGAAACCTCCTCCACGACCCAGCAACCGTTCGACCAACAGCGCCTACTCTGCCGTCGGAAACAATACCTATTGACACCATGGGCCCGTACACCCCCTCAGACGAAGGAAACCGACAAATTTTGGTGGTCACTGACGTATTTAACCGATGGACGGAAGCTTTCCTGCTAAAACACGCAACAGCAACTCAAATAATTGCTCTGCTAGAACAAGAAATATTTCAGCGATTTGGATACCCTAATACCGCAATAAGTGTCAGTTGCATGGGACGCGGCTCTTCGCCGTGGGGTTGCTACTAATGGACTATGCCGGTATGCCGCCCATCCGCAAACCCAGTAGAACGACGAAACCAAGAGATAATGAAGGGTCTGACGATACATCTACAAGGGAAAGACCCTAAGTTATGGGACAAGTTGTTGCCTACGGTTCTTTTCAACTTACGCGTCAGGAAAAATGCCGTTAACGTTACCCCATGAACCGCCCTTTTTGGGGGACAGTCAGTCAGTGACATTTACCACTCTGAAGTTGCAAGCTGCAATGTCTTGCACAACGTCAGTTTGTTTGGGTTCACAAACGACAATACGGCTAAGGCCAAGTTCTACTTCTTGTTTGGGTTCTCAAGAAGAGACTAGGACCAAGCCAAAGTCTGGGTGTTTAACTACGACGCGGTCTAAGCCGAAAGACGCTTATAATCATAAACATAAAAACATATAGATAGACATTTGGATAAATCCACACTAAATTCTTTAGAATTTCGAAAAGGGGCTTTAGCTCCTCAAGCTTACAAACTACACCAAAGCAGAAAAACTTTCTATGTGGGTTAGTGGTTTCTAAATTCTTTCAAAAGACAAATACAAAAACTTATAAATATTTGCCACTAATTGCTGCTTAAAGCAAAAAACAAAACACTGCATTTGCACAATTTATTTATGTAAACATCGACGAGTCAAAGTTCTTGCGTTTTCTTTTATAGTTTTTGTTATGTTAGATAAATATAAATAAAATTACTAGAAAACGTTAGTATGCTTTGTCGAATTTTTTTCGCAAACAAATTAAACGTTTATTAGTTTAGTTATTAACATTTTTTTTTGTTATAGAGACTTCAATGACTGCAGTTTCAGCAAGGTAAATATTTAAAAATAAACATTGATTGTAATTACCAGTTTTACACCGAGTTGTTTTTTATTAATTACTTTATAAACTTGTAGTTAAGCAATAATTACGTTTATTTAAATTTTACTGGTTTTTAATGTAACAAAAATTGCCCTTATTGCAAGCAAGAAAAATTCTTAGTCCGACAAGATAATGAGTAATCTAACTGCAGCAACGAGTATTTTTAATGATCCATTAATAAGAACTACACGCGTTCTTGGTTTACTCCTTGACGACTTTTTAGACATGTCACTACAATTTGCATAATGAGCAGCTTTAACGTAAGAAGTGCAATTTATCTTATCATTATTATATATTTCTTATTATGCATAATGCACTCGAGATCGACGATATTTTCATTTTTTTTAGTTGCGTACAAAAGTTAACGGATGATTGCACTAATACGATTTGATTTGTAGCGTTGCTGAAATATGTACATGTTATAGCAGATAGGTTATGTATCTTCGGTGTCATCATTTCCTGTACCAAGTTTATGTTCTTTATACATAATTGAAGTTACGAACACATTAGAGAAAATGTACTAGAGGATCATGATTTGTTTCTGCAAATAATTTAGTTTCTACACGATCCATACCATTCGATTCTCTTGTAAGGATTTAAAAAAAAACGTAAACTTCAGTTACTGTTTTTTTGTTAAAATTTAAAACTTTTAGTAAACGCACTACACGAAGCAATTATATTAGAAACAAAAATGTTGAAGATTATAGTACAAAGTAAAAATAAAAAGCTTCAGTCTACAAAGTCGTACAATGCCACACATATATTTATTTCTGCATCAATATATCAGTAAGTAAATTTATTATAAAGTCTAAGTGTGCTTGTTCGAGCAGTAGCAATCCTGTCTTGTGGAAATCTAAGATCATATAATATTAATCACTATCATTTATGTACGTTACTTTACGTATAATTTGATGCAGATATATGATCTTTCAGCGTATGCTACCGGTAATAAGATGTATTTGTCCGAACCAATTACTACAATTTTTGTTGTAAATTCGCCAAACAAAGCTATTTCGTTGGCATTCAAATACAATCCAATAGAAATAAAACGATTAAACTTATACAAGCGGCTATTATGTAAATTTACAAACATCGAATTGTAGTTGTAATGTGTAATTTGGGTTATTACTTACCGCCATTTTATAATAATAAGTGGTTTTATTAAAGTAAACAATCAATCATTTTACGATGTTTAATGGTTACGCACTTAACCATCATCCGCTGTGAGTTATAAATATCACTAATGAATACTTTTGTCAGCATGATTGTCTACTGACAAGAAAATGAAATTGTACCATTAACTCTAAAAATTCTCGTTGTTCCATTACACACCATTTTTACGATCGCAGTATGAATATTCATTGATTAAACGGCACTATTAAAAAAACTAGACCAACTTTTATTATATTTTCCTTACAATCGCACTCGGCAGGATTCCAATTACGTTGATTTAATAAATATAATCTAGAATTTTTAATTTAATTACACCTCGTTAAAACTAAACGCATTTATCTTGTTTAATTGAAATAATTACGTTACGTGGCATAACTTAATTTTTTATCAAAGAAAATATTTGGGTATTTTCTATCGTTATGCGGTTAAATTACTAACACATACTTCTAATAAATCTTTAATAAATGCCGTAGCACGGAAGCTAATAGGCATAGTTTAATGTAATTGGTGGACATTTTTATGTTGTACTAAATTATTTATTTTAATTTTTCTTAATCAAATATTTTACTAATTCATGTCAACGGTTACTAGCTTACCTATTTTTTATTAATAATTTGTGTCATTTTGGTCTTAAACATGAATTTTTTTCTCACGGAATGGATTTTTACTACTTTTTAATATTAGGTAGTGGCTCGGTGGTTTTAAACACAATTCCAGGGAATTTCAAGCTCGTAATTTTATAACCTTCAGTTTTATTCTTTTAATTAGTTTGATACCATTGTTTTTGATTAAAGATAAAAGCTGCATGGTGATGATGTTAAAGATAATGACATTTAAACCAAAAAACTTTATTTACCATTCGCAACAATAGCAAAGAAGTTTTATATAGATGATAAATTTAAAGACATAGTTATTGTAAATAAACTGTACGTGCTTCTTTTCTATTAATTCGTCTACTGTATTTAGGAACAAAATATGTCAGTAAACTTTGTGTAAGTGTACATGACTTGTGAGTTTTTGCTCTATTAGTAATTTCCCTTAATTACCCTATAGTAGTTAAACGTTCTGATTATCTAATCCTAGGGCGTAGCGGTAGCGAAGAATTTCCAAAAGTCCCAGAATTCAAAATTTCAATTCTTCTTACAGTAGAAGCTCATAGTCATTTTGTACAACTTTTAGATCTGTCATCTCTCACAAAGGTTTAACGCATAATCGCGTACATGTTACGTTTTATCACGTTCGCAAGATAATAGAACAGAATAGAATTTAAATAATTTACCCATATCGCTGTTAAAAAATCAAAACAATTTCGTAAGTTGTCTATATTTATCGATAAAACCCAGTTGCTTAGAGTGGGCGGACGCCTTTGTCTTTCAGATATTTTCATTGACGCAAAATATCCTTAGCTTCTACCCAGTTGAAATCGACTTACTGAAATGCTTGTTCTAAAAGTACATGAAGAAAACCTTCACGCTTCATTATTTATTTACCCAACAATTCTGGATTTCTTTTCCAAAAATAACGATTCATAAAGTCTTATCAAAATGTATACGCTTTTACAGATGCAAACTTAAATTATATAATCCTTTTGTGCGCGATTTACACAATTTTCGCGTTTCTTAATCTAAAGAGTTTTCTTATGTTACTTTATATTACGCAGACCCTTTTTCTATAATTGTTGATTGTAGTATTTGCCTAATCAACCAGCCTGGACCTTCAGACACTCAGACCTCTGTTGTAGGGTCGGATCGTCAGAACGATCGTTCTCACCGTTTAGAGACGACAACAGCTGAGGATATGAGCAATATGGCGGATTCCTGCCGTCTTACTTGACTAGAGCTGCCAGTAGGAGACTCAGCATCCCTGCTGGTTCAGTTTCTACGTCGGTCCCGACAGCTGGACTCCATCGATTCCCTTTGTCTAAGCAGAGAGGATGCGATGCGGATTATCCAGCTGGTACCAGCCTCCCTCGATCCCTTCTGTCTATGCAGAGTGGGTGCGACGTGGCAGGCAAAGCTAAACCACCTACTGACGGGATACGCATGAGCTCAAACTCCTCCGGTTCTTTTACCGATCGTCCCAAGACAGTGTTTGAGTGCGAAACCAGGCCACGACATCAAAAGACCAATCTCATCTCGACTTCAGGGCCGCAACCCAAAACACCAACGTTGGACCCCGTGTCCAAACATATATCGGACCTGCACAACCGATGGCATTCTGTTCCGGCTGATTAAGGAAAGGGGAGACGACAGAGATTTGGAGAAAGCTCTCGAGGCGATTTCAGGAGAGTTGGTTGTCGGTACCGCTCGGCAGAAACAAACCAAAAGTGCCAAACCGACCGCCGTGAGGAGAAAAGCTGTTGATTGGATGGAACGCTTTAAACTGGCTCAGCGATTATTCGTTAAGAGTCCAGCGAAACTTGCAAATGCGGTATTTGAAGACCTACCGCTCCACTCGTCCGCTGAGTATCCGGACATGGCAGAAGTTGAAAGGAAGTACAGGAAAATCTTTGAGACTCCTGGAAATCCGGATACCGAACCTGTTTAGGAGGTCGTGGAAAGCACTGGAGGCGAGTGGAAACCGTTCTGTGAGGCCGACATCGAGTGGGCGTTACGCACCTCAACCACTTCGGCTGTAGGGACGAATGGTTGCGCCATCCAAAGCTTGCGCAGATTTCCCAGACCACGAATAGAGCTTCTTTTGAATGCTATTCTGGCCCTAGGAAGACTGCCTACCTCTATGTCCGACAGCAGAACCATTCTGATACCCAAAGGCAAAGGAGAAAGTAGCGACGATCGGGTCTGCGGTCACTTTGTCAACATATCAAACATAAAGATTAGAAACATAGTTAAAAAAATTAATAATTGTTAATCAATAATAATCCTAATTTTTTTTTTAATAATTAAAAAGGGTATTTCGTTAGTTGTATAGAAGTAATATAACAAAAGCTCATCATCAGCTTTTTCTGTTTATAATGACAAAAGTAAATAGCATTTGTAACCATCATAGAAGTTCACAAACCTGAAAACGTTCGTACTGGTAAAGAAAAACGTTTAGTATCAAGTTTTATTTGATTTAAAAAGGTAATAAAAACTAAAATTGTTAATACTTTAATGTCTTTCCCATATAACTGTTTTTTATTTATTAATTATTGGTGGCTACATGTTTCGACCTAACAGTCATCATCAGGCCTCTAAAATTATCAACTAAAGTAAAATCTCAACCTTAAAATTCTTAATATACTTACAATTAATAAATAAATTAATAAATTAAAATTAAACAGTTTATGTCAAAATGACAATATAAATTAAACAAAATGACAATATAAATTAAACGAGAAAGGTATATAAAATTAAAATAAATATAAAAATAATTTAAATAAAAACAAAAATATGGTTTAAGAAAAAGAAAATCATTTTCAAAATTAACAACTTCATTTAAACATGCATCTGGTTCTAAATTTTTATGTTTAACAATTTCTGTTATCTCCAAAAAATTTAATTTTAGACTTTTATTGCAAATATGTAGAATTTTGTAGATACTTGTATAATTAAAACAATGGTTATATTCTAATATATGATTAGCGAAAGAAGATTTATTATATAAATTGATATCAACATTATTGTTTTTGATGTAAGAAAAATGTTCTGCTATTCTTGTTCGAAATTTACGGCCGGTTTGTCCAATATAAAAAGAGCTACAGCTACCACAGTTTAATTTGTAAACACCAGATTTATTCAGAATATCAACTTTATCTTTGCTATTGACAAGTAAAGATTTTAAATTAAATTTAGATAAAAAAGAAATATTAATATTATGCTTTTTAAATAAATTTTGAAATTGAAAAGAAGAGCGACCAATGTAAGGAAGAGAAAAATATGTCTTTTTAATGTTATCTGAAAGTGGAGTAAGAGTTGAAATGTTTTAAATATTAATTGAAGTAAAAATTTTATTTTGAAGTTTTTTGGTCATATCTAAAGGATAATTATTATTATTTGCTAAATTATAATTTATTAAAATTAAATTTATCAAGAGGTAATTTGTATAAACGATTAAAAAAGAATCTAAAAGATGACATTTTGTGTGAAAAAGGATGAAAAGAAAAAAAAGGAATGATTTGATCAGTAGTAGTATTTTTACGATGGTTACCAATTTTTATAGAATTATTTACTCTATTTAAAGATAAATCTAGAAAGTTAAAAACGTTATTAGATTCTTTTTCAAATGTGAATTTAATGTTAGAATGTAATGAATTTAGAATGCTAAAACAAAAGTCTAGGTCATAATTATTACCTTTAAATACAACCAAAATATCGTCAATATATCTTTTATAGCAAATAAAATGTTTTTTAATTAAATTATTCAAAAAAAGGTTCTTCATTTCTAAGTTAGTAATGAAAATTTCAGCCAGTATAGGTGAAAGATTGTTACCCATACAGACCTGTTTTTTGAATATAAGTTTGATCATTAAAATTGAAAAAAATTTGATTTAAACATAATTTTAGACAATCAGATAATCTGATTGTCTAAAATTATGTTTAAATCAACGCTAATGCAATTAAAATGTATTAGAAATAGCCGACAATGCAAATTAAATCGAAAGAAAAATTACTTACAATTTAGCGAACAGCGTTTTAACAAATACAAAGAAAAGTTATTTATACCACATATTTGAGTCTATAGTAAAACGCAATATTTTTATTCTCTCCATTTTTAGAGGATCTGCTTTTCCAATTAGACGAATGAAGGGAAATCAGTAATTGTCTTCAGTTTTATTAAACACATAGAAAAATTGTTCATCAGCACCAAATCTTGTTGTCTTGGTGGATGGTAAATTTTGCTTCAATCTGATTTTCATGTATTTTGAATACTTGGCATATGTAGTTTCTTTAATAATTTGACTAGTAACCAATTTAATAGTTTTACTGTTTTAATGGTAGTAACATAAAAAACATTTTTATAAGATAGTCTTGCTTTAAGCAAACATTGTTTGGAACACTCACGCCTTGGTTCGGACTCTTCTTTCTTTTCTTTGGTATTTTTTTTCTAAATCCTCTTAAATTATTTGTTATTATATTGAAATGAATTGCTTTTTAGTTTTTCTCAAATCAAATCAAAATAGATTTATTTCTTCAAAACATAGCATTAAACAAATTTTATAAGATTTACAGAAAATTTACAGAAATTACTGGCCACAGAGGCGGTGCCCTTGCGTGGCCAAAAGTCTTATATTATACCACTTATACTTGTTATTATAATTGTCTTTTTTTTCTTCTACACTAGTGCTTTTTATTTCAATTCTTTAAACAATCTTTTCGGCTTCAAGGGATATTTTCTTATGTTTTCACATTGACCAGCAATTTATTTAGGAGGTTTTTATGTTCATCACCAACTTCTTCTAGATCTTTAGGGGGTACTCTTGACAAAACGCGCCTTTTAAGAAGAGGTATGATTTTATAAAACCAGATGTGATATTTTTATCAGAATTTTTTGCAACAGTTTGCGTAAGAGCTTTTAATAGAGAAAAAAATCTATTTTTTGGAACCATTGATTTTCTGCGTTCAGCTGTTTTTATAAATTTAAAATATACAACGTCTAGGGACTGCGTTATAAGAGTCGAATTGGAAGGTAAGAAGACAAAAGAAATATTTTCTTTTTGACAAAGTTCTACACAATTCACTAAAATAGACAAATTAGCCCCGATTAGTATTTTGAGACCATTGAACTGTTTGCAATAACGTATAACAATAGTATTGAGCTAATCTTCAAAACCATCCAGAAGGTGACTTTAGATCCTCCTATGAACCATGATTCGTACTTATGCATGAAACGGTGTCTTTTTTAGGTGCTAATTAAATCTATTTTTTGTTAGAGATTGTATATGTGAAAGTGGTGTAAATCGGACTGTGCGTTAAAGTAAAAAATAAGTGCGCTGGTACGAGGAGAGTGCAGCGAGGAGCGAAGAGAAGTTGGCCGGCACCCATCAAGTGAAAAACACGTAAGAAAAAACAAACGTGCAATAGGTGCATTGTTAAAAGCACTACGGCGTAAACGTGATCTAAAGCAATCAAGATCACCGCTAGTTTTTTGAAACCAAATTGCAGGGTGATGATTTTCTAAATACGTGGCTTGACGTTTTGTACGAAAAAAACAACCCAGAGAATTGGTTGATAAACGCCTTTGTTGTCATTTGACTTACGTTATTATCGTTGTTACCTACAAGAATTACTAAGAATTCACACCTAGTAGATGCTTTTGTAGCCGTCCGCCTAAATGCGTAGTGTATTTTTGTCGTTACCGACTACAAATATTCAGAAGCTACACCTTGATAACAAAAAGCTGCGTTGTACGAGCTAGAGTAAGCCGAGGCGATTGAACCAGCCGTTACAAGTTAAAGCGCATAAATTCCTCACAAGTCCTAAGAAAACGAGATCGTGCAAGTTTTCTTTTTTAAATGTACTGAACTCTATAATAAAATCAACGGTCGAAGAGGCCAAAATATTGAGATACCACTACAATACGGCAAACGGTGGACCTAAAATCACATAGCCAAATGACGACGTACAGAGCTACAAAGGATTTAAGACCCGAGCATGCAATCATAAGAGAAGTAGCCGAATTGCTATGATTGGTACTTCTCTCTAAGCGTTTTGTTTCCTTTTTAAGGATTATTGTTTGCGACCTGGATTGCCGCTAATATTCGTCTCATCGTAGTTTATAGTATGGGATAGCGGAATATCTTTAAGAGATTTTTTAAAGTAGTCATTGATGGTTTTCGGAAACATTTTTGTACGCGTACATTTTATATTTTGATACTTATGGATGGATATTTTCTCTTTATGGCGTTTCAGAAACGATTTAGCAAAGTCTTTGTCCGGTAATTTCTTGTATGCCCATTTTGTCCAAATATAACTTCACGAGCATTTTGGCATCATAGTTTTAATTTATTGATTAAAATTTTATATGCGTTCATTAAAAATTATTTTTGAAGAGGAAATGGAAAATTGAATATTTACGTTTTTTTGATGTTATCAATTTTTCGATTCTGAAATGGGTGCACTTGTTTTACTTGTGATTTTGGAATTTTGTTGTGGTCGACTTTTGGTTTACCATGATTTTTTTACGACTCTTATTCTTTAATCAATATTTTTTTAATTAATTAACAAACGTTCATCGGCGAATTTTTTATTTCCAGATTATTCAAATAATTTAATTTTTTTTTGTAAATTTGGTTTAATCATTTCATTTTTCTAATAGTAAAAATAACTACGAAACTGTTAGTTATAAAAGCAAAGCCTTTGTGGTTCGCTAATAAATGTCAAAGACATCTTTTCTGCCTGCTTACATAACACTAACAATCACGTTTATCCAGTCTGATTAATCGAAAAAAAAATTTTTTTCGCTTTAATTCACTATTAAAATTAATAACCTAATCTTCGTATACGTTACTTAACGCCTAATGTCGTAATAATTAAGTGCTTTTCGAGATTAGTTGACTTGCGTTTATGATAATTAGCAGTTAAATATTTTACCAAATAAGTATATAACAATTGCCTTAAGTATCAATCAAAAAACGTGTGTACATTTTAACAACAAAGTTGAACAAATCGATTAAACTAAAAAATTAAGTATGGCGTAAAAATTAGATGAAATAAGATAGGACAGAATTTAACAGTGTTCACAGTCTGTTCGTTTCTTTCTGGACCGCCGTCAGGTCATCTAACTACGATATTATAAGTCATGTCCGTCTGGCCTATTCTGTTCACTCGATCAATCATGCATTAAGACAAGATTATAGTTCTTCTTTTATATTTAACATGCAAGATGAAGTGGTTTTAAGTTACCTATGTGTTATTAACCGCTTGGAATATGCTACTTGGCTTTCGTATTTTTTTGTAATTGTTACCATGCGTGTTTTATATATCTATTAAACGCGGTAATTCTGTAATATACGCATTCGTATTATTTACTTATTACATTTATATACATTTTTAACCAAACATTTATTAATTATTTTGTCACTCCTAACAACTATAAATGATTTTGGCAAGTAATTTATCATTACGTATAATTTAACTGATGCAATTTTTTTATACGTAACCACAGTATGTACGGTAATTCGTTTTTGTGGTAAGATAAAATTAAGTTTTTTATAGTAAATAAAACAATTAAGTTTTCTTCAACAAATATTGTAGTTTCTCGAATTAATAAAATAAATATCTAATTATTTTTTGTTAATTATCGATAAATAAACAGTAAATTCAAATACTTTCACTATTATCCTCACTTCTTATAATAATAATTTTTATGTTAAATAAAGTAAGTTTAAAAGCGTAGGTATATCATAAATCAATAGATCAAATAATTGCATACCAAACCTGTGTAATAACAAATGTTCAAACCAAATTACTCCCACGCAAACGTGTAAGCAAAAATAAATCTTATTTAAAAATCTCGGCCATTGTTAAATACATGTAGAGTCGTGTGGTACAAAAAATTATAACATATACATTCAGTTATATGTTTTAATTAATTTATTGGTTAAGGAAAGCATGAATCTGTCGTGTCTGATTGATTTTACAAAAATTGAATATCGCAGCCTATTTCTGTGTTTCATGTAAAGCACATTTTTAAGAATAAAAATAAAATATCTTTGTACATTAAAAATTTTTAATAAGAAACAAACAATTTAAGATTTATAAAGTTGTACACTCGTGAAAAGAAAAAAACGGGACACCACTTCTTTCTAAATACAAATATACAGCTGTGTAAACTGGGTTTAACTATACGCTACAACAACACAAATCTTAAATAGTTTAGTTATTTAGCATTGTTCTTAACTGTAAAAAACTCTTTTTGATATTGTTGTATGTTACGTTTTAGTACAACTATGTTAAAAGACCATTTTTTCGGTTAGTACAGTTTAATGTATTTGGATAATAAAATATCTCAAGGTATAATCGACCCGAAACCGGGATCCAGTTAATTTTTTATTGTCCGGCCCAATAACCGTCACGAAATCGGACCGGATTTTGGGCCTGGTCAGGCCAAAGCTCAAATTTATAATCTGTAAAAAAGCTTTGATTGCATTTTTTAGATAGAACAAAAAGTTCGAGTAGATATTCTTAAATAATCTAATCATAATAAAATACTGTTACGTGCATAAATTTAAAAAATACACTACCCTGTATATTGGTTTAATTAAAATGACTTTTCTATTTCTGGACGCCATCTATTGGGCTCGTTGGCCCCTTTGTATTGAGAGGACGAGCTATGGGCATTTTGACTTTAACATCGTTCATGATATAACCTATGTCTGCTTGAATTAAAAATCGTTTTCTTAAAACATCCACGTGTTGTGACACGATGGGTAATGAAAGTATCTTTACTTAACTAATTTAATCCACGCAGGGTAAGTGGCTTTTATTCTTTTTTTGATTAAAGGTAATTTTTATGTCTTTTCGTTAGCGCCATGTGCTACCTCCTAAGTATGGGTGTTCTTGTCTTAGTTTAAAATCTACAAGGGAAAATTATAATCGGAAGCTGTAGACCTAAGAACGCTGCGATACAAGGGCAGAATTTCAATGCGGAGGCAATTAATACCGTTAAGTAATATCATCTAAGTACCGGACACGATTGAATTTCTCTTTGGAGGCAATAAATTAATACCATCGTAGACGAAAAGACATTGTAACAGCATACGATAAGTTTCGGTTCTATTACTTTCTTTTAAATGTTTCTTTTACCTGTGGTAGTTTGTGAGTCGCCAGGTAGACACGATTATTTTCAGGAGGTTTCATTACAAGAAGTCAGTAGGAAAACGTTTTCTAAGATTACACCTGAATCTTAGTAAGTCAATTTTTGACTTTAATTATTCGTTGTCGCTACGGTGCTACTCACAATCATATTTACTAATCGTGTGGAAACGTCCAACTTGATTTGCTTCTTATTATTGTTACTCAATTAGTTTAAGTAAATTACTATCGCATGCTAATTACGTCAACTGTCAATTATTACTATTATTAATATAATTTACTTACGAAGATTTTTTATATGTTCTGTTGGTTACACTTTTGCTTTAAGTGTAGTGTAAGTTGCCGATCTTCTGATATTTTACTAACTACATATATTTCTACTCGGACTAAAATTTATTCACTGTGATGCTATCCACTTATCTTGTAATTGTTATTGATTCAAATTATAATCTATTATTCTTCTAGAGTAATTAAAATGCAATTGTTGTTAACGATTTGGTTTCTTTCTGCGTTCCCTCCAACTTTACGAACCTAAAACTTCGTTACAAGCTTGGACCTTCTGTTTTGATCGAGGCAGAAGTGTTAATTATAAAAGATCTGGCGCCTTGATCATTATTCACTTGAACCTCCCCTATCTCCGACTATGTGAGTTGGCCGTGCAAGGTTCGTAAGACCTATAAGCTTGTAGCAATACGTTTAAGTAATTAAGTTGGTTTTTCAAATATAATTTTTGGTCTAATTATATTAAACTCAATCGTACAGAAACATATTAAAAACAGTAAATCGTAAGTATTAATGTTTTATTTTTTATATAAAAGCTACTTAATACAAATTTTATTTATCAGCATTGATTTTTTCGGGTTGGCCGCAAGAAAAGTAAAATATTGCTCATATTTTACTTTTTTGCAATTCATTTTTATCATTGTCGATTGTTGATTTGTTTCGCAACTGCATAGTAGACGAAGTGGTTACCAAACCGACACTTCTTCGTCAATTGTAGTGATTTCCACTACTTATCTGATTTAAAACGGAAACTATGCGTGGTATATAAGCTTATGTACGACGGTTGATGTTATTTGGTCTTTGAATATGACTGCGTTCAAATGTTTAAAGAAATTTGACGGATGTGTAACGTCTCGTTAGAATTCATTACAATTAAAATTCAATTTTGCATTCGTTTATTTTCTGCAACTAATTTGCATTTAAATTTATTTAGTTTGGCAACGTCGCGTCGTACTTCAAATCGACCGAGCAATCGATTTTTGTTGGTACTTCCGTTTGAACCATCTTTAGGCTTGCACGTAGTAAGTGTTGCAAGAAAGCCAAACTTTCTTAATTATGGCGTGAAAACGCATACGATTTATTTTTATTGTTTCCAACCAATGGCTGGTAAGTTTAGCTTTATTCCGATATAATTTTTCTATTAAATTCAATATTTTTAGTGATTTCGTAATATGACGCAATGCATTAACAAAGGAATTTTTTCTCAATGCCGTTGTACGTAAACCAACGTAAGTTATTCATTTGGAATTAGAATCATTCTAATTATTTATATTTGGGGTCTTTTTTCTTTATTGGACTTTTTCTTTACTGCATTTTTCGTTATTGGAGTTTTCTTTACTGGATTTTTCTTCATTGAATTTATATCTTTTGGTTTTATGTCTGCTGTTTTTGCTTTCCAATCTACATTCGTTTGATTCGTTATTTTTATCATTTGAACAAAGAATGTGCTATAAATAGAAGATCTCAGATAACGTCATATATGGTGAGTCTTGAACTTATTCTACTACGTATTTCATTTTAAATTCAAATTAATTAAATTGTGTTATCAAAAACTTTTCGGAATACATACTCTGTAACAAATTAAATGTTTATTACTTTTGAATTTAATATCGATTAATAGTTAGTTATAAATTTTTATGCTTTTTATTTATCACCAGTTTAAAGGTGGTTGGCGCCCAAATATTGTTTTAATCCAAATAATGTTCATTTTTTTTCTTTAATGTAAGTAGTTCCTGTAATACGTTATAATTGCAAATAAATTAAAGGAATTCACGCCTGCGTATTTTAGTTTCATTCAAGCTCACACCCAGAGGTCTGTGTTCCGACTGCTGCCGTGGTAACTAAGAATTTTTGCTTTCGATATATGTATATGTATTTATATTGCACATTTATTATTATTATGTGTGTGTTTTTATTTTTTTATTACAGATGTCCTGTCATCGTATTGAACGACAACATATAAGATGATATAAAGTTTGCGACTAAAAGTAAATTTAAGTCAGTATGATAGTTTAATATGCTGACGGCTGACGGTTAATGAATATAATTGAAGCAAATTACATAAAGCAAAATTCTACGTTACAAAAGAAGTAGTGCGCACAAAGCTGACATAAGTAAAGTAATAAATATAAATGCTAGAAGATCTATGCTATACCAAATAATGCGCATAAAGTAATTTAGCGAAGTCATACAAAACTGATATAGGTGTGAGTCTTCTTTTGTCCCTTTCAATTATGATAAAGCGGTGAACTCCACAGGTTACATACATATTCCAAAAACAGCCGGGCACAAAAATAGTATGGTTGCTTCCGGAACTCGCTAGGAACATCGCGTAATTAATACAAAACACCGAATTCGACCTGAAATACGTTTTCGTTTTCCCTAGCACATCCGATGTCTTAAAATAACACCCAGGTTAGTGAACGTTTACCAGCGGTTTTCAACCGGCAAAGAAAAAGTAAAAATAGACGTTTGACAGCGATATAACATTTGTCCTACTCATAAGGAGAGTTAGTAGCGTACTTAGACAGTGCAATCGTTAGTTTTGACTAAGAATAAATAATAATAAACAAAGCATGTGACACGGGTTTCTTCCAAAAAGTTCTATTGGGTTACGTGTTTCATAAAAATATTATTATTACAATTTTGTTACAAATCATAACAAAGCGATACAAAAAATACATAACAGTATTAAATATTCTCGGTCGAAACTGTTAGTATGCCATATTACAGTATCGTGCATCTCATTTTTTTAATACAATACAGGAACCACTGTTGCATTACTTTAATTAATTTTAAAAACTCCAATCGTCCTTAATCGTCATTGTTTGTTTTTAAGGATCTGTAAGCTTTCACATTAATCAAGGTCACTTTTGGTGTTTACTTGTTCAGCTAAAGAAGTGTCTTTTATACTATGTTTTCTTTGTTTTTCCAATATATACTTGATTAGATTACAGTTTTTACAATTAATTTTATATATTCCCGATTTATCTTACTACTAAGTTTTACGGATTGTCCAAGATACTTTGTAATTTGTTATTATAGCTTGTGACTGCTCTAAAATCTAACTTTAAAAATATTTCAGAAAGACCCGGTATATGCAGCATTCATTGGTAATTTAACATTTCATTGTTAAAACTATTGTATACTGCAATCTTTTTAATAAACCGAATTTTTTTCTTAAAATTCTATTTTGATAAAAAAAAATTCAATAAACGTAAAAAATTTAGAATTTAAAATGTCAACAATTTTTTCAGGATTACAAATTTTAGTTATCGATGATATCAAACATATCATCTATATATCTTAGCCAAACTCTGAGAAAATATTCTACATCTCGTTCTAAATCAGCTTATAATTTTCTCATAAATAAATTCGCAGTAAACGGTGATAAATTGTTTCTCATCACAGTGCTATGTTCTTGTGTATAAAATTGATCGTTAATTAGAAAGTTGTCTCACGTATACATAATTCTGTTAATTTTATTAAATTCAACAAATCAAACCGAAAAAGTGCATTTTAAAAATCATCCTGCTTTCAGTATTAAAAAAAAACTCAAAAATAATTGTAGAAAGGTTAAAAACCGCTCTCACCCCTTTGTACTTTTTTTAAATATTTTCTTTAGGAGTGATAATGCAGCTCTAAGATTTTTTTAACAGAAAGGCTTACTCATCTTTTTTTTGACTCTTGTAAAAACTCGTTTTTTTGCATAGTTTTGAAGGCAAGAAATGTTTTCTAAAACACTGATAAATGATATTCTTAGTATAAACTTAATAAAATTGTAATGCAAAATTTAGTTGGTGGTAGACACAAAGACAAAACTTTTTTACTACAAATGTTCAAGGTCACCTCCACCTTTATTAATACAGAAGTCAATTAGACATAAAAAATTAAATAGCGCGCTTCTTAAAACGTAGTGCGTTTACAGCATTTTGAGTTCTGTTCTACAGTTGTTTGGAATTATTAATTTAAACTTTGTACCCTTGTGTTTTTAACACACTCTAGATCAAAAAGCTTCAAGGATTTAAATCTGGAGACCGCGAAAGACATTAAATGGGTGTTTGTTGTCTCCTCCCAAGTAACAATTTTATATTTTATAACGTATGAGAGAACGTTCACAAAACAAGATTTATAAAACACTTTTTGTCCTAAGAACGTAACTAAAACGTTCTTACAGTCGCTATAAATGCAAAATGGGCACGTATTTATAAAACATATTCGTTTTTTAACGTGTTTTATAAAGCCAACAAAACACTGTTATGGGATAGTTACGTAACCGTTATATATCAATTACTACAAAACAGTTTCATGAAGATTTTATAGTTGGGTGACTCTTTTATTACAATAGTTTTGATGAAGTTACAAAACATTCTTGTAGTCTAGAGCAGCTTCAATAAAATCAAACAGTTATTAAGTACTACTTTTCGGAACTTAATTATTCTTGTTATTTAATTAATCTAAAACAGATGGCTATTTCATGAAAAATGGCAACGTATAAAAGTATATATTATTTACACGAAATTTAATGAGATGAATCTACACGGACGTCGTTTTTTGATACGAAGGAAATTTTACTGTCAATTATGAAGTAGATAGGTCGAAATTTTAAGTGCGCCGCAGGTTTAATGAGTATTTAAACAAAAATTTAAAAACCAAATAAACAACAAAAAGTTTAAATTTCAATTTGTTATCATAAAACCACAATAGTAGATAGATACCAGTATAAGAAGTTTTAATTGATGTGTTTTTGTTGTCGAGGTAGTAAAATATAAGTTATTTTATGTTCCTCGAGAATGGCGGCCATGTAAATATATGCGAGTACATTTTCAAAATGGTCCCTTTTTAATAGAACATTTTTATTACCAAATTTACTCTTATACAACAATTATGATGCATATAGAAAACTTATAAAACGTTCAAATTTAATTACCTTAGTTTATGTAAAAATTAACACGACAGCATCGTATTTTACAAATGTGATTATATTTTGATGAATTTTTAATCGCGCATTCAGTAATAAAAAGTTAATAAAAATGGTCGAGCAGGCGAATCACATATAAAGCAGCGTAATTAAACAATAAGCTGCGATCCATTTATTATTAATCCTTTGGAAAGAATTATTTTAGCTTCTTCGACAAACGGTTGCAGATATTCTGGAAAATCAGGTGATTTTCTCTTACGCCGGTATATCCAAATTGTTTTATAACTATATTTAACATAATAATTTTGCGCTTTAATAGCAGTATTGCTCTATAACTGCTTTTCTCTTATTATATAACTGAGGGTTTGTGTCCTTTTAATTAACAGTTGTATTGGAACTTTTATCATAAGTAATCTGATGCAAAAAGCAAAATTTTTATATAATATTACTAATACAACAATTATATAACGTAGTCGCATACTGTATTAAAACAGTTGTATAAAACAGTTCTAAAGTGATAAATGACATAGCTTTATAGCTATTATAAATCAATGAATATTTGTAAGGGGTGAATGTTTTATAACTAATATTATATAAACGTTTACAAAACACTTTTATACTAATCTCATAAACAGTTTTATAATTTTGTTGTAAGAACGTTCTAAACATTGATTTAAAAAACAATTTTGAATAGATAACAAAATAATCTTGCAGACAACTTTAATAGAACCATTTTACATTTAGAGAGCAACAACATAACTACAATAAAATTGAAAAGTTTTCTAATTTAAGAATTATATAACTACTTTGTAACTTGGGCTACAATCCATTTACCAGCAAATTGTTCATTAAGATCTTCTCTTACGCACGTCCAAATGAGATGGTGCACCGTCGTGCATAAAGAACACGTTTTGTCGCAAATTAAAGGGCAAATCTTCTACTAATTCTGGCAAACGTTTTTAAAGAAAACGAAAATAACCAGCGCCATCCAGGCAATCGGCAATAACTTTTGTACTGGCTGGATGTGGAATGGACGAAGTAATTGATCTCGAAAAATCCGACTTACAGTACTTTTTGGAATCGCAATTTTTGTTGAAATGTTCTAGTACTGGTCTCAAGATTGTCATCAATTCTTCGAAGAACAACATCTTCTTCAATGGGTGTTCGAGCTTGTCGAAGTTTTCTAGCCTTATTTCTAACTTGCTTGAAACTTCCTGTTTTTCGATTCGAGTAAAAAATTTGTGATTTGGAATTCTTTGATTTGGATAATTCTTTCGATACACCTAACCACTTTCGATGCAGCTTATGGGAAAGTTAATAGAAAGATTTTGTTTTGTATTGTGAATGATACCTAGAAAAACCCCAAGAAACGTCGTTTAAAAATGTAATTGAGGTATAAATTCAGGAAATGTGTATTATCCAACCACTCTAAATCGAAGGTAAATGAAGAAAATCCACAAATCAGTACCAAAGTGATAAACATAATTCAGGACGCGAAGTAATAACATTCTACTGAACTTTCATTGTTTATGATTTTGAAACGAATATACACAACGTTTCGATTGGTGTGGTATCTGCAATCGCCATCAGGTGAATACTAACAAACTTAGAAACTACTGGAGCTTATATACTAAAGACATGTTTGATGAAGCGTTCAAGCGTACAAAATCAACTTAGCGTAACAGATTAATTAACAAAATTACTTAGTGAAGTTTAAATTCTTTTAGAGGTTCGATTAGTGGTTTCCATATGTTGCTTATTTTGACAATTGGCTGGCTGAAAATTTCTTTGTTGTTGTTGATGAATGGCGCTTCTTTAAATTTTCGTTTGTACCAATGTTCCTCTCTGTGTATGATTTTTGCTTCCGACCATTTCATTCGATGTTGGTTATCCCACGAATGTTGCGCGATGCCGGACTTAGAAGTCTCTCCTCTCTGTGTGTGCGTCTGATGTTCTTTCAGTCTGATGTCAAGTGGTCTTTTGGTTTCCCCCACGTATGACTTGCGACATTCACATGGAACTTGGTAAATACAGTTTTGGGAATCTCGACTTGTTTGTGGCTTTGTGTTGGAAATTATACTTCTAATGATGGTCGATGATTTGAACACTGTATTTAAGTTGTAGCTTTCCCCTATACGTTTTATTGATTCTGATAAACCTTTGACATAAGGGATGCTCAGCAGTGAATTGGGCAGTTTTTCTGTTTTAGGTTGTTTCTTGGTGTTCAATTGCTTTTTCTGTAAAACCTCTCCTACAGTCTTTTCTGGATAACCATTCTGCTTTAGATCGTTTCTAATGTTTTTGATTTCTTCTAGTAGCCCTTTCTCTGTGTTGCACAACCTGTACGCTCTGTCGATTAGAGATTTTACTACTTCCCTCTTCGTAGATGTGGAATAGTTGGATTCAAAGTTAAGATCTCGACCGGTGTGTGTCGGTTTCCTGTAGACAGTCGTTTCCATAATTCCCTTGTTCTTTGTTACGTGAACGTCTAAAAAAGGAAGTGAGTTCACCTTTTCCTTTTCCATAGTGAATTTGATGGATGGTTTGATGTTGTTCAGATGTTGTAGAAAACGGTCTAGTTGCCGATTACTGTGGTTCTAAATTATGAAGGTATCGTCAACATATCTAAGCCATGTTTTGGGTTTAAATTTTGATTTCTCTATGGTCTGGGATTCAAACCAGTTTATGTAGATGTTAGCGACTACTGTTGATAGAGATGAACCCATTGGTAGTTCTTCGTCTTGAGTGAAGATCTGTCTTTCTCCTGAAAGTTCGAGCTCTTGAGGCAACATTCTAGGAGCTTTATTATTCCTTCTACCGGCAGCGTGGTTTGTTCCTGGAGTTTTTCATCTTCTTGGAGCTTCGTTTGGATGATTTTCAATGCTTCTTCAACTGGCACATTAGTATAAAGACGTTGAAGCTGACTAATTGATCCCGTGGTTGTAACTCTATTGTTTTCAGAATCTCAACGAAATGTTTGGAGTCTTTGACAAAAAATGAGCCGTTTTTCTGTAGTGGTTTCACAATTGGCAGTAGAAATCTGGATAGCTGGTATGTAGCCCACATAGGAAAGAACAACCAAAAACAGAAGAACTGCCCAATTCACTGCTGAGCATCCCATATGTCAAAGGTTTATCAGAATCAATAAAACCTATAGAGAAAAGCTACAACTTAAATACAGTGTTCAAATCATCGACCACCATTAGGAGTATAATTTCCAACACAAAGCCACAAACAAGTCGAGATTCCCAAAACTGTATTTACCAAGTTCCATGTGAATGTGGCAAGTCATATGTGGGGGAAACCAAAAGACCACTTGACATCAGACTGGAAGAACATCAGACGCACACACAGAGAGGAGAGACTTCTAAGTCCAGCATCGCGCAACATTCGTGGGATAACCAACATCGAATGAAATGGTCGGAAGCAAAAATCATACACTGAGAGGAACATTGGTTTAAACGGAAATTTAAAGAAGCGGCATTCATCAACAACAACAAAGAAATTTTCAGCCAACCAAGTGTCGAGATAAGCAACGTATGGAATGCACTAATCCAACCTCTAAAATAACTTAAACTTCACTAAGTAATTGTGTTAATTAATCTGTTACGCTAAGTTGATTTTGTACGCTTGAACGCTTCATCGAACATGTCTTTAGTATATAAGCTCCAGTAGTTTCTAAGTTTGTTAGTATTCACCTGATGACAATTGCAGATACCACAGCAATCGAAACGTTGTGTATATTCGTTTCAAAATAATAAACAATGAAGGTTCAGCAGAATGTTATTACTTCGCATCAAGCAACATTGTTTAATACATTCAAATAATTCAGGATGTTCGCAGTTTTATTAAGAAAAACAAGTTTGATTCTTATCACATCAAACAATACCAAGCTTTAAGTAATATAGATTTTTAAACTCAAAAATTTTGCTTTCAATAGGTTAATAATAAAATCAACGAAGAGCTCAATTTTGTTGATAAAATTCTATTTTTGGATGAAGAAACGTTTCACAATAATTAGAATATAAATAAACATAATTGGCATCATTATTCAGTTAATAATCCACAGTTCTTAAAAGTGGTTGATCATCAGCACCAATAGTAAGTTAATTTACGAAGTGCTTTATTAAATTGTAATGTGATTGGTGTTTTTATAGAAGGATTACTAAAGAAAGATATTTAGAGTTTTTGGAAAATGATTTACCAGAACTTTTGAAAGATATCAAACTAGATACAAATTTGATGAATGTTGTTTTAACACGATGGCGCTGCTCTACACTACGCAATGAACGTTAGGCAATATCGCTAATCTTACTTCATGATTTTTTCTTTTGGGGGTATGTTAAATTAAAAGTTTACCCGCTCACTACAAGCTAAAAATATAATATCACAACTGTGTTTCAATGCATTTCTGCTCAAATTCTGTTACGGGTAAAACTTTTGTTTTTGGAACGGATTAAAAGCAAAGCACGGTCAGCATTTTGAATATTTACTATTTAGCTTTTTTTGTTTGTTTCATTGATTTTTTTAAGTTTAAAAAACTATTTTGTGGTTTAGTTATTAATACATTATTTTTATCAGCTTATTAATGTGAAGTAATAACATTCTGTTGAACTTTCATTGTTTATTATTTTTGAAATGAATATACACAACGTTTCGATTGCTGTGGTATCTGCAATCGTCATCAGGTGAATACTAACAAACTTAGAAACTACTGGAGCTTATATACTAAAGACATGTTCGATGAAGCGTTCAAGCGTACAAAATCAATTTAGCGTAACAGATTAATTAATTAACAAAATTACTTAGTAAAGTTTAAGTTGTTTTAGAGGTTCCATAATTGGTTTCCATATGTTGCTTATCTCGACACTTGGCTGGCTGAAAATTTCTTTGTTGTTGTTGATGAATGCCGCTTCTTTAAATTTCCGTTTGTACCAATGTTCCTCCCTGTGTATGATTTTTGCTTCCAACCATTTCATTCGATGTTGGTTATCCCACGAATGTTGCGCGATGCCGGACTTAGAAGTCTCTCCTCTCTGTGTGTGCGTCTGATGTTCTTTCAGTCTGATGTCAAGTGGTCTTTTGGTTTCCCCCACGTATGATTTGCCACATTCACATGGAACTTGGTAAATACAGTTTTGGGAATCTCGACTTGTTTGTGGCTTTGTATTGGAAACTATACTCCTAATGGTGGTCGATGATTTGAACACTGTATTTATGTTGTAGCTTTTGCCTATACGTTTTATTGATTCTGATAAACCTTTGACATATGGGATGCTCAGCAGTGAACTGGGCAGTTCTTCTGTTTTAGGTTGTCCCATGGTGTTTAATTGCTTTTTCCGTAAAAGTTCTCCTACAATCTTTTCTGGATAACCATTCTGCCTTAGATCGTTTCTAATGTTTTTGATTTCTTTTCGTAGCCCTTTCTCTGTGTTGCACAACCTGTACGCTCTGTCGATTAGAGATTTTACTACTCCCCTCTTCGTAGATGTGGAATGGTTAGATTCAAAGTTGAGATATCGACCGGTGTGTGATATCTCAACTTTGAATCTAACCATTCCACATCTACGAAGAGGGGAGTAGTAAAATCTCTAATCGACAGAGCGTACAGGTTGTGCAACACAGAGAAAGGGCTACGAGAAGAAATCAAAAACATTAGAAACGATCTAAGGCAGAATGGTTATCCAGAAAAGATTGTAGGAGAACTTTTACGGAAAAAGCAATTAAACACCATGGGACAACCTAAAACAGAAGAACTGCCCAGTTCACTGCTGAGCATCCCATATGTCAAAGGTTTATCAGAATCAATAAAACGTATAGGGAAAAGCTACAACATAAATACAGTGTTCAAATCATCGACCACCATTAGGAGTATAGTTTCAATACAAAGCCACAAACGAGTCGAGATTCCCAAAACTGTATTTACCAAGTTCCATGTGAATGTGGCAAATCATACGTGGGGAAACCAAAAAGACCACTTGACATCAGACTGAAAGAACATCAGACGCACACACAGAGAGGAGAGACTTCTAAGTCCGGCATCGCGCAACATTCGTGGGATAACCAACATCGAATGAAATGGTTGGAAGCAAAAATCATACACAGGGAGGAACATTGGTACAAACGGAAATTTAAAGAAGCGGCATTCATCAACAACAACAAAGAAATTTTCAGCCAGCCAAGTGTCGAGATAAGCAACATATGGAAACCAATTATGGAACCTCTAAAACAACTTAAACTTTACTAAGTAATTTTGTTAATTAATTAATCTGTTACGCTAAATTGATTTTGTACGCTTGAACGCTTCATCGAACATGTCTTTAGTATATAAGCTCCAGTAGTTTCTAAGTTTGTTAGTATTCACCTGATGACGATTGCAGATACCACAGCAATCGAAACGTTGTGTATATTCATTTCAAAAATAATAAACAATGAAAGTTCAACAGAATGTTATTACTTCGCATCAAGCAACATTGTTTAATACATTCAAACAAAAGCTTATTAATGTATTGTTATGAACATTTTAGCTATGTTGCGTTGGCTGTTTTTCTATTTATTCATCTGCATTCAAAATTCTCACATAAAAACGTCAATTTTGCATTTTGTATCTATCTACCTTTTACGTGGAATCCAAATATAATAAAAATATACAGGGTGTTTCATTTGAAAGAAACTGAAAAAAATTACGTTTTGCGTAAATAATGATTCTATGTGGTTTTGCGTATTTTCAAAAATTATAAACAAATGTAAAAATGTTCATAAGAGCCTGGCACCGTGGCTCCAAAGTTGACTTTAACGTGACATCTTTAACAACGGTTAATGATAGAGCAATACAATGTTATAAATTCTAAATAGGACAGAAAACCAAAAAATTCAAAAATATATAAAAAAAGTTTGGGTTGTCAGATTTTTGTGAAACACCTTGTATGTACTTAAATATTTTTAAAATGTAGGCCAATTCATTATGTATTACCGTACCAAAGTTCGTCGTAATGTGTCTAATAGTTAAGGAGCAATCCTCCGATTACTCAGTAAACACGTACCCTGTATATATTTATTAGCTACGTCAAATAACATTTTTTCCAACAAGATTTTTTATCAAAATAATTAAAAATTGTTTAACTGTAGTCTATTACATAATTTAAACACTTGAGATAAGTACAGAAAACCATCAAGTAGTGGAACAAGTTATGTTAGTACTATTGAAGAAGAATTAAGTTTAAACAATCATTCGTGTAAAGTTTAAGTAGGTAGTCACGATTCTAAAACTGTTGTTAAACAGGATAAAGTATAGTCTAAGTAAAATTTCATAATTATTTAATACCATAACCTAGCAGCGATAGTTTAAGTAACTTCATACTGAAAATTTTGCTATTTGTATAATTACAATTAATTAAAATAAAATCGCAGATTAGTAATATGACACGCATCGTCAATAAACGATTACTATAAAAGTAATCGTCCGTTTCTGCCAATGTTAAATAAAACTGATAACTAAATTTATGTTCTTCGATCGGAGACTTTCAGCTAGAAGCAAACCATGGTATCCATGCCGATTTTTTCGATAAAGATCAAGATAATGCTCAACACTATAAGATTACAAATGCAAATCACCGAAAAGCCGCTCGAGATCTAATTGCCAAGCGCTGTTCAAGTATCTTTTGTAAAAGACCAACTGCATACCAACGCGCAACAATGATCAGCACTCGCACTGATAAACCAATGACAACCCTAAGAAGATTAAGGCTCGTAAATACACGAAACCATTAAAGGAAACTTTCCATTTTTTCTATCCTATTTATATATGCCTACACAGATATGCGTGGAGTTATTGTAGCAATTTAGATAGATCTGAGTGCACTATGGCAAAACCGTTTATAACAGAATCTTTATAAAGGTAAGCTCGTTTAAATTAAACGCGTTCAGTTGGTAATCCCCAAAAACCAATTTAATTAAATCTCAACACTTAATTGTCCCGGACTTCAATTACGATTAGAAAACTATTTAATTTCGCCTTTTCTTAATTAATCTTGTTGTAAAGAGAGCATATCGGATGTTCCAGAGAAGTTAGTTGTGCGCTACCTGACCGGTCGCTTATTGTATTCTTGCTGCCCTCATCGGAATGTTAGATATCAGAATTAATTAGTTCAAGATGGCTTGCACGCTTTATCCTCAAGAAAAAATCTTACGTTTATTATAGTATTCTCTGTAACTTTTAATGCTAGTATCTGTATTCTACAGTGCCGCACAATTATTTTTATCTCAAAGCTGCAACGAGATACTGCTTTTACTACCTACTCATGTCTTCCTGCTTGTTATATAAGGATACGTTTCGGTACTTCTTCCTTTTGCATTGAGAATTGTTTGTAATTGCTTTATTAAAATGAGATTGTATTTAAATTAAAAACCACAACTTGCTTTGTAATATTGGAAAGTTTTCATTGCCGGATTGTATACAATCTTATGAAGAAAAACTGTTGTTACCGACAAGCGCATGTTGGAATCAGATCTTTTTATTTTACCACTTGTTGAAATAATCATACGCTTTGACTCAACAACTTTTGTTAATGATTATTTAATAATAAAGTAGCTGTATGTCGTTTTTTAAGTACGCGTTCGCGAGTATTCAATCATTTTTTTATTGACAGTGTTAGTAGCTTAAAGATTACTTTCATACTGACGATTTAATTATCGTTTTTTTTAAGATTTAGAAACAACTAATTTATATAATCATACAAATATTTGACGTTTTTTACTTTTTTTATTTTAAAAAAATTTACGATTTATTTTAGTTTTTAAATAATTATAACGATTAAATAATGCAATAAACAATATGCAAATAAGTAAAAATTTGTTTTACTTAAAAAAAACGTGTAATCCAGAAGTGGCCAATCCAAATGATCTTGCTGGTATAATACAACATAACTCTGCAGGCCGCAATATCAGCCATATATTTGCAAGTATACTATTTTAAAATCAGAGTAATTTCTTTTCCCATAGTTTCGACAGTTAATTTTTGAATGTATGGATGCAAAAATAGTTTTTTTAATACATTGGTTTCTACTACCTATGCCATTATAAAAACCGCGCGATTGAAGCAAATCTTTGTCGTTTGTCACAGATAGATTCACTTCCTTTAATTTCTCCTTTATCTTCATCTGAATCATCATTATTCACTGCAACCACCAAATTATCCACAGTCTTTTCAACTAAACCATCTCTTTTGTACGTTTTTTCACAAAGATGTAACACATGATTACACTTCTTTTCTCAATCTTTATTTGTTAAATCAGCAAATGCACTTCGAAATAACTTTTTGCATACATTGCAATCCAACAAAAAAAAATGTAAGGCAAGCAATAACATATACATACTGGGCGAGAGTTATTAGTGTTTAGTTAAATTTTCTGCTTTTTAAGAATTTTGGTTAGTTTTTAAAACCACTTGCTGGCGCGACATGCTGCCTTCTACTTAAGTTGATTCGTTACTTTAAACAATTTTGGATAATATTCAATATCACTTTTACTTTACTTGATAGTAGTATCTTATTTCTTTAATAATGTTTTATATCCCTCCTTGTATAAGCAATTCAACGTTGTTACGTGCAAAAATTTCATAACGTAATACCATGTATAAGAGTTGAAATAAAACTGGATTTCGGTTTTGACGCTCTCTAGCGATTTTTCTTTTCACTGTTATTTCATGCCAAGACGTTAAACTGACAACTAGGTAAAATAGCCGGTATGGTAGAATAATTTAAGTTGGACTTGTTTCTACGGACATCCACGTTAATGGAAATGAAATTATAATTTCATTACGCCGTTTAAGTAATTTATCCATCACCGGATAAGCTATTTACATCCGTTTTGTTAGGATTCTTTGGGTAATTTCTTTCTTAATTTGATAGCCGTCCCGCCACGTTTTTGGCTGTACGTTTTGATGCATTATCGATCAGGGATTAATATCGATAAATACCTTCATGGGACGACTATAACAAAAACTTTTATTCGAGATCCTATTCATGCGCCAAACACTTGCGAAACCAACTTTCACTGAATATGTAACACAGCATTCGATAATCGGGTTGTTATGTGTACTTTCTTTTAGTAGTAATTAACAATTTTGTAGATCTTGCTTTTGTGAGTCATTGTGTTGACACGATTTGCTATTCAAATTTATTCCAGGCTGACTCAACAAGGAAAACGTTTTCTTCGAACAAATAAGTACTGGATTGTGGGTAAGTTTATTTAAAATTTTGTCGCTGTCAGAAAAGTCACTCACGGAATTTTTGCTTATGTTAATTTCTGTAATTACAATCATTGTTTCAATACCATTGAGGTGGTTTCACTAATTATTTTAGTGTATCGCATGCTGTGTACAAACGATATTGATTATGTAATTTTCTTCGCTATCCACTTCGTTTAAACTTATGTATTGTGTGTTGCCGATACTTCTAGCATTTATGGATGGAGAATTAGATAGACCCGTTGTTAATAATCTATGTTATTAAAGTTGTTATACCTATACCTTTTCTTTATGGTAACACATCTTTCTTTTTGGTTGGTTACACGAACACCAGTGTAACAAGGATTACAAACCTGGAATTCGTTACAGGCTTGAACTTTCTGTCCTGATTGAGATAAAAGATCTGACTCCTTTTAACTCTTATTGCTTTAAACCTCCCCTATCTCCGACTGTATGAGTTGGACGTGCAAGGTTCGTACCACGTATAAGCTTGTAATAACGTTATTTTTTATAAAATCCCAAAAGAAGGACGTGAAAGGAGAAAATTAATTTCTTTGGATTATATTCTGTAGGCGACGTTTCACATCTCATTTCCTTTTTCACGCGGTTGTTTTTAAACGTTAAATTGTGTTTAATAATTAAAACCTGTGCATCTGAACTTGTATGTCTCAAAGATTTTAATTCCGCCAACCGTTGGGAAAAAAGATTGAAGTAAATCAAGCAATCGTTTATTTCGGGGTGAGTCAAGGCTCCGATTTATTTCGAGTTGGGTGGTTGTGCGCGCCATACTTCAATCAGAGCGCTTGTGGAGCTTACGTAAGTACATTTTTATTCTCTATTTAAATTACTATTGCTCCGCTGAGTCGCGACACAGAACTCCCCTCACTCACAAATAAAATACAGTTTACCGTTCGCCTTCTGTATGGCCGACACATCTCTTATTTATAACTAAAGAGTCATCAGAATCAAATCAAATGTTTCTCAAAAAGTACAACATAACTTTCAATAATTTACTCTTAAATACTTAGACATAATAAATAACGGAGATGCGCCCACGTTCATAACCGTGTCGCGCAGTGAAGTTATTGACCTTACGCTTGCTAGTCCAAAAGTGAGCAAAGCGATAAAAATGTGGCATGTATCAGATAAACTTTCTTTATCTGATCATAGATACATTCGATTCAACATTGAATCAGACAGGAAACTCGTAATGAAATACAGAAACCCGAGAAAAACCGACTAGGATTTGTTCAACGAAACTTTAACGGGCCAAATCAGGGACTGTCCCACAGTTGCAAGATCAACGCACGAGCTAGAACTAATGACAGATAGTATTATTAATTCATTAAAATCCGCATTTGAAACAAGCTGCCCAAAAACTGTCAAACGAACTCCAAATAAGCATACTTGGTGGAACAGGGAGCTTGACAAAGCAAGGGCACGCATCAGAAAGCTATTTTGGGTGCTATCACCTCTACTACAAGAACTAGAAGACGGCGGGGTATTTGCTTTAGGATACGCCGACGATCTCACCATTATCACAAACGGGAAGTTTGGGGCAACTGTATCGAACATAATGCAAAGTGCACTAAACACCGTCGAAAAATGGTGCAAAAAAGAGGGACTATCAGTGAACCCAACTAAGACAGCAATTGTTCCGTTTACCAAACGACGGAAAACGGATGACATAAAACTACCTACGATGTACAGAGTTACGCTCTCGATGACAAAAGAAATCAAATATCTGGGACTTACTCTTGATACCAGACTGACTTTCAATGCTCATCTAGAAAACGTTACAACGAAGGCCATCAGGGTTCTTAATACAACCAAACGGATGGTCGGGCATACATGGGGATTGAAACCCACAATGACCAAATGGTTATATACTGTGGTAACAAGACCCATCATCACATACGGCGCGCTTGTATGGGGTGAGAGAACCAACCCGAAAAGCACAGCTGCAAAGCTAAGCAAAGTACAGAGAATGGCATGTCTACTGATAACAGGAGCGATGAGAACCACGCCCACAGCAGCCATGGAAACACTACTTTCACTTCCACCATTATACCTCGTTGTAAACGTTGTAAACGATCTTAACTATGAGATCCGACTTATTATTATATTATAAATTATCACATTTTAAAGAAATTTAAAGTGATAATACCGTCACGGGACGAATGGGCAAAAAACATTTACCTGGGCGCGGTTAAAGGAACTATCTGGTACACAGATGGGGTCAAAAATCGCAACGGTACCGGAGCAGGAGTATATGGAGGCAAGCACCATGGGAAGCAATTTTCGCTGACTTTGGGTAAATATGCATCCGCTTTCCAAGCTGAAGTTGCTGCTATTGACTGGTGTGTCAGAAACATTATCGACTCGAAATCATACACAAATGGGCCGATATCGATCATGTCTGACAGCCAAGCAGCACTACTAGCGCTAAAATCATCAGTAATAAAGTCCAAACTGATTATGGCATGCATAAGCAGTCTGGAAACATTAGCAACTCGCCAACCAGTGCAGTTCATCTGGATAGCAAAAGACCAGAAAGTAAAGGGTAAGCTAATGGTAGACGGACTAGTAAAAAAGGGCACAACAGGGACATATATCGGACCTAAACCCGTTTTCGGAATACTATACGAGACCGGAAAAGAAATAATTCGCAGCAAACTTGCAGCGGAGCATAAAAAATTATGGAAAAACTCTTCAGGAATGAGGCACACAAAACTCTTCTTTACAGAGCCACAATTAAACACTCAAACTGCACTATCAAGCACGAGTCGACAAAAATTAAGGAAACTCACGGGACTAATTACAGGGCACTGTGGCCTTAACAAACATAGGCATCAAATGGGACTGCAAATCAGCTCTCTACGCCGCGGTTGCTTGGAGGACTACGAGACTCCGCAGTAGCGTATCAAATGCAACGCACAACGATTCTCGGAAAACCAAAGCTGACCGATGATGAGTTGAAAAAAGCCCTTGGAATAAACTTCTGGACTTCATTGACGAAACAGAACTGATGAGGGAGTAAAAAATCAGAGGTGCACAAAAGAACCAAGGAGACCGCAGTGCAGGGGCGCTAGACAAACCACCTCATGAAATAAAATAAATAAATAAAAAATAAATAATAATTCCCTAAAATATAATGCTATCCAGTTTTGTAGCGAGAAATTTACATTGACCCGAATTATTTTCGTTTAACCTGTACATGTATACCTTACTTTTAAGTTAAATTGGACGAATTTACAAAACACAATATTATATTTGTGACAAAACTTATTATTACAACAAACTTTGGTCGACTTAGATTTGACTAAAAACGACAATAATAAGAATAAACCAATTGGTATACTGGCTGCAAACTTCTTGGTTATATTTAGTCGGTGAGGTTGGAAGCCATGTTAAACTAAACTGAAAAAAATAAGATTAAGAAAAAAAAATAGAATGACGGATATTGTGTAGCGAAAGTTAGTAAAAAAAATACTTGACTAATCTGCAACATAAACGGAATTTTTAAAAACGCAAGTAAAATACTCAAAATTGGTGTAGACCCCAATCAAGGAGAGTATGAAATTACGAAACCTAGAGAACTTATCTTTGAGGTTGTAACGTCACAAATTTGAAATTATATTACACAAAAATCACACGCGACGTGATTTATTAAAATAATTACATTTATATGAAGTTCAATAAACGAAAACAATTGTTTGTTGAACGTTATGTCCTGCTTTATTTAACAAATTTTAATTAAGGACCCTTTTATGTTTACTTTTTTTTAAATTATTTAGTAAACACTACTCGTAAAGTTGCCTATGTCCTTGGTTGGTGGATTGATCCACTTGATTGTATTCTTTGGCCTGGTAAAGTGCTCGCTTTTAGCACGAAACGTTGCCACAAAAGTAAATTAAAGTGGTCTTACATGCCCCTCCTAAACGAAGAATTCCAAATTAATTAGTGCATACACAGAGGAGGAGGAAAAACTTTTACCAACTCTTATTTAACTTAAATTGAACAAAAATACATAAATCATTATTTGTCGGTGGATTAAGTTCGTTCACAAACAGTGAATCACTAAATTAATGTATTACGTTGGCGAGATTACATAAGTCAAAGTTAAACATATAATTCACTTTGAAAAGTTCAAAGTCTTTAAGTTAAACTGATTACAACTTCAATTGCAATAAAAATTGAACAGGTACATTATTTATTTAACCGCAAAATGTCAATTTGATGTAGCATAAACCTTAACGAAACCCGATATAAAATGAAGTACTTCATTGGTGTTTCCAAAAATTTCGAACTCGGGTTTTTTTCAATCCTAAATACAAAACTTCACGATCCTGGGGTCAAACACCCATCACGGCAGGCGTATTTCTTCTGGAATTATTACATCATCATTACTAACTCAGTAACAATCTCATTGTCTTTTATAAACAAACACACGTTCTGCCAACCGAAATCTAAAAAAAAACACATATGGTCAAAATACAACAGACAGAGATGCAAAAGGTTAAGGCGTAATAATTTTGTGGAACAAAACTTTGACGACTGTTCTCACAAGAAAGTTTAACTCGACTGATTGATTGATAAGTTTAATAACGTTAAAATCAACAACGCTAGGCTAATATTAGATTACCTCTATCAATGAAAGAAAATAATTGGTTCGAAAGAAACTTTTACCTAAACATAGGCAACAAAGGAAATGCAAAATCGGCGTAAACTGACAAACAGATGTTTTAAGAAGGTAAAATCATAGATTAATTTAAAACCAAAATTTAATTAAAAATTAGACCATGGTTTAAAATACTTGCGTTAAATAAGACATTAACTTAGATCATGACTTAACTGACAACGTAAATTTAAAACGTACGTAATACGAGGGTTTGTCATAAAATAGGAACAAAATTCAATCAAAGGTTACAGTATATTACAAATAACGAATAAATCCAATTTAAGTTATGTAAGCGGTACAACGTGGTTTTATAGGTGTCCCTAAGGAACGTGCTACGATTCAGCAAAGATTAAATTTCTAATGAAAAGAAAAAACTCTCTCACCCTAACTCAAATTTCTGAACATACAAATGCAAAACGAATTTAAACTACATGAATTCCATTTTTTTAAAATTTTTTGTTTTATTGACGACACTATCCTCGACATAAGCTTTTGCAACCACACTACTATGCCAGCCGCCATGACTCTTTAAAACTTGAACGTCAGCTCCACAGCCGTTGATGTAGTCCTAAGTAGACAACAATTTTCTTTGCTAAATTGTCGAAGATTTTATTGTTATTGGTTGCTTTGTGCGCTTGCCTTTTTCATAAAATATAAATAGTTTGCAATGGTCCACATTTTTTGGTTTCAAATTCAAATACTTCTTGTAAAGCTCAATTCTGTCTACTCCATCTTCCGATGTAAGCTGACTCGTGTTTTCTTTGTTTTCGTGTCATCTATTCTTAGGACCAAAACATCTTATGCATTATCTACTTTTAGTAACTGCAATTCTTTTGCCTGACATGTTCTATACAACGCAGCTGCCAACATTACTTTCATAAGCATAAGCAAATTGGCCAAACTAAAAAAGTAATTGAGAACCGTTACACCGGCCTCCTTCTTCAAAAACCTCTCCAAGCATCTATGCATAACTAAAAAAATATGTGGTTTGTAAGTATAATATTGCAAAATTAAAGTTATGAACTTTAAAATTTATTATTGATTTTTTGGGTTAACTTCGTAATAGTCCTCGCATCTAAGCTCTAAGATTTTTTTGTTGCATAGAGTTTCAACTCATAAGTTCTACATCCTCAATAAATTTCAGAGTACAACGCATAAGTTTGTTTGCTATTTCTTTCGGTTCTATACAGTTAGTCTCAAAGTGTAACTATTTAGATTCTACAAGAAGAAATTGTGTGAAGAGGTGTTTTCTCTTCTTTTCCAAACATCCTGTATTCAGAATTGTCTTTCTCTTTTATATTAGTGAGATGTTTCATAAGTGCACAGTGAAGAGTACGACAGCTTATTTTAGCTGGTTTTTAGCTAGTTTAATAAATTTTTTAATTTTTTTTAGATAGTCCCGTAAAAACATCCTCGGTTGTTTTAGGCCGCAAACTAGTGTGTCTTAATAAATTCCTTATTTTTTTCTTGATGGTTTTATATGCTAGACCATAAGTTGGTTCAGACCGTGTTAGACGAATTTTATTTGCTATTTGCCGCTTTGATATTCTGTTGTCCATTGCATTGTAGGATAACCTTATTGGGCTCAACTAAATGAACCAGCGAGTTAACACAATCTCTAATTGTTATAGAGCGTGCTGTTATTGAATCAAAAGCTTTTAATCCTACTTGGAGAAATATCAACTACAGATGCCCGTTTGCACCTGACAACGTTTAAGATAGATAAAAGAACCAACACAACAATATCATAGTAAACTAATACTAACAGACACTAAATTAAATTTGGCGAATATAAAAAAAGTTAAATTACCTATTATAAAATTATACATAATTATGAATCAAAGCGCACCGTTTGTTAAACTGATATACATATGTGTATAATCAGAAATAAGATTCCAAAAGCTTCATACGATAATTAAATGCAAAGTGCGCTAAGCTTCACTAAGGCTATACAAACGTTGGTTTTAATTACCCATCTAACTTGGGTTAGTGGTTGACATGATCGACATCTAACTAATGTGTTTTAGTAATCATCTTCCGTATATGCTTTAATTGTCAGTAATTGAAATTTTTCAAAGCAATAAATACGTGTGGGTGGCTCAATTTGCTATGATAATAAAAAAGAAATGAAATCGCACCGTAAAATGAAAATGCATTCTTACTCCAGTCAATCATTCACAAACAATACATAAAAATCGAAATTGATTTATACACTAATAGCGAAGATGTTCCACGATAGTTAAAATGTAGAAATCACTCGGCATGGCGTGCTGTTTCATTTACATTAGAAGCAGAAATGATCACCAGTAACCATCAACGTGTAAATAGCATTAACGATCAGGCAAAATTCATACAGCACATAAAACTACTAAACCATTATTTATGAAACTTCATTTCTTTATTTTGTCGTACGTTTTTTATTGAATTTTTCTGAATTGCTTTACAAATAAAAATATATTGTTTTCTTTGTAAGTTAAACGTCGAACTCTCATTAAAAAAATGTTTTTTTTAATACAGATTAAAAATAATACGTGGATTTATTTATTGAAATACTTTTATAAAGATTTTATTAAATAGACACATTAGAGACTTTAAATTATGTTGGTAGGTGCCACATAAATGTTTTGCATGTTTTTTAACTCTGTATTTACAAAATTTTGTAACACGTTCAAAGTCTAATAATACATTTTTAACAACGTTAAAAATTCTTAAATCAATTATGTACATTTTGGTAAAATTTGGTAAATTTTTTTATTTTAAATATTGTTTTTAGTCACTTGTCTTTTAATAACAATATTAACGTATTATGTGTATTAGAAATAAATTTTTTATGGACGATTTTGTACCCATGAATGAATTTCTATTAATGAACAATTTTGTATAACAACCAACAAAATACTGATTTAACAATGTTGCGCGTCTATTAGATAGAACAATGGATTAGTTTTTTAGTTTCTTTATAACTGCACACGTTTTACTAATATACGATCAACGGTAAACTTTTAAACTCACTCGTTTGTTAATCGGCGATAAATAATCTTGACAACGCGTTTGATTGTTACACTCGCTGACGGCATTCAAATGTATCAATTATTAATAGCTATGATTAACAACCTTGTTTGTTATATAACTATTAAACTTTATATATTGGTATTAAATTATTTTTTATCAATATATTAGTAAAAAATGTAACTTAGTAACAAATACAAACTTAACATTTTAAAGCTTTTAAGTAATCACCCCTCTAAGAGTTTAGAATTTCTAAGAGTATTTATTAATAAAAATACTTCTTAAATTTCTTTTTACTTATCGTAATTACTATTCATTAGAAACAGTTGCAAAGTGCAATTTACTTAAGCTGTGATAAGCTTATACTAAGCCCCACACATATAATAAAGCTTTTAAAAATCCATTATCAGACTTGCAACTAAATATATTTTAAAAGAACCGATAGACACGTAAACGCATTTATACTTAAACCAGATTGTAAGTTAAAATACAAAAAGGACATTAAATATTAAGTTTGATAAAGATAACTATGTAAGTATTCGTGATATAATTGCATTAGTTTGCATTTAAATAAACAGCGACTGTTTTAAGCGTTTATATTCTCTTTTAGAAGACACAAAAAATAACGCACAATTAATGCAGGTTATTTTTTTCAAATTATATTTTGTTGCTTTAAAATTTTTGTAGTTTTTGAAATTTTGTTTACAATAAGTTTAAATTATTTGTATTTTTTGTACACGCAGCAGCTTAAAAATGTTATTTTAATAAAACACTTGTTTAGAAATGCAGTGTAATAATTTTAACTAAACATACAGGGTTGAAGCAAAATTTTAAATAAATTTCAGTTTTAACAATTAATTAAGATTATACAATGCAAAAAATATGAAAACTTACTCTAAACAAGACCTAGCAGATGTAGACGAGAAGTTCTTGTTTAAATTAAAGCTTAGCAAGCAGGCGACATTTAAGTAGTTTGTTAAAAGTTTATGAGTTTCTGAGTACAGACAACTTTAATGTGGTTTTTAATAATTGAAGACACTTTGAATTTACTGCTTTTATAAATTATTTTTATGTTGGCAACAAATAATTGTGTTAAAGATACTACTAGACCTATATAATATTACTTAATTTTTAAAAATCGATTAGAATTAATTCTAAAATGTCATCATAGTAAACGTTGATTTACTAAAAAAAATTTAAACATTAATTAAGATTCTGTAACAGTAAAAAATATTAATTGCAATTACGAATTAATAGACTTTCTCACTCAAGGACTTTTTGTAAAATTTTCCGTATTAATTTAAAAAATGTTTAAACATTACACCACCAAAACAATAAAAACTTAACGAGCTTAAATTAAATAAGCAAAGCGTTTAATCGTCAGTGTTAATTGCTCTAATTAAAAATATATTGTTTGTAGTTTATTGTTTTGTAATTTATTTATAAACATTTTTAATATTTTTATAACATTCTATTTTAATTATTATTTTATTGAAAATTAAATATCTTAATGTACTATTTGTTATGTTAAAAGCTTTTTGGTATAATTTGCGTGATGTATGAATTTTGTCCCAAAACGTAAATGTAATTTTTACGTATGGAAATTAATTGTTTTTCACTTCCGTTGTTGACGTTGAGGAAGACAGCATGTGAATTAACGCTGCTCCTTGTGACTTCAACTTCTATTTGTATGTTTTACCTATGAAAGTTTCGCTAGACTAAGAATTCACTTCTATCTTACGACGCGATTTAATTGACTCGTATTATCATAGCGAGTTGGGTTACCTTCACGTATCTGCCTTTTTGGAGTTGTTAAATGTTTCTCAAGTACATCTATTTCGAGTCGATAACTTGGTTATTCAACGTTTTTCTAAACAACTGAGGAATTGTTTTTAGAATGCAACCTCTATTTTTTGGTATTCCGCTGAGTTAACACTTATTTCTAAATTGTTTTTATTAGGAGGTAAGAATATGAACATGATGTTGTTTTTATCACATTTCTGGATAATTCTTACTGAAAATTGATTATTTTGGTCGTATCTGAAGTAGAGTAGAACAACCTTGCCAAACCAATTACATAGGATGGCAATGCATTGCCGGGAGCGCTCACAGTAAACATAAAAGAAAATACTTTCGTCTGTCCTGGATCATCCGTTAGATTGGTTTTGTCGTAATTCAGAAGGTTATCAGGAACTATATAAAAAATACACTCTTCGAGATTATTAAAATATTTGTTAGTTTTAACATGTTACCTTCTCTACGACGCCGACGGCGTTTTATATTTTGTCTCAATCGAACGGTGAATTCGTTATGCTTTTTTAAGAATTGTCTTGCTCAACCTTTACCCGGTAAATTGAATATTTTTACTACGACATCTTGGAGATTGAGATAGCCTTTTAGCATAACTCGAATATCCATGGTTGTGAGAGTATAGATTCAGCAGCTTTTTCTATTCAAAATAAACCAAAACAGTTTGCGTTCTTAGTTTTACAACATTTAGTCAACATCCTACTTCATGTTGCTCTTGGAACCCAATATCGTTTTTTAGCTTCGCGAAGGGACAAAGTGCAATGACAACCAGCTCTAAACCTTACGGGAGGTAGTAATGGTCATTGAACTCAATGTAAATAATGCGCAGCCGTAACGACATTAGGGAACAAAGTAACAGTGCTGCAAACTGAAAGCACGAGTAGGGCTGTTACTATAAAGCTAAAACACTATTGGATTTACTCATGCTACATTTTTTCCAACCAGTCATTTGAGCACTTTCAAAAAGTATTGGGCAACATTGAGGCACTGATAAGTAAATACAAATAGTCGGTCATAATAACTAGCGATTTTAGCGCCAAGTTACAAAAATGGGGTGGAAATAAAAAGGCTGCGAAAGAAAATGGTATAACACCCACCTTCTCTATTAACAACAGGTGATCTATTATAGACCTTATTATAAACAAACTATATATGCATTTAATTTCAAATATACCGTCAACTCTGCTCCGTCAAACTCAAAAAGACATGTACATATTTATGAAAAAAGCTTGTGACGTCAGCATGTCAGGATAAGAAAAACTGACCACTAGCAATGGTATACAGTGGTGAAGCGAGAAACTAGACTTAGAAAACAGTGCCATTGAATGAGACGTATTGCGACAAAGCAAAATAAAAGGCAAAATTCAAAACTCATGTTAGCCACACTGCCATACAGAAAAAAGGTAAGTGAAGCCAGAAAAGCAATTCCAACGGCGAAAGATCGGGCTTGGATGGATCTATGTGAAAATGAGTCATAAGATAGAGGGTACTAAACAGCAACAAGACTTAAGGTTTTTTGACTTAAAACCTCAATCAAATTAGAAACCAGTGAAAAAAGTGGCTAGAAATATACTCCCACGTACACCAAAAATGGTTAGATCTCTAGTAGACAATCCCTTCTATCTCCATTCAGCAAAATTGTTGAGACAGCGAGAAAGATAAAGAAAAAAACGCAAGCAAGCCTTCGAAAGCATTTGCTGTGGTCTCCAGAAGATACTCCGACAAGTTGGCACTCCTGTTAAACGCACTTTTGCTACAGCAAGACTTTCTGAATGAAAAAAGCCAATTTGCAGCTACTAGAAAAAGCAAAACCTTTTCCGAACAACCCAGGTTCTTTTGTGCCTGCTGAACACCAAGGCCAACTTCATACTAGTCAGGCTACAAACCGACGTCGCCGAATTAGGCGGTTTGCCTGACAAACAATACGGTTTTAGAAGGGGCAGGTTGACAATTGACCTCAGAGTTGGTTGACAAAATGGTCTACAGAAGCCAGAGGTGCACCTGGAGAGCCAATTTGTTAATGTTGAATAAGAGGTTGTTGTCAACGGTCGTAACGTTCACAAACCTATACGCAGTTTTGGTGTGGGCAGAAACGATGAGGGTGAGCAACTACTAGGGTATAGTCAACAGGGTACAATGGAAACTTTGCCTACACATAATTTCGGTGTACAAAACTATAGCAACAAAGGTAGCCCAATTCCTAGCAGGGAATATACTCTGGGACATAATGGCACTAAAAAGAAAGGTTGCAGAGCAGGTGGACTCACAAGGTCATCGTAAATATAAAGAGCTGGGTTAAACCAGAACACGGTGACCTGAATTACCACACTACCCAGGCTATTATGGGACACGGTTGTTTTGCCACATATCTGAACGGCATGGATAGAAAAGTGGGTCTGTAATGCATATATCGCCGGGCCATAAACGACTTAGAGCACACAATCTTTGCTTGTTTACAGAAGAACTGGTCAATCTGTCCTCAAGACACTGGTACAGAACATGTTAATGAATAAAAAGCACTGTGATAGTATCACTACCTTGATAGAGATCATAATCAGACATCAAGAAGAAGACTGGACAAGTATAGCAAGAGTTTTTAATAACGTGTTGTTATTAAGATTTGATTGTTATTTATTCTCTCCTATGTAATATATAATTTTACACAATCAACATCGGCTATTTTTCTTATATTTTATTATTGGTTGGTGCGGGGTTTAGTCTTATTTAGGCATTAAACTGCCATTTACAGTAGTAGCCTAGAGAAGAACTATAGTTAACACTACACAGTGATGTCTCTCTCTAAGCAAGTACTGAACCAGAAGACTACGACCACGACCATAATAAAAAAAAGTTATTTTAAACTACTTTGTACACACTTATATTAAAAATTTGTTTGAAATTTATTTATAGTGCATCCTCAATCTTTAACTGCTGATGTACGGTCTAAGAGACCGCTGACTCATTGTGATAGCTCAATAACTTTAAGTTCAGTAACAAAAAGATGAATAACGTGAGTGGTTATCTTGTTTTTGTCTGCTATACCGCAAGTTAGTAATTATTTAAGATTCTTTAAATTAGGATCCTTTTGTTTCCTTACAGTTTTTTTAACACTCTATTTTTTTGTAAAATGAGCCGGGTCATCAAGCATGAAACGTAGACCAACTAAGCTACCAATACCTTCTTCAAAGTGTACACCTATCACATAAAAATTTTACCAAAATCGTTTTGTGGTGGCTGAAACAATGCGAAGATAGTAGCGGTTCAGATACCAAAGATTGAGGAGCAAATTTTATCTCTAAAAAAGCGTCCATAACATAAATACAAATGAAAACGAATGGATGAAGAGAATGTGCCTGAAGGTCTGAAGACAATGACAATTTTTTTTATTGGTATTTCAAATAAGACGGTATGAACTCGACAAGATAACATTATTTTGCACTTATCATTATCTAAACTAACTTTAAATAATGAAAAAGACCCATATTCCATATGGAACAAATTTATTGATAACAAAATGTTTAACATAGACTAATGTCAAGTTATAAGAGAATAGAGCCCGATTTGCAAAAGTAACCAGACCAAAATTTCAAGATTTAGATTTAATGGAGCTCAAAAATTTTCTGAGGCTACTTTATACTTTGTTCAAATCCAATCGTGAAGATGTTAATTTCATATTTGCCACTGACGGCACAGGTCCACAAATATTTAGATGCGTAAAGTCCAAGTTTAGATTTCTAAATGAAGTCTTCGTTTTGAAAATTTCGTTAACAGAAAGAAACAGACATGCAAACAAGCTGCCATTTCATATATAATCTACAAATTAGTGAAGAATTGTAAAAATTCTTCTAATTTAGGTGCATCTGTCACAGTAGATGAAATGCTAGTGCTCTTTAGAGGCTTTAGTTCCCTATATGGCTAATAAGCCCCAAAAGAATTTATAAAAATTCGTCGTTTGGTGGTACGACACCTGCACAGACAAATATGTAAAGTTCCAATCCAACTAGAGTCGGAAAGTAAACCCAAGACAAGAAGAACTTGTTACCCCTGTCTAAATGTTAAATATTTTATGTACGTACATAATTACATGTATGTATTAATTTTTCTTGTTCAAAAACCTTATTTCTCTATAACGAAATTTTGCAACTTTGTAATATAGCACTCACATTAAAGTTACATTTATTTGCTACAAATTTACTCTCAACAATTATTTTTGTAGAATAACACCACCACCATTTTCGAGGGAGCTCCAAATCTCTAATTTTACCACTTTTCGATAAATTAATTATAATTTATTTATCGAACGATAATAATAATTATAATCATTATTATAATAATAAATATATAGACATGAATTTAATTTAAATAGGAAAAAGAAATATTTTAGCTATAAACAGTAATAAATAAAAAGATATTCATCGTTACTTGGTGCTTGCTTTTCTTTTATACCCTGAGGTACAGCTCTCTCGTTTCAAAAACCAGCAGTACTCCGCCAACATGCTTGCATTCCACTTCCCTAAAAATCTCTTCTCCAGCTTAGCGATGTCTTGATGGAACCGTTCCCCGTGTTCATCCGAGACTGCTCCTAAATTTTCAGGGAAAAAGTCCTGACGCGAGTGAAGGAAGTGAACTTTAAGAGACACGTTACATTCTATGTCCTTGTACGCTAAAAGCAGTTCCTCGACGTGAGAGACATAATCTTCACTTTTGTGGTTACCCAGAAAGTTCTTACAAACGTTTTGAAATGCAAGCCAAGCTCGTCTTTCTTTTCGATTTAAGTGTTCAATAAACGTCGAATCTTGGAAGAGTTGTCTAATCTGGGGACCAACAAAAACGCTTTCTTTGATTTTAGCTTCGCTAAGACGAGGAAATTTAGTTTTCAAAAATTGAAATGCGCCACTTGTCTTGCCCACTGCTTTCACAAACTGCTCGATCAATCCAAGTTTGATGTGTAAAGGTGGTAAGTAAATATTTTCCTCCGAAACCAAAGGATTGTGGGCGACATTTTTTTGACCAGGAATAAAATTTTCTCGCAGAGGCCAGTCCTGTACGATCTCGGGCTTGGCTATCCCATTCACAAAGGAAGCAGCAATATTTTGTAAATCCTGATTGCAGGCCCGTGAGTAGAGCAACAACTTTTAAGTCAGCGCAAAGTTCCCACTTATAATCATGATAACTAATTTTATCAAGGATTCTGAAGATGTTTTCGTACGTTTCCTTCATATCAACCGAATATGCAACTGGAACTGATGGGAAGTCATTCCCATTTGCCAACAGGACAACTTTTAAGCTTGTTTTTGATGAGTCTATAAACAGTCTCCATTTGTCTGGGTCAGATGGCATCTGTAGCTCTGTCATCAATAAATTTGCATTAGGGCAGAACACTAAATCTTTATCTTCTGAGAAAAAACATTTCAGGGTTGCTTGTCTGGTCCTGTAAGAAGATATTTTTACTCACTTTTCTAAGAGATTCCACTGTTGAAGTCGCGATCCTTGGAGCTGAGATTTAGTCTTGGGTTACTGCAAATCCCTGACAAGATCATTTAATTCCGATTGAGTGAAAAAGTGAGGTTGCCGAGAAACTAAATCTGCGGAATACTCTTCATCATCATTGAGCGTGTCATTCGAAGCCCCAGGTTGTGGCTCAGAGTCTTTTAAATCAATTTCTGGCTCTAGAGTATAAGTGTTTGGGGGCTCTGAGATTGGCAAAGTATCGTTATGAGGAACAGGTCTTAGAGCTGACGGAATATTGGGATACTGAATTGTATGCTTACTCTTGCTCGAAAACCCGACGGTAGAAGTCATACAAAAGTAACAATCTGTAAGATGACAGCGAGGTTCACGCCAAACCATGGGCACAGCAAATGGCATTGATTTACAGGTACCTTTGAGCCATTTGGTCAAACTACTGTAACAAGTCGTACAGCAAACTGATGGAGCCCAAGTCTTGTCCTGGTCGCCAACTTGACAATCAAAGTACAATTTATAAGCTGTTTTTACAAGCGGAGGAAGGGGTTGCGTTTTTAAAGTTAATTCCCCGCAGGCATAGCAGAAGCTATCGGGATGATTTTTTCACTCGCGTGGCATAATTAAACAGTAATTCAACGCCCGACATTAACCACAAATCACACTTAGTCACTTGAAAAAATCCGGAGTAAAAGTAGTTTTACTGTTTTACACAAATGAACAAAAATGAACACAAAATCCAGCACGTTTAAAACGTCTACAAGTTAACTCTGCAACAGCCATAGATGTACTGATCGAAGCAGTTAAGCAAACAATGTAATATACTATAATGAGAAGAGTAATGCAAGTTCAAGCCTGTCGAAAATTCCTGTTCAAACCTGATCGCCAGCGTCGTGCAGTGAATCTTCTTAACTGTTTATTGATATTTCTTTACTGTTCTTATATATTTGTATTTTATTGTTGTTTCTATATACATTTTATAGCAAAACTTTTGCCATATACTTTGGTATAAATTTTATTACCTGCTTTGGGATGTTTAACGGCTATAAGTTAAAATTCTAAAAAAAAATGCAAAAAATAAAATAAAAATGGGGTCCCCCCAAAATAGGTGGGTGATAGGTAAAAACGGAGCTCATTTTTGGATTCAGGAGGTCATTTTACATAAGAATCGTCAAGAATGGTATCAGGGTCGATTTTCATGCAGACCAGTGATAATTACTTTTCCGATGTGATAACTATTAACTTATAAATTAAATAAATAATAAACAACTAAAACTAATTGAGGTATTTAGGATTTATGGTCTTTCGTAGTAATACTTTTTTTCGCGTTTGTTGTTACACAACACGTACATATTTTTTAATTATTTAAGTTGTATTTTACAATTTACAAGACAAATAGAGACAAATTTTAATAATAAATGAACCATTCCTTCTTCATGACCAGTTTTGAGTTATAAAGCACGCGGCACACCTACAACAGTACGCGACTGTCGTCGCACGTTTGACACTTAAATGATTTGATTATTCTCGGATATATACCGTGAGCTGTTTGGTCATGGTCTATGTCACATACACTACATCAACGTTGTTAGAATGCCATGGTAAACTCGGATCTATTTACTACATAACTTTATCATAATCATAATTCATAGTAACGGACTTGCAGTTTAAATAAAGAACGCCGACAGTGGAACTTATCGTTTAATGTTCTAAATTATATTAAAAGATAAAAAAAATCATGACCAAATTAACTATTTCCATTTTAGAAACTCAAAACATTTCTATGCTTAATTTTCACATTATTCATCTAATCAAGCATGTAATTGCGTATGTGATGTAACACAGTATTAGAGCAACCTGCAAAAATCCTATAGTAACCTTAGTGTGACGAATCAATAGAATCATAATCAAAAAAACTTTTTGCCAAATTTAATCACATTTGATTAATGTGTCCCAAATTTGCATCTGTGATTAAAATGTGCGTGTTCGCGAATTATGAAAAAAAAAAGAATCAACGATATAGTTATGACCCGAACCCACATTCCTCGATAATAAAAGAGATAATTGGAGATGTGCAGGCGATACTCGGGCCCGCCGAAGCGAAACTAATCACGCCGATGCTGTATGTAAACTAAGACGGCGAGTTCGCTGTTATATAAAATCCCTCTATTATTCATTACTGTTTGTTCTACCGTTAACCCGATATAAAAGCGCAATAAATATTGTAAAAACTTCCTCATTATGTCCTTATGCTCCGGATTTTACATTAGATAACGCCTTTAAGCTATTGAAAAGCCACTAACCGTAGAAGGTAGGACTAGACTACATTTTCACAGTATTCGACCAGAACGTGTAAAAGTAAATACTTAAAAAATTCGATTTTGTGGTTTTTAAGGAATTCTTATTGTCACCGTGAATTTTAATGAAGTGTTATACACGGATTGTTTTAAATTCTTGAATTTAAATCTCTCGCAACTGTTAAAAAACCAAATTTTTAATGAATATTCTTATTTGGTACCAAAGAATGTCTAACCACACGAAACTGTGCCTAAAAACCGCGCGTTTCTTATTTTTTATTGATCCGAAAAGCATTAGGAAAATTCTTCAAATGATGTTATAGAATCAATCCAATTTCTATTCTAAAATTTAGAAATACTGTTACTTAAATTCAAATTAAGTTGTTTTATACAGTAACTTAAAATTTTAAAATAACGTTTTATGGTCTTATAAACGTTGTTTCTGAATCGCTAAATAATCATTAAAATCTATTTTGCATTTATTTTTATTTTAAATAAGCCTAACTAAGATACATATTTTATTTTAAATGTTTTTAACTTTGATTAAATAATTCTGTTTTAAATTAGAAACAAGCTTAGTAATAGTTTAGTAGTAAAAGTTTAGTATTTTGAGATCATTAAAATTCGACTTAAAAGTGTTATTGCTACAAAACAAAAACAATTTTATAAAAAAATATTGTTATACTTTTGCGGTTTAAAATTGTATTCAATTAAAGTTGAAATGTGCAAAATAATACCTTTTCTGTATTCTAAATGAAAAGTGATACATTGCTTAAGCCAAGTTCGTGAAGAAAAGTGGGCTTTTCGCATTAGCAATACTTTTCTTCTCTGTTTCAATTAGCAACACTTTTTTTTATGATTTTAGTTGTAATCGTAAAATCTAAATAAACAATTGGTTAAATTATTATTATAAGAAGAAAAAACTGACCACAACGCAGACATTGACAAATTAAAATTACTTGTTCCTACTGTCGATGTTGACGTTTCAGATGTCGAAGATTGCTCTTCACTCAAATTATTAAATTTTTTTGAATCTTTGATTTATTTTCGATCTCATTTTTGACATAAGCCTTAACAATAACACTACTACGCTACAACTTAGATGTCAGCTCCACCGCCGCCCTAAAGAAATCGCTGATGTGCTTTATTAACGTCATTAAGAGGTTAAGAAGAAATTAGAAATATTTAGAAAATTTTAAATCAATGTATTAAATTTAATTAAAAAAATTAAACGAAGGGGCTTCGCCCACATAAGCTCACGAACAAAGTGAAACTTCTTTGCTAATTAATTTCTTTTATTTTTATTAATTGATGAAAAAGTAAAATGTTCCTTGGATTCTGCTATTTTAAATTAAGTGAATACTGTTTTATTTTACACTAATGTTGTTTTATATCCTATATAAAATTCGTTCGTACCACTCTTATTTTTTTAAGAATTTTCACTCATCAATTAAATTAATTGAGAATTAAAAAAACATTTTTAAAACAACGCATCATAAACACGTAGATAGTAACAATGAGATCAAAGCTGAAAATAGCTCATGTCAATATAAACGTCCAGAAACGTAACTAAAAAAGTATCACTGAGTAAAAAATATCGTTTGCTGCGACTGTGCTGCCTTCTGTTTCGTTTCGGTTGAACTTACGAAAATTTCAGATTTACCCTCGCTAAAGAAAAAAGTATATCGCTCAAGTAATTTTAATTACGAGTTTGTCCGATTGTCTGTCTGGCATTGAATATTATTGTGTAAAAATCTGCAGTGCGTCAACCACAAGTGGTGAATGAATTTTGTCGTAGACAAAAACATATGAGTACGGGATTAAATTTAAATCAATCTAGTAAACTGGTGCGATATTTGATGGCTGTTGTCGACCTAAGCCTCTACTCTAGAGTCTTTATGTCTGAGTTTATGAGATTGGCTTCCATGAGCCCCAACTTTATTATCATCTTTAACACGCTGCTGTCCAAGCACATAGCCAAGAGCAAGCACAAAAAGATAAGCCTAGTGATTATGGTGCTTTTGGAGTTGTCCGAGCCGTCACGGATCTACAAGTTGGTAAAAGAGTTGCTCTGAAAAAGTTACCAAATCTTTTTTAATTACTGGGTCATCAAAAATAGTGTTTAGAGAATTAAAAATGCTGTGATTCTTTAAGTCCAAAAACATGTCAGGCTTAGATATTTCACAACCACCATATTTAGACTTCTTTTAAGAAATGTATGTAATAATGGAACTACTTGAATCATAGTTTTTCACCAACCACTCTCCTCTGACCACATAAAAGTTTTTCTGTGTCTAATTCTTAGAGGCTTGAAATATTTACATTCCGCTAGAATATTACATTGCTTGAACTGATATGTGTTCTGCTTCTGACTCAACATCTGAAGTGAACGCGATAAAGTTTTTTTCTTCTTCGTTCTTGGCACTGTTAAGATCTTCATACTTGTCATCATCATGCGAACTTAAGTGAGAATCATCTTCTTCTTGAGAGATTAGAGAAGCATGTTCATCCTCTTCGTTTGGTTCATGAAAAAAAGCTCGTCACGGATTGTTGTTAATATGTTCTCTAGGTTTGGTGTTTTACTGACGTTGATCTTCCACGAAGTGCTCAGAGGTAATGATTTGGTGGGTTGCATGTTTGGTTGTGGTTGGAGATGCGTAGTTAGGGGGATGCTTTTAGGACATAATGGTATTGAGGTATCAGAGTGAAAACGTTTAAAGAATGATGAATTTCTTATTATAGTCTCGTCACCTCTTTCTGCAATAATTTGTGTACTTTTTAGTACTATGTCATCCTGGACAGTTATTTCTGTTTTTATTTTTTCGAACGGTGTTAATTTTGGCTGATTCCACTTATCCTTGCCATTCTTTATTGCATTTATTAATAATGTCAGTATTTTATCATTTTTAGTCATTTCTTGAACTTCAACTGTCATAGTTTTAGGCATTGCTCCGTGTATTATAAAATTCACATAGTCTTCAATTTTAATGTGGTCAGCCGTCGTTTCTAGAGGATGTCAAGATAGATAGTCGGATGGGTTTGACTTTCCTGTTCGATGTACAACTTTAAATTCATATAGATGAATGCGAAATAACAGTCTCTCGATGCGTGCGCTGGGACAAGAACGACTGTTTCCTAAGATTCTGAGTAGAGGGAGATGGTCAGTATGAAGGGTAAACTTCAAACCGTATAGATAGATGTTGAAGTGTTTAACAGCCCAGGTGCATGCTAACGTTTCTTTTTCTATTTGGCTGTACCTCTTCTCAACTGACGTAAGCGTTCTGCTTGAATACGCAATTATCTTGTTTCTTTGCGTTAACAAAGCACTAAGACCCTTTGGTCCAGCGTCTACAAAGAGATCGGTTGATTTATTGACATCAAAATATGACAGTGTGGTAGCTTGTTGCAAGTGATTCTTCAATGTCCGAAATACTTCATTGTGTTCTTGTTTCCACTACCATATTGCATCTTTGAGTGTTAGGTCTTGCAGAATTTTTGTGTTTTGGGCTAAATTGGGCAAAAACTTTGATAGGTAATTAATCATACCCAAAAGACTCCAAACTTCTGAAGGGTTTTCAGGTGGTTTCATGTTTACGATACTATTTATTTTATCACTATCTGGCTGAACTCCTTCTTTTGAAAATACATATTCAAAAAATTTTATCTTTGGGACATTAAAAACACATTTTCCAGTATTTATTGTTAAATGAACTTCTTGTAGCTTTCTTAAAAGTGCTTCCAAGGACACGTTGTGCTGTTCAACCGTTTTTCCAAAGACCAATATATCATCAATATAATTGATAACTCCTGGCCTTGCAATTACTTGTCTCACTGAGTTTTGAAAGATTTCTGCTGCTGCGTTGATACCAAAACTTAGTCGTTTGTATCGATAGAGACCTGCATGTATCGAGAAAGTAGTAATGTATCTACTTTCTTTACCTAAAGTTAGTTGGTGGTACCCATCTCTTAAATCAATACTACTATACATTACTGAACCATTTAATTAATTAATGATGTCATCTAGTGTCGGAGTGATGTGACGTTCCCTTAGAACGGCCTTGTTGACTGATCTTATGTCAACACATAATCTGATTGTGTCTTTATTCCGTTTTGGGACTATAACTAACGATGACAGCCATGGAGTAGCACCAGTAGTTTTTTCAATAATGTCCTGAGTTTCTAATCTGTTTAACTCTTCTTCAACCTTAGCTCGAAGGTGATAGGGAATTCTTCTGTGCTTCTGTGCAACAGAATCTACATTTGGATCTATGTGTAATTTAATCTCACAGTTTATCAAGTTACCGATACCTTTACATAATTCTGGATAATTAATTTCGACATATTCTGTGTTAATGATTGTTTATGTGACATTATTAGTGATTTTTATTAAGTTTAATTTACATGATGTATTGTAACTCAATAATGATTGACAGTTTCCCTCTACACCATGGATTATGGCTTCCGTTGAATTATTGTTAAATTTTAAGATTTCTGTAAATTTTCCTACAATTTTCAGTCTGTTGGAAGCACAATATGCATAGATATCTGTACAGTTTTTAGATAACGTTTTGTTGAATAATTTCGAAAATGTTGTAGTACCAATTAAATTTACAGAGCTGCCTGTGTCTATTATAAGTTTAATAACCTTGTTGTCAACCTTAATATTTATAGTAGGTACTTCGCTGATTCTATTAACGATGCTAACCTGAAAAGAATGTTCAGAGCTACTATCTCTTTCTATAGCAGTGTTATAGTTTATTAAAATAATTTTTTTTGCTTTAATTAAATTACTTTGTTGACACTTAATGCTCAGCAAAGCTTTTTGAATCAATAGTCATCCAGATCATTTACAATTAAATTTAAATTTTAAATGAACCGATGCTCATGGAAAAAGCTGCTGAGCATTTATTACCGTATCTACTAAATGACGCGTTCAATACGTTCATTAATTATCTTCTTGCTGTTCATTTGAATTATCGTTCCAATAAACACTTTTGTTATTTGTGGAGTTGTAACCGTCTTCGATATGTTAAGCGTATTATTACAATGAGTTAATAAAACCTTGCGTATAGATTATGTCAATTGGATCTGTGTTTGATTTAAAATTAACTACAAACTTGTTTCAGATTTGGTTGTAAACTAAGTGTTCGTATTTGATGTACTTGTGCATTTGTTTCAGCTTTTAGGATTCTGGTTACACCTCTCTCGTACTAGAAAGGAAGTTTTAAATACTAAAAAACCCTTGGTTTTTATTCACATTTTGATGTCGATCGTATAAATTACTACCGTGTCTATTTATGCCGTTAACACAAATATTTGGTATCATATTAACTAACCGACCGACTGACAACAATCGCTTAACTTTAAAAAACCAAACGCGTTCACGTTAAAATATTTTTATATTAAAAATATGACGTCAAACGTGTAAGCAAGATTCAAAAAAATCGTCAACCAGGTGTGGGTAAATTTGTAAATAAAATTACTTAGATTTCCGTTGAAAAAGCAACACAAAAATTAATCTTTAACGGCCTCTTAAAAGACCACGTGTGCTGCATCAAGAAAAGATTTCTCTAAAAAACATTTTCATGAAGGATATGTAAATAGATGACACATTTTATCCCTTACCTAGTGTTCTTTTTAAACCACCATAATTAAAGTGACAATGGCGTTTAAACACTTCAGGAAATCAAGCAAAGGCTGCGCCGTATTATGGCTAAAAACCTTACTAACCCTCCGATATTTACTGTCACGTGCCTAATTAACACGATTATTTCAAAACTGAAATTAGCGTTGGCCAATTGTTTAACTAATTTTAAAGAGAGAAGATTAAAAAACAATTAATTCAGTAGTTTGTTAAAGCAAGTTATAGGAGTATTTTTTGAAATTTAATTTATTTTATCGATTTGTAATGAGTTTAAAAAATATTCTTTATAACAAATGTATAATATTAAAGTTAAAACCCAAGAATGATTTGTAGATAAAATATAATTGGCAAAAATTTTAAAATATATTAAATACAATATTTACAAACAATATCAACGACTTAAAATGTAAACTAAGAAAAATGATCAATTTCAAATGCTTGGGTACACTAAAAAACTATAAAAGAAAACAAATAAAAAACTCTTTTTGGCTAAAAGACTGCAATTAGTATAGCCAAAGCACAAAAGCTAATATTAAAAAAAAATATTCTGGCCCAAAAACTGTTTTTATTTTGTACATGAGCAGTGTTAAAATTTTTATTTTAAAAAACGTTGTAATCATAATACTTAATTCATCAAAAACATTTTAATTTATTATTAAATACAGCGTAGTAAAATTTTTAATTATTATACAAATAAATAATAAGACAGGTTTTTCATTACAATTTTATAAACGTAAACTAAAACTATTTTGTTGTATTCAATTTGTAAAATAAACGAAAAGTTATATGTTAACATCGAATATTAGATATTACATTACATATTAGAAAACACACAGTACGAACACAATATTCTTGCAATTTAACAACAGAATTATTACTGATAAATAAAAAGCATGTAAGCACGCCAGTTATTCCAGTAGAAATAAACTAAAGATTTAATCAGTCATTAAACGTTAATAAACCATTTGTCATTATGTTGTTGTGTTTATTGTTATACATTGTTGCAATACAGGTTCTACTTTGTTGCAATGTGAATTTATTGTCATTTGCAAAAAAACTGTTTCACAATTGAAATTCTTATTTATACATTAATTATTTGCAGATTTGGAGAAGAAGTCTGAGAAGATCACAATGGTATATATTGACTAATGAAGAATCATCTTGACAAAATAAAGAAAACGTAAGTTTTTATTAACATATTTTAATTATTTAACGGTATTAACTTAGTTGTATTTTATTTTTATAATATAAAATAATAAAAAATAACCGTTGTTAGAAATAGTAAATTTTTGTCTACGTATAGATAAAGCTGTAAAGATGGAGTTTTTGCTATTATGCATGCTGTAAAAGCAAGTTATTTTTGGTCACACCTGTTAACTAACTAAAAAATACTACGTATGATGAAAACTCACAGATTTTTGGATAAAAATTTTATAATTAATTTAGATTTTTAAATTTTTTTTATTGCATTCAATTTAATCGTAGAAAAAAAAACACAGTAGACTATTCAAAACTGAACAAAACTATGAAAAAAAAACCCAAATGAAATTATAGCCCGCAACTCAGGTGTTTTAATTCGGAGGCTAGGCGTGAATTCGTTTGTTCTTAATAAGTAAAGAGAGAAAAAACACAGTGTTGAAGAATTAACGTAATGTAACGTAATCAAATAACGAGAAAACTGGAACTCGCTTAGCCATAAAAAAACCGAGAAAATTATTTATAAAATACGCAGGTATCTTAAGAACTAATTAAACTAATTCACAATCGTATTAAATCTCACTATCATTGTCTTACTAACTTTTAGCAAGTGCATTAATAACATAAACTAATAAAGGAAAAAACTACAAAACTATGAATACTTATACCTAAAACTTAGCTTTCGTGTAGTTGCAGCATATGAAGGACAATAAAAGTGGAAGCGATGATAACCGTGACAGCGCCGTAATCAAAAATCCAATGTGCCCAAAGAAAGAAAAAAAAAGCCTAAAATATATACGTTGTGTCCCACGCTAGGGGTACCCCATGAGATTTAACATGGGAAAATTGAAATTATTTTTTTCCTGCTTCCCAAATTAAAAACTCGCAAAAATTTTGACGCAGATATAAAGTGGCACTTAAAACGTTTCTAAAAACAATTTTTTGATTATAATTTGATAATTAATAAATCAATTACAGGTATTTGAAATTCGAAACTTTGAAGGTTTTTCGCGCATGCGATTCAGATCGGCTATCTTCCGTTTTTAAAGTAATATGGATGCTAAAATTAAATTGTAGCCCGTCAAATCAACATTATGCAACTTTATTTTTGAGGAAATGGAAATTTGAAGAACAAAGACTAGAAAAATTACATTTGAAAATTTTCTGTAGGCTAAAAAAACCAAATTGAGGCCGCATTTGCGTGCTAATAAACCAGCTTATGATTCCAAAATGAAATAAACTTGAATTATGTTCAAGTAAATAGGTATTAAAAATCAAGTTAGCATTGATTTGTTATAAAACATTTGAAGTGTTAACAGTTTTGATGGAATTGTTTTACAGGCTTCGAAAATGAATGTAGAAGAAAAAATTCTTGTAGTAAAACAATATTTTCGAGGTGTTTCAAAGGTCCAAATTCGAGAAGACTTTGCTGGTTTTTTGGCAGATAGACCAATACCTTCTTTAAAGAGTATCAAAAAAAAACGATAAAATTATTTGAAACCACTGGCACCGTAAATCCACCATGTAAATGTCAGCGTCCACCACCCTTACACGATAATGAAGTTGGCAGTTCTTGCAGCTGTAGACCAAGATCCTGATGTTAGCTTGCGCGAAATTGAAATTAATGTAGGTGTTCCTCAATGCCATCAAGAATTATTACCACACGATTATTATGCTCGTATGAGATTTTGTGAAATAATCACCGAAATGAACAATACCAATCGCGATTTTGTAAAAAACATTTGTTTTTCGGATGAATGTTCATTTGGACGTTGACATTGGATGAAAGACCAAATCGACAAAATAATCGTTCATGGTCTCTCGAAAATCCACACAAATTAGTAAATGGACCAAGTCAATGGCGACAAACTGTCAATGTTTGGATGGGCTTGCTGGGAAGTCATGTTATTGGTTCTTTTTTCATTGAAGGTACACTTACTTCCATATAATATCATTACCTTCTACTAGAAGAAGTGTTTTCACAACTAAATGATGTTGCGGGTGAAAATCACCAAGTTTGTTTTATGCAGGATGGTGCTCTAGCCCATACTGCTAGACTAAACACTGGGCTTCTGAATGAAGCATTTTCAAATCAATGGATAGGCAAGAATGGTCCCATTACATGGCCTGCTAGGTCATCTAATTTAAACCCGTGCGATTTTTTTTGTGGAGTTACATAAAAGAAAAATTATTCAAAGGAGGAAAACGGTATAAAAATAGGGACGCACTAAAAGATGAAATTCAAGGGATATGCCGAGCTATTACCATTCGTAAATTAGCCGAAACACGAAAAAGATTTGTTGAACGGATAACTTATTGTACAGTTCAAGCAGGAGGCATTTTTGAACACCTCATACCCAAATAGGTGATTCTCCGTGGTCGTTCCGCCAAGCAACGGATCGACAATGTTAAAAAGATCCTTTACAGGGCCACAAATTTTCAATTGAAATGAATTTTTCTGCACGACGATTATTCGAGCAATCTTTCTGCGTTCGACCTATTGGTACCACGATGAGTGTTCGTAGATACCTAGTAAATGTAAATTTATGTTTGATTAATGATTTTTTTTTGTAGTCTGCTACAGAAAATTTTCAAATGTAATTTTTCTAGTCCTTGTTCTTCAAATTTCCATCTCCTCAAAAACAAAGTTGCATAATGTTGATTTGACGGGCTACAATTTAATTTTAGCATCCATATTACTTTAAAAACCAAAGATAGTCAGTCTAAATCACATGTGGGAAAAACCTTCAAAATTTCGAATTTCAAATGCCTGTAATTAATTTATTAATTATCAAATTATAATCAAAAAATTGTTTTTAAAAACGTTTTAAGTGCCACTTTAAATCTGCTTCAAAATTTTTGCGATTTTTTAATTTGGGAAGCAGGAAAAAAAAAATTTCAATTTTCCCATGTTAAATCCCATGGGGTACCTCTAGCGTGGGACACAAGGTATAACTCGAAGCGATAAATGCATACTAAAAACAATAAAATTACCTTTGATCTTAGTAGGCTTATAGTAAAAATGTGACAAAAGTTAATATAATTATGGATGTGGTTAATTATTGAATTATACCAAGCACCTAGTGTCATTTGGATACAAAATGGACGGCAGGCTTTTTTTGTTCTACTTTACATTTTTGACAGATTTTACAAAATCTCACAATACGAGTAACATCGTGTCTCATTTTTGGCCAAAAATACTTTTCCTTTACTCTATTATATGATTTATATACACCGAGATGACCAGCGGTAGGCAAATTATGAAACCGTAACATTATACTATAACGTTTTTCTTTAGGTAACACTTCTTTCCAGGAATCGTAACCCTTCAGAATGAGTTCGGACTTAATATTTTTCAAAAGTTTGGTATTATCTACTCTCCATTGCGGATATTTAGCAGGATGACTTGTTACCTTTTCCAGTATTTTCAAGTACCAACAATCACTAACAGGAGTAATATTAACCTCAACACTTTCATTGACGACAGGGACCGTCCTAGATAATACATCAGGAACGACATGTTCTTTGCCTTTACGATGAGTAATTACAAAATCATATTGCTGGAGTTTGATTGCCCATTGTGCTAACGTACCAGTAGGGTCTTTAAGGTTCTGCTACCAAACTAAATAAGCGTGGTCAGTGATAACTTGGAAACTGACGCCTGCAAGATAAGGTCTTAGACGTTCAACAGCCCATAAAACCGCCAAGCACTCTCTTTCTGTAGTAGAATAGTTTCGTTCATTTTTATTGAAAGAACGACTTAAATAACAAATAACTTTTTCTTTGCCATCAATATGCTGAATTAACACTGCACCCAAACCATGACCTGAAGCATCGGTCTAAAGAACAAAAGGAACCTCAAAATTTGAACACGAAAGAATGGGAGCGCTAACTGACACCTCTTTTAGTGTCGCATTCAACCGATCATTTAAATTTAGAGCCTTTCCGAGTGAGTGCAATGATCGGAGACATAAGATCTGAAAATTGTGACACAAACCTTCGATACCAGGAACCCTATTAAACTACGCACTTCGGGAACGTTCTTGGGAGTTGGAATTTCAAGTAACGCCGCTACCTTATCCGGATCAACATGTAATCCATTACCGTTAACAACAAAAACGAAGTATTTTAATTCAGAACAGCAAAATTTACATTTATCGCGACCTAAACTAATACCTGCATTACGTAAACGATTGAAAACTTTACGCAAGACAATAATATGTTTTTCAAAAGTAGAGGTGACCACAATTATATCATCCAGATACACTAAAACGTGAGCCTCAAAATCAGAACCCAAAGCACCATCTATGAAACGTTTCCATATAGCTGGAGCATTGTGCAAACCGAAAGGCATGCGAGTAAACTAATATAAGCCTCTATTGGGTATCGTAAAAGCGGTCAATGGTTTACTCTCTTCCGAGAGAGGAATCTGCCAAAAAGCTGACTTGACGTCAAGCGTGGATACATATTTTGCATCTCTTAGTTTGTCTAATGTATAGTTTACGTAAGGTAGTGGATAAAATGCCTAAAATCAACGCAAAACTTATATAAACCGTTTTTCTTTTTGACCATGAGAATAGGCGAAGACCATGGACTAGAGGAACGCTCAACTACACCCATTTTAAGCATGTTTTCTAGTTTTTCGTCAATATGCCGTTGTATATAAGGAAACACAGAATAGTACCTTTGTTTGATTGGTTCAGCCTTTGTCCTTATAACATGTTCAATTTTTGTAGTACATCCTAAAGTAGTGGAGTCAAATTTTAAAGAAAAATTTTCATCAAGCAACTTTTGAAGAGCTTGAGTTTGTTCTGGTGTCAAACTGGGACTCAATATAGACTGTTCACAGTTAGAAGAAGTAGAAGACGTTGCTAACTCTTTAGATTCGATTGTTAAAAATTGTCATTGGCCTGCCTTTAGATTAGGAATATTTCCCATAGTACGCCAAAAATCAATACCTAGAATTAAGCTTTGAGGAAGTTTTGGAACAACTAAAATAATTATCATTTTAGCTTTAAATTCAAGACAGATCGGTACTACAATTTCTCCAATACACTCACATTTATCGCCATTACCAACAACACAATAGTCGATAGTAGAAGACCTAACGCACAAAGAAGCTTCCAGCCAATACCACCAATAAAAGTTCTCGTCGCACCTGAATCTAATAAACCTAGATAATTTTGACCAAGAATAGTTAAAGACAAATACGACCTTTCGTCCCCTTGTGCTCGTGACAAAGTCTAATACTGAATTAGTCGATTCGGAACTACACTGAGACACTAGTCGTTTTCCTAGTGTCCCTGGATGAAGTTTTCCAAAGACGAATTTGGAAAATTATTAGTACGACCATTTAAACTAGAGGAGTTACTTATTGAAGAATCTTTTCTCATTTTGCAATGCGGACATGAATATTTGGTAAACCCTAGTTTGCTGCATCGAAAATATTATTTTGTTTTTGGTTCAGGACACTCAGATCTTAAATATACACGATTTTTGCAGTTGAAACATTTTGACCCGGAAGAAGAATTAATTGTATTCACGGAAGGCGTTCGAATAAAACCCAACTCACTCTAAGTTCTTCAACACGCTGAAGAAATGCGTTAAGAGAAATTTTAGACCCGTGCCCGTTAAACTTTAAACCCCATTTCATGACAGGTATCGATTTAATGTTGCAATTAAAAGTATTTTCTGAACCTGGAGAACCTACAAACGTTGAAGTAGCTATAGGATCATTTTGATTACTATCAGATTCTACTTCAACTAAATTTGCTAAACCTAATAAACCGACATTATCAACAAGATTTTCGACCTCCAGAATTGCATTAAAGTCTGATACGTTTTGTTGCGTGTCAGACATCAAACAAAAAATTTTCTGAATAAAATTAACCCTTATCTTCTTCTTTTTATCATCGTCACCCGTAACTAAAGAATCTGCTCTACCTAAAACGTGACTAAGTTTCGTTTGCAAATTTTTGTAAGCCGGGGATGTTTCAGAATCGGAAAATAAAGAAAGGGCTTGCTTAAGGTCGACAAATTTCGACTTAACAGCATCCACGTCTTGTTCAAACGTAAATGCATAAGTAGGAACACTAACACTAGATTGATCTTTCTCTAAACGCATAAGTTGACGAAGGGTCTTACGCATCACATCAACCGTACCAATAGGCATACATCTACAAACAAATTTATAAGAAAGTTCATCTTTACTAAAAAATCCTACTTAAACAATGCTTTATTATTGGCGCCCAATGTGGGGTTTAGTCAAACATTCACACAGTATTTTAATAAGCTTCTAGAGCAAATGATATCTTTTTTGCCGCACGTCGAACTACTTGCTTATTGAAAACGTGGAAAGTGACAATGGAAAAAGAAATATTCTTTTAGAGTAGATGCTATAATAATTAATATTTAAATTTGTTCAAAATTCACACAATTTGTATCTAAGTTTACAGTTTTATTTCTAGATTTAAAAATATCTGTTTTTGTATAGTGGATGCATAACACAACATACTTTTATTTTTCAATTCTTAATTGGTTAAACCACAATTTTTGTTGATTTTGTTATTGAATACATGTCAAAAGGAATGGGTTAGAAAGTTTTTAATCTATGAATTGCAATTAGGTACGCAACAATAATTATTTGATTTATGCATAATAAGTAGTATATTAAATGGTGTTATTTTTGTATGACACTAAAACAGTTTATATTGGATTGTCTATTAACTAAATTTGTAATTGCTTACCATTAATCATAGTTAATATAAACATTAATTGTTCAATCGGTTTAATGTCATTTAGATAAAAATTGCAATTCATCAAATTTTAAAAAGATATTTTACGTGTATTGTACACGGAAGGATAAAGGGTATAGCCGGGTTTGTATAAGAAATCTGCTTTTGTGAATTTTTCTATTAGCAGGAATCGGTTTGGTATCAAATGAAAATAATCCAGTCAAAATTTCAACTCTATATCTTAAACGATTTTCGACTTTTTCAAAAAAACCTTTTTATAATAATTCCTAAACAAAAAAACAATTTTTGGCAGAAGAAATAAAATTTAAATCTTTTTTTAACGCATTTTTAAAAAGTGTTACTCAATAAATTGTGTCTTTTATAATATTCTATACTCAAAAATTTTTTCGATTTTTTTGAAGTGGAACAAGAAAAAAATTTTAAATCTTTTTTTTTCTTGTAATCTTAATTAACTTAATTTTTTTGTGATTGCATAAAAAATCTTAAAAATAATATAATAAAATTTTTTTTTTCCAATGTCTAAATATCTCATTCGGATTTAGATACTTTTTTTTTAAATCAGCGCTGCAATGTCATCTACTGGGATTTTCAGTAGCATTGATCATTACTTCTTAAGTTTTGCTTGTTTTCAGCTAACCTAACAATAGTAAAATAACCTCTATGGTTTTCGTAATTGTATTAATTTGCTTTTAGCTCATGTATTAAGTCAGTACATTTATATTGAAACTATTTCTATTTTTCACAATTAAATTTTTTATCAGCAAAAACAGCCCAAAACAGTTGGCTATAAAAAACGAATTACTACAAATTATAAGGCTAATATTGCAACAAAAAACATGTAAAAGAGTCTTTATCAATAATACTTTTTGTAATAAATGTTGGGCAACTTTAACAAAAGCAATTATAAATATGGAGATTGATGATTCACCTACAGAACAAATGAGTTTTAAGATTTTTTCTCACTCGTCTTTAACTGCTGTTTCGTTTGTATCATCAACTGAAGATCTTGCATTTATTTTGAAAGAAAAAATGTAGAAATAATTAAAATTTGTGGATTTGGGCTTTTTCAAATCATTTCTACTCATTGTTGCATCTGTAGATCATCATCAAATATTACATTAGTTGCATACGAAGCTCGCAAACAAGTATTTGAAAAAAAAATCTTATTCTTAAATGAAATCGGTACTGTTAAGATCATATCATAAAACAGCGATTCTATGATGACGATATCAATAATTTTTAAATTTATTCAAACACTAGTGTATTTGAAGTTTGTGGCTTGAAAAATTAATTGGGCAGCTTGGTGTTGGTGTTGATTCGTCCATAATTAATAAAATAAAAAACAGTTGGTAATATCTACTGGTTTTACACGAAAGAAACTCCGTGAAATGTTAACGTCGATAAAAAATCAATAAACCGTAATGCCACTCAAGCTTTTGTCATTTTTTTATTTAAATTACGAACCGGAAATTCAAATGCAATAATGTTTTTAGTTTTTGATTTAGCTCGTAAACAAATGGTCACTGACTACTATGATGAAGTGATATCCTTGTTTGAAAAAGTTATTTTGCCTCGGTATTTTGAAATTGATGCCATCATTAGTCTAAGTAATGAATACCAGAGGAAATCATGTTCTGGTCAAAAAAGTGCCTTTTTGCACCCGATACACGATATGCACTACAAATGGTTTTGTTATAGACATTGTTTGGGCCATACACAGCTTATATGAACGATGCTAAAATTATGAGAATTGTCTTAAATAATTCTTATGGTCTGAAAAAAGATCATATTATTGTAGTTGATCGAGGCTTTCGTGATGTAATAGAATGTTTGGAAGAATTACCATTCAAAGTGTTAATCCCTGCTCTCAAAAGAAAACGAAATCAGCTGACTGCAGATTAGTAAAACGAATCCCGTTTCGTTACCAAAATTAGTTGAGTAGTTGAAACCGTGCTTGGTGATATTAAGCTAAAACTCGATTTTTTGTAGAGTTTCTTGTTTTTTTGCACAATAAATTTGGTACAAAACTTCATTCTGATGTTGATCATTGTTAAAAAATTGTTGCTGCGATGAGTTCGATCGATATAATACGTTGGCGTTGGAAGTAGAAATAAATCAATGAGCAAGACAAGATTTTCTAAAGGTAACGAAGCAAGAAGAATTTTTTTTTACAAATGCTTCAAGCTGTATCCTATTTAGGTGGGATGATGAATGAAGTCTAAATATATAAAAATTACACCTAATATTATAAAACTTGAAGTGAGATCTCGAAATATTAATTCAAAAACATATCGTTTCTTTGTTGATTATCAGCTAGATAAGAATCACATCTCTGGAACCAATCGATATTGTTGTGATTGTGCTAGTGGTAGGCGCACAGTCGGATGCAGCTCACACATTGCAATTATCATATATTATCTGTCTCAGGCTCGATGTTTGGCAGAATTAGTAAGACCTGCTGAAACATTGAGTCGTCTGTTTATTAATGAAAAGTTAATGTCGTAGTAAATGAAGACAGTGACGAAGAGTAACCTTACTCTAAACAATCTATTTTTTATGAAATTATTATATTTAATGTCAACAATGTATGATAATTTTGTTAAACATTATCAATATTTTAATGTCATGGCTTTTACATTCAAAATTTTTGTTTTAATTGTATTAAATCTGCAAAATTGTTTCCAATAATATAGAAAAAATTTTTTTAAGTGTATGAAGATGTATTTTTGGTATACATTTCTTTACTATTAAAAAAATATAAGTATGTTTAAACATAAGGTTACTGTAGGTTTTTATTAATTTAAACTTGAACTTAATTGAAAATTCTCATTTTAATCGTTTAAACGTTGAGTCGAACCCAATCTTACATTACAGAAAAAAATTACTTTTTAATTTTTTTTTTATATTGTTGCACTACTTTAAAAAAAATTGTATAGAAGAGTATAGAAGACATTTTCTGACAAAATTGGGTGAGTGACACTTTTCAAAAAAGCGTTGAAAAAAAGATCTATTTCTTCCGCCAAAAATTGATTTTCGTTTGGAAAAAATGTTTTTTGTTTTTTACTCCTAAAAATTGGTAAAAATTTAAACATTCATTAATGTTGAATTTTACTAATAAAAAGCTCGAAAATGGTTTAAGTTAAAGAGACAAAAATTTAGCTAAATTATTTTTATTTGATACTAAAACGATCCTCCAAGTGCGAGTCAAAAAAGTCGCAAAAGCAGATTCAACATACAAACTCATTGATGCTTGAAGTTGACGAAGACTGTTGATGTTACTCGGAAACGTTTTGCTAATGTTTTTTTGATGTTTTATTTTATTTTTGATGCGTTTTCCATATGTATTTTTCAGCCGATTATTTTGAATTCCATCCTCCCAGTTTTAAATTGCAAAGCTTATGAACTAGTAAATTTTATTAAAATCCGCAAATTTGCATTTAGTATTTCGATAACAAGCAAAGAATCTAACGTTTGTTAGTCTCGACGGTGTTTTTTATAGAATTAAATTTTATTCGCTTCTACTTTTTTGATATTATGAACTTATAATGAGCATAATTCTTCAGTTCTGCACGAATGCAATTAATTGTTGCTGTTCTCAAATTAGTACATCGTTTATATGTAAAATTACTTTTTAACGTTGATTAACATGATCACATTAAAGATACTTTTTGTGTCTTAGCCTGCAAAAAACAAACAAAAAAATTGAATTTATTTTAAGTATTATGCAGTGATTTACCTTTTTAAAAAAGTATGCTAACATAACATTCTCATCAGCATTTTTCACTTTTTTTGTAAATTCCATTGACAAAAAGGTTCTTAACATTTTAGATACTTTTCTCACAATTTTGTTGAAAGTCGCTTTGGGAAAAATCTTCAACCAAACCTTGAACTTCTGAACATAACTTTGACGAATTCCATAAATCCAATAAATTTGTCAAAAAAAATATTATATATTCTAATACAAACCTATAGCATGTTAGACTCATAAGAAAAGTGATTTTACCGCACTCTTGTACTTTTCTGAACTTATGTAACAATCCACTAATAACTGAATTTTGTAATTAAAAACAAATTAAAAATTATAGCTCAAGTTGATACACAAATTTAACTAACACAAGTTTTTGATTTATTTTGATTAATATATTAATTCTTGTTTTGGATTGTCAGAATGCTTTTTTTGTTAGTTTTATTTTAAATAACATTAAAATAATTTAACATTTTTTGATGAAATAAGAATAAAAAAAGAGGTATTTTCAATTATTTTATTTATGTTTTTGGAATTAGTATCTATACTTCTAACTCCCTTGATGCTAGCAACTAAATAGAAACAGACGTAAATTAGTGTATATTATTAGTAACAATTTGTTAAGTTAAACTAAACCATTAATAGGTTACTTAGAAACAATTTTTCTATGTAAACGTAGAACGAAAACGATATGATCGTTGCCTCGAAGATTATTCTAGACAGAGTGCATTAATCAGCACGATAGTCCTTATCAGATTCAAGAAGTGTTGCTGCAAGTAAATGCCTGACCTGCGGCCATGCACGTGCTTTCAGCATTGCATTTCTATTAAAATTTCAGAAGCATTAAAGACAATTTAAAATAAATATTACACCATAAAAATAATTTATTTTAAAACGTTTCAAATGATATTAAATTTATAACATTACGTTCTTACACCACATTTGAACAATAATGCCGTGTAATGCAAAACTCATGAGTATATAAATAATATTCTTTACACCTGCATAGCTATGTTCTCATGTTTCGTTTTATTTTATCTTGTAGATGTAGTTGTCTAGTCAGAACTGATGGTTCGTCGTGTCTTCAACTGTTACGCCTGAATTAATTACAGGATTATGCTTATATTTACATACTTACTTCCGTTACATATAAAATGCAATTAAAATGTAAAAATTTAATCGATGAAAAGTGGATTTGTTGTTACCGTTACCAAATTAAGAATCGATCATAAAAACTAAATGTATTCAGTGTCTATTACGTTACTGCTGCGTTAGTCTACTTTTCCAAATAAGATCATATCTACACGTACAGTGGAAGTTCGCACATAAATCGAAAAAAAAGGGATCAATTAATTCATTGATCAAAAAATTAATGCTGAACTATTGCGTTCACGTATTGCATGTATATGGCGCGCTTATACACAAAAAAATTTCTAATAACATGAGCTTACATCATAACAATAATACTTAGCATTAAAAATACTATAACAATTAAAAGATTTATTCAAGTTAAAGCTACTTCTTTTGATACACTTTTGGAATACTAACTAACAATCTGATTCAAGCAATCGACAATCGCAACGTGCTTATCACACAAAAAAAAACACGTAATTATAGTTTACACTTTGAAGTCCAACGATAGTTGAATTTTTTGTTAAAATAAAAAAAAATAAAACGCAGGTTTAAATATACCGCGTTCTGTATAATTATTCGTATAAATTATTGGTTTTCCGACAGTAGCTAAAATCGACAGCTTATTTGCATAGGTCGAATTTCTCGTTTCTTCGGACATTAGAGATTTTTTATACCTCGAGGTGTTTGTATTATAATTGCGGTTGTCAACATTTTTACACGAATTCACAATTATCTCCAATCGTAATTAAATTCGATAGACCGATCAAACTTTTAAAATCGGATGTTTAAATTGGCGCAATTAATTTCTGGTGAGTTTTATACAAAAAAAAATTAATTATGTAATTTTTTTGTATGTTTTAAGTGTACATTCACTTTGTTCGCAGTTGCCTTAACAAGAAAGAAAAATGTTTTTGTGAGCGGCAAACAAAAGGTGCTTATGGGACGGGTACGTTAAAGTAATGGTCGGCGAAACAATGGAAATTGACTATGATTGCGTCGTTTTTAAAAGACAGTTCGGACTTTAAACTAACAGGTTACTGTGATAATTGCACCTTATCTTCATGCAAATCTGCTAAATCAAATCAATTACAAAGGTTCGTTTCCTTATCGAGCGTTGACATCTCTTGCTATAACTCATTTACTTAAGCGTGTGTTTGATTTTGTTATGGTTTAAAATATTTTATAAATTTTGATTGTAAATACGACGAATGTAACAGCTGCAGTTTTAATTTAATGTATTAATCGAGAAAATAGAGCGGATTTACTAATTTATACAAAGTAAAATGTCAAACAGTCCTTGATTAATTGTTTTGTAAACTATTAGAAATGCACATATATAATTCAATTAAAAATAAGCATGAAATAGTGCTTGTACGTACCTTGACTTATTTGGTTTTTACTTACGTGCAACATGCATTATTTGCATTTAGTTATGAACATTTGCTTAAGCGAATGATTTTTGCATTTAGAACGTACGATAATATATTTAGTGACGGTTTAAGAAAGTTGCTGAATTATGAGGTAAGAAAATTATAAAAAATTTGTAGGTTTGCGCGAGATATATTGGTGGAACGAGTCAATCTATACTACTCCCTGGGAACCTGAATCGATCATGAATAACAACCTTAAATATGTAGATAATCCACCTCATGTTTATCAATAAGTATGTGACTTGAGTTTCAACCTGTTTATTTTACATGATGGCCATATTAAGTAAAGTATGGACATTCTAAGAAATCTATTTGTATATTGAAAATTAAATTATGTTAATATCAGTTGAAAATAGACCAATAACTGTTGGTTGTAGATTTAAAATTTTTAAACAAAGAGGCAACTATAAAATATAAATATCGATAATCCTTAAAGCAGAAATCGGGTTTTTAATAAAGAATCGGCCGGCGGATGTTAATAACATATATTACGGTGAAGTTGTATACGAGAATGGTAATAATTCATTACCTCGTAAACAATAGAATGAAGTAAAGAAGAGGGTGGTACATAGTCGATGGTAACTAAAGCCCTGCTGCCGGTGGGCAGCGGATAGCATCTGCGAAGTTTGCCTGCTAATTTTACAACGCCCACCACGAACAGGAAGACTTTCTGTGTTACAGAACATGCTGTCGACAGCTTGGAAGTAACACAAATTATCTGAAGAATCACGACGCGACGGTTTGAAAATAATTAAACACAAACGTTCTAAATTGAAATCAATTAAAATTGATTTATCAATTAAGCATAATTTTTATATAAAAATAGTTAATTAACCAAAATTCGACTGCTTCAAAACACGATTACTGTTAAAATATGCAAATTCCTCAGATTAATTACGTAAATCTAAGGATATTACGAGAAATCGAGATTATAGGTTTCGTTTTCCGACTGCTTAAAGTGCCAGGTGTTAAAAGTGGTTAATTGTTTAAGCAGGTATTAATTTTATATGATATACATTTAAGGAAAATACGAAAATCTTGCGTGTACAAGAATCGTTACCTGGACATTTAATTACGTAAACTATTGAGTGGTTGCTTGGAGGCAATCCGAGATTCCAGTGCATTGCTATAAACCGAACGCGTCTGTTAAATGCGATTGTAATTCGCATTGTTTGCATTTTCCACGCTTAAAACACAAGCTGCTTGTTAATGCTGCTGTTATTGCATTTAAATAGCGCATTAGACACCACTTATGCATACTACAAAATTGTTTATTTGCAAGAGTTTACCGATTCACACTTTGTTTTGATTGCTTTTGTAACAATCTTCGGAATTGAATTGTTCGAAATGGAAAAATTTCCTCCCAGCTACGCGAGTAATTACTAACGCACACAAAAACACCGTTATTAACATGCAAAGCATTAATAACTAATTTATTAATATTCGCGGTCATAAGTTTCAGCTTCGCATGCTTTTGGTCTATTAATTTAAGAAAAAAAATAATCTACAGGTGGTTGAGACTTCCCTTATTGAGTCAAGAATGTATACCTGAATTATTATTATAGTTTAAATTAAAAAAAAAAATGCTGGAAACATTCTCCATGCATTCCATCCTCCGAATGTTTTCAGTTAATGCAAGTGGCGTATTAATACAAGTCAAAGCTATTACAGAAAGTAATTGTAAATGGAGCATTAACATTCATTATTTCTCAGTATCTTAAATCACTTTACTTGTTTTCACACTGACAGATTTGTTTAAAGATTTTTGTCACATGTTTATAAGTGCAGTTTTTATATAAAAAAAATTATTTTGAATAGAACAATGCGGTAATTTCATTCATTGATATCGACATTTATCGACGACATTATGGTTCGATCGGTATCTAAAACATCCACATTCCTGTTCGTGAAGCTTTGCAAGATATAAAACAGTTTTTTTTAAATGCGCAAATCTTAAATCACACCATGAATTTATATAGTTCTTAAAAGCTCCCGTGAGAAAACCTATGTAATAAATCATATAAGGATGTATTACGTACTGTTACACAAAGTTAAAAAAATTTGTAAAAAAGAAATTGCTTGATAATGAAATATTTAAAATCGTCAATTAATACGGTGCAATTATACTTAAGTAATTACAAGTAACTGATTAATTAGTAATAGAAACCAATTATCGTAAGTTCTAATAACTACGCATGTTATCTTGGCGTTTAAGGAATGTTAAAGCAATTTGCAGTAAATGTTTAATTGCACTCCGAAATATACATCGATTTAATTTAGAAATAAATAAACATTTTCTTTTAAATACTTGAAAGTCGAGGCGTGTAAAATGTATGTGGATGTTGAAAAGTGCACAAAGTGCTTGCCTTAAGCGCCACGATAAATCAACGATTGCACAACTAAACTATAGCAAATTTTATTGTAGGAAATATAATCGATCATTAAACGCACCCGTATTTCTTTTAGTATTTAATAACGCAAACAAAGCAGTTTTCTCTTTTGATGTATTTGGTAATTTAAAAGATCACTAAGTTATGATTCGTATAGAATAATAATGTGATTTTGTGTCTATTGGATTATAGTCTTTAGATCGTAAGTAAATTTTTTAATTTTATTTTTAGTTCTAAAGTACACAAAGTCTTATTTAAACTGGTGCAAAACATTCAACAAACTATTATTGTTTTTAAGAATTTAATTGTAACTGTAACATAAATTTTTATTTTATTTTTGATTTAAATATGTGTTGTTAAAAATCCAATCAAATCAGTAAATTTTTAACAGTTTTACAATAATAAAAATCTTAAACGTTGCAAATAAATGTAAAAAAACATTAAAATTTTAATAAAGTTATTTAACCACAGTTATTTAAGTAAAAACTGTAGGTGGTAACAGTAGGAACTAACATAAAAATCAGTGTTTTTTTAATGTGAATATTAAAATTGATTTACTACTACATCTGTAAACGAATTCATTTAGTACTCATTTTTAAACATAGATTTGCCACAAAAGCTTTAACTAACATTAATTTAAAATTTACAAATTAAATTTCTCGTTTAGTAACTGTTTTATTTCATACCAATCTAAATATTCTTAATATCCTAACATATAAGTCACGTAAAATTGACTAATTCTGAAAGCTCGGTACTATTCTATGCTAAAAAATACTAGTTTCAAAAATCGGTATTTTTATATTTTGGTTTATTCTAAAAAATATTTTAATTTTTCTTGTATAATTCAAAAATTACCACAAAAGAGGTATGTAGCAACTAAAAAAATAGATGTAAACTTTTATAACTAAATTATCAGTAATTTCAAACGATTGATTAATGACAAATTAATAACCTTTAATTATAATGTTTGTAAGTTAATAGATTTCGGATCAATTAATTGATTAAGCAGCATGCATTCGCAAAATGACAGTGATGGTTTAACGCTTTTTATAAAATTTCCGTTCGTAAAACAAAAACTAATTAAAAATTAAATAAAAACAGTTATAACTTATGATTATTTCTGCTACATGAATGTGGCGACATCTATGGAAAATGTGTGCCAGCTATTTAAATTTGTATATTTGTATATGATAACCAAAAGTGTGGACAATTCAAAAATTGTCCAAGTGTGCAACTACTAAAAATCAAAATTTTTTATCTGGTGTTATTTCAGCAATATAAATTTTTTTTAATGTAAACTAAAAGACAAAAAAACGGGTGCAAACATTGTTACAAATTTTAATTATAATGGACGATGAATCCTTTGTAGCTGTGATTTTTCATTAGTAAAAGAAGAACTGTTCTTCATGTTATTTTATTAACAATAGTTAGTTCTTTATTTTATGGCTTTGTTTTTTAAAATAATTTTATTAACAAAAAAATTAATTTTTTTCTGTTTTTGTTTATAATTAAATTATATGATGAAGCCCATTAAAGTTGGCGAAACGTAAATGTAAACATAACTATGGAATAAAAACCCGCTTTTGTATTACCAAAAATTAGCTGACTAAAAAATTTTTCCTTTACTAATAAAAACAAAATTGTTACAAACAATTATATAATTTTTTTAATTAATATTTTTTCATTGTAAAAATACAAAATATTTGAATCACGTACATTAATTTATTAAAATTAAAAAACAAATAAGAGGTATAACCTCGTTCATTAACGAGACATTTTTGCAGTCTTTCATAAGTTTTTAATACGAAAATTTGTTACGATAATAATTGTCTTGTAATTTAATTGCTGGAAGCTAGTTTGTTATAATTCGGCAAACGGATCGGAGGTCTGAGTGTGCTAATTATAAAGTAAATTAAAAAAACGCTAAAACGGTTAAACCGTTTAAATCTACCAAAGGAAAATGACAAAACACAAGTTGTAACAACGAATATATTTATTTTATCACAGAAATTGAAGTTAGAAAAGAGAAGCCAAATAGAATTACATAGATGCGATCAATTGCTAGTACGTATATTTTACAGAAACAAAGTTTTATAGTTAATTGTGACAACAAACATCATATGTACGTACAGTGATGTGTGTAAACGACTGAAAACATAGGTAAAAGAAAATTAAAATAGAAAATACAATACTCACAATTTGTATTTCTTTCCATTTTAAGTACGCGGTTAGCTTACTACTTACTTGCTAAAGTAAAGAGTCACGTACAAATAAAATCATCACTAATAAACTCCTTTGGTTCATACAATCTATGAGAAAAACCAAATGCGTCAAGTTTTTCCCAAATTAATACTGGTATTTCGGAAGGTCAGTTTTCCAATACGGTTATAATTGTAATAATTAACTAAGAATTTTGATATCTTCAGTCAACCTGGGTGCACCATTTTCACTACGTAGTAAATTGTGACGTCATCATAAGAATTTTTCCAAAATGAACAAACAGGTGTCAATATCTCTGGATTAATCGAATACGTATGGGTATCCAAAATTGCTAATGACAATTACGAAAAAATAAAATTAAATTACAAAAATAGAAATCAATTCTTACCCCAAAAAAATCTTCACATAAGCACTAAAAGTACTACACCCATTTATAACGTGGATGAGCGTGAATATTTAGAAATGAAAGCCTCACCGTAAAAATAGTTTTTCTCTCTTAGATAATTTCAATCATCAAAAAAAAACAACAAAATGACAATGAAAAATTACACCGAAACACGTTTAACACAACAAATTAGAAGGAAAGTAAACTATTAAATTTAACGTAAAAAAAAATTTTTTTGTAATAACGGAAAGCCATTTATTATAATTTTTGTTAATACGCCGCTCAATAAAATTACGTTGGTACTCAGGGTTTTTAATAACAATAACCAAATGACAACATCTGAAATTCAGAAGAAAATACAAATAAATTTTTATTGATTAGAAAGCAGTAAATGCATACAGCGTATATCTGACTAAATAATTGTTAATTTAGAAAGTATAATCATAACAACAATAAAAACAAAAAAATTCAAAATAAAAATTCTAATATACCGTTTTAAAAATCAAAATTTTGTACCAAATCAATCTAAAATTACGGACCTGTAACAATAAATAGTTTGTTGGTACCGTTCTAAGAACTACTCATTTGCTGACACTAAAAATAAATACAGAATAATATTATCACATAAAACGTACTTAAATTAGTTGTTTGACTATTTTAAGAACGCACATGGTTTCCAAGATAATTCTCGTAGATAACTTATTTACAGATGCATACATGACGTAATGTTACGTAGGTCATTCAAAATAATAAAATAAATAAACAACACTGCAAAAATAAGGCGTATTGTAAAAATTTATGCAAAATCGGTTACTATTTATGTATAGAAACAAGCCCGAGAAAAAAATTTATAAGATAAACTGAAATTATGATTACTATAAAGGAGGTTTTTTTTTCTATGTAGTAGCATACGTCCGCTCTGTTCTTTAATAAAGTGATAACATTACCCGACTGATAACATTATCTATAATTCCAATAAACAATTAAACAAAGTTAGGACTAAAAGAATTGTACAAAAAACTAGATCAAAAAGGAAGTAAAGAAAACAAAATAACAAAAAAAAACATCTCCCGAATTTTATTGTCCAATCCTGTTCTCCAGCTTCTGTGCGGTCTTCCTCGTTTTCTGTTTTCTTGAGGGTTCCAATTTAGTATTTTCTTTAAGATTCCGTATTCCGGCATTTTTTGTGACGTGCTGATATTATATTAGTTCATTAGTTGTAATATCATCAATAATGTCATGTTGTATCCTTCATGTTTGTCTAATGGTTTCATTTGGGACTTTATCTCTATTCGATTTTCCGTTCACTCTTCTCCAGAAGTCAATTTCTCTTGTTTCTAACGTTTTTTTGTTTTATTATGCTTTTCAAAATTGAGTTGTAAATTCTTTTTTTAGTTTTGTCCTATAAAATATTAATGTTTTCATTCCTAAATATTTGTATATATTGTTTTAAAATTTGTCGCGTTGTTAGAGGTAAGTTTTGCTGCTGTCCTTTTATGCTTATATACCTCGTTTTTGTAATGTTTACGTTCAAAAACCATATTTTTATACGCCTCAATGAGCTTTTGGCTCATATAATCCATGTCGTTCATGTTGTTTATAGTACTATCGTGTTGTTCTCTACTAGTATTTTCAAGCCATTGTTTTTTTGTTTCTAAGTCATCAGTACTTGTGCTACAAGCTTCTAGTAATTTACGAACCTGCACGGCCAACTCACTGTAAGATTGAAACCATACTTGTCGGAGAGAGGGGAGGTTCAAGTGACTTTATTTTAAAGGGCGCCAGATTTTTTGTTCTTTGCAGAAATAGCTCCTGCTAGATCAGCACAGGAGGCTCGAAGCTTGTACAAAATTGTTAAGGTTCGTAAAGATGGAGGAAACGAAGAAAGAAACTAAATCGTTAACAACAATTGCACTTTAATTACTCTATAAAGATAAATAGATTAAAATTTGAATCAATAACAATTAGATAGCATCACAAAGAATAATTTTAGTCCGAGTACAAATATAAGCAGGTACTAGAATATCAGAAGTATCGGCAACTTACACTACACGTAAAACAAAAGTGTAACCATCAGAACATATAAAAATCTTCATAAGTAAATTACATTAATAATGATAATTGACAGTTGACGTAATCAGCATGCGATAGTAATTTACTTAAACTAATTGAGTAACAATAATAAGAAACAAATCAATTTGAACGTACGATTAGTAAATATAGTTAGCCATGAGTAGCACCGTAGCGACAACGAATAATTAAAAGCAAAAAAAAATTGACTTACCAAATTCAGGGTTACCTTCAGAAAACGTTTTCCTACTGGCTTCCTGTAATTAAACTTCCTGAAAATAATCGTGTCTACCTGGCCACTCACAAACTACAAGTAAAAGAAACATTTAAAAGAAAGTAATAGAACCGAAACTTATCGTATGCTGTTACAATGTATTTTCGTCTACAATGGTATTAATTTATTGCCTCCGAAGAGAAATTCAATCGTATCCGGTACTTATGCTCTTCCGAACAAGGTGATATTAATTACTCCGCATAGAAATTCTGCCCTGGTATCGCAGCGTTCTTAGCTCTACACCTTCCGATTATAATTTTCCCTTGTAGATTTTAAATTACGACGAGAACACCCATACTTAGGAGGTAGCACATGGCGCCTGCGTTGATTAAATTAGTTAAAGAAGAATACTTTTATTACCCATCGTGTCCCAACACGTGGATGTTTTATGAAAACGATTTTTAATTCACGCAGACATAGGTTATATCGTGAACGATAATAAAGTCAAAAAATGCCCATATCTCACCGGATATCGTCTACTCAATACGAAGAAACCAACGAGCCCGATAGATGGCGTCGAAAAATAGAAAAGTAATTTTTAATTAAACCAATATACAGGGTAGTGCATTATAAAAATTTTGCACGTAACACTTCTTCTAAGTAAGCTTTGAACAAGGTCAAGGATATGCAAGTCTCTTGGTTACTATGCATCTCGGTGTTAATCCTTAGTTGCTCTTAACTGTGGATATTCGTCGTTTTTATTATTTCTGTGTTTATGTTGCTATGCTGGAAACTATACCACAGTTTTACCATACCATATGAGCAATTGTGGATTTTTCTGCTCTAAAGTCTGCTTGTTCTGTATCCATATCGTCAAATATATTTTTTATTCTGTTCTTTACAATTTTTTAATAAATTCTATTTTTACCGTTTATAACAGCTATTCCCCAATAGTTGTTGCAGTTACACTAGTAGCCTTTTTTGTACATAGTGGATAGGTGTGATCTCATCTATTCTATGGGTGCTGCTTCCGTTTTTTTAACTTTTTACAGACTTCTCTAACCTTGGCCACTGTTATTCTAATTAGGAATTTTGTTTTAGATGACTTTAAATTGTTCTTCAAAGTATTAATTTCATTTTGTTTTACTTCTTCTTATATTTTTAAGAAGCTTACAACTTTTAGAGCTCTTTTTTCTTTTAACGTATACATTGCCTATTGATCACGTCCTTTCGCATTCATGGTTTAATTTCTCACAATTTTTTTTCTGTACTTTCATTTGTAATTCTTTGTATATTATTTTGTCTTCAATAGTTCTCCAACTCGAATGTCTATAATGCTTTTCTTTTTTCTTCTGTTTTGCATTCTATTTTTTTGTCCCATTTGTTACGGTAAAACGTAGAATCTGCACTCGCTGAAATGCAAACAATTACTAATAACTTGATCCACAACAGCACCAGCGGTCAGATTTTCGGCGAGTGGGAGATATAACAAGTAACTAATAGAATTCAATCGAGCTTTGACGTGCCGATTATGATTTATTCAAAAGGTGCCAAAACGGGAAGAAGCTATTTACATTGCTTTGTACATGCTGTTAGCGCTAACACATACAAAACATCCTCTAAAACCTAAACGATAAAGTAATAAGAATACCACTGTAATATATCAACTTTGAATATTACAACAAAATGCGCTAAACTTTCAAACTCATGTGCTGTTTAAATTAAATTTGTTACTAAATCTTCAATATATTTTATCGATGAAAGATATTATGATTTGACTTTCCCATTTACTAGATGACAATAATAAACATGTTTGGATTTAGTAAACGACAATAATTACATGAACTCTTGCATGTATTAGTTATCGACCTTTAAACAAAGTAATTATTGAACCTAGTAATTAACAAATAAAGAAAGGATTTTTTGCGATTAGCACGTACTGATAGTAAATTGCTACAAAAACAAAGAAAATTAAACTTCACCGCAAAATAGAAATGTCCCCTTTTATCTCAGCGATTTTTTAAAATTCAAACATTGCAACATGCGGATGTTCACAGATTTTCAAACTAAAAGTTTCACTGAGAAAATTTACAAACTTTTTAGTAACCCAGTATGGCCAACGTTTAAACTGAGCAAAATCCATAGTGAGCAAGAAACCATAACCATAGTATTTTTAACATAACACACCAGTATGGTTTTCGCAGTTTTTTTGTTTTCTTTGCGGCTGAGTTTTACGCACGTCTTTAGTTATTTTTATTCTTCTTCTATATTTGTGAATCTTCTTGTCTGAAGTTATACAGTATTTTTGTACTTTCATGTTCGAGGCTCTTGACGTTAAATCTTTTTTCCACTGTAAAAGTAGTTGTAACGTTTCTATTTTTCGAATATTTTTTTGTCACTGTTAAAATTGCGATCTCTACCTGCAGACTTTTCAATTTGTTAGCCACTTCGCCCTGTATATTCCATGTACTGCAAATAGTTGTCCTTTTTTTTTAGCTTGCTTCGTATGAGTGCGTTTTTTGTCCTATTCCGAGTTTTTTGTAGCAGATATGCAGTGAGTTTTATTAATCATTTGTCGTTACATATAAAAGAAATTTTTTTAATTTATTATTGCATTTGTAACTAAAGTAAAATGATTTGTTTTACATGAATTTGTGTCAATAATAAAATCCGTAATTGTTTTTAATATACAAAATTACTTTTAGTGTTTTTTTATCTATGTAATAAAATTGTTATTAAATTATAAGAATTTTTTGTAAATACTAAAAAATACTTTGTATTTTAAATTCATACCTGTTATTGTTTAATAGTCAGCGGCGTTTAATTTTTTTTTATTTATTTGCCATAGATCGGCAAATACAAACGATATTTGTTATAAATTTTTGTCACGATTTCATATTAGAAAAGCACGACTAAAAACGTTTTCGTTTTTAGAATACAAAACTATACTAAAGAATATATAATATTGAAATATTTTTAAGATAAATACATTAAAAATTTGTTGTTTGTTGTAATGGCAATAACGAAAATCAGAATAATTTAAAAGAACAATCATCTTAAAGAGCTGCTACTGTTTTAATTATTTAGATATTTTGAGAATTTGTCTATTATAATCTACGACTGTCTTGTTACTGATACAAAAAACCAGCAACTGAAATAAAATAAGATTTTATACATTATGGAACAAACAACTCAAAACAAAAGATACATTTAAATACAGAGAGATAAAATATCTATAAAAGTTTGGAAAGATTATTAAAATTTTAACAATAAATTAATACAAAAAACAATAGAACAAAATAAAGCCCTAAATATAAAAAATTAACTTTATCAAAAACAATATGTCAAAAACTATAAAACCACTTAGTATTCTATATATTGCCGATCTCGAAATCTTCTTTAACTAACAGAAATCATATAGAAATTTCAAAAGTTAACAGTCATGGTACAAATTAACAGAATAAATAAAATCATGAAAACGTAGCTAGGACATCGTATTAAAAAAAACATTATGCACTTTTTAACATTTTGGTTAACAAGTTCGTAGCAGGTGATAATTGCAACACCAAGAATTTTGACAGTTGAAAGTAACAACAAGAAGTAGTAGAAAATTCTAGAAAACTATAAAAACAAACAATTTAAAAATAAAATATACTTGGCACCCAACGTGTTGGCCGAATGATACCAAAAACAATTAAAATTTATTAAATAATTTTGTGATAAAAGACTGAAATAATAGACAAATCATAATAAAACAATCTTTAGCCATGTTTTTGAATCATTGTTACTATATGTTTTAAAGTTGTAGAGAACAATCAGGTTTATATTTTAAGAAATCAAATTAAAGTTACCTTAGATAAGCTAGTACAACTAACCTATCACTGAATACTGAACAAAAACTAAATACCGCAGTCGATGACATTTCAATAACCATTCAGAAGTTATCACGAGAACCCACCAGCAATCATTACACTAAAAATCATATACTCAGAAAACTATGGCAGATTACGTAATGTAACAAACATTAAAAAATGTAAAACTGGTAACAAATTAAAACATTTCTTTAACCTCAACAATCCAAGAAATTGCGCTAGACGATCTAGTTACAGTTAACATATCGCTGAAAACTGAACAGAGATAAAATTACAGTTTAGCACTCAAGATTTTAAGTGGTCCTAAAAGTAAGCACTTATAGTTTTGTTTCAGGCATTCAGTTGGCGATCGTGTTACCTGGAATCCATTATTTCTGATTCTGTAGAAGTAACACCGGAAGGCAATTCAGAAACCGGCAACTCGGTGAACTAAATCTGTAACATAAAAAAAGATTTGGTTAACCGATTGAAAACGTGTCGTTTAGGCGCTTCATCGGCGAAATCAACAAACAAAAACACGTCTAATTAACTTTGTAGAAACCAAAGTAAGTGTGCTCAACACACTAACATGCCTTCATAAGCTAGATACGACCTGACCATTGTCGCCGACAACAACAAACGTAACCCCAACACAAATACCACCCGTCACGGTAAACACATCCACGGCAGAACTGCGAGACTACGTTCGCAAATGGAAAATTAAGTTTAATACATTTTTTCAAGAAATCGAAGTACTGAAAAGTGGTTACGGATTTACGGAGACAACGTCCAAGTTGCGTAAAGGCAAAGCTAAAAATTAAACGAAACCGGTCAGAGGACTTTATCATTACTTTTAAATCTCATTTTGTAGTTTCACGTTACTAACATCAACTTGATGATGCCGTAAAAAGCACATATCTCCAGAAGACCAATTAGAACACATCTATCTACAAAACCTTAATAGTGATTACAAACTATACATCAAAAGAAGAGACATTAAGTGTTTAACTAAACTCGACTACTTGACGCGGAATTTTAAAGCTATTTTTCAACCAAAATTCGCTCGACTCCAGACAGTAAAAGCAGGAGTAATAACGCTAAGTTTCCACTTCAACGCCGTCCAAACTCTGGCGCCTCTAAAACAACCGCAAGTGTACAACAATATTGAAGAGTACTAAGGATGCGGACAAAATGGAAATTTCGAAACGCAATGTCAAGGACATTTCAAATTCTTCATCTGAAGATAGTACAACTGTCTCAAACCGGGAAACGAAAAAAGCTAATTAGCGTAAAAATACTCACGTTAGTCACCCATGCTGTTTCAGGCTTCTGAAACCAACAAGAATAGATCGCATCGTTACAAATCGTAAGGATTTTCTTTTCAAAAAAAAATAACAACCGCACTCGCAGCAGCTACTTTGCATTCTTATTTGTTCCTATTTGTCACCACATACGGCCGTAAGTTTCACGCTCTCGTAAACACTGGCGCCCCCAGATGTTACATTAATTTTCAGATTTGTCTTGGCGAACCAAGGATCCTCTCTTTGTAGGCTATAGTTATATGAGAATTTTTTATTCTATATTTTGGTTAACCTTGTCGTTTAGATTCAGATGATTATATTGCCGATCAAATCTTTTTGAGGCAGTGAATTGCTCTTTTTACGATGCTAAAAGTGACCTTGATGAGTCTGGTGTACTCACGGACGAGGTAAAACCCGCACTAAATCCTATTTTAGATGTAGAAAAACAAATTGTGTAGATTGAAGCAAAGAAAAACAGGAGAACGATACAATTTACAAAACAAAAAAAGCCAAAAAATACCGGGTGGTAAATTTGCAGAAAACTGTTTATCATTACCACAAATATTTATTGCAAACAATTCGCCTACTAAACTATTTTGATATACTTGTAGAAAAAAATTTTCTAGATCTTCTTGTAAAAGAGACCAATATATATGCCGTACAAGTTTTCCGCATGAACGTATTACGCGTTGGCATGACATAACACGAAAAAAAATGCTCGTGTTTATTGGTTCAATTATTCTTATAGGAACAATATGATTAACCCGGTTATTGGAAGACACATCTTATTCTAAAAATATATGAATCGCAGCCGATTTGTGCTGAGCTTGAATCTTTGGGTTAGGTTTCTATTAGCCCTCGCACCTAAGTTCTAATCTTGTGTCCCATAAAATTTCAACTCGTAATCTACCTCTTTAATAAATTTTAGAGTTTGTTATTACTTTCGATTCTATTAATTTAGCCCCAAAGTGTAGATATAATGTATTCATTGATTTACATATTTATTTCGGTTTGCTAAATCAAGCATCATTTCTTGGGCGAGTTATGAAGGTTCTACCCATACCTGTTTTCCCGGGAAACATCGGACTACCGTTTCTCTGTTTTGCAAGAGCTGAACATTTGCATATTATGATAGAGCTGTTTCCTTTTTTTTTCTACACATCCTACATTTAGGATTTTCATTTATATGTATATTAGTAAGGTGTTTTATAAGTAGACGTTTTCCTGTGAAGAGTTCGACCACCCATCTTAATTGGGTTTTACTCAACTTAATTAATTCTTTAACTCTCTTTATGAATCCCGTGATAAACGTCCTCGACTGTTTTAATCTAGAATCTATCCGCAGTATCGGGTAGGCTTTTGTCTTAATAAGTATCTGATCTTTCCTCTGATGGTCTTATATTATAGACAACAGTTTGGCTCAGGCCTATTAGACAAATTTCACCTTCCTTTTTGCTAATAGGTCTGTTTTTTTGTTTCCTTCGTCTCCTTGATGTTCTTTTGTCCATTGTAGAGTAACTCTGTTGTGCTCAGCTAGGCGGACTACTAAGTTAACACAATCTCTAACTGCTATAGAGCGTATTGTTACTGATTCTAAAACTGTTTATGCTGCTTGGCTACTTGTAAAAATTTGGACCCTTCTGTTTTGATACAATTTCTTAATCATTTCTTGAGCAAAAATTGATATTGCAATAATTCCTACTTGAAGTACGGTTGCTAGACAGCCCAAGTTTACGCTAAAGTTGCTCCCTGATCTACTACCAGCAATTTTCGCTTCAGTACTTTGTGTAGTTTCGGAACCATTTGTATACCAGATAATTGCTTGCTGGTTTCTCGGTTGTTGTCTATCTACCTCCTTTTCCTTTGTCGGCATAACTACCCGATAACGTTTGTAAAAGTAAATAATTAGACTGGTTCTGTTTTTATGCTTAGTATGTAGATTTTTGTTTATCTGAATAAAATTTTCGGTATGTTATTCCACTCTTGCACACGTGTTTTCCTCATCTGTTAAGTTTTAAAAGTCACGCTATTGCCAAAGCTTCTGATTCTACCACTAAATGTAGAAGTGGACAATGTAGCAAAATTTCTTTTGCTGCATTGGGTGTTGTTGAAATTGTCCCTGTGGTTCACAGACACGCATGTCTCTGTAACTTGCTGAGTTTTGTTATGTATTCATCTTTTTTCGGATTTTTGCCACCAAGTTAGAAATTTATATGTGACTGTGGGAACTATTACATTAGAATATATCCAAAGAATTTTTTCTGGTTTTAATTCCCATAGTTTACCTATCCGACTCCTACAGGCCCAAAATGCTTAAGTAGCTTCATTGCTCAGTTGAAGTTCTTTCCCTCACAATTGTGAGTTTTTTCCAAATCTTGAAGTTCCTCAGCCGTCCACCAGTTTTCCACTATTTTCAGTTTTTTTATAAGGTTTAAAACAACTCTCCTAAACTTGCCACGTATCAACATAGTTACATCATCTATCTCATATCTTTGCGCATATATTCCGTTCTGGTCAAATTTCTGTAAAAGACTACGACTAAGCTCCACAATAACAGCAATAACACTCTTTCTTGTAGAGATTATTTAGCAGCTACTATCTTTCTAGTTACATGGTCCAACAAGCTTGTAATTTCCATGCCAGCTATCGCAAAGCTGGTTCAATCTTCTACGAACCGAAAAACTCCTCGACTTTTGATATTGATTAATATTTTCAATCAAATTTACAAAATGATAAAATACCAGATAATTTGTTTAAACAGTTAGTTGATTATATTAATAAGAATTGCTTGAGGTTTGTTATCCAGTGTATCAAAAATAGTCACTGAACCAAATGGCACAAAAATCAAATTTTGTATTTATACTAGAACATTAGAAAATCCAAGTAGAAATCAAACAAAAACGTTACATGCATTTAATGGAGAAAAAACTTGACGTAGGACACGCAGTATTTCTAAAAAAATTCTATAACAATTACGATCTGTTTTATATTTGGTTGTCTTGAGGCAAATATTGTATTGAAACACTAAGAAAGAGTCGTAGACAGAGCCAAACTAATAAAAGGCAATACTATTGTTCGATATTGTAATGGAGTAATAATTGGAAAATTGTACTGCAAAAGAGATGTTTAATACATCTCTACAAAGTATGGAAATGACTTGGTGGATTATATAAATAAGAAGAAAAACGTAAAGAAAAAACCTAAAGTATGTACAACAAAAATATACCAGGAACTGATGTCTAATTTTTTTGTTCAGCCTGTTCTGAGACCTCAGCATTTTGTGTGGAACCATGTTTTTACTTACACCATAAATTAACAGTTTTTTTAACCTGCTTAGTACCAGGTGATTTTTAAAACGTCCAATACCATGTGGGGTGATTTCTCACCCCATACTTTTTCTTCGTTTTTTTAACTACTTACAAATGCTGTATGATTATTAATTAAGTTTAGATACCTAATTTGTATCTAATAAACTAAGAAATTGAAAAATATGCCTTTATTTAGAAACATTTAATTAGATTAATTTAATGTTACAACTTACATATTACATTTTGCACATATTTTTGTCAACTTGTTGTGGGTTGGGGATACAAAGTTTTTACAATTTGTACATTTCGATGTCACCTTCTTATCTGTAACCCTAGTGCACACGTGGCACTTCCCCCGTTTTGTAGAATGACGCACTTTTTGCACTGGTTCTTTTCGATATTCATTAGGTTGCTAGCCATCTTTTTGTCTGTCTATTGCAGCTATATTCCGCCACCATTTTGTCGAGGGTGCCAACTGCGCCTTTAGTAGAATTATAGTGCATAATCATTTTTGGTTTCTTGTGTTTTTCTTCTGAAACGGTACCCTCACGGTGTTCTGAAGAATGCAGTATTACGCTTCTGTTCTGTTTTGGCACATAGGATACCATAGTAACCTCCGGATGGTAAGCAAAAATTGACGAATACACTGGGCGATTTCGAGGCGGTAAAAATTCTGCGAGTAAAAATGTTGTCGTTCTTCTCAGTGTTCCGCACAAGGTAAGATTTCTGTCTAATAGTTCTTCAGCTAGCTCCAGAGAGGTAAAAAAATTGTCCGTGGTGATTCCGTAACCTGAGCCCAAACCCGAAACCAAATCTAACACCACTCGTTTACCTTGGTTGCATTCCGGAGCATTTCCTTCTTTTCCGAGATAGATTTGAAAATTTTTGCAATATGACGTGTTTGCATCTGCGAGAACCCAAACTTTGATGCCGTATTTGGCAGTTTTACTTTTCGTATATACACGGAATGCACATCTACCACAAAATGGCACTAGTTGTTCGTCCACCGCAAATTAGTTCCAGAATTGTAGTACTTTTTGCAGTTATTTGCGAAGCTATCGGATACGTCTCTTATAGGTGCCATTTTGTCTGTTTTTTTCCTATCTTCTCTTGTGTTTTTATCGGCAAAACGCATCCAACTTCAAATTTGAGAAAACCTCGTTTGCGGCATTGTGGCAGAGTATACTGCACGTTGGAAGCCAAGGTCTGTTTGCCAGAGCATGACTACGGGTTCTCGGTTGCTCTTTAGTGCCCTAGAGCATATCAGAAAACCAATGTACGCGTATAGTTCAATTTCATCTACATCTTTCCAAACCACACCCTCTTCGCCGTTGTTATATTTTCCTATTACATACGCTCCTCTCTGATTTAAGCAAGTCACTATATTTTGGACGATATCGGCAGATATAAACAACTTGAAAAGTTCTGAAATGCTGCTATTTCTAGGTACTTGGGGCACAACACCTTCAGGGGTTTTTATTATGTTTTTTGTTTGCTGTCGTTTTCTTAGGAAAAGTTCCCTTAGCCAAACTGTTTCATCCTTTACACTAACGTGGAAGAACTAATAATAACTTTTAGTAAAGTACGATTACCTATAAATAGCAATTACATGACATTCCTGGAGACATAAATACCTATATAATGAACATTTATATAAAAAGGATAATTTCATTCCTTGAATTATTACAATTGCCACAGGAAGTTTAAATGTACTGCACAACAATACTAATTACGGCTTAGACTGATGACTCTATTAACATAATCGTATAATTAGCGGCGAATCAAATGAGCATATTCAGGTAAACTAATATACTATTTCAAGAGTGGCAGTGAAGGAATTTCAGATAAAGTTGCACAAATCACTTTGTAAAATTTTAAAACGCCCGCTACCACGTAGGGTGAATCCTTACCTTAGTCGTGTTTTCGTCTCTAATTTTCAAAATTTCTAGAAAGTTTTTTGTTCTATCGAATAAATTTTGGTTAGGCCATGGTACTTAACGTTCAATGAACAATGTAAAAAAATAAGACCCAAGTATAATGCGTTAAATACAATTAACATACAAAATAAGATAGCTTGGGGTGACGATTCACCCCACCCGGTGTTAGGAAGGTTAAGTCAGCATGTAGTTACCTTTCTTTTTTCACATGTTTTACTTTGTTGAGCATTTTTATTTACGTAAATTACTTGCGAGTGCGAGAGACTGATGACGTCAGAAGATGTCGTAATTTTTAAATTGCAACAAAATAAGTTTAAGAGGTTTTCGTAGTGTTAAACTCCTTTTTGACAAAATATTTTTCAACCTTTCAGTGGTAAACTAAGATTTTAGTCAGCATTGAACGTGTAATATGTTGGAAAGTGGTAGGATTCCAATGACTGAATATTTCAGTTTTATGAAACGTTTTTGCGAAAATTTTATTTGACACCTGAAGCTTTAGCGCATTTGAAAATATACAATTGATATAAATTTGATAATAAAATGATGGGCGTTGACTAAACGTAGCCCAGTTTTGAGTAACAAACGTTTTTATCGATAACACTTGTTCTATCACTGTCTAACTAGTAAAATCTCACTGTCAATAAGTTTTTTTAAATACGTATTAAGTGATTTAACGTAAAAACAGTTTTATTTTATTTTTGTTTAAAAATAAAGCTTTTTTATCGACGGTCAATCTGAACTTTTGGTTAGTTGCACCATAACGAAAAAAGGAACAGCACAGCCGCAGCAAACTATATTTTTTAATTTATATTTCTGACGTTTACATTGACCATTCTAAGCTTTCATTTTGTTGTGACTACCCACGTGTGTTTTCTGAAATTTTTAAAATAAATTAGTTGAATAAAAACTCTAAAAAATCAGAGTGGTATAAATTAATTTTATATAAAATATAAAACATCATTAACATAAAATACTACAGTGTTCAGTTAATTTAAAATGGCAGAGTACTAAGAACATTTCACTTTTTTATTAATAAATAAAAATAAAGGAAATTAATTAGCAAAGATGTTTCAGTGGTTCCGTGAGTTTGTGTGGGTGTTTAGTTTTTATTATATATTTTTCTACGTAAATAAATAAAATTAGTTATGCTTTTTCAAAATTTGACAAATTCAAACTAAATCCATTAGCTAGAAATACGTTTATTTTACGCTTACTTATTGTATTAGTAATTGTTTTTGCGTCTTATGCCAAATCTAACTGCATAACATCAGATGGCAACTGTACTGAATGCATTAATATTCTAAAGAATCAGATGATTCTGGTTTATATTTTAACCAGCGATCATCTTTGACATGAGAAGAAGCCAATAAATCCTATGTAGTTGCTTTACATGCTATTTATCAGTGCCGGGCAACGTTGATCAGGAGATTGTCGATAGCGGCAGATCACTCATGTTTGTGTGTGTGTTGTATCTATGTGAGCATTGGACGAGAAAGCAATTTGCTGCCAATACTTATCTTAAATCTTAAGTTTTCTTACTTAAATTAGCCTAGTTGCTATGTGCCTAAAGCAACTATTTTTGGTCTTAGTACGATTCAAAAAGAAAACGTACTTACAACGGTACTCCAGAACGCGTTGACAAGACTGGTTCGTGTCATATTCGTGTAAATCTTCAGTATCGCTGTAATTAATCTATAACGCAATTAAAAATCAAGTTTAATTAACTATAGATGTTTAGTTTTTTTCGACGCGTCAATAACAATATAAGTTAGAATAACGACGACAATAATAATTTATAAAACTACTTGTAGATGTTAATGACTTGTACTTAATTTAGTAGATTGAAATTGCACATTTCCTTTCTAAGACTTATATGTTGATACAAATCTATTTTACACATACGCATAAGGTAAGATAGTCGTAAAGTATTCGCAGCGAAAAGGCATAAAGCACTCGAGGAAAGTTTCTTTTTCGTCGAGACACGTTTACGGTATAACAGCCATTACCCAAAAAAGCAAATTTATATTCGAAAATAAAAGCTATTTATCACAACGCGGACCTTGATATACTTATGCGCTATTATTTTGTACATACTTTATGCAGCTGCCCACGCATTTTGTATTCATACCATTCATGTTCGTGTTTTAACCCGGCGGCGTTTTAGTATTTACGATCTAAATCGTAGAAAAACTACCCATATAGTATGTATTTATAGAAATTTGCGTGACTACATGGCTTTAAAAATAACGATCCGAAAGATTGAATTATAGTTAATTTCTTAAATAAATTATTCGCAATGAAACTTTTTTTTTTAAATTTAAGTGACATCAATCTATTAGGCCATTGTAATTAAATCCATCAAACTTACGAGTGAAGCCAACCGGATTATAACAAAAAGTTTCAATGCCTCATTTTCGAAGCTCGAAAAACTCCGTGACAAATTAAAATTACAAATATTTGAATAATTTAAAATGTATTCGAACCTTAATTAAATAAAATTAAATCCAATCAAAAGTCAAGTTTGATAAGAATCAGTTAAGCAGAACAACATATCCTTTAAGGTCTGATAGACGTAAATCAGATAACACAAGTGAGTTTGAAGTGAAGTTGAATTACAGTACTAATCAATGCACGTTCAAAAGTGCATTAATTCCCTCATTACTTCGTTGCTTGATTAAAGCGTTAGATAGTATTTTTGGGACATTTCTAAAATTACATTTTAACCGTTTATTAAACGGCTACAGAGAAAATTGAAAAAGGTAACCGTACGGTAGCTAACATTAATTGATGCAGACATTTGTATTCTCATGAGGATGTTGATGTATACGTGACACTCCTGTTGTCGATCACCTGCTCCTACTGATTCATTGGCTTTTCTTTGATGGAACTTCTAGCACTGTGATATTTCATTACCGGTGAGTACTTGAAACTCCATTCAATTTAAAATGTTTTTTCGTTTGAAGTTTTTTTCGATGTTTTATGTAGACAACTGGCGGGTTTTTTTCTTGACCTTACGTTAAAATTCTCGTTAATGAATCGCTTTTAAAGAATTTCATAAATGTTTAAAATACATTTAATAAAAAACAACTAGAAACGTTTTTTTTAGAAAATTTAACGGCATTGATAAATTAAGCAGATAGAAATATGAAGTATAAAAGCAATGACGCGTAAATTAGTTTTAGAAACCATTACTACGCAAATTTTCTGAAGCTTTGCACAAACTGAGTAGTGTACAACTCAAAATAACGTTTGTTTTTTAACCATGTTTAACTATTTCTTCTTATCTAACTAATAATCGAACCTTCAATTTTAACAAAAGTATTTGCAAGTTGTTAAAACTAACATTATCACGTCTCTTTGATGTTGTGTTGTTAAAGGTGCACGTAAACTAAAGAATAATTTTTTCTTATAAAACATTATTTAACGTTGCATTGATTTTTCCAATTTTGTGAAACGTTGACACAAGTAGAACAAAAGAACGCGAATGCGTAATATTTTCGCCTTGAAAGACTATGGGATCTTTCGTTTATCTCGTTCTTACCATATTCGAATTGTAGGGGAGAGTTCCCTTGAAACGGACAATTTAATTATTTTTGGTGTGAAATATTATTTCAAAGGAAAAAGGTTCAAATTGTACCTTCATAATATGAGCATAAGGTTTGTGGATTCACTTTTTCAAAAAAAGCTAGAAAAAGAAAAGCTAGTCACTCGAAAAAATAAGTCTAAGTTTATTATATAAAATGTCTATTTCATGGGATGTTGCCCTTGTTATGGACAGTTATTCCCATAAAGTGGACAATGGTACAAAAACATGAGAACAGATATAATAAAAGTGAATTAAAATTCAAAAACACTTCTTGCAGAAGAAGTTTAAATTTCCAATTATACCACAAGATTTGTGGGCCCACTGGTAACACAAACGGCACTGAATAAATTCTTCTTTACTTAGTCGATATTCACCACTACAAGCTAACCATGTAGAATTATCTTCCTCAGAATCTTTCTTCTCTTCGACATCTGAAGGATCAAGTTCTTGTTCTATTTGACTAAAATATTCTTTAAGATCTCGTGGAGGTGGAGATTCATCATGGAGAGAGATGTTTCCGTCTGTATCAGAGTCACTAGAGCAATGTTTCTTTTTAGCTGTCGTAACTATTTTAGCCTTGGCACCTTTCTTCTTACTTTTATTATTTTTTTCTTCTTCCGCTTTCATTAGCTCATCTTTCTCAGGTGTGTCTGTAATAATAAAACATTTTCCTTTTTTTCGGCCACGAGTTCTACTTTGTTTTCTTAAAGGTGCTGTAGGATATGGTCTTAACATTTCTGGAGAAACTATTCCTAACTCTTCTCTTCTCTTCCTTCCTTCTCTTCACAGTGCCTATGCCGCTTGTAGAAGGACGATTTGGATCAGCGGAAGTAGATGACTGATCTAAAGTATTGTCCTTCTCTGGTAGGTTGCCTTTCGATTGTGAGATGGTTAGGGTTGTCTGATTTGTTATAGGTGTAAGATCAGGTCTGTCAGTTATACTTGAAGGAAGAAAATCGTCGTCAGTGAATATGTTCGAGTTAAATGGATATGTTCCAGTTTTTTCAAAACTCTTACAGATATCGCTGATTGTAAATGACTCACTAAAAGTTGAATTCACGAACTGAGCAACTTCGTATATTGTTACGGTTTTCGCCGGATTGCATGTTAACCAATTATTCATAGCTTGTTTATATCTAAAAATGAAAAAAAAAACATTATTAATATAGGTAAAATTAATTTCTAATGGTATTACCTTGACTTGAACGGACCATAAGCGGCCACATCAAGAGGTTGCATTCGGTCGCTGCAATGCGGAGGCAACGTTTAAATTATTATGTGGTTTTTTCTTGCAACAGCCACAACTTGCAAATTCACATGAGTTACATGATTGTCCATAATAATTAATGCTTTCTTATCAGCGGTTGGTTGAACGTGGTTCAAGAAATGTTTCAAAGATTCAACAAAAATTTTCTCGGTCATCCAACCAGATAGATTTGCCATATCTTTGGCACCAACCGGAGCTCCCTTGAGCATGTGATCTTTGAAGTAAACTCGTGGGAAAATGAATACAGGCGGAATCGTCTCTCCTGAAGCGCTAATGAAAAAGAGGACGGTTGTCAGAGTTCCACTTTCTGCCGAAGCGATTTGCCCTACTTGTTTCGTCCCTCGTACAGCTATTACCTTGGGCGGTTTCGTGACTGTCTTGCACCCTATTTCGTCAGGATTCTATATCATATTTGGTGCAAAATTGTGTTTCTGGTACAATTTTTCTAAATTTGAAAAGAAAGTTGTGGTATTTGTTTTATTGAAACTGGAAGTTCTGCTCAATGGTTGACGCAGTGAGAGTTCTTTGTGGCGACTCATGAATCCATGAAGCCAACGATGCCTGTTTAATTATTTTTATTCCATTCTGCTGGTGTGTCTACTTTATTGGCAACAGCAAATTGGTAAGCCCAATTTCTGGTCTGCGTTGTTTTCAAACCATGACACATTAAACTAGTAACTTTTCATGATCTTTCGTGAATGTTTTCCTATTTACAATATTCCTTATGTATCTGAAATTGTCATCTGGAGAATTCTTACGTTTTTTTACCAAATTGGCCAATAGCCTCCATTGCATCTTGAATCTTTTCATCAGACTTTCTAGTTCGCTTAGCCATCATAGACAGCAACCTTAAAAAAATGAACAGATAAGCTTCTATAAAAATGATAATAAATATACGCGCAGTATTTTCCATATTAAGTATTGAATTACATAACATACTTTCACATTTCCCTTGAATCGGACACATTGCAGCCCATGAACTGGACGTCCATTTCCTGGGCGTCGGAATGTCCGATTCATAGAATATGTGGTTTTTAAAATAACCCCAAAATATAATTTTTACAAATCGTTATATCACTGATTTAACATACCTGTCTGATAAGGGATAAACACTTGATGTTTGTATAAAAAAAAATCGGCAAGTAATCGTCACTAGACACGTAGCTATTCACTTCGCAAATTTACTTAAATATTTACTTTACCGCCAACGGATTTTTCAATGCATGCCTCGTCAACAAGACGCGAGCCACAGATTCAGCTATTTTCCAAGAGATGTCGGTCGATGTCGATTACTATCGGGTGTAGTAGAAAACTGTACCGTCCGATTCATGGGCTGTCCAAATCCTTCGTGATCGAAAAGAACATGAACCAACTGTCAGCTATAACATTCTGGCCGCTGGCCTGTATTGGTTTTGTCACTTTTTTTAAAATTCCGATGTACGGTAACCCGTTGATTCTTGGATGGTTAAGCATTACCATCTTCATTGAGTTTTGCTGGTAAATACATCAAAAAAGGACATCTACCACGGAACCGATCAAGTTCTTTGTTAACCGTACAAAAGTGACCAGACTCATTCTACTTTTGAGAATTCGTAATGAAGACTTGCTATAGATCACGGATTGGCGCTACAAATTGTCTCTCCTTCTTCCTGTACGAGTATTTGTGTCATCATTGACGCTAACAAATCCTTTCGGTTTCTCTCTGTATGAGAATATTTGTGTCATTAAGAAATAAACATTTTAACGAATATTCAAAGCGATTCGAACTCATGGTCGCTCTGAATATGGAATCACGGAAGTTAGCCTACAATTTTCTCACACTTGTTTTATTGTTATGTATCGCTTTGGAATATCATAATAAACCTATAAAACTTTTGACTGGCGTTAAATCTGTATCATGTTGATAGCCGACTGATTCATCAAGGCGTAAGGCTTGTAATTTGTCGTATGTATTGAAAAGCAACATTGAAAATAAAAGTTAATAAAGATTTGACAACCGATAAAGTATCAGTAGAGAGATAAGTGCGACAAGGGGACACGATCTTCCTTAAACTCTTTACTTTGGCTTTTGAGGACGTATTCAAGACACTACCCTGGAAAGATAAAAGCATTAAAATAGATAAGATAAGATTAAGCAATTTAAGATTCACGGATCATATATTTTTAGTAATAGTGCAGAAGAATTAAAAGACATGATGAATGAATTAGACGAGGCTTCCCAAACAACAAGCTTAAAAATGAATATCAAAAAGACTAAAATGATAAACTCAGAAATATTAGTACCACTTTAAAAAATCAAGCTACAGAAAGTTTCTAAGAACATAAATATTTAGAACATTACATTGAAAAAGGAAAAAAAAACTAAACAGCCGAGCTAAGTAGGAAGCTTTCGCAAAACTTAGTCATATCCTTAAAAACTCCAAAATACCAAATAATCTCAACCGAAAGTTATACGATTATCCTACTAGTAGTTACATATGACATGAAAACAATGATGCTAACAAAACACAGCGCAAACAGGTTACAAATCTGCCAACGAGCAATGGAAAGAGCCATGATCTGAAACAAGGACATAAGAGCAAGAACATTGCGAGACTGAAATAGCGTTGGCGGGTCACATCTTTACAGACAACGAAAAATGAACAAAAAAACTACTACAATGGCGACCACAAAAAACAAAAAAAAAGTGGGACTATCACAAAAAAAACAAAGAAAAAAAAAGAATATTAAAAGCCCAGAGAAAAAGACAGAAACACAAGAAATAAAATGGAGGAGGCTTATGTCTTGCAGTGGACCCTATAAAGCTGAAAGGAAAGAAAGAGATACTTGGGTGTTTTTTCTTGTTTTTGACAAAAACTTTAATCGTTCTTTGTAGACCCGTGTCGGTTGTTTGTGGGTTTTTGTTAACGTTGGTGGCAGGTGCGGCGGTTGTCGTCTGTTGTTTTTTAGAGATCACGACTTTTTATTATCTTTGCGACGCGTATACAACAGCTAAATCTTATTTTTGTTCCCAATTGCTTTTAGAACAGATTTTAACAACAATTTTTTGCCGCCCGACGCACCGCCATCTGCTATCCTGAATGAACCGCTTCCTTCTTTTCCTTTAGTTTGAACGAGTATTTGACGTCATAATCAACTTAATGTACCTTCTTTTTTTATAAAAAAACAACATTCTTCTGGAGTAGTCTGTAGTTTGACGCAATTGCCACTTACCAATTTTTTTTACCGCAAAGAATAAAATCTACAGGACAATGACAAGACTAATATTTAACATACGCCAAATAAACAACTAAACACAAAACAAAAACCGACACAGAAAAACGAAAAAATCCATTCGAGAAGTGCTTAACATTAAAAATGTGATTTAATGGTTTAAATCAAAAAAGAAAAGATATAAAAAACGTGTGAAAAAATTTATGAATTAAGACTAGCTTATATCTAGAAAGAAAAGAAAATTTAAACATCAGCAAGATGAGCAAATAAGTGAATGTTTTTAGTAGAAAATAAACGAATATTACTATTTGCGATTAGGCAAAACAAAAATAGTAATTTATGTAACAAGCCCCAAAAATGAAGCATAGCATGCAGCGCAAGGCCGTTGACTAAGCGCTGCATTAGAGTCTTGCTATTAGATTTTCAACGAGCATAACATACACTTTTACCTAAATAATAATTGACTTTGGAAGCATCGTTTTACGTAGATTTCGATTTTCTACTTTGCAACTCTAGCATTTTTTTATCGCCATTACGTAACTACACTAAGAAACGGATATTGATGTTTTCAATAAGGGCAATACAAAGAGATTATTTAATTATTGCAAAAAAATATTTTTTGTGGTTTGTTTTTTTTGTAAATTTTATGCGTAGGTTTGATGTCCAAATGATTTAAATAAAATGTTTTTTTATACTAAAATTAGTGGTACACAGATTATGATACATTTTTATTTACTTCTAACTTAATAAATAAAAAAAAGGTTTTCTACATAGCCTTTTCATTTTATTGTGATTGTTTTTTTTTTTTATTTTTTTTAGGTATTTCGGGCATAATGTCAAAAAACTTAGTAGTTGAACTGGCTTGGGCCTTATAGGTTCAGTTGATGTTATTAAAATTCTACTGGCCTGTTAAGTCCCAAGTTATTATCAGCATTAACTTCACCATCGCCTAGATTACATCGGATTAAAAACGTCGTTACAAATAAAGGCTGTTGTTACAATTTTGGGGTTTCTCAGTGGCATTTGCCTTGTTTTTCGTTGCAATGCCCTTGGAAATCCCAAGTATGTATGCAACTAATCATCTTATAATATTGTAACATTTAATCAATGTAAAAATTTATTATTATTATTATTATTAAAAATATACTGACTTCCAGAAAAATTGCAACACCTAGAAGATGTTGAACGATTTTATTGAAATTTTCAGGAAACGTCTATTTTCATAAAACAAAGTGATGATTAAAATTTAAAAACAAAAGAACTAAAGCTTAAAAAGTTTTTTCAGTAATGAGTTGCTCCGCCACCATTTGTAATGCACTCATTTAGACCTCTTGGCATGCTATCAATCAAGTTATCTATAGCTGCTTGTGGTATATCGTCCCAAGTTTCTTGAATCCGTAGCTGAAGATCGTGTAAGTTATCTGGAGAATGTGGTAAATTACCCAGTCGCCTAATAATCATATCCCATACATGTTCAACGGGCGACAAATCAGGCGACCGAGCAGGCCATGGTATGACGGCAATGTTAGCTTCTTTCAAAAACCGTGTTGTAGCCCTTGCCGTATGAGGGCGCGCATTATCCTGCTGGAAAATGAGATTTTGCAGCCCTTGAAGATACGGAAGCCTAACTGGTTGTAGCACATTAGCAATCTAAACAGCTGCGTTTAGGTTGCCGTCAATAAAGACCAAAAGTGATCTGCTACCATAACATATGGCACCCCATATCACTCTTTGAGTGAGGGCTGTGATGCGTTCCAAAAAAGATGTTGGATTTTTACGTTCTTCACGCATCCGTCTGACCCTCCTACGACCATCGTGGGCCTACAAGCAAAATCGGGACTCGTCACTAAACACAATTTGATGTCATTTTTGCGCCCAATTAACCCTTTCCTTGGTCCACTATAGTCTGCGTAGACAGTGAAGTGGTGTAAGGGGAAGACGTAAAAATAGACGATATGAACGCAACCCATAAGATTTTGTCCGGCGATAAACAGATGACATTGACATTCTGAGTCCTATACCTCTCATCCAATCATTTGCAATTGATCGAGTTGTTAAAAATCTGTCTCTAAACAGAATGGAGAAATACAGACAACAAAATATCAACTAATCAAAGAAGAATTAAAATAAAAAATAGTATAGAATCGATTTAAAAAGAAAACATGCATCTTGTCTGAAGCTTCGTACGGTTTAGAAACAACGGCTATTACTATACATAACGCAAACAAATTCGGAGTGACGCAGAAAGCCATGGAAATAACGTCCTTTAAAATACCACTGAACGACAAAATAAAAACAAAAGTACAAAAAAAACAAAAAAACAAAGATCACTAAACAATTAGCAAAATCTTTTTTTCTACATATACTTTCGTTCCCCATCGGAAGCAAAGCTTAAACAATTTTATTTCATATCCGTGAGTTTTATTGAAAATATATTATCGGAAGCCCTCTTCACGGTATCAGCGACTCATCAATAATTACATCTTCGCTAAGATAATAAAGGATTTTGATTTTTTTCTCGACATAAAAAACGTGTGATAGGATAAACTTCTAAGAGGTGCCAGAGTCATGTATAGCATTAGACCAAAACCTTTTTTATTTCATTTGCATCCGCCTGCATCCATTTATTTATTCCTGTAAAATTTCTTTATGGGCGAACTAGAAGTCTTTGTTCTGCATATCTATTCATTTCCATGACAATCAGATTGACAACTTTGTTATCAAATATTAGGCTAAATATGGCGAGGGGAGAACTACTATCTAAAATTTGTTGTTGTAACCCATGATTACTAGTAAACAAAAATTACTTCTGACGATTTTCAAGCTCAGACTAATTGCCAGCAGAATTATCTTTATTTGGGTTTTTATCCTTATTTTTGTATTCATCTTCGTCTTTTTCCGCAACGGCAAAAGAAAAAAGAAAAATAAAATAACAAAAAATAGATGAAAAGAAGTAAACAAGTTTAAATGTTTTAAAGGGATGATATCCCTTAGTGTAGAAAAAAGAACAAAAGTTAAAAAAAAATAATAACAAACAAAGCGTTTCAAACAAACAAAATGTCATAATATAACAAAAAAAAACAAAATTTAGTATGTATTACAGGAAACTTATACTATTGTTTTATTTTGAAACAATGATGATGACCAAAAAAGAAGAAGAAGAACTAAGTATAAACTAACAGAAAAACTGTAAAAACAATTATGGAACCTGTTAAAACTGGAACGAATACTTTATGAGAACAAACCTCGGATTGCAGCAAGAACTCAAAAGAAATGATACAGTAAAAAAGATAAGTACTCAATGCTAGAATGAAATTCAAGATAAAAAGACGAGACAGATAATGATTAAGCTGGTTACAAACAGTAAAAAACACTTTTGATAGAGATCTTTCTAAGTATTAACACTTCGGTATTTTTTAAAGAAGAAAATTAAAACTTAAAATCTGTACAATCTCGAGAAAATTTGTTAGTTATTTTTTATCATTACTGAATCTCCTATGTAAGATATCGTCTATTAGTTTTAAAAAATCAAAAATATATTTCCACCTTCAAAAGCACTTTTACAGCGTAAAAAAAATTTCTTCGTTAACACAAAAAAATGTATCAAAACAATTCATCGTTTTCAAAATCTTTCTAAGTTCTTATAATTTTTTTTATAGCCAAGAAACGTTTTCATAATAGAAAGCACTCGGGAACATTAAAAAATGCCTATTTTTTAACGCTTCCGGAAAATTATTAAATGATGTGTTATTTGTTAGTCAAAAATTCAGTAAGTTAATGCCTCTGTAATTTTCCGGTAATAGCAATGCTTGCCCGTCATTCATCGGGTATCTTGTGATGATCAAAGATAGTTTTAACCAGTTCACTTAACAATTTTTTGAAGTAACAAACAAGTGGGGGTAATCAAACTTGTTGTGTTAATAAAAAAAATTAAATCTCGCCGTAAAATAGGAATGCACTCTTACCCCAACGATTCTTTTACATGTAAAACATCAAAACCCTAATTGATTTGCGCATTAAAAACGTAGATGTTCCAAGATTCTTAAATGTGAATATCATTAAGCATTGCATGAGCAGACGTGCTATTTTCTTAGCATAATCCAACGGAAGTAAGTAATAAGCAATGCATCCTCGTAGATGGTGATACGACTGGGCAAAATTCATACAGTGCGAGAAACCATAGCAAAGTTTTTTTAACATAACCTATAGTTCAACGTCTCTTACGCACACACTATCAATTTTAATTTTTGCACGCGCGACCTTGTCACGTGTAACAACAGATTTTTCAATATCTCCGAAAGCAAATAATTTTCGTTTACATACTTCTGCTATCAAACTTTCAGCGCTTGTTTACGTATAGTACAAACTGCACTACCACTCTCAATTAGCGAAAGAATTAGAAACGTACTTAAAAGAATATACTTTAGACATGGAAGATAGATTGTTGTCTAACAAAAAAAAATTTGTGAAATGACATACGACCTAGCCGAGAAAAATAGTATGAGCCACAGACTTTAGAAGACAAAAGCTGTTGGCACTGCTTGGTATAGAGATTTCTTAAAAAGAAACTTAGAACTTTCATTTATAACACCTGAGGCAACTTTAGCTATCTTAACATGATGATTCAATAAAAAAGCAGTAGCAAAACTTTTTACAACTTTAAATTAAGTGTAAAAATAATTAAGATAATTAGAATTTACAATTAACCTGTTCAGAATGCTGAAATTATTTCTTTTTTTCTAAACCAACATTTAGTAATAAATTAATCTAGATTAATGTCAGTTATGTCATAGAGTTTACTGTCAAATCTAGTCGTATGACAAAGACGACTTGATAATCCACTGAATCGCCTTATCACTAAAATTAAATTTTGGAAAAAAATTGTTTCTGTAGAACAGTTTGACAGCGAACTGACAGCATACTGGATAGGTATATATGGACGATTCTCGAATCCTAACAGTTTCTAGTAACCTACCTAAAATTTTAGCGCATAAATGACGCAAGCAGGTAGGTTTCTTAACGAGTGAAGAAAGGGGTCAAAATGTCTCCATTGTTCTTTGTGTAGATACGACTGATCAGTTCATTACGCCAGCAATAATATTCCTCTGGAAACAAAGAAATTAATTGTTGTATCAAAGTGTTTCTTATGGAACACTTTGCCTTTACAATGACACTGGCTGCAATATCTTTCCAGACTGAAAATATACACCAGCATGTACAACAGATCGAATTTTAATGGTAACTGATGTTAATGTGTCTAATCGATGTTATAGAAGAACCTCTGGTCCCTACTTGATAAGGGAAAAAATTGGAGGTTTTTCCTCAAATGAATGTTTATCAGAGAAATGAGAAGCAAGTAAACAATGTCAAAATAAAATCAGCATTTTTGCAAATAACGAGGATTCAAAACGCGCAATTAAACCCGGAAGATAACATTACAGGCTCCTCCAAGCATCCGGCATTAAGAGCTACTTTGCAGTCCCATTTTATGCATGTGTTTATTAAGGCCACAGTGCTCAGTTATTAGTTTTGTGAGCTTCCTTAAATTTTCTCGACTCATTTTTGATAGTGCATTTTGAGTGTTTGATTGTGGCTTGGTCAGGAAGAGTTTTGAGTGCCTCTATCCTGAAAAGTTTTTTCGTAGTTTCTTATGTTCCGTCGTTAATTTGCTGTGAATTATTTCTTTTCCGGTTTTGTAGGCAATTCCGAAAACGGGTCCGATATATGTTTCTGTTGTGCCCTTTTTAGCTAGCGCGTCCGCCATTCGGTTTTTTAACACTTTGGTCTTTTGGTATCCAGATGAGCAGCACTTGTTAGTAGTAATATTTCTAGATTGTTTATGCATACCATAATCAAGGTGTCAGGTAGCCAGTCGGCCCTCTACAAACGTCGCGCTTTACCTCCCTCACTCTCAACCTTCTCCGACATGGAAGCTGAATCAGCTTTTTTTAAGCGTCGTTCTGAAGACGACGACGATATCCTTGACAATACTCTGCCAGACAGCATCGAAGAATCCTTCGATATCGATACCCTGCGTTCTACTAAAGTAATTTCTGCGCGCAAGATCCAAGCTTAGAAATGATTAATATTGTTAGCAGGCTTCAAGCGATTTTTGGAAATCCATTGTATACCGTCGCGTAAAGCAGCAAACTGTTGATTTTACCAACGCCTTTGCTGACATTCAAACAGCCTTAGAATCTGTTACTGAAAAGTTTCCCATAACCATTGTTGCTGTACTTCCTGTCTAACTGCCCTATACCCGAACGGCAAGAACCAAAATTGTTGATAAGCTTAAAGTACCATTAAGTAAATCAGTCGCTCCTGCTTCTAGGTCAACTCTCGTTATTGTCCCCGAACCAAACTCTTTTTTAAAGACTGCTGACGAGACAAAAACGACTCTCATGAAGGTTTTAGATCCCCAAAATTTTGTCTTAGACTAGACCGAGTAACCGAGGCAGGCAAAAACTCAGTTCGACTCAAATCTGAAAAAACAGACCTTACAAAAATACCTGCGGCCATTATTAATAAAGCCGGCCTTGTGGTTAAACCCAAAAAAAGTTCAGTTCGGTTTTGGTCCTAAAGACAAAGCAAAGTGTCATTGGAATCCATCCGGAAGCTCAACGATACCTTTTGGCATCGCGTCGTGTGTACGTTGCCTGAAATGGGTGCAGAGTCAATGACCATATCCGAGTAACACGCTGCTTTAATTGTCAGAAATACGACTATTTTTTTCCGATTGTAAAAACGACTTACAGTGCGACCATTGTGCTGAAAGGACGAAACAAAGATATGGCCCAACTTGGATCGAGACCCTACATGGGCTAACTGCGTTTGCTTTGGTCATAAAGGAGACATCGCCACACAAAAGACTATAATATCTGCCCAGCGTCAAAATATCCGACACGGATTATGAACTGTGAGGACACTCATGTAACTTTAAGGTTTGCGCAAGTCAATCTTTGCAATTCACGTGTTGCTACTTTAAAAGCTACGAGTTTCTCTTCAGACAACAACATAGACATAATATTGACGCAAGAACCATAACAGTTTAGTTCATGTTTAAGGATTGCTGCATCTTCTTCTAAGCGATACTACTTGCCTATTGTTTTCAATAGTTCGAGGCTTGTGGGAGTAGTGACATTTAACAAATTACTGCAAATTAGTAACTATGGTTATGGTTGGAAACACTTCCTTGGTAATCGTCGGCGTTTATTGACCGCCGAACAAGGATGTTTGTATTCATCTCCAACACTTAGACAATATTCTTGATCAAATAAGAGGTATTCCAATGATCATAGCAGGTGACTTCAATTTGAAATGGCCGCTTTGGCACTAGCCGGTGACTAACGAACGGAAACGATATGTGGAGAACATTGTAAGTGAACGTGACCTATGTCAACAAACTTCATTAAACCTTCTCTTTCGCTACCCATCTGGTTTCAACAAATATAGATGTTACATTAGCGTCCCCTTATTAAGCCAGGAAAATAATAGATTGGCGAATCATTCTTGAAGTGATCGAAAGTGACAACCGACTTATACGTTTTGAGTTAACCATCAATGCCTCTAACCTGGAATCGATCCCTAGAGAATCTTTGATTTTAAACGCAAAGATCCCTTTCGCCTGAATAATGCTATCGCAACTTTAATTGACTATTATTTTCCACGTGGTGCACTCTGCCACATTCCCAAATCTGTAGGCGTCATCATTGGAGTGGATTCTTAAGTTAAACAAGTTAAAACGGGCGGTGCGTTGTTTGCGAAAACATCACCAAAAAGCCCCTGCAGACGTAAAACATCAATGGCTTGCCCCGTCCTCACAAGACTGGGTAATTACCAGCGACGATTTAGCCGCAATAGCTAGCAACATTCCTAAGTCCAAAGTTCCTAGACTTGACAGAATTCACGGTAATGTTTTGCGTACTTTTGTTCTAGATTTTCTCTCATCTACGATCGTTGACCTATTCATAAGATGTGGTTATTAACCTATCAGCTGGAAAGCTGGCAAGCTAATCATTATTCTCAAGTTCGAAAAGAAGCATCTTCCCAACTCTAACCCGTATCGTCCAATAACATTGTTATCGGAATTAAGTAAACTCTTCCAAATAGACACTCCTTAAAAAAATACACGAGGACATTGTGACATACATTTTATTCTATCCTGGTCAATGTGTTTTCGTTTCTGGCAAAGCTACGACTGACGTAGCCCGTCGATTAATAACTATTGTACAATCGAACATTTCTAAATACAGATTAGCTATTTGCATATACATTTTTGGAAAGTTCAATAACGTATGGTGGCTTTCTATAATCGAAGCTCTCGTCGGTAAGAGAATACCTGCTGACGCTAGGCGTATTATTCATAGCTATTTATCGAATAAATCAATAACATTTTCTGGGAATGTTTTACGTTCAGTTTTCACTAAACGACTGACAAAGAGCTGTCCACAAAGCTCGTTTTTAGGTCCGACCTTGTGAAATCTAGTTGTTAATAATCTTCTAGACCAAGACTTACCAGCAAACTGCTTTTTTTGTACTTGTGCGAATATCACTGTTACAGAGCCCGCCAATTCCCGATGAAACTTGGAAGCAAAATCTTACTGGTGCCTAAATATTGTGACTAGCTAGACTAGCAGCAATAAACTAAGTATTTCTGCAGACAAGACTAAGTACGTGGTTTTTGGCTTTACGCGAAGACGAGATGTGCCTCCACGGACTAGTGCTGGACGATCAACTGAATTTTGTAAAATATTGCGCTTTTATGATTGAGCAAGAGCGTTTCTGAATTACGCAACTACATTTAACAGATTGAGGGTATAATATAACCGGTTAAAAGTACACAGGATGATGATGTATTGTCGCGGCAAAGTCAAGCGTCAGAAAGTCTATCATATGCAACAAACCGTAAGTTTAAATTACCAAAATTGGAATTTCAAAAGTTTGGCGGTGAAATAAAAGATTGGTTGCCATTTTTGAGCCAGTTCAAAAAGATTCACGAAGACGAAGATATAGTTTTTGAAGACAAATTTCATTATTACGCCAAAAACCAGAGCGCAGACCATTTTCCTCTTACTGCCGAAAATGTAAAAGCGATCGATAGCTTAAGGGTGCGGTTTGGTAAAGTGTTGGTAGAATTTTACGTCAGAGAGTTATTAAAGTTAGTTTTAGCAAATGTTGTTTAAGCTCTGTATGACAAAATTGAGTCGCAGTTATGTGCACTAGAAACAGTAAGCGTAACCTCACAAAGCTAAAAAAGAATGGTAGGTTTTTGGAGTATAGTAAAATTTTTGCTGACTGGTTAAAAAAAGACATTATTGAACTGGTGTTGGATTTTAAAAAGAAAAATATGCCGCATTATTTGCCGCACAGACCCGTTTTTAAAGAGAATAGTACCACAAAAGTTCGACTAGTATTTGATGCTTAGACGAGGAAAAAAGCTCATCCTTCTTTAAACCAGTGCCTGGAGAAGGATTGAACTTTATTGAACTCATTTTGTCAATTATGTTGAAATTTAGAATGGAGAAGCTTTCAGACATTTGCAAGGCGTTTTTGCAAATTGAATTAAGTCAAACCGATAGAGACTGTTTGCAATTTTTGTGGCAAACTGAAGGTAGTAAAAAACTTACATTTCTACACAAAAGGGTAGTATTTGGGGTTAATTGTATTCCTTGCTGAATTTATTCGCGAGGCGACGCAGAGGATGGTGCTAGCCAAATTTGACTGGGAGTTTTCGGGTAAACCTAAAGTTCTGGGGGCAACAATGGTGCTGGACATGTGTTGGAACAAGAAAAGTGATAAGTTGTCTGTTTCGGATGAAAGTAAGATCGAAGTTTTTTTTTCCTGTCTTTTATCAATCTGCAATCAGCCAAGAGCTATAATCAGATGTGACTTCTATTTTATATAAGTGGCTTTAGATATGCACATCCTGTGATGTGTCATTTCTTGTTATTAGATGATTAGATGGTGGCTAGTCGTATTCTTTTTAGGCGGAATATAGAGTCCTTGGTGTTAAGGAGCTCTGTGGCTAAACTATTTATGTGTTTTTCAAGTCTCTGCTTATAGGCATCAGAAGACTTCTCTATTTCTTCTCTGACTGTAGGGAGTTGCAGATATTCATGCACTTTTGTGTTCCTTATGAACCATGGGGCATTGGTCAAAGTTTTTAATGCTTTATTTTGGAAGCGCTGCAGTATTTCTATATTTGAGTGACTAGCTGACCCCCAGAGTTGTATACCATATGTCCATACTGGTTTTATAATGCATTTGTATATCAGGAGCTTATTCTCCAAACTGAGAGTCGATTGCCTGCCCAGCAGCCAGTGCATATTCCTGAACTTTTTGTTTGCTTGTTCTCTCTTTGCCTTAATGTGATCCCTCCACGTAAGCCGTTTGTCCAGATGCATACCCAGGTATTTCACTGTTGTTTGCTGTGTCAAGATATCTCCGTTAAGTGTAACAGGTGGACAGGCACCTCTATCCAAAGTAAATGTTATGTGAACTGATTTTGCAGGACTAGCTCTTATTCGCCACATCTTTAGCCATATTCCGATTCTATCTAGATGTTTTTGTAGTTTTACGGATGCTAGACTAGTATCTTTACTGCTAGAAAGGATTGCAGTGCATAGGTTGCAGTTACTACTTCTTCTGTGATAGGTATATCAGCGGTAAATATTGTGTAGAGGATAGGGCCCAGCACCGATCCTTGAGGCACTCCTGCTTCTATTTGGCAGATGGATGACAGGCGATCTCCGCACTTGACTTGGTAAATTCGTTGTTCCAGATAAAACCTCAAAAGCATGTACTCAGTGTTTGGAAGGAGTAGTTTTAGCTTATATAAGAGACCCTTATGCCATACACGGTCAAAGGCCTGTTGTATGTCTAGGAATACGGCCGTGCAGTACTCCTTCCTCTCCAGCGTCTGTCGTATTGTGTGAGCTACTCGGTGTATTTGTTCAGTCGTTCCATGGTGTGCCCGAAATCCAAATTGATGGTCTGGTATTATTTTTTGCTCTTCAAGAACTGAGAGAAGTCGACTTAATATTAGTTTCTCAGTAAGTTTTGATAGTACTGGGAGAAGACTTATAGGTCTGTAACATGTGACTTCTGTGGGAATCTTCCCCGGTTTAAGTACCATATTTATAATGGACACTTTCCACAGATTTGGGAAGTATTGTAGTCTCAACTCTGCATTAAAAAGGATTGTCAGCAGAACTATACCTTTCTTTGGTAGCTGTTTCAGAACTTCTGCCGTTATCAGGTCAAAACCGGGAGCTTTCTTTTGTTTTAGTTGAGCTATGGTTTTTTTGACTTCTGCTGGGGTGACTGATTTCAAGGGTAGAGACATTTGCGGATCGCTATTTAAGATCCCGTCGATCGTTTTTTCTGTGTCGTCAGCATCAGCTTCATCGGATTTGAACACACTTTTTAGGAAGATGGCGAATAATTCTGCTTTATCTGCGGATTTCCTTGACCAACTGTCATCAGATTTTCTTAGAGGAGACTTGTATTCTTTTGGCTTTTTTAATGATTTAGTCATTTTCCAGAGTGTATAATCCTCTGCTTTGTATGGTGATAAAGTCTTTAATTTGTCTTGCAAAGTCCTATTCTCTAGTTCTTTGAGCATTGATTTCAGTACTTTTTGAGCTTTGTTTAGTGCTTTTTTGTCTTGGTGATTCCTACTAGTATGCCATTGTCGCCTTATTTTTCTTTTTACAGCTATTATTTCTCTAATTTCCACGGTAGTGTCCAAATTTTTCGATGTTACTTTTATATAGAGAGATGATAGCCAAACTGCTTTTTGAATTAAGTTGGTAGTATACAACGCCGCAGTTTCTATATCATCTTCCGTTTTAACAGAGTGTGGTATTATCTTCAATGTAATCCCGGAATGCTTCCGGTTCCGGAACGCTTCAGTTTTATGGTTGTATAAAGTCTCGGGTAATTGTTTTAGGATCACTGTAGTGCTTAGTGTACATATGATAGGCGTGTGGTCGGAAGAGCCATCCAGGCATGATTCAATTTTTGTGTAGAGTCCTGAGTCCTTTGGTGACGAAGAAGTCTATGAGGTCTGGGATTTTATTTGGGTCAGTTGGCCAATGAGTCGGTTCCCCTGTTGATAGTACATTAAGATTATTGCTGTCAATAGCATTTTTCAAAGTTCGACCTTTCGTATTTGTTAATCGGGAGCCCCAAAATGTGTTTTTGGCATTCCAGTCGCCTCCCGACAGATATCTACCACCCAATGTGCGAAAGAAGTCATTGTACATCCTGCTCGTCGATTCGATGTGGGGGAGGGGGGGCAGTACACTGCAGCCACATTCAACGAGCCCTGCCAGTCGTCAACAGATACTATAGCAGCCTGTATATGTGCTTATGTTTTCTCTTATTACTATAGCAGCTCCAGCATGTGATGTGCCGTCTGGATGATTAGCGTAGCATACGGTATATCCCTTGATTTTAATCACTTTTTGATCAGTCATATGTGTTTCGGAAATTAATAGAACATCAATTTTGTTGTGGTTTATAAACAGCTCAACCTCGTGCTTATTTGGGGATAAGCCATTGATATTCCATGCAGCTATACGTATGAATTTCATTTCTGGTTCTGAGCTATGAGTGTCGTTAGGAGACCCAGTAGGGTGCCTATTTGTGTTATGAGGATATCAATTTTTTCTGATTGCTTTATTATTGAGCTTGTTGACTGAGAATGTGCATTCTCTATTTTTCGGGTCCAGCAAACATCATTCATGATGTTGGACATAGTTTCAGATGTATGTGCAATGTTTCTTTGCTGGTTGCTTGACTGCTGGTTGCCAAGTTTTAATGGAGGAAAATTATCTTGAGTAAGGGGGGGTGGCATTGTTGTTTGTGTGGGTTGTTTTGCAATTACTGGGTCTCTTTTGTTTGCAATATTTCCCATTTTTCGATCCTTTATCTCTTTATACACTTGACAGCCCTTGTAATTGGCTGGGTGGTCATCATGACAGAGAGCGCAGGTGGCCGGTGTATTCTTGTCTTTTTTTGGACAATCAGTGGTTTTGTGTCCTTTACCACATTTGACACAACTGTAGGGACGCATACAGTTGTTTTTTGTATGGCCGTATTGTTGGCACCTAGTGCACTGAGGGATCTCAGTCGATTTTCTTGGGTCCTCTATCTTGACTTTAGTGTGGTATATATATTTTATATTCTTTACATCTGGTTTGTTAGGGCCTGGTTCAATTTTCACAAAAAACATATTGAGTGGCTTTTTATTTTTTTCTTGATATTGCACAGATGGCTTCACCTCTGACCTTGTTTCCAGTATTCTCAATCTCCTCTATAATGGCTGTTTTTGGAGTGGTGTGGTGCAAGTTTTTGACAACAATTCTGTTACATTTGTTTTGCTTCTGTGTGAAGGTGTGTCCAATAAGGCCGTTGGTTCGAATAACTTCTATTAAGTTTTTTATAAGTTTCAGGTGTCTGTGACATTACTCTTAGCTGGTCCCTGTTAAAGATCTTGTACGTGAAGCTATCTCTAGGCACAGACTTATTTAGTAGTTCTGTTATTTTAGATAACTCTTCTATGCCATAAAGGACAATAGGTGGGGGCTTGCTATTTTTTCTATTATGGGTGGTTGTAGCTGGCGTTATGTCCTCGGTTAAGTCTATCGGTAATCCACTGAATCTATTCGAGGTATTGATTCCCGTGTGTACTTCAATAGAACTTTGTATATTTGGTGGGCTAGCAGATATTCTCTTTCTTTTTGGGTAGCGGTCTGTACTATCTGGTACTCTTTGCCATGGAGGAGGGCAAACTTTGTTAGCATTTGTGACATTTGCAGATGGTGGTGACACAATTAATGATTTTTTTAAGTCTTCTCCAGTAATTGCACCTATTGAAGATGATCTCGGTCTTGTGATGAACAGGCTTGGATGGAATACCTGCTGAGTTAATTTTTTTTGTTTGTGTTTGTGTTGCCAGTAGCATTCACTGTCGCGGAGGCCTGGTCACCTACCTCCGCGCACGTTTTGTTGCTTGTGTTATTAGGATCTATCATTTAGTCCCACGAGTAGGGTCGATTAAAACTGTCACTCCTGGGGTGACGCCCATTCCCAGTGAGAAGGCTATTTTCAACGACGGTTCACCTGCTCCATCGAGGTTGGTCGCTCATGGCTGACTCACCAGTCAGTCATCCATCCCCTTGGCGCGCCCCGCACCGTGGGATTTGGGGATTTTTTGAAGAGGTTACCTTTCTCGCGGACTGACTGGCGAAGCTCAGACCCCCGTTCCTGGAAACATGACCACAGGGCTACGGTACTGGAGTGACCCTTTCGGGCCACACGTTGGTTTTTTTTGTCGGGGTTGACTCCCTTAGCTATGATTTCAGATTTGAGGCGCCGAAGACTCGCCTTCGCCCTTTTTACTTTGCTATCAGGGTCACAAGGTAGGTATAATGTGCAAGACTCGTTATAGACCATGACATTGCCAGGGGGATGAGACAACCCTCAATTGAGGGTCCACCACCAATTAGCGGCGGCAGATTGGTGATGGCGAGGACGTGTAAAAATAGGACTTTATGGTGCGTGTCTAATAGCCCATTCTTGCACACATAGGCGTACGCTAGCGGCTTAATCTCAGCTATTTATAGGTGCATACCTTATAGCGAGGGCATATACCACCGAGGTCAAACACCATTTTCTCTCCCCTAAACCTAAAGTTCTGGGGGCAAAAATGGTGCTGGACATGTGTTGGGACAAGAAAAGTGATAAGTTGTCTGTTTCGAATGAGAGTAAGATCGAAGTTAATGATGAAATCGTCACGAAGAGGATTATGCTTTTAATGGCTCAGCGCATTTTCGATTCACTTGGATTTACGTGTCTCGACACTACTCTTGCAAAAGTTGTAGAAAGATGGATTCGCCTGGGACGACGACGTAGATAATATAAGCAGAGAATTATTTGTTAGATGGCAAACTGAACTGTCGACACTTTTCCGTATTGAAATCCCGAGATAGATAGTAAGTGGTACAGGTGAAGCCAATGACGTTAATTTACATGTTTTTTGCGATGCCAGCAAAGACGCTTATGCGTGCATTATTTATTTACGAGTAGAAATGCTGGATAACATCCACGTTAATTTGATTCAAGCAAAGTCTCGCATAGCGCCTTTGAAGAAGTTGTCGATTACTATCTCTTATGTAGTTGCATTGTTTCAGGCGCCACTTTAAAAAATCGGGAAGAAAGTATCAAAAACTCGCTAAGGGGAGCCAAAGAACGCCGAGATCAAGAAAATAAAAAAATTAAATAATCTCTAAACTTATTTTAATTGAATATAATTAAGATTATAATAATTAAAAAATATAGTTTTATGCAATGATAATTTCTATTTTATTTAATAAAGTTATTTTTATTCATTACGTCAGGTCGCAGAGGAGTACGTTAAGTGTCCTTACTGAATAAAAAAAACAATAGAAAAAACCACAAAGTAGATGTACTTTAACTGGAAATGGTACTTTTCTTCATAAAAATATAATAGACATATATCGAAGTAATTAAGAGAGCTCGAGTAACTTGTTACGTACATAAATTTAAATAATGCATTACCCTGTATATTAGTTTAATTAAAAATTACTTTTATATTTCTCGACGCCATCTATCGGGTTCGTTGGTCACTTTGTATTGAGTAGGCGACATCCGGTGACAGACCGGCATTTTGACTTTAACCTCGTGCATGTTAGTATCTATGTCTGCGTGAGTGAAAAATTCGTTTTCTAAAATCATCCACGTGTTGAGACACGATGGAAATTGGAAGCTTTCTTAAATAACTAATTTGTTCACGCAGAGTAAGCGGGTTTTGTTTCTTTCTTTAATTAAAGGTAATTTTTATGTCTCTTTGGTTAGCGCCATGTGCTACCTCCTAACTAAGGGCATTCTGGTTATAATTTAAAGCCCGCCAGGGAGAGTTGTGATTTCGTTGCGATCGTGGGGTATTCGTATCGTCACCGGCCATTCTTACCACCATCCGGCCCATGAATTCTAGTCGATACCGAAAGACGAGAGATAACCCTCGACGAATATTGTGTTGGAACGTTTCTAACTATTTATAAGGCCTACTGTTGGAATTAATTAAATCACAGTAAAGGGGTATAACAGCATCCGACTTTCGGTTTGTGTTATGTGTGTACTTTAAAATTTAAGTAAGGATTTTGTAGATCTTGATTTCGTGAGGCATTGGTTTGACACGATTTGCAATTCAAATTATTTACAGGATTACGTGTCGGGGAAAGTACTTTCTTCACACAAGGGGAAGTTCCTGTGTTTGGTAAGTGATTTTATATGTATCTTATTTCGTTGTCAACAAGGTCGCTCACGAAACTGTTGTACATATTAATTTCGAGGTTACGAACGTTATTGAAGTACCATTTATATAGAAATTCTTTTTCTTCTCTCATTTCGGGTTACGCATGCTGTGTACCACCAATACTTATTATGATATTGTAATATTAAGGCCGTACTTATTATCATTATTTCGTATATCTCGCATGCTGTATACAAATGATATTTACTACCATCTACTCTTCGCTATTCATGTAAACCAAATTTATCTATGTATTGTGTGTTGCCGATACTACTGATTTTCTGTAATGAGAATTCTTATATCCTGTGATAATCATCAACGATTCTAGATTAAAGTTGTTATTGTGGTTATTTGTTCTTTTATGACAACATACCTTTCTCTTTAGATCGTCGTTATCTAATCACAAACGCTGGTTACTCGAACAGCCGAGTAGAAGGGATTACGAACCTTCGAATTGTTACAAGTGAGACCCGTCTGTCTGGAGCGGGACAGAAGTTACTGTGGGATAAGCTCTGGCGCCCTGGAACACCTTTTATATATTTCTTGGAAACCTACCCCTCTCACCGACTATTGTGAGTTGGCCGTGCAGGTTCGTAAAATACCTAAAGCTTGTAACAAACTCATTGCTTAAAAGCGTATGTATTAAACCACAGAAAACGTATCTCTCCTATCATACGTTGCATTGAAAGTATCGATCGACATATTAGTTGCTATTTCTTTTTTCAATTCTTGTTTTTTACTTAACTGAGTCACACTCGAGCCACAGAGTACAATCTGTGCTCGAGTTCTCGTAATTACTATATATAAATATTTTTTCAATTCAATATGTAGAAAAGGGGAAGGATGACTACCTCCTACATATCCTACAGTCATCTAAAAGTAACGTCCCGTTGTGAATGCGCAAAAATGTCCTATAAGGACATCGTAGAATTGCACACAGTTGTGACAAGAGTGTCCCTAGGGCGTACACAGAACCAAAATGAGATGACTTTGGGACATTCAGAGATCCACAACATCATGTCCCCAAGACGTCCTTGGAACATCTTTGTATTTGTTGGGTAACCGCCTTTTAATTTCTTTGCTAATCCTAATTAATGTATTTTTAAATCAATTGTGTAAGGTTTTGAAATTAACTTTGCTTTATTTCCATTTTAAGGGCAATTTTTTATAGGAAACGTCGCGATTATCTGTACTTTTTTCGTCCGTCTATTTTTTTTTTTGCTTTTATTAGTCAGTTTAAAGACATATAATTTAAAAAAATGTAGTTTAGAATATGGTTATTGTATTTCGTTGATACTCAGAATCAAATTTTTACTAATATATTTTTAAAGCAATTTTTTTCGTTTGAACTTCAACGTTCGTTTGAATTTTTCTCTTTGGAAAATTTGTGTCTTCAATAAAATTTGTCTTTGATTTTTACATACAAAAATTTTATCTTTATTATGATACATTTAAGCATTTTAATGACCTTCAAATGCTTGAATATTGTCTTGTCATCGATAGTGCACATCTCCAAAAAATTCTAGCTGGATTAGTGCAGTAGAAGTGGTCGAAAAATGGATTAAAAAATTTGAAATTTAGCGGACAAACAATCAAAAAAATAAACAACAAAGCAAGCTAAAAAACGTGGTAAAAAGTTTTTATATCCTATAAATATGTTGAAATATTTTAATTCATAATAATTTGTACAGTTTAACGTTTGGGGGGTTCGCGCCTAGAGCCCTTATGGACCAGCCGCCACTGTCGTGCATACAAAAAATACCACGCGTGATACAAGAGCTACGCTGAACCCGTTGATGGCTGAGCGGTCGTCTATCTGACAGCTGTAATGGATATTTGACCGAGAAGACCGAAAAGAAAACTAAAAATAAACAGAAGACGAAGAAACGTTACTTTAAGAACTAGTGAATGTCTTTTGTTCCCCAGGTGAAAGATATCCACACAAAAAGCGATGTACCTACCTAAAACATACCAGGAAAAAACCTGAAGGAGTTAGAAGCTTTTTAAAACAATTTCTACGCATAAATTCCTTATAAAAAATATACAAATTATCCAGAGCGAAATAAAAGAATTCATAATTCTATTAGATAATTTCAAGAACGAATAAGAATCTAACAAATAAGTTATATTACATTAAAGTACATCAATTCTTAATATTTAAAAACCTAAGTACAATAAAAAATAAAATACAGACAATATTTCACTATAAAATTATTTGGAATCAGAGGAATAATTTTTATTTTTCCTTTTGTGCGACTTAGATTTTTTTGATTGCTTATAGTTACTGTCACTATCACTGTCACTCGACTCACTACTCCTGTGTTTCTTTGCCTTTTTAGCTTTGTTTTTACTCTTTCGTTTAGGTTCGTCGTCGCTGCTGGACCAATCCTTTTTTGATCGTTTGTATGTAAATTCCTTTTTATTTTTAGATTTGTTACGATGTTTATACCTATCCCTAGAGTACGATTCTTCCTTCGATTTTCTCGAGTCATAATAATCACGATTATCTCTCTTCGAATCGTACCTATCCCTTTCTCGTTTATTGTCATGATACCTATCTGCATATTTACTTGTATTAGCTTGTCTTCGATGATCATATCTGCTATTGTCCTCTTTCTTAACATCTCTTTTACCTAGATCCTTTCTAACGTAATTCCCCTTGCCGAGATCGTTTTTCTTATCGTCTGTCTTCTTACCTGAATCGTCATAATGCGCAACACCTCGACCTTTACCAAGCCATTTAACTTTCGCAACAGACTGGCTGAAATCAACGTGTATACGCCTATCATCGATTAACACATTATCCATTTTAAAATAAGCGTCTTCGCAAGACTTTTCGTCTTCAAACTCGATAAAAGCATACTGCAACGAATCCCCAGTTTTACGATCTCTGATGACTTCACACGATTTAATCACACCAAATCGACTAAACACTATTTCTAAATCATCGTCGTTTGTAACTGGATTTAACTTACACACGAACAACACATTCTCAGGTGGTGCCATCTCAGCATCAGGAATATCGCCAACCATTTCGAGGATGGTAGCACGAGCTTTGGCCTCACGCTCTGCTTTTATTTCCTGAATCTCGTCTAAATTCTTCCCAACTGTCTCATCGATTTCTTCATCAGGCGCTATACGACCACCTAGCATTCTTTCAGCACTCGGTGAAGGTGACCGTGCTGGTATTCTTAATCCGTGTAAGTCGGGATAAGGATCGTCTAAAACTACAGTGTGAGTAATTCGTATGTCTTGATACGGCCTGTTGTCGGTGTCGCAAATTGCTTCGTTAAACAGTTCCAGTACGTCCAAACCTTCAGCCACTTCGCCGAATACACAATGTTTGTTATCGAGGTAAGATAGATCTGCGGCTAATGTAATAAAAAATTGTGAGCCAATCATGTTGTCTTCGGCACCTACAAACGAGATTAGACCAGGTATGGTGTGCTTAATACGAGGATTTGTTTCACATTCGAAGTATCGCTTGTGAGGACCTTCGAGTACTCCGTATATGGATTCGCCACCTTTTCTGGAACCGGTAGGATCGCCTGTCTGTGCAATGAAGTCTCTGCTTACTGTGTGGAATAAGTTGTAGTTGTAGTATTTGATTTTGCATAGTTTTAGGAAGTTCAAGCAAGCGCGTGGACGTTCTTTGATGTAAAGATCGATCGTTATATCACCCAAAGTGGTCTCTATCACTACAGACATTTTTAAACGTTAAAATTGGCACGATTAAACACAATTAATTAAAAAACTTTATTGAAATCATTCGTTTATGATTAAATGTGTTGTTTATATTTACGGTTTAAGAGGTTATGTTTGTTCTATGTGTTTGTCAAACTTAAGCCACATTGAAGTTACACTAGATGTCGCTATGCAAAAAATTGTTAAAATTAGCATTAAAATAAGTTGTATTATCAAATTATTTCGAAGCTTCATTAAAATATATAAGTTTATGAACAAATTTGTAAAAATTTTTGAGAAATTGTTATTATTTATGCACGAAATAGTAAATATTAGCTCAGCGCCCTCTATGAAGCAATAGTATACCTAAGGTGGCTTACATTACATTACTTAAAACATTAGTTTAAATAAAGCCCGAAAGATAGAGCTACCATTATTACATTATAAATTTTGGAAAATTATGCTACTTTTCAGTTCTTTAATCAAATTTAAAGAATAAAAAACAAATTCTTTTTACATTTATTTTACGGTAAAACTACAGAAATTTAGTTTTAGCTAAATTTCATAGTCTTAAGCGTTGCGTTTAGTAATAAAGCGCGTTAGAAATAAAGAATACCCAATACACTGGTTTTATTAAGTAAAGTTTTTCAAAATAAAATACGGAGACAAGGTGAATTTTCATTTCGAGTAGAAACAAAAATACCTACTAATTCAGCCATGCTTTTACATTTTGTTTTCTTATTTTTTTCTTTGGTTGCTATTTTAGCTTAATTAAAATAAAACTTAATTTAATTGACTGGTTAGTCTAAAAGTAGTGTGTCCGCCCATTTTAGAAAACCTGGCGCAGTCGTATGCAAAAATAAGTGTCGAAATGTTTGTAAAATCTTAGTTTTTTCTACAGTTAGACATACTACTCTTAGTCTCTGCAGTTTTAGAATTCGTTTTGTTCGAAGTTAGTGCGTAGTACGTTAACCCAAAAAATCAGTACGATTTCTATAGAAGTCGATACGTAAAATTTTATTATAGCGGCAACATTGATCTTACTAGTTTAGGTATATAAACTTAGTATATTACCAATGGTGTTGAGTTCAGTTAATAAGTAATGAGTTCTGTGGAAAATCATTTAGTTTTTTGGGCCGTAGGATTAAACAAGCTTTCAGAAAGTTAAAATTAAATTAACTTTTAGTTAGTAAGTGTTTACGTTTTCTGTATATATTCACATTTTAAGAGTAAAATTGTCTACATACTCAAAGAGCCAATATTGTAATAAATCTACTTGAAATGTAAGTCTAAGTTACGTACATAATATGTATGTCTATGTACTGTGTACGTTGCTTAATTCCATGATGCACGTACTATGTACTACATACATAGTACATCGGTGTGCTATATGGGATATGACTTTCGGAGCCATATTTGGTTAAACATTACAATAATTTTTAATAGTTTAGTTTGTTTATTTTATTTTCTACTTTACAAAAACTATTATTCGTTAATAATCCTCAGAAGAAGTTTTAAAATTATGACACCGGACACCCTGTATACACATATATTATACATAAAAATACAGGACGTGGTAAAAATAAGAGAATAAAGAGATTGCTTGCAAGAAGTACAATTGAAGTCCGCTATAGCAAATACGTTTGTTATACCTAATACGTACAAGCAAACACGCATAGAAGCTTCGAGATCATTCGAGGCGATTACCGGAAAAGGACAAAATGTTCTCGAAACAGATAAAAGAAGGAAGAAAATTTAATTTAGTCTAGTCAAAAATTAGATGTCTAAATAGATAGTGTTTAACGCGCGGGCCAGTAAAAATAAATCCCAGTTTAGATAAACCAAAGTGCGACTTGTCTGCGAACAGAGTTTATAAACATCGAGTTATAGTCATATATAAATTACTTGTAAGTTGTTTTTTTAAAATATTGTTAGATTTTATTAATGTTAATTGAATTGAATTGAAGTAAAAATTAGTTTATGGTAATCCCGTGTGGGGTCACCAGTAACCCCCGTCAGGCGTGTCCCCAAGTGGCGGATAGGAAAACACTTTTTTTTCGAAAAGGTAGAAAGTTTGCCTCCCACGGACCAACAGAACTTTTAGGATGCTGCAAATTAGCAGTAGGGAAAGTAGCGTTCCCGAAGTGTCTCAACTGGATTGCGCTTTTCTTTAACTAATATTAGGTGCAGCTCTCATCTATGGAGCCCTTCGAGTAGCTTCGAACGCCTGTTTTTTCAAACCTCACGCTTTTAGATTAACCGAGGATTAGGTTCTAACTAATTATTTTCTCTTCTTTCAAAAAAAAAAAAGAAAGATGTGCAATAATGTACATTTTGTCTTTCGTTTTTGTTCGTGCAAGTTTTCGTGTTTGAAAAAAAAACTAATCCGCGTAATTATGTTGATTGTTTGAAATTGGCTAGGACAAGAAACTACCATCATATAAAATACTATAGAAATTCAAACTAACGAAGATGGGACCACCGCGCAAAGATTGGATACCTTAGAGCAGTCACGGGGTATGAGAAACACTGAGCCGTCATTACGAGAAGTGACTCCTAAGAAGGAGAAAAGCGGAAGGCAAAAGATTTCTTTAAAAATTGTAAAAGTAAAAAGGATCCCGTGTCGGCGGAACTTATAGAAGATATTCAGGGAGTATACCATCAAATAGAGAAACATTTCAATACCATCGTAACAAATATCAAGAAATAAGAAAAATAAATAGTATTCTCAAGGCTCAAATTGTCTCGGTTAAGGATTTACTAAATAATATAAGATGAGAAAAAACGGAACGTCTAATAATTGAAATGTAATCCTAGACAGACATTGGAGCGGTAGAGATGAAACGGGTGAATAAAGGAGTCCAAACTAGAGGTGCACTGGTGCCGGAACGCCGTTTCGGTGCTGGTTTGGTGCGAAAAAATTTGTAAAAAATATTGAGTTTAAATTTGCACCGGGATAAAAAATTCATTCACTAGCGTCTTTTGAGTTTACATTTTTTTTAATACATTGTTTTGTTATAGTCGTTTTTAGATTTACGTGTTGCTTACCGGCTTACCAGCTGACTCACCCCATGACTCCCTCTCCCATTAAAAAAACAGAAAACTCTTGCATCGTTTTTTAGTAAAGGAAACAAAGAGTACGAGCCGACGAACGAACCTTTAACCTCTACTTCACGTGACATAAATACACTATCAAAACCTTCCCAGATCCCAGTTGTCGTGCAACATACCGAATCAGAATCTAAGAAAACGCCGGTATCTCTTAGTAATAAGTTATTAATTGTGGACAACTCTTAGCAAGGTCCTAGTGCAACACCTCAGGACTTAACTACTGCCGCTAAGCCTAATAATAGTTGGCCTTCTATTTAGTCTGGTTTTCAAGCGAGAACGTTTGAGCATATCCAAAGATTGACGAGATTACTTGATTTCATTTCATGGGTCAAACAAAACGGTTCAGTTGACTTCCTTGAGGAAAAATATTTTTGAACACAAAAACTCCACTAGCCACAGCACAGCTAAAAGAATCACCGCTGAAGCTAAAAAAGAAAAGATGTAAAATGTTGTTGATGAAATGAACAAAACACTAAGCCTTGTACTGATCACTTTGACCTTTGAGAATTACGAAAACTAAATGGTGTAGAAATAGGTGTAGGGTTACATTCTAAAAAAACAGCAATGGAAATTATTAGTCATGTTTCTGAAGAGACGAAAAAACAGATTGTAAAACAAATTCAAGAAGTGAATGGTAAAATATCAGTGTTGATCGATGAATCAAGTTTAGTAAGGAGGACCCTCCTTGATCTAGTTGAACTGCAAGACCAAACATCTAAGACCGCAACGGATACTTTATTGAACTGTTTGAATAAACACATGTTTCATGAAGAATTTTTAAAAGAAAACTTAGTCGCATTTGCCAGTGATGGAGCAAGCGTTACGCTCGGAAAAAAATGTGGAGTGTCAGCAATATTAATCAAAAAATATTCTAATCTTACAGTTTGGCACTGCTTGAATCAGAGGTTAGAACTAGCTTTAGGTGATGCAATTGATAAAGTGTTAACAATTTTCAAATTTTCATTTACAAGCTTCGTTCGCTTTACAGTAAATCAACAAAGAATCATAAGGAGTTAGTTGATTGTGCTCATGAATTAGACATTGAACTAAACAAAATTGGCACAGTTTTAGGTAGGTAGCAAACTCCTTTAGAGCAGTGACTGTTACTTGGTACTCGTACAAAGCCTTGTACATGCACTTTAAATCAGAACTTTGATAGAATGAGCCATGTATAGTGGATTGTCAAAAAAGCTGTCTTTCGCAGAATTTTTAATGAATTTGGCTATAATGTATGACATTCTAGCAGAGTTTTCCATGTTATCAGAATCTCTGCAAATCTAAAATTTAACAGTTGTTTACGCGGATAAACTGATAAGGAGGAGTATCCGGTTTTTCAAAGCTATGAAAGAAAAACCTGGAACAAAAACTTTAGAAACCAAAATTTCTGTCAAGGAGAAAAAACTTGGTAAAGTTCCACTGGGAGAAAATCCAAAAAACCCTACAATCAATCACCAGCAGTTGCTGACAAGCGTGATAAACAACTTGCAGGCAAGAATGTTCACAACAGTTTCCAGCTATGAATCTCGTGTGCAAAGCACAATGTTATATAAAGCTGCCGATAAATCACTGTTAAATGAATTAAAAATGCTCGACCCTGACATGTGGCCTGCTGATGTGACTGTGGGTTTCGGCGAAACGAAAGTAGAAAGCATGTAATGTAGGACAAATTAAAACTAGCTTTAGGCATTATCTTGAAAACAACACTAAGATTTGCAAAACGTTGATTCTTTTGATGAACTGCACAAAAGTGATCCCCTGCAGTAGTGCTGAATGTGAAAGAGGATTTAGTCTCATGAACCTCATCATTACATCAACCCGAACAAGATTGACTGTCCCACATGTGTCAATTTTAATGTTTGTCAAGAAGTATAAAAAAACGGTGTAACTGCCAAATTAAAAATAATAAAGTCAAATAGATCGAAGAAGAAAAAGATATTTAGAAAAAAATGCAACTTCTAAAAGATAGTATAAGAGAAACGATTACGTACCGCAAATTAAGAGCTTTAGATGAGGATAAAATAAAGAAATTGCCAAATGCGCTTTTAAGAATGTTAAGGTCATGATAAAAGGCTATAACAACCAAAAATTCCTGATACGGCAAATCCAAATAAAAGAGACACCTACGCCTTAATAGAGCAGCAACAAAGTAAGAACTACAACAAGCTTGTTAAAAACGCGTTAAGTAAATCAAAGAGTAAACATGATTTCAAACCGATACAAAACATCAGGTGCACAAAAGAAGATAAGTTACTGATTATCTAGCCTAAGGATGATCCGGCTCTTAAAAAAATTAAAAAACGAGTTACACGAGAACGACGGCGAGATAAACATCAAGACGATAGGTGATAGAAACAAAATAACTAATCATTAGAGACGTAAATGTCACCACTATCACAAAGGAAGTGCAAGTGCATTTGCGGTATTGGAAGACGACAGTATAAAAATAGGAGAATTCAAGATTACAGGAACCTAAAGAAGGCGTTAACGGCAACGGTTAGGTTAGACACGGCAAATATACTACTAAGAAGAAAAAATTACAGAATACATATCGGCATGTCTTAGTAGCCGGTAGAGGCAATATTTAGACTTTTAAGATGCTATACGTATTGATGTTTTAGCCATAACGTTAAAAACCGTGAAGGGACCGATCAACCAATTTTGTGCCACAAATGCATGGAAGGACACAATCAGAAAGAGTGCGACAGAGGCAAACATTGCCCAATCTGTAAGGCCAAGCACAGTGAGAGCAAAAAGAACTGCAAAATGCTGAATAAATATTTCAGAGACCTAAGGAAGGAATGTGCCGGGAGCAAGCAGCATACGTTGCGATAAACTGTGATAAAGTTAGTGATTTTTTAGTTATAACGGTCTGTGATATACTCAGCGTATATATACATATATACTGTTGCGTATTTATTTATTATTAACTAATTTATTTAAAACGACTAAAAATACGTTTACTTATTCAAGAAATATGTACACTTTTAAATTAACCGAACTAATTAAATGTAATAATATTTAATAAAAACACTTACACTAATTTATATCACTTACAAGAAGATAAGATAACGTCCGCGGGTAGCTTCACAATTGTTTACACTAAAAATCACGTACACGATTATTCTCGGTCAATTTATCTAGACACACGCGTGCTAACGATTTATTTCCACTTTGATAATCTTCTTAACACTGCTGCATTCGCATTCCAGCAATAACTGACCTACGATCTATCCCGTCGGTATATATACACATACGGAAATCCTTCTGGAGCGTTCCCTATTTTTTGGTATATCTTCTAGAAGATGGATAACAGCTTCTAGAAGGCTCTTGCATTTGCAAATAATTTCTCGAACGTTTCAATACTTATTTATACATCTTTATTTATTTAAATTTATTTGTTGTAGTATCTTGTCGTTATATTTGTATATCAAATAGCGAGAAATATAAAAGGTTCAGGAAAAAAACTTCAAGCAAGCAAGGACAGAAGATAAAATATGAAATATTGTGGTAGAAGTTATAGACTCTATGAACATAGTAATCATAAATTAAGGCAGTAAGTCGATGTTTGAAAAAGGGAACAAAACCTCTCATATTGACATAACGGTCGCGAAAAAAAAAGTTAGCGGCGAAAGTAGCAAAATTAGCTTTAAAATAGAACAGAAGAAATATAAACCATCAGCAAAGGATGAAGTAAAGGTAATACTCTTAAAAAAAGACGCACTTATACAATCATTGGACGACAGTAACATTAACTTCAAAGTACAATAAGTAGAGGATTTAAGGTAACGGAGAAAACAGCGACCAACATCATATCAAGAGAAAAGAGGAAAATACCCTTCTGGTGGAGTAAAAACTGAAGAAAATTTGAAATGAGTGTAGAAAAGGAAAAAGCCAGCAGAATCCAAGCGGGAAATCTACAAAAAATTTTGATTATCTACAAAAATCTACCTGAAGGGAATAATAAATTAAGAACGGAGATAGAAATATTCAAAAGAGCAAATTGGGAAAAGCTACGTAGGAAAATAGACCAAAACCCGTGAGGATTACCATACAATAGTATAGCCAAAAAAGCTAAAATAGAAATCAAGACCGCGTAAAAAAAGATGGAAATCAATAAAGCCGGTGGTCCAAGTTATGAACTCACAACTCGAAGGGTAAGTATTCTCGGACGACTGAAAACTAGATAAGGTGTCTAATAAACGTCTTACTAAAGCTCTACAAATCCGTAATCAACAATAGATTAAATGGCAAATTGGAGAAAAGCAACAGCTCAAACCAGCAATTCGGGTTTAGAAAGAGAATAACCACGGTTTAAGCGATAAGCGAAAGAAACATTTTTGTTAGATGGGTCGTGCTGGTGACGTTGGATGTAAAGAAAGCGTAGACAAGGATAATCGAGGCAGTCAAAAAAAAAGGAGTAGCTAAGTATTTATTCAACATAATAAAAAGGTATCTTGACAACAGGGTAATTATATATAGCCAAAAGAACAAAACCAACATAAGAGCAGAAGTGTCGGACTTAGTGGTAATACCCACATTGTGGAAATTTGCCTATAACGATGGTTTAAGCATTAAAGATAAATCAGGCATTACCACCATAAGATTTGCAGACGACCTAGCGATTCCATTGGTGGCAAACAAATTCGAGGATATAAACTGCAAAGAACAGAAGGCACTTCGCAAGATTATAAAATGGTTCCACGAAAGCAACATCTGCTTGACGCAAAACAAAACTGAGGTGATGGTTTTTAAAGACCCTAAGCACAGAAAGTTAAAAATAAACGGGTCAAGTTTCTAGGAATTTATCTGTATGATAGAACGTTTGTGGCGCACGTCAAAAATATTGAAAATACAGTAGAATATAAGACGGCGGAATTATTTAGGCTTATGCCCAAAATCAACGGCCCACACTTAGGCAACGGCACAGTGAGAAGTGGACCAAATCAATAAAAAAATGTGACAAAATCGTTTAGATGCAAACACATAAACTCAACCTATTACACTACGCAAATGTTTAAGAGACACGGCCAGTACGAGTCATGCGCTAAAAAAATTGATAAATCAAAATGAAAATTGTCAGTACCTAAAACTTAGTTTAGATATGTTGATGATACGTTTGTTGTATGGACTTATGGCAAAGATAAATTAAATTAGTTTTTTTAATATCTAAACATAGCACATGATAACATTAAATTTACTATGTAGTTAGAACATAACTGTAGTCTAGCCTTTTTTGATGTACTGGCGATAAAGAAAAATAATGAAAAATTAAGACATTTCGTTTACAGAAACAAAAGATATTTAAACGCCAAATCTCACCACCATTTAGTAAAAAATACCACTGATTTGCATACTTTACCTAAAAGAGCTATACGTGTGTCAGATAATGAAAATCTACAAAAAGAAAATGAAATACTCTTAGACCTGTGAGTTCTCTACAACAAAATGAATACTAGTTCAAAGAGACCCAAAGAGTCCAAAAAAGACTTACCACCTCCTAATAGCACCGCTCATTTAGCATATTGTAGGGGTTTGACAGATAAAACAAACAGAGTGCTAAAAAACACATCAAAACTGTTTTCACTACTAAGAATACCCTAAGAAAATGGTTTAGATCTGCTAAAAACAAACAAGGGACTTTAAAACATGACGGAATTTACAAAAATTCTTGTCTTTGTGGATCAAGTTATATAAGACAGACGGAACGCTCTATTGAAGTTAGGGTAAAAGAAGATATGGCTGATTGCAAACACCGCAGAGTTACAAAATCAACAGTAGCAGAACACGTGTGGAACCAAGAACATACGCTAAGCTTTGACCAAACTAAAGTGTTGACTAAAACTTTTTTCTACTTTCCTAAACTGATTCGCAAAGCTGTTAGAAAGCTGATTATTGAGCGTTATTATTTTTAAGCATTTATTAAAGATATGATACGTTAATACAACCGTAACCTATAATAGGTAGTCAAGACTTTGGAGAGTTAGTGGTAGGTGATCCTCGATGTACTGATTATAAGATAATAAAAAGAGCGCCAAAACGGGAGAAATACAAGGTGTATCTGATTAACGGTTTATTATTTTAGCAGACGAACAATAAATACAAAATAATGTTATCGGATAACGCGTAGTTAAGTTACTGTGTTAAATGAAGTTGCTATTCTGCACATTCTATGTGTACCTTCTCTATTGAATAAAACACAAACGTTTATACGTCGCCGAAAATTGTTCGCTACTCGCGTAAATTATTTTACATTCTGTCTAATTCAATTGTATTTGCTGCTGCAGCTCTTGTGTTTTATTAAAAGTCTTAAGGGTTAATATTTGGCTTACGGTCTGAGCAGCGTTTAGTACGGTTTCTTCCAATCTAACCACCCGTAAAAATTGTATTTAAAAATCGCAAACTTACTTGCGGAGGAGCTCTATCGTACATAAACCAAATTGTTCTGCAAAGTTCAAGGGGTAAGTCATCAAATTCTTACACAAAAGCTTTTTGTAAAAGTATAATTCGCCTGTAAGTCTTTCTGAAAAAATAAACAATGCAATTAAACTGTTTCTTAAAATACACCTTCAAGCATTAATAGAAAACTGCTACTGAAAGTTACTTTGTTGAATTTTATGAGAGTTTTCTTCATTCCAAACATACGTGTTGTAAAAATTCTGCACTCTGTTTTGTGTAAAACGAACTCATTTAGAAATAATGTTTTGGCACTAAAGTCGAAGTCAAAAGCTTTTTGTTGCTGTAACCACTCACAAAACTTAATTGGCGGCTTAAAATCAACGTCGGTTAACTGTTGGACTCGTTGAACAAGGTAAGGGTACCAAAAATAATTCCTTAAAACATTATGTAACGTACTATGAGACATGTTAGCTGCGCGGCCTATTTGTCTAGTGCTACTTCGTGTTCCATCTTTTACAACTTACAATATCTGCATATACATTAAAGAAAAACAAAGTTTTACTGAAAAGATTTATTCTTCTTCTGTTGCTAATACAGTGGGTGGTCTTTATCGACCACAACCTTTGTAGATAGAAAGAATAGTTTATTGAAGGCAATTATCTATTATGATATTGCTCAACCCACAATATACGTGTGGTGTGAATGTTATAATTACACTCACCGTACATTAAAACAGTATCACCGTTGCGTTGTACATAATAAAAAAAATTTAAATTGAATATTAGAAAGTACGAGTACGTTAACACAAATCACTTTAGCATCAACTAAACAAATCCGTTAAAAAATCGAGACAGAAATAAATCAGATTGTCGAACTCAGTTCTAAGAAAGCTGAATTTTGCTTTTAATTATCTGAAGTTTTGTTTTGGTTACAACCAAAAATAAACGTAGTCGTGTACATAAAGTACATTTTGTAAAGCTAGGTCAGTAATAATGCTAAAAAAGAAAGAAACATTAGTGTCTGCTTTAATTATTTTATTAACAATGGATTTTGTAGATGATGGAAAATTAAAGAAAATAATCATTAACAGAATGCATCAATGCACGGATTTTACAGCATTTACACCAATCATTTACCGCATAGTTATAATCAAGAAAGACTTTCCATTTGTTTAGTCAGGACCGGCCTGAAAACTTTATACCAAACAGGGTGGTTACATCAGCGTTCCATGGTTTCAATTTCCCCATCTAACGATTATCAGAATATGCATTTGGTATAAATCTTAAATTCAGTGCATGTCTTTTTAGTTTGTCATAAGAGTTTTCCACTGTAAAAAAACATGTGCGCGTGACCAAAATTGCTATGATAACAAAGGCAAATCAAATCACCCTGTAAAATAAAAATGTATCCTTACTCCAGCGAATTTCTCTAAACCAACACATTTAAAACTGCAATTCATTTACTCAACACCAGCGTGGATGATTTAAATACTTAAGATGTAGAAACTCCTGAACATGACGTTAACACACGTGCTATTTTCTTAACGTTCAAAGCGGAAATATCATCAAAGGTTTTCGGTGCGTAAATGACATCACTGACCAAAATTCATACAGCACGAAAACTATACCATAATAAGTAGTACTTTTTAAATAAGGTTTAGTATAAAATAACGAAAAATAAAATCGAAAAATATTTACTCGTTTTTGGCTAATAGTAAAACAAGTTTTAGAGATCGATGTTTTAAGCTTTGAGTTAATCTTTTTTCAACGTTTACAATATTTTATTCTGCGCGTTTAAATTATACTGCATATTGTCGATAATGTTACGGTTAAAAAAAAAATTGGTTATTACAGTTAATTTAAACAAAATATGATTTTATTTTACTTTTTTATGCGACTTAAATCTGTTTAGAATATACGTAAATTGGATTTTTTAGGTTCAATTTTAAATTTAAATTTTGTTGCTTTGTTAAATAGTAAACATTTGTTGTCGTAATTAAAAAAATATGTAGAAAAAAGCATTGTTGCTTAAAAATTTATAATTTGTTTTACAACGCCATCTTTGTGAGTGCTGGATCTCATCTACAGAGAAACTACTAAAAAAAGTCTACTTGAGCTGAGACTTTATAGATGTCTCTATAACATGTATTTGCAATGTATTTTAAAAAACAAACTATTTCTCGTAATAATTGTATAAAAGACTCATGAGTATACACCTCTATCGTCTCAGCAAGAATATAACTAAACATAGCTGGCACTGAATTGCCAATTTAGAAAGAAACCAAAAGGATTAATTAGCTTTAAGAAGTTAACCTAAGTGATACTAAAACGTAGTAAAACTTAAAGTGGACAAATGACCAAAAACCTCTAGGGAACAAGTTAGGACTATGTAGTCCAGATGCGACACAACGATTGTCCATTGTCTGCACGGCCACCTCGATTCGAACTTCCTGATTGAATTAAGGGTGGATTCAGCTTATTGCGTTGGGATTTCAAACTACTGCAGAGTAAATTGAGATCACTTTTATGTTATTTGGTACAAATGTGGGTTCGTGTAACGCATAAGTTATTTATGTATTAAAAAAGCAGTCATCACTAAAAAAAATCTAAAAATAATTACTTTTCAAAACGAACCTTCAAGTTCTATATAAGTTAACTTTTCGTGCTCGAATGGGTTTCAACACCCTAGACTAACTCTTGAAAACTTAATTTGCTGACATTGCCAGCTGTACCACTACACAGACACCTTCAAGTGTCACCGCCAATTACTAACAATTAACTAAGTTAGTTTAGACGGTGCACGTCTCAGATACGACAAGGCATTTTAGAAGATGTGCTCCTACAAATTAATTTTACTTATAACTTAACAAATTAAAAGTTACTTTAACCCTTTCGACTTTACTTTAAACTCGCTAAGTTTAAATCTGTTGTTTAAATGCTATACATTGAATTGTTGCTTAGAACGTACCTAATTCTGACGCTGACGGTTTCAAACTAACTTTCTGTTAGAAAAAAAAATAAACGAACAAAACAACTAAACCGAGCTTTTATATTAACGTATAAATAATGCAGTTTAAGTTAAAGAGTTGAGCCAAAATTAGAAAATCGATAGTTGTAGTTGAATTTAAAATGCGGATTTAGAACTAAAGAACTCACTCACAGTTACACTTTTGAAATATTGAATTGTTTTATTTCCATATTAAACTAAGTGCTAACTTTAATAATTTATAATGAGTGTATTATATATTGCACTACAAGTACTTTATGGCACTACGCTTAAGCATTAACCCCATTTTGAAAATTTTTATAATAATTTTATGGAATTTATGGTTTTATAGAAATTAGAATAATCTAGAATCAATAAATAAAAAAAACATTTTTTTTTGGGTAGATCTAGTGTCTGTTGCAGCATTGCATCAAATTTAAAAATAAAACTACCAACGTTGGGGCAAAAATCACCATGGTTTACGCACTACCGACAATTTTAAGCTGCAGCATCGTAGCCCAAAACAGATAACGTTTTGCAAATAATTTATGAGCGTTTACAAAAACTGTAATTATTAGGTAGTTTGCTTAGAGTTGCGTTCCGATGAAACCCATCTGCAAAAAATTTACAGTACATAATTAAAAACCAAATTAAAAAAATTTGTACCTATTTTTTGGTCATTTTTCGTTGCACGTTTGTAAGAAGCAGATGTTGCTGCATACAATTTCTGACCGCGTGACCACATGTTAAAATTTTGATTGTGGTTTAGTCTGCCTTTGTCGTTTTACGTTTAGCAATGTAATTTGTACCCGTTCGTAATAATTAGATATGTGCGTTAGTCGTTATACAAAGAAAAACTCGGCATTTGTAGGGATAAGTGTTGTTTAGTTTATATGTGCATTATGTAACTTTTTTGCTACGTACGACGATTTATCGTTTGTATGCGAAATTTTGTTTTTCTTGGATACAACATTTATTTGTTACAGTTCGTACTCTACGTTTACACGTACTAGATTGGTTTTGATTATGAATCCTTACGAATAAAGAATCAAGCAGATCAGAAAATACAAAACTTCTATTGGAAGTTAAATTACCCATTACGAACAATGCACATGTTAAATTGCTAGTTTTTGGGTCGCAGAGACGTTTCTACTACAATAACACTTTAAGTAATGCTTCCAGATACGAAAGCCCTCCAGCAAATTTTGCTTTTACGTCTTCGTTGTGACCTTTGGGCAATGCGCCGTCTACAATGGATGTTAATCCAGGAGGTTTGCTTTTCTTTACTCAGAAAAAAAAATTGAAAAAAATCCTAGTAAAGAGAAGCTTCGGATATTGATTCTGACTATCGGAAATGTTTGAAAATGAAGAGATAAAGTCGAATTTAAAAGACAAATTCTGATATTATTCTAACCGAGACGTAAAAAAGGAGAAAGTCGCAAAGATATAAAGGAATGCATACACTTGTGTAACGGAGTACGTAAACAAAAAAGAGCCCGAAATGAAGTATTTGTACTTTAAGAAGATGTGTAAGAGAGTTCAACAAAATCAACCAAAAAATTATCAAGCTAACACAAAATCAAAACTAAGAAATATTTAGAGTAATATATGCTTCAACAAATGATGCACTCTGCGACAAGAAAGATGAAGTATATGAAGTAAAAAAAAGAGGAACTTAAAAAAACAAACGAGGATCTAGCAAAGAATCACTACAGAGTTAGGTAATCAACTTGTCAACCAAGACAAATTCAAAAATGCGTGCAATAAGGGAACGACCAGTTTCACTAATGTAGACTAAACCACACTAACAAGAAATTTAGGATACACTTTGTACTGAAACTGTAAGAAATTTGTTTTTGGGATTTTTTAGATGATCATAAAGCTTGGACAATTTGAGATGACCATGAAATCAAACTATAAACTTGTTATAAACATACCTAAACCAATTTTTTGGTTTGAATATTGATGATTTCAAAGCAACCGATATAAGAGAACGAGCAGCACTAGAGACTTGTTCGTAAAACTTGTTGTGTATTTTCGAAATTAAACGTCTATCTAACAAACATCCTACCAACTTGACCTAAAATTCTTAAAATTGGTGTCTGTATTTAATGCTTTAATGCTAAATTATCAGCTGAAAATAGATGTACATTGAATAATTCAGCTGTGACCCAACTCGCTATGATAATACGAAGAAATTAAATCGCGTCGTAAAAATAGAAGTAAATTCTTACCCCAATAAAGCTTTCACTGATAGCTCATACGAATCAAAGTTAATTTACCCATTATCAACAACGATAGTATACCATATTTAAAAATGAGAATTTCACGGGCCACAACGTTGGTTTCACGTGCTGTCTCCTTCAACGTCAAAAACGGAAGTACAAACGTAAAAATAACAGCTACGTTCCGGGGACAAAATTCATACAGCACGAAAACTATACCAAAATGTTTTTAACATAACAAAAAACAACGTTGCAGTTTATTCCAAGTTTCAAACCTAATACAACAAAACACAAACTCGCAAAACCTAATAAAGCAAGAGAAATAATTGAAAAATAAGAAAGTTACAAAAATAAAAAAAAAAAGAAAGTGTTTAAGCAACTAACAAAGATTTAAAAAAAAAGAAAAACAGGCAATTACCCTAAAAGCGAACCTTAAGGAGCAAAAAAAAAAGAATCAAGAAAAAAGAAGAATGGTTTGCCCATAGAAAACCCACATATAATAATGTAAAAATAGATATAGAAAAAGATGGAGAAAGATAAGGTTTAATGTTAATGCCTGATTCATTTTTTTCCTTGTAGAACGAAAAGAGAGACTATTCTAAGGTGCTCATCCAACCACTCAAAATATATAAAAAAGAAAAGAATATGCAACCGGATTAAACAAATACTAACGATCATGGTGTTCACTTGCGTTAAACGAAAATGTCCCAAAAAAGTAACTTGACAAAGCGTATATGGTTTAAACTCGTCTTTGGAAGCCTTAGATTGAGCGAGCGGTCTTTCATACGTCACTAATTCTGGAAATGTAGACATCGGTGTTAGACTGATAAAAAGTAGTGAAATTATTATAAGCTGTATTTGATCAGAGACCGATTTTAATATTTCTTAGAAGAGGTATCGTATGTTGGTAACGTACATAACGATGGATTTGTTAACGCTCATCGTACGCTTATGAATTGTTTCTATGATACGATCGTCATAATCCATAGAAAGAAATTTTGATTTCAACAGAGCCGCAAGATCTTACCAAGAACGCAGAAAACTTCGGTTTGTCTTGTTGTCTTGTGTTTAGTATTCTAAACAATCTGAAAGTAAATTAGACGATAACCAAAAGAGAAGTATACAATTTGTTCTTAAAATTGGTGTTTATATTCAATGCTTACATTCATACATGCTCCAAGTTGTCGACCCGAAAGAATTGTGCTTAACACGGAAACATGAAAAAGAAAATATAAAAAAAACAATCTAAATGAGAAAGAGAATAAAAAATAATTTAAAAAAAAGGAAATAAATGCAAGGGTAAAGCTCAAGTGTATCGCAAGCAAGCACCGACTCAGAAGAAGAACAACAAACTATTTTAAACCACTAAAAGACAACGGATGACGAATTAGAAGACTACGAAAACGAGTGTGCTGGTTGTAAGGAAGATTACATAAACACCAAAAAAAAGAAAGATAGTTGCACGAGGGGTGTACGTCCTACTTGAATGTATGTAATTTGTGCGGTAAACATAGCGCCAAAGCAAAACAAGTTAAAATTAATGCTACTCCGTGTATCCTCATAATCATGGTTCGTCTCTCTTTTTTTTATTAAACGTACGATAATGTTTATTTTTGTAGATGTCAAATGTTTCATAAATAATGTTGTTTTGTATGTTTATTTTTACGTACCAGTTCGTAACAAAAAGTAATTTGTTTTTTAAAAACTGGTTCATCACTCCCCCACTTGGCCTACGTTATGGAATGTTATGAAAGTCGTTTTTAGAATATGTAAATCTTTTAAGCATATATTTCAGCGAAAATATCCCGTGCAGCTAAAAAAATAATTTTGCGGCAATTTGGCTAGAGTGCGCCAACGCGCAAATTAACTGAGTAAATCGACAGTCGCATTAGTGGCTTACGTGAAGGTGATTTCTCATTGAGAGAAATTCCTAACCGTTTTAACCGTAACCAATTCCCTGTAGTACGGTGGTATCAAGCATGGTCTAGAGTAGGTCAAAAACGTCGTAGACGAGGAAGTGGAAGGACTAAGAGAGACAAATGTGGACCAGCACCGCCATCTTCGATTAATGGCATTAAGAAACCAATTTTCGTGTACAAAATCAATATTACGTACAGTTTACCGTCAAATTAAAGTTTTTGGCTTGCAGTCCTATCGACTACATTTTGTGCTTCCGATGACAACTCGTCATCGACAGCAACGTTTGGAGTGGTGTACTTTGCGACTAGATTGGGACGTAGGTGATCTTCAGTAACGAATTTTGATTCTGTTTGGAAATGCACGATAGTCGTATGATGGTCAAACGTAGACGTGGAACACGTCGCAATGCGCAGGTTTTTGTTGAGCGGCATGTTTACCACACTGTGGGGGTTATAGCATGGGGTGCTATTGTTTATAGGTGCAGCTTGCAGTTGGTACTCATCCGAGACTATATAAATGCCCACCGACATGTTGATGAAATGTTGAACTCCATATACTTCAATTCTTCCAGGAGCTGAAAAAACCGATTTTCCAACAACATAATGCCTGTCCCCACATTGCAAAGCATTCTATGGACGCTACAAAACGGCTAACGACGTTTCGCCTATCGAACATACATATGTGAAACATGATGAGTAGAAGACTCAAGCAATTAGCCAATCCTTTACTGTTACTAGAAGCTTTCCGGCACGAATTACAGATTGCCTGGGATGCAATACCTCAAGAAGAAATTGACCACCTGGTAGAATCCATGCAAAGAAGGGTGCGGGAGTGTGAAACTAATAGATGTAGTCCATTAATTATTATAAAAAATGGCTTTATCTTTTGTATAATTTCTTTTAAATTTAAATTAATTATTATTTTTGACGATTTTTGTTGAAAACGATCTTGTTAAAAAGTAATTTTGTGTTTAAAAAGCTCTGGTGTTAAAGTTCAAATTGGGCCGCATCGAGACGGTTTAAACACAAGGATTTAGCAAAACAGTTACAATAGACAATTTGGCGTTTGGATTGAATAAAAGTTTAGCATCTTTTACTAGCTCGGTGAGTAAAATTGTATATAAAGTAGTTGGATTCGAGGTTAGAAAACATTGTGAATAAATGTGGAAGTTGCATGCAACTATTAGATAATAAAATATTCAAGTGCTAAATAAAACCACGCACAAATTTTTTAAGATATAGCAACCCATCCTACGTAAGAGTGTACAACTTGCCATACTAGAACTTAATTAAGTATAAAGGATGGAATTGATATGAAGTTGGAGCAAATAGCTACTGATATAACTGGAATAAAACAGGAAAATGCACAGCTAAAAGAAAAACCGAAAATCAAAGCAAGAAGATTGAATTTCTAGAAAGAGAGATAAGAAAAAAAAATTTAGTGGTAATGGGTGTGATAAACGAAAAAGAAAAAAAACTGTAACACTTGAAAAAATAACAGCAGCTTTGAATACCATAAGAGTTGAACTCGATAAAGAAAAGGATTTAGAAGACTACCAAAGAATAGGAATATTCTAAGAAACAGCAACAAGACCAATTTTAATCAAGCATGAAAAATTTTATAAAAAAATGAAAATAATTAAGAAAGCCATTTAAAGAGCACAACCATATGAATAAACGAAGATTATCCCAAAACGGTGCAAGAAAACGGAAAGCAATTAATACCATTGATGAAAGAAGCAAAACGAAAAAGACAAAAGGTACAGATAAAGTATAATAAATTAATCATAAATCGCGAAATATACTGAAGAAATGACGAAGAACGTGTAAAACAACTTCTGACAGAAATGGAAAAATCAAGAAAACAACACTCACAATTTAAAAGATAAGTTAGCGAAAGATCACCAAACGAAGACCTCCTACTAACTCAGTTACATAAAATAACAAAACCTGATAGAAAAAACAACTAACTACGAAGGATAAAGACGGAAATAAAGACAACAACAGAGGCAATGAACATGGATATGGAAAATTATGTAAAAGGAAAATAGGAACATGGAACATTAGAAACATAAATAGAAAAAAAATGGAGTTAACTGATGAATTTGAAAGAGCCGTGGTTAAAATGTGAATAGTATCAGAAACTAAAAAAAGGAAAGCAGAACTGAATAAACGACATTTTATAATACGAAGTGGAGTAGATAAGAAGGAAATAGCACAATCAGGGAATGGCTGCATGCTTTACAAAGACATTATAAGTAAGTTAAATAAATAGGAAGCAGTATCTGATAGAATACTAACAATTGAATTAAAAAACTGAACACAAGAAGAAACTATGATTGCAACATACGGACCAAACAAAGACGAGGAATTACAATTCAAAGTCAAATTCTGGGAAAAACTAAATTTAACAGTAAAAGCAGCAAAGGGAAACATTGTGATAGCTGGAGATGTAAATGCTGGATGACACGTACAAAGTAATAGTAAAATTCTGAAAAGAGTCACAAAATAACAGCGGTCGTAAATTGATTACATAATTGTAGAAAGAAAAAATCGATCAGTAATAAAAGACGTAGTAGTTAAAAGAGAATTGGAAATAGACTGTGACCACTAGCTTGTAATGGCCAAAATAAAACAAGAATACAAGAAAAAAACCCACAAGATGTCAAAAAAAATTTAAAAAGAAACAAAGAAACAATTACAAAGTATAAGCTGGATAGTGAAGAAATAGCAAAAGAGTTTAAAGAATACACCGAAAAACAAATAAAGAAGATTAAAGATAAAATAGACAGCAAAGGTATAAAAGAATTATGAGAAATATTTAAAAATATAATAATGGAAAAAGCCAAAAAGGTAAGTTAGAATTAAGAAAGTAAAGTGTAAAATCTACATATACAGCAGAACAGAAAATAATTATGAAGAGTACAAAACACAAAGAATTAAAATCAAAAAATTAGTTAAAGATTCAAAACCGAAGACATGGAAAGTGTTCGGAGAAAAATTAGAAAAAGATAGCAAGAGAAATCAGAAACTATTCTTAAAGTTCTAAAAAACTTAAAAAAAACAAAAATACAAATAGTTATGCAACGATGGAAAGAATACTTTCAAGAACTACTTGAAATAGAAACAGAGCATGTTAGAGAAAAATCTGAAGTAGTAAATGAAACCAAAAATAAAATAGACTAAGGAAAAGACGAGAATGGAATTCTTAAAGAAGAACTAGTGACAGGGATAAAAAAAATGAAAAATGGGAACGCACCAGGCAATGACAGAATCACAACAGAAATTATGAAAGACATAGGGGAAAATGGTATACAAATACTATTAAAAATAATTAATAAAGTCTGGTAAGAAAAGAAAATACTTAGAGAATGGAAAATTGGATGAATTTTGCCAATACACAAAAATGGAGATGCAGTGGAATGTCAAAATTATTGAGAATTCGGCCTACTAAGTACCCTAATGAAGAGCCTTGAAAAAATTATAGAAGTGAGACTAAGAAAAGAAGTGAAATCAAAGTTATTACAAGCACAAAGTGGGTTTATAAAGGGTAAAACTATACAGGACCACGTATTTACAATTAAAGAAATTATTAATATAACTCTAGCAAGAATAAAAACAATTTACTTAGCATTTTTGGATATGGAGAAAGCATTTGTTAGAGTGCCAACAGCAAAAATGTAGGAGTGCTTAAGAGAGAAAAACATAAATGAGAAATTAATCAGGGTCACGAAATGTATGTACAAAAAGACAAGAAACAAGATAATAAGCAAGAATGCAGAATCAGAAATTTTTCATACAAAAGAAGAAGTTAGAGCGGGTGGTTGTCGCAGCCCATTGCTTTTCATTATCTTTATAAACGATTTAATACAAACCGCGAAGACAAAAACACAACTTTTGATTGTTGAATGCAGAAAAATGGAGAGGATTGTTATATCTGCCTTTGCCGACGATGTAGCGTTAATAGCGTGAAATGAGAAAGACTTTAAACTCCGCCTGGGGCAGTTGCAGGGTAGATTGAGTAGCTTTGCAATTGTCACTGCCGGTTTCAAACCCGGATAAAGCAGGAGGGGGACCAGATTAGCAATATATCCACCGTAAAAAAAATTATTTGGTCAAAGAACCACGCATAGTTTCGGAAATTGGACGGATACACGGACAACAATCCGGCAATTTATTAGGACAAAGAGATGGAAAAACGGAAACACAATCAGACTCGGAACGTGGAACATTAAATCCTGGATCAACAAGATTGAAGAAATACTAGCGGAAATCACAGAGAAGAATATAGATATTTGCGGCATCTCGGAAGTAAAGAAGAAAGGAAAAGGAATTGAACTGATTAATAACCACATCCTTATATATAGTGGCAAACCAAAACACGAAAGAACCAAAGCGGGTGTAGGAATACTGCTACAGATTAGATTCCAACCGTATATCGAAGATATAGAGTACATTAACAAATTGATATTAAAAGTCAAATTAAAAATAGATAACAAATACCTACACATTATCTCCATTTATGCACCTAACTCTACAAAGCCAAGAAAAGAAAGACGAAAGTTCTATGGGGAACTGCAAAACCATATCGATCCCAATCAACAGATTATCAGATCATAATGGGTTATTGAAAATATTCCGCTATAAGGTGTAAAACGACGTTTCAATGAAGATGTTAGTAATGACAATGGCGACTTCTTGGTTGACTTTTGCGCTTAAAATAATTTAAGAATTAACAACACCTTCTTTAAACACCATTGAAAATGCACAAGGACACCAATCAATGATAGACTACATCAACAGACAATTCACACCTTCTAAAATAATAGAAGTTAGAACATTGGATTCGGCAAACATCGGAAGTGATCATTCATTAGTACTTTGCAAAATAAGAAGGAAATCTCTATTAAAACGAAAAGCCGAGCCTATATATACCAAAAAACTCAACGTAGAGCTTTTGGAAGATCAGAGTACAAGAAATCTATACAAAGTAAGACTAAAGAACAACATCAACAAAACACCAATAACGGAAAGTAATAGTCCAGACGAAGAAGCTGTAGGGACACGAAAAGTCAAAAAAGCATTATCAAATAATAAAACCTCCTGGTACATTGACGAAGTAAAAGAAATAACAAAAAGAAAAAAGAAAGCATTCCTACGATATAAAACAACAAAAACAGAAGAAAACAGAAGAATATATATAGAAGAACGAAATATAACCAACCAGAAAATACAAAATTTGAAAGAAATGTACTGGGAGAAATATACGAAAGACATGAAACGAGATATGTATGGATCCCAAAGGAAAGTATGGCGAATGCTAAAAAATAGGAAGACAGAAATTAACTAGACTGTAAAAATAGACCCAATCAACAACAAAAAATGGGAAGAATATTTTGAAAATCTGTACAAGGAAGAAGAAGATACCCCCGCATACTTCACAGCAATGAACTGGAATGAAAACGAAGTAGTTATAACAAAAGACGACATCTAAAAGGCAATAAAGACATTAAAGAACAGAAAAGCCCCCGGAGACGATAATATAGGAAACGAACTGCTGAAGTATGGTGGAGAGTATCTAATAGAAAAATTAACGAAATGTTTCAACATTGTACCTAAAAGAGTGGAAAACTAGGATTACCATTCCAATTTTCAAAAAAGGTGATAAACATAACCCTGAAAACTATAGAAGAATTACGCTGTTAAATACGATACAGAAATTGCTAACTAAAGTGATATTAGAAAAAGTCATTTACGATTAATTATTAATGAAGAGCAACAAGAATTTCACCAAAATAGATCTACTAATGACGCCATATTTATTGCTCGTCAACTAGTGGAAAAAGCGATCGAATTTAATGCGCTAGCATTTATGTGCTTTGTAGACTTACAAAATCGAGTGCAACTACACGACGTTACAACAATATTACAAGAGAATAACATACCAAAACAGCTGATAACAATCATACAGAATCTAAAATTCAAACGAAAACTGGGTTAACTAATGAAATTAAAAATAATACTGGTATCAGACAAGGCGATTTTCTGAGCCCGATGCTCTTTAATCTCATCATAAACAAAATCATAGATAGCGTGAAAAACATGAAAGGATATAAAATGGGAAAAAACAATCTAACCATCTTATGTTATGCTGACGATGCGATGTTAATCGCAGATAATGAGAATAACCTACATAAACTTCTTTATCAATTCACAAGCACGGTTGAAAGATACAACATGCTAATATCCACTGATAAGAAAAAATTGCAAGTCTTAAAAGCAGCACGAATATCTGGATATTTAAGAGATGTTACTTGGAAAAATGAATACCTTTCAATTGAATGCAAAACTAAAATATATAAGACTATGGTAAGACCAATAATGACATATGCAGCAGAAACCAGAGCTGATACTAGCAGAATTAAGCAACTAATGCAAACAACTGAAATGAATACTTTAAGAACAATAGCAGGAAAAACGGGTCAGAAACAAACATATAAGAGAGGAATGTGGAATCGGAGATGTCTTTAGATTCGCTAGAGAAAGAAGAAAAAAATGGAACAAGCACGTTCAAAGAGCAGACAAGACCAGGCTCATAAGAATCGCGACAGATCAAAGACCAGTAGGAAGAAGGGACCCTGGAAGACCAATAAAAAGATGGAAGGATAGTTGGGTTTCCACCTCCATCGAAACACCGTGAAAAGCGTAAAGAAAAACAGGTTTCTACTTAAATAAAAGAAGAAGAAGAAGAAAAATACCTCAAAGAAAATTTACAGGTGTGGAATGAAGTACTAATCCAAAACGGTATGAATAGAAAAAGTTAGAGATTATAATAGATGGAGAAATGATAAAGCAACTTCCAATACTTAGGGCTAACTATAGAAGAAACGGGAAAACAAAGTATAAAAGTAAATAAAAGAATAGAATCAGCTAACAAAGTATACCATGAACTGAGCAAAGGTTTTATAAAAAAAGAAATAACAAGAGAAACGCAGATGAAGGAGTATAAAACAATAATAATCAATTCTTATCTTCGGATGCAAGTAATGGATGTTATCTGACCAAGATAAAAGTAAGATCAGAGCATTTGAGAAGAAAAAGAAGTATAACCAAACATGACAGAATTAGAAACAAAGTAACTAAAGAAGAACTAAAGCTTGAATCTGTAGAAGACTTTATTAAAAACAACTGGGATGATGGGGACATTTACATAGGATGGAAGAAAAAGCGCAGATACTGATGATTTGGGAATCGAAAGGAATAGGCACAAGGAAAAGAAAAAGACCAAAACAAACTATTGTTTGAATGCATTAAACAATGTTACTTGATGCGAAGTAATAACATTCTGCTGAACTTTCATTATTATTATTTTGAAACGAATATACACAACGTTTCGATTGCTGTGGTATCTGCAATCGTCATCAGGTGAATACCAACAAACTTAGAAACTACTGGAGCTTATATAGTAAAGACATGTTCGATGAAGCGTTCAAGCGTACAAAATCAACTTAGCGTAACAGATTAATTAACAAAATCACTTAGTAAAGTTTAAGTTGTTTTAGAGGTTCGATTAGTGGTTTCCATATGTTGCTTATCTCGACACTTGGCTGGCTGAAAATTTCTTGGTTGTTGTTGATGAATGCCGCTTCTTTAAATTTCCGTTTGTACCAATGTTCTTCTCTGTGTATGATTTTTGCTTCCGACCATTTCATTCGATGTTGGTTATCCCACGAATGTTGCGCGATGCCGGAACGAGCAAGTTTTGCGCTTATCCGGGCACAAATCAACCACCATCGATGGAAAAAAACTTTAATACTCCAAGACGCTACACAAAGATTCGAGGAGATAAAAGAGTTCACATTGGAAGAAGATTACACACCAATATTCCGCAAAATAGACGCTACTTGCAAGAAGGTACAACTACACCAAGAAACACACGACAAAAAATAGGCTAAACTTACACGAAACCAACAGAGAGCAGACGACAACCAAAAGAATGCAAGGAGAACCATAATCAACATATCGACACATCCATTGTCTGCTACAGAATCGACTCTATTAGAGAAAGGGCTCAATTTTTCCACACATCAACATTCAACACGTTTGAATCCAACACAAGCAGAAGAATTTAAATGGGAAATCAGAAGTGCTCTAGAGAAGAAAAGAAAACAACACGCCAACATCACTAAACATGAGGAAAAACTCTCACAAATTTACGGAAGAACAAATGCATTAAAATACTTCCAGCGGAAAAAGGGGCCGCAACTGTTATCATGGATGCCACTACCTACGACCAAAAAATTGAAGACCTCTTAAATGAAGGGAATTACCGCAGACTGAAGAAAGATCCGACAGCAAGCTTGGAGAGGAAGATCTCTCAAGTCCTAAACCTCTACGAAAGACATCTAACACCAAGGATGAGAACGATGCTAACACCACACTACAGCAAACCGCCGCATCTATATGGACTACCGAAGATGCATAAAAACAACATGCGGCTTCGACCGATAACCAGCTCTCGTAATGGACCCACATACCAGCTATCCAGATTTCTACTACCAATTGTGCAACCACTACAGAAGAACAGCTCATCTTTTGTCAAAGACTCCAAACATTTCGTTGAGATTCTGAAAACAATAGAGCTACAACCACGGGATCAATTAGTCAGCTTCGACGTAGAAAGTCTTTATACTAATGTGCCAGTTGAACAAGCATTGAAAATCATCCAAACGAAGCTCCGAGAAGATGAAAAACTCCAGGAAAGAACCACGCTGCCGGTAGACGGAATAATGAAGCTCCTTGAATGTTGCCTCAAGAACTCGTACTTTCAGGAGAAAGACAGATTCTTCACTTAAGACGAAGGACTACCAATGAGTTCATCTCTATCACCAGTAGTCGCCAACATCTACATGAACTGGTTTGAATCCCAGCCCATAAAAAAATCAAAATTCAAACCCAAAACATGGCTTAGATATGTTGACGATACCTTCATAATTTGGAACCACAGTAATTGGCAACTAGACCTTTTTCTACAACATCTTAACAACATCAAACCATCCATCAGATTCACTATGGAAAAGGAAAAGGAGAACTTACTTCTTTTTTTAGACGTTCACGTAACAAGGAACAAGGGAATTATGGAAACGACTGTCTACAGGAAACCGACACACACCGGTCAATATTTTAACTTTGAATCCAACTATTTCACATCTACGAAGAGGGGAGTAGTAAAATCTCTAATCGATAGAGCGTAGAGGTTGTGCAACACAGAGAAAGGGCTACGAGAAGAAATCAAAAACATTAGAAACGATCTAAGGCAGAATGGTTATCCAGAAAAGAATGTAGGAGAGCTTTTACAGAAAAAGCAATTGAACACCAAGGAACAACTTAAAACAGAAGAACTGCCCAATTCACTGCTGAGCATCCCATATCTCAAAGGTTTATCAGAATCAATAAAACGTATGGGAAAAGCTACAACTTAAATACAGTGTTCAAATCATCGACCACCATTAGGAGTATAATTTCCAACGCAAAGCCACAAACAAGTCAAGATTCCCAAAACTGTATTTACCAAGTTCCATGTGAATGTGGCAAGTCATACGCGGGGGAAACCAAAAGACCACTTGACATCAGACTGAAAGAACATCAGACGCACACACAGAGAGGAGAGACTTCTAAGTCCGGCATCGCGCAACATTCGTGGGATAACCAACATCGAATGAAATGGTCGGAAGCAAAAATCATACACAGAGAGGAACATTGGTACAAACGGAAATTTAAAGAAGCGGCATTCATCAACAACAACAAAGAAATTTTCAGCCAGCCAAGTGTCGAGATAAGCATCATATGGAAACCACTAATCGAACCTCTAAAACAACTTAAACTTCACTAAGTAATTTTGTTACTTAATCTGTTACGCTAAATTGATTTTGTACGCTTGAACGCTTCATCAAACATGTCTTTAGTATATAAGCTCCAGTAGTTTATAAGTTTGTTAGTATTCACCTGATGACGATTGCAGATACCACAGCAATCGAAACGTTGTGTATATTCATTTCAAAATAATAAACAATGAAAGTTCAACAGAATGTTATTACTTCGCATCAAAACAAACTACAATTGAAAAAGTACTAAAGGAAAAAAAGAAAATTATAGACAGAAGCCAAAAGATTACCAGCAGATAGAAACAATTGGAAAAAATTTCTGTCGAATTGAACGAATTTTTGACTAGTTAAATATTTGTGCCAAGTTTGGTTCAAAAATTCTAACACCTTCTTGGTGTTGCATTTTTTATGTCACAGAGTATATTTCTAAACTTTAAAGTTTCAAAACAATTCAGTAAAAAACTACTAATACGCATATACGTGTTCGAAGAACAACAAGGTTGTTCATATTTAAATTTATTTAATAAACAACAAAATGTAACACATTTTGAATAGCAAAAAGTTATTGTTTTGGTATAAGACCGTACGGCGCTATCGCATTTCCTTGCATTTCATTTATCTTTCGTGCTTCGAGCATTTGCAAATAACATTCTCTCTCATGTAAATAAAAGTATTTTGTACTTTAAAACACTAAGTGTACCTGGAACAAGACCACAACGCAAGGGGAGTTTTACACGTTAAAATAAAAAGATTCTATATTCAGTGCATGTCCTATGCAAAGTGGTGATCCCTAGAGATCTACCCGGTCTGTAACCGGGAATACAGAACTTTGTATGTGGTGCATTCTAAATTGGAGCATGTATTAAAGACGTGAGGGACGCTTCCAGTCCAGACCTTGGTTTTCCAATAGATCGTTTATGTATGTATATATAACTGATCAACTGATTAAAGAACATCTCTATAACTTTAATGCTTAATCAATACTCGAGTATATTTTGAATACCTCCTCGGAACCTAAATTCGTATTTAAACCTTAAATCCGACAGTAATAAAATTTTAACGTTACGGTATTCATGAGGATTTAATCACATCTTAAGTAATCATTAATTCAGAGGCATATGGGGCGATTTAAAAGGTTGGCACGATTTTAGAGTCTAATAGTGTACAACGAGAAAGCTTTATGCCTACGTAAAACTTTCTCATCGTCGTTAAATATGCACGAGAAGTTTTTCTTTAGTTTTTTGGTTTTCTAACACAAATAGACGTTGATAAGGGTTTTGTATTTATTCAAACTTTCATTTATGCTTTTTGCATAATTTACGCCATAGTTTTTTTTTTTCTAACTTTAAATGAAAGCCGTCGGTTTTCCTTGCGCACTCATTTTTCCACTGATAACAGTAAAGTTAAATAAGGGAGGAGCTGATCTGAATAATAATCGTTTAAATTTTTAATTCTATAAGTAAGCTAAAAGAGCACGCAGATTTGCTCACGAAGCCAAAAAGCTCTTTAAGGATTGTAAAAATTGTACTCGTTAAGTCGACGTCGCTCTGCGTTTCAGATACGACGTACTTTTAACTCGAACAAGTTTTTTTTATCGTAAGAAAGTTGTGGAACGTGTCTCGTAGATATTGCCAACATCATGTTGTCATTAGCTGCAGATTTAATGATGTTTCACGCCAGAACGAATCAAGATGTTGACTTCGACACTCCAGTTAAAACTTAACGATTTTATTTTGTTCTTTTTTGCTAAGTAGATTTCTTTCACATTTTTCAGCTTTTCGCCGTAACGAGTTTAATCTTTATTTACAACTGGTACGTGATTTCCTAAAAAATATAAAATATTTTACCGATAGTAAAGTGCGTGCAGATTATTGTACTTGCATGTTAAGTTAACACAAAATAAAACAGTAATCAAAGAGAATAAAATATTAACTTGGCAAACACATCACTCAGCGTCCGCATAAGAACGAGGAATTCAAACAACTCCCTTGTCACACAATAGTTTGGTGCATATATGATAACTTCCCAGTCGTACACTGCCGTTTTCCCAACTCTTTTTCCGAAGCGAGTTTATCAATACCGACATGGACAAACACAATCTGGAGCGCAATCAGCCCTACAAATGTTGACTGATGTACTTGTCAATCTTGTGATGGATTGTGACGTGTTTTCTATTGTGATTGTTGTTTTCTCATCTAGATTTGCATGTGGCACGCTCTTCATGACGTCATATTCTACACTCTTGTACATTATTTTTTATCTTATCGCAATTTTTTGAATTTTTATTACTTTAACAAATACTGTACTCATTACATTTTCGTTTTCAAATTTTGGGTTTTTATCACAATATAATTTTAAAAATATGTATTATTATTATAACTAAAGTTCAGAATTATAAAATTTAATATTTTATACCTACTAAAGTTTGAATTGCTCTTAAATCGATTCATTAGTACAATTACAACTGATAAATTATCTAAGTTTCAAATCATTCTGAGAACATATTTGATTATAATTGATCTTTGCATGCACATTTGATAAATATTTTTCAGTTCCAAAAACGATTTTTTTAGAACGGATCTTTCGATACTGTAACAAATTTGATTTGCAATAATTATTTACACAAATTAATTAAATCTAACGATATTTAAGAACAACAACTTACATTAATTTATATGTTACTATCACTCAATATTTACAAATATTGAGTCCGCGACAAGTTGCACTTTTCGTTGATCTTACACCGGTATTTATTTTCACATGGTTATTTATGTATATTTGGCACACGTATTAAGTTTTTTATTTATTTAGACCAACACCGTATTCTTCTTCTCACTTGACTCGATTCGAATACTGACTCCAACTTGCTACAAGCTTATAGGTGTTACTACAGTTAAAGTATAAGGATATCAGATTCACAAATAGTCAAAATCAGAAAGAAGGAAAAAAAATTGTCAATATGAGAGTACGTTAGGATCAATAAAAGAACGCTAATAGTCAAAATACCGAGAAACCGAAAAATTACTTTGCTTCAACTGTTTTCAAGGTTTTTGGTAGTAAAAGGACAAGGTATGAGTAGGAAACGAAGTAGAGTCTACAGAAGAAACCGCTTCGTTGTCCGAAACCGCAGGTTTAAGGTCTTTAACATGCCCAATCCCAACTCCATCGTGCTAACCTTAGCATTGAAATGTTTGCTGGTGTCAGAAAGTACAAAGTTACGTTTCCAAACACGGTATTCAACGTAGAAACGAACAGAGCGACGACGTAAGTTATACCGATGACCAGTATTAACGTACGACTTAGATAGTTTTTGAAGAATACCTAAACGAAGTTTTTCGTAGAATTAGTTGCGTGGATGTATTGGACGTTCGGGTTCAGAATTTTTTTTTGTCAGAAAAGGAGGATTATCTAACAAGTCTCCATAGAGATTATGTTCACGACCACATAAAGCAAAGTAAGGTGACATCCCAATAATTTCATTTTCGCACTGTCAATAGCGCAGCCAATGTGCGGTAACTAAACATCCCACGAGCGTTAATTTCTTTTTACATAAGACGCCAACATAGTGTTTACTACCATATTAACCCGTTCAGCAGGGTTGGCTTGAGGATGGTAACGAGCCGTAAACAAAATAGTAGTGCGATATTGAGCACATAACGAGTAAAATCGCGACTGTAAAATTGAACGCCATTGTCAGAGATAATGTATTGAGAAGTACCGAACAGTAAGAAGATATTTTCCTCTATTAATTTAGCAACTGCAGAAGCCGTAGCCGTGCGTAATGAAAAAAACAAATAAATTTAGAAAAAGGGTCTACCACAACCAAGATGCAAAAGTTACCCTTCGAAGATCAAGGTAAAGAACTAACAATAACAATACAAAGTACTTGCCATGGGTGTATAGGTTTTACTCTAGGAGCCAGAAATCCTAGAGGTGCCTTCTGTTTTACTTTATGAGACGCACACACTGTACATTTTTGAATATAATCAATAACCTTAGCTCTTAAATAAAGCCAATAATAGTATTCACGAATACGCGCTAGCGTTTTTGTAACTCCACAGTGACTAGCAGATCGTAATATTGTTGTATAATTAACATTTGTTGATTCTTAGGAACTACTACTTTCTAGTTAGAATGATTCGACGAAGTTCGGAGTGATTTATATAGTAGTCGTATTGTTGCAGTTGAATAGACCAACGCGCTAAGCGTCTAAAAGGAGATTGTAGTCGATGTAACCAAAGCAAATAGTGGTGATTCGTATTTTGAAAGCGGTTGAGTAAGGACGTGGTTATTATTGTTATTGCGGAGTTCAGATAAAGTATGCGAATGCTATAGCGAGTATCGTGACTAGTATAAAGGTCAAGCGCGTTTTTGTTATCAGTACATTACAGACTTTATTTTTATTTATTCATAGACATTTTTATTTTGTTTTTTTTTAATATTTGTGCCTTGTTTTAATTAAACATAATTAGTAATAATTATGTCAGAATGTAAATGGACAAGATCGGAAAGAAAAAACAAAAGACAAGAAATGATGCAAGAAGCTTTTGCAAGGAGTAAGCGAACAAAAAGAAGCCCGAGAAAGGACGAGAGTGATAAGGATGAGCAGGGAGTAATAGAGATGTGAAGGGAAATGATAATAGAAATAAAGCAGATAAGGGAACAAAACAAAAAATTAGTATCAAATTTGGAAAAGATCGCAGAAGAGTTAAAAAAAGAAAGAGAAGAGCGAAGGGAGATATACGAGGTATAAAAGACGCAATTAAATTAGCGTGTGGGTTAATACTAGTAAAATTGGATTCAGTGGATAATAAACTAGAAATATTAAAGAAAAAAAGAAGGCTAAGAGGAACAAGGGTATTTATAGATGAAGATATGACTCCAGTGGAAAGACAGGTACAAAAAAATATAAGGATGGAAGGAAGAAGACTAAAGGAACAAGGAAAAAGAACAAATATAGGGTTTATGAAATTATGGGTTGAGGAAAAGGAGATGCACTCGAACGTAAAAGAAAATAAATTAGAGAGAAGGGGGCCACAAAACTAAAAATAAAGAGAGTAAAGGATAAAAAAAGGGGACGACCAGGCAAAGACAAAGGTTTAGTTTTTTGGAACGTTGCAGGGGTATATAGAAGGGTTTGACATTGTGGGTTTAATAGAAACGTGACTGGAGGAGAAAGATTGGGAAAAATGGACAGTAAATTTACCAGAGGGATATAGATGGAATGTACAGTTCGCAACAAGAAAAGAAAAAAAAGGAAGAGCTCAAGGGGGTACAATATCGGGAGTAAAAGAAGAATGGGTGGTAGAAGAATGCCAAAATAAAATGCAAGAGCAAGGAATAAATCAAATATCAAAGGAAGATGAAGGTAGATATACAGTGATAACCGTATACGGTCAAGAAATGACACAAACAATAAGAAAATTGAAACAGCTACTGATGGAAGAGGAGAGAGGAAAATTAATAATAGGTGGAAATTTTAACGCGAGAATTGGTGACGAAGGGGTATGATAGTAAATGGATAGGAAATAAAAAGAATAACGATAGATAAGACATTAAAGTTATGTGAAGGGAAGGGGTGGACTATACTCAACGGAAATATGGAGAAAGGGGATAGAAGAAAATATACTTATATAAGTGAGAGGGGAGAATCTATAATAGATTATGTAGTGGTTAGAGGGAGGTTTTGAAGAAAACAGAAACTTTTAAAATAGGGGAAAAGATTGATTCTGACCATCAGTCATTAGAAGTAAGGCTAAAAGGTTGGAAGAGAGAAAGAAAAAAATTTAGACACAGTTTGGAGAGAGAAAAATGTATGGACAGATTAAATTATTAAGGTTTATAAAAAAAATTAGAGGAAGAACAATGGGTGGAGAAAGGAGTAGAGGAAGGAGTGAAAGAATTGATCAGTAAAATGGATAAAGCAGTAGAAAGAAAAAAATACTGGAAAAAATACATAAAGGAGTATAAAGAAAAGAAGTGATGGAATAAGACATGCAGAGAAGCTAGGAAGGAGGTATTCAGGAATATAAAAGATTAAGGGTGCAATATAGAAAAAACTGTTGTAAGACAAAAGAGGAATATAAAAAAGAGTCAGAAGAACATATAAAAATGTTAGAAAATAAAGGAGACATATGGAGCTTTTTGAATAAAGAAAAGAAAATTGGAAAAAAGGGGGAATACAAATTGATATAAAAAAATGGAGAGAGCATTGCGTAGAGGTCTTAGAGGGCGAAGAAGAGAAGAAGGTACTACTATACAAAAAGAAGAAATAGAAGAAGCATTAAGAAAAATAATAAAACGAAAGGCAGAAGAGACGAATGGGACGCAAGGAGAACAATGGAAATATATAGGAGAGATAACGAAAGAAAGAATAGAGAAAATTTTATCCGGATGATTGGAAAGAAGCAATAATATGCTCAGTTTATAAAGGAGGAGACAGAAGAGAATTGAAAAACTATAGAGGTATAAGTGTGGCAAATGTGGGATATAAAATTTATATGACAATTTTCCAAAAAAGACTGGAAAGAGAAATGGAGGAAAAAAGATCTTACCAGACTGGCAGACAGGATTTAGAAGAGGGAGAGGGGCATTAGATAATGTATACATATTAAAACAGATAGTAAACGAAGAATTAGAAGGGAAAAGAGGGAAAGTTTTTGCGTTATTTCTGCATATAAAAGCAGCGTTTGATAATGTAAATAGATGTAAATTATGGAATACATACATAAGCTAAATTAGATTCAAGCAATCGAAAAGTTTTCCGAGAAGATGGACGTTTAAACGTATCTACTAGTTGTTTATTGTATTCCAATTTGTTGCCAATAGCTAACAATTGTGAAAGCGACGTAATGTCTACAAGAACGAGAAAAGTTTGATATAAAGAAGAGAGGTTTTGCAAAATGATTTTTAATTGTTGAGCCTCCGACAAAGGAATTGTCAATTTTTCATCAAATTCGAAAAAAATCAAGTCAAGTTCCTCATGATGTAAATTAGTAGAATTCGCTTGGGACACAAAATGAGTTACCGAAGAAGAAACAGTAGCACCAGAAGGTCTTGTCTTGCAGATCTTTAACTCAACGTCATTTTTCCGTTCCTGTAAGATTATCAAGAACTGATTTCATTCAGCCAATTCAGAGTCAGATGTCTCATTAAGTAATTCGCACAGTCGTTGTGCATAAAGCCAAAGAGTACTTAATTTTAAAAATAAAGAAACACCTGTTTAAAGTAATTTAAGTATAAGTATATTAATTTATAATTATTTGGATGCTTTTAAATTTGTCTCACCTAAATACGTTTTATAAATATTAAACCAATACAAATTTTTAATATTGTGTTAATATTAAATATTTATATTGCAGTTTGGCTGCAAACTTTATTGCGTCAGTATTATCTTTTTTTAATGTTTTCAAAAATATATATTGATCTAATATTGTTCCAACATAATTATCATACAATATAAATTGTGTTACAATTTACCCGGTATTCTGCATACTTTTACCAATTATTTGTAGTTGTTATATTATGTTTACAAAATGTTTTTAGTTCTTAAGGTAATTTTGATGTTTTCGATTTAGATTTTATCACACCTATGTTTTATGAATACTAAATTAATACGAATTTTTAATATTGTTTTAACATTAAATATCCATACTGCAGATTTCTTGCAAGTTTTATTGTTTCAATAATACTTTTCAATATTTTTATAGAAATATTATACATTGCTTTAATATTGTTTAAATGAAGTTGGTTTATCTGTGTTTATAGTTTTTGAGTTTATGTTTTATTTATGTGAAATAAAATATATAATGTGTTACAACCTACTAAGTATTTTCTATATTCTTAATATTTTTTTAGTTCTTCGCGTAATTTTAATGTTTTTATTTAAATTTTATTTTGATACAATAGGTTTTAGAAACATTGAATTAATGCAAATTTTTAGTATTGCGTTAATATTAAATATCAATATTGCAGATATGCTGCAAATTTGATTGCTTCAATATTATTTTTTAATGTTTCACTAAAAAATATTATCTATAATATTGTGCTAATATAGTTGTTCTACTTCGGTTTATAATACAAAGAATATAAAATGTGTTACAATTTACCCGACATTCTTTATATTATTAGTTGTTAAATTATCTTTCAAAAGGTTTTTAGTTTTTTACGTCATTTTTCTTGCATGCTTTTGTAGTTTGCCTGAAATATAACAATAAACACATTTTTTTATACAATTAGTTTTTCATTGTTTTACTTAATTGACTTATATTTGTATGGGTTTATAATTTCTATTTTTTTAACTATTTTAAATTTTTTGTGTGTAATAATTATGTAATTTGATGGTGCTTGTATTTTAGTTTTAACCCACTCGTATGTAATCGTTACTTACGCAGATTGTTGACCTCTATCACAACTTGAATAACGGTCACCACAATTGTTACAAGATTAGACACCAAACAGTTTATTAAGTTATATAGGTAATTAAATACAATAATAAAAAAACCGTTTTAAAGATAAATTGTTTAAAATACTCAATGGTAATTTTAAAGATAATTAAAGATTATATTGACAATAAATATATTTATTTATTACTATCTTGATGTTTTTAATTTCATTTTGCTTCATTATGTTTTATGAATATTACATTAATACAAATTTTTAATATTGTGTTCATATTAAATATTAATTTTGCAGATTTGCTAGATATTTTATTACTTTAATATTACTTTTCAATATTTTTTTAAAATATTATATACTAGCAGTACCCGCTATGCGTACAAAAATATTTTTAAACAGTCCTGTTTTATTCACTGACAGAGAATGACATATTGAATGAGTCTCGTGATAAATAATTTTGTATGTGATAAATTTGTTGAAGTTCTTTATCATGAATCGCTATACGAATGCCGAGATCACCGACATGCACTACATTTATGGACTTGCTGATGGAAATGCATTAGAAGCTAGGCGGTTGTATACTGAAAAATTTCTTCACCGTATTGCTCCTGATAGAAAAATGTATTCATCGGCGTCTTTATAAAAAAGGCACATTAAGACGAAGTGGAGGATCAGAAAGACCAAGGACAGCAAGAACGGTGAAGTTGGAAGAGGATGTGCTAGACATGATTGAAGAAAATCAAGGTGCGTAATTTGACTGGTATTTTTACCAGGAAGATTTACCGGAGAGGTGCATCGCAACTTTTTGGAAAACACGCTCCCTGGATTCCTGGAGGACGTACCATTAGCAATTAGAAATGCAATGTGGTATATGCACGATGACGCACCAGCCAATTTTAGTCAAGTAGCTCGTGATTTCTTAACACAAGCATACGGAAATCGCTGGATTGGCCGAGGTAGACCTCACTTATGGCCTGCACGATCCCCGGACTTAAATTCCTTGGATTTTTTCTTGTGGGGCCATTTGAAGTCTTTGGTGTACGCTAATCCATTGGAAAACGTAGAAGACTTAAGAAATTGAATTATTGCAGGGTGCAACTCAATTAAAACCAATCCTGGTGTTTTTGAGAGAGTTCGCCAGTCAATGAGGAGAAGATTGGATTCTTGCATCCGAACTCGAGGTGGTCACTTTGAACAGTTTTTGTAATTTTTGGTTGGTAAAATTGTTGGTTTGGTAAAATATTTGTTTTTGCCCTTGAATAAAACCCTTGTTTTTTAAAATTTTTTTTCTGTAATAAATGGACATGCACTAAAATGTTTTTTTACTAAAAAACGGTACGTCGTACGATAAAAAGTTAAAAGAGCTTTTTTCTTCACAAGTGAATAAAGAAGAAAAACATATTTTTATTTTTAGAGAAATCAGCGGCGTCCTATTTTTTTCTTGAAAATACGCGCGCAACTGATACAACTAAAACATCGCGTTGTATTGCAAACTATGTGTCTCCCACACCTATTAACACGCCTAAAATTTCATTATGATGTCTCAAGCTGTTTTGAAAAAATTTAGTTTTTACTTTTTTTAAATTTAAACTTAAACACGTTGTAGATCGGTAACGAAGCGTTTGCGGAACTATGTTTATAGGAACTTTTTTGTATAAAATCACCTGGGCAATCACCCCTTTTAATATTGCCGCATTATTTTAAACACCTTGTATATGGGTAAATGTACTTATTTAATTTTTATGTGATTGAGAAACGGTGAAATAAAATGTACAAATTAAGTGTACAAAACCTGGAAGAAAAACAATGGGTGACTTGACCAAGTATTTTTTGACAGGATATTATATTAATTTTGTTATAATGACTGTTATATTTTTAATCTGTCAATAAAATAAATAAAAAATAAAATTGCCTTCAAAATGTTTTTATTTCTTTACGTGATTTTGATGATTAACATTTTATCTCGTCTCAACAAATTTTAATTAATATTAAACTAATACAGATTTTTAATATCGTGTTAAAATTAAATATTCATATTGCAGATTTGCTGCAAACTTGGTTGCTTCAATATCATTTTTCAACGTCAAATATTATATATTACTCTAATATTGTTCCAATATAGTTGTCCTACCCTGGTTTATGTTACCTGGTATTCTGTATACTATTACCAAATATTTGTAGTTGTTAAATTATGTTTACAAAATGTTGTTAATTTTTGTAGTAGTTTTCATTATTGATTAAGGTTTAATCTCGTCTCAATATGTTTTGCAAATATTAAACCAATACGGATTCCTTTCTTTGTGTTAATATTAAATATCCATATTGCAAATTTTGCAATTTTTATTGTTTTAATACTTTTCAATATTTATCACAAAAATATTATATATTACTCCAATATTGTTCCAATAATGTTCTACCTGGATTTATGTTTTTTGGTTTACGTATGTGTCATCTATCTGATAATAAGTTGAATATAGAATGTGTTACATCCTACTCGGTATTTTCTATACTACTATGTAATATTATTGGTTAAATTATCTTTACAAAATGAATCTTTCTTGCAAATAGTTTTTTAGAAATGGCAAACTTGTAAATGAAGATTCATTTTTGTAAATTTGTGATGGAAACAGATCTCTTTGTGTTTTTTTATACTTACTTGACCTATATTTACATGAGCTTGTACTTGTTATGTTGTTAATTATTTTTGATTTTTATTTGTAGTCACGATGTGATTTGATAGTGCAGCAAAGTAATGAGATAGTGTAATACGTAGATAATAAAAATCACGTCGATCTTTGTATCAAAGCAAGACTGTAAGCTAAACTAAATTTAACGCTTCTGATTTTTTTATATTATGTACTGTAATTTGTTTATTTCATACGGTGTTTAGTTTTTATTCATTTTGTTACCTTTTCGTTAATTTTTGCATTAATTTACCGTTATACATATATTTTAATTAAAAAACGTTTGATAAAAAGCAAACGCTGTTAAACAAGCTGAAGAAGCTCATTTGCATTTTTAATTCTAGATAAGATTCATAAAAAGCATATAACGTGTCAATATAAGCCAATAAGCAACCCCTCGGATCCTTACCCGGTAGTCCTCTATAAAGCACGCCAGTTTTCAATTTATTTACCCTTAAATTTCTTTTTTGTCTCGGCGAGAATACGGTGTAAGATTGGCCAAGCAAATTGCTCCCTGAAGTCGCGTCAAACTTAAATGTCATATGTGGGGAATGAACTACGCTGTATCCGCGAAAATTTTCTAAACCATCTTCGGCATACATATTTCTACGCGATAAAAGAAAAACGCGAGAAAGAGAAGTGAAACGTAAAGAAATCTTATTGAAAAGTGACTGACGGGTTTATGTTTGTTTAAGATATGTGTTAGGATCTAGACGCGGTATTTTCTGTTTTATGGATTTAGAGGATTTTATTGTTAAATCGGTGGCGTGTTAGTCACAACATAAGGGAAAGACTTTTCCAATACCGACTAACAACTGAAACGTTTTATGACTTTAAACATTGGATTAGAACGTCTGGAGAGTTTTAACAAGAAGGACCTAAAGCAAACGATTTCCAGACTAAGTCATGTAAATCTATTCTATCTTTTTGAGTTGGTTCGTCTTATTGCTTAGAAGATAATTGCAATCGCTAAAGAGTAAAAATTCTTGAACAATTGAAAAGCTTACAGCAACTGTGAAATGAACGAAATTTTCTAAAGACTTTCTTGAAGTTGAAGGTTAGCGTAAACGCTTGAACGTTTTCAATAAATAACAAGTGCTGTCATCTGACATTTAAGTGTTGACAATAAGTTCAAACTGGAAAACACATCGTTGAATTCAATAGACGGTTAAGTTTTTAGCGGAATCAGAGCGCGGTCGTGTAGGGGTTGAAAATACTGTGGTGGCGAGTGAGAAAACCCGTTATCTTGTAACAGCAGCACGAGATGTAATAACATGCATATTCTAGCGTTGCGTACTTTAGTTCTAAAGGTTATTCTGCGAAACAAAAGGGTTAAAACGAAACAAAAGAGCTTTTAAGCAGGGATTAGGATGAAGTGTCGCAGTCGGGATTAAACAAGGACGGAATCGTTTTCTTACGAAGTCTTATAAGATTAGAAAAAATTATGAGATAGAGTTCGTGTAATAGGGTCCGATAACGTATGAGTTTACTTTTAAAAATAGAGAAATTTAATCTTAAAGATGTCTCATCATCATAAAAAGTATTTAATTAACAAAATGTATCTGTTTATAAATTGAGCTGGTAAAACTTTCATTTGTAATTTTTTTTATAAAAAAATGTATGCACAATTAAGTAAGAAATTACGAATTAGTTTTAGTTAAAAGTGGTATCAATTGACTTTTCAAACTGACATTCTTAGTAGATGGAGATTGAGTTCTGCTCCGAGCACCGACGTATAGACGCTGGTTATGATATTGACACGATACGCAGTAAAAGCATCAATTCTAATTCTGACCAGTTTAGGTTAGTACGCTCAAAGAAACTTTAGAGCCACTGGTAAATCCAAAAAAAAGTTTGATGAAAATCTTGGATACTCAACGTTCGGTCTACGACTACACTAAGTGACTAACATAAATCAGTAAATTAAAATCCAAAATAAACATACTTCAAACTCATGTCAAACATTTCTAAATGTTTGATGAAGAACGTAATTTTCACCAACAAAATTACATCAATAATTAAAAAACACTATATTTAATTTTAGATTTCGAAACAAACCAAATTATTAGGTCTTTCTGTCCAAGTCCAAGAAAAAATTTCAATTTAATTATTCGAACAAAAGACAATAAAAAAGTTGGTCGATAGCATTTTTTGAACAAATAAAGTCAACATCCGTAAATTAAAAGACAAATTAGATTTACGTGGCCGCTTTTGACAAATTACTCAAAAATAAAATTATAAATGATGAGATTGTAACGTGCACTTGTTTGAAGTGCTTTAATGATTAGCAATTTTAATAAAATAAATTAAAGACAGCGGCACCTCTAACGTCAAAGAGTGGCGTGGGTAAAACAATAAGTTAAATCAGCCTACTTTCGATGTTTAGATTATAATTTATTAAAAAAAGCACCAGAACGAGCGTACTTACAGATTTTTGTTCACGCTCAATATTTATTTGTTAAAAAATCATGGCCGCGAAAACCTCAAAAATAATATTATCCGACTCTACGTGGAAGAAGTTTTTAAAATCGTACAAAAATTGGAGACACTCAGGATTCAACGCCAACGTCTGCTTGCTCAATTAGTCTTTTTGAGCAGATGTAAAGACTAGGACATTGTCATAGGTTTTCTGCAAATACAACATCACATCAAGACCAGAACGGAAAAGCATATACTGCAAAGAGCCAGCCAAGCCTTATTAAGAGAGAGGATACACGAAACTAGACGCCAATTAGACCAGAAAACTACGAAGTTATTTTTAGTTCATTCACGACTGGTCAACACAATAGATTCGACAATCTGGGATTTGATCGACAAACCATCTACGGAAAAAGCTGAAGAGATCGCCAAATAGATAAAGCAAAGTTCCAGAAGTTACAGGAAGTACAACATCCTCCACCGCCGCAACTAGAAACAGACAGGATCATCATCGATATGTCTTCGACCACATTCAGTGGACCAGCAACGGCCATTTTATCAAAAGAATTAAATTTTGCTATCACACCAAAATTTATGCCAAAGGAAGAAATAGTGAGTTCATTGGAAAGCACACTCAGAACTCTACTACAACATATTCAAGAAGAGATGAGGGTCAAAACAGCCGATATTCTGAAGAAATCTACAGCACCGAAACCCAATATTAATTGAAAAGCAATAAATGTTCTAAGGGAACTTAAGGTCAACAAAAACATCACTGTATTACCAGCTGATAAAGAAAATGCTTCTGTAATCATAAACACCAACGACTACATGGAAAAAATCGATGCTTTGCTACAACATACGGCGTACAAATCATTGAAGAGGAACCTAATAAAACCTCTAGAAAGAAAGATTTCCGCCGCTGTAAAATTCGCAAGCACGATCCTAGAACATCAAAAGAGACGACTAATTCCTACAGACATTAGGATGCCGCACCTTTACGGCCTTCCAAAAATTACAAACCAGAGGTACCGGTTTGCCCAATTGTGAGTGGTACAGGTTCAGCCAGTCATCCTCTGGCTAGATACTTATGTACGATTTTACAACTGCTTACGGGAAAAAGCATCCATCACGTAAGGAATTCCCAGCACTTCGTCTTAAAGATTAAAGAAATTAAATTCAAATCAGAACACATTTTAGTCAGTTTTGATGTGACATCTCTCTTCGCAATAGTGCCACTACAAACAGCACTAGAGATCATCAAGACTAAATTACGAAAAGCGGATTTGGATGGGGAGCTTAACGGACTAATTGAGCTATGCTTAAAGTCCAGATACTTCTCATTCAATAATATTGTATACGAACAAATTGAAGGGACAGCCATGGGATCGCCACTTACTCCAGTCATCGTCAATATATTTATGGAGGACTTTGAAGAAAGAGCATTAGAAACCGCTACTCTCAAACCAAAACGCTGGCTACGTTATGTGGACGATACATTTGTAATTTGGTCTCATGGAGTAGAAACACTACATAACTTTCTGGATCACATCAACCAATTAGATTCCAACAGACAGAAGCATTCCGTTCTTGGACGTACTGGTCACTCGAAAGATAGACAACAGATTGGGACATTAAATATATAGAAAACCGACACATACTGACAGATACCTCAACGCCGAATCACATCATTATCCAGCTCAGAAGTTTTCAGTTTGAAAAACTTTAGTACACAGGGCCAAGGCGATCAGTGAACCGAACACGTTAAACGCCGAGCTAGGTCACTTAACGAACGCCTTAATAAAAAACGGTTTCAGAAAAGAAGACATATATCGAGCAATTAACAAACACAGTAAAGAAAAACCAAAGAATGAAGACCCCGTGGCAACTTCCTTCCTTCCTTACATATACATATACGGATAAAATAGCCAGGATACTTAGAGAGAAAAAAATCAAAGTGACCTTCACTGCAACAAATAAAAGCCGCGAAATTTCTCAAAATCAAAAGAAACAAAAGCACCACTCGAGGAACCAGGGGTCTACCACATCCCTTGTTCGTGTGGGCTGGCTTACATAGGACAAACGGGGCGCAACATAGCTACTAGATTAAAAGAACATAAGGCGCATACAAAGAAACATAACACAAGATTTGCTGTTGCGGAACATTTCTTAAACACCGGTCACACGATAAAATTTGAAGAGGTAACAATCCCAAAACTTCTGGCCCAGACTATACAAGGAAGCCATCGAAATCCAGAAGTACGACAATTTCAATAGCGAATCGATCTAGCGCCAATATGGAAAAACATGTTCCGGAAGACTAATAAATCGAAACCGTCACGAACCACTAATCCGAACGGCGTAATATAAAGGCTTGTCAGGATTCTATACCATCAGTTTCAGTTTTTTCTGAAGAAGACAGCGACATGACTGCCGAAACGTCAAATATTGTAAATTTTTTAAAGTTTGTAAGCTTTCTAAGTTTTATGAATTTCGTAAAAAGTGTAAATAGAGAACGAGGTTCAAAACCCGAAAATATTTATTTGGTAAAAAATTATGGCCGCAAAAGCCTCAAAAATAATGACACCGATAATAATAATGATAGCGAAATGAATATACACGGCCAAAAATCGTACGATTGACAACAAAATGTCACCAAAAAATAAAGAGTTGCTTACGGTTTTGGTCTTCCTTTCTAGTACAAAAAAGGTGTAACCTCTTTTCTATACTAGTATATTACAGTGGTATCACAAATACAAATAATTATTTCACAAACATTATCTGAAATAATAGATGCGTTAGATTTCCAGCCCCTAGATTTGAAGTTAAGTTTTAGTTAAACCGGATGGTTTAAGCACAGAAGCATCAAAAAAGTTGATAAGAAAGGTTATATTAAATTCCTTATTGTAGTAGTACGTTTAAGCTATTAGGTGTCAAAAACGGTAACAAACTTAACAATTCCCGCAAATATAAAAACGCGTCTTCGAGAACAGTAATAAAATAACAGAAGTATTTCAATCCACAAAAAAATTAGTAAACGTGTTAAACACGTGATTTATTAGGCACGGTAGTAAATGCTCAATATTAAAAATCTAACCACAAACGTCTAAGCGTAACATACCTCAGCGACTCTTTCCATAAATGTCCGTTATTGAAGGTCAATATAAATCGACTGGATGCTGCACAGGATTAAAAACCTACATTCAAAAGTGAACAAATATAGCTCAAAAGAGGAAAAGAAAAGGAATTAGTTACGTGGCTATTATTGAACCAAGTCGTGTGATAGCTTGTAAACAAAAGTTATATATAGAGAACTATAAGATCGCATCGGTTTTGTAGACAGTTTCAGTGTCGTCTTCGACACTGTATTGAGTAAAAAAAAAAGCAAAAAACGAATGTTAAGGTGAAATGTAACCTTGAACTATGTTGAAGTGCGATCACCTTAATCTCCATAAACGCATGAGCGGCAGCCCAGAATTTTAGAGAGTGGAAAATGGCATAGTGACTAATAAAATTCAGTCTGGTCTTCGATGTGTCGATTATAATTCAATTTAAAAAAGAGTCGAAACGGGAAGAAACATAAACTACAGATACCCGTTTTCACCTGACAACGCTTAAGGTAGATAAATCAAATAACGCAAGTCTAACAACAAGTATATTTTTATTGTAATGGCAACATAATAGAATAAAAAACAACCAGGAAACAAATTACACAGTATGTAATTGTGCGCAAATAAAAATACAATAAAGTATTAGCGGATCCTTAAAATTAGGCAACGTTTCATAAATGTAAGTGATGAGTTGTTAATTAAAGTTAGTGAATATATTTTGGTAAATACAAAGAAGGAGAATTGAATTATTACAAATCTAAAGTAATTACAAAAGAAAATCTGCATAAGTTAATCGTGATACCATGCATATATCGAAATCGTTCGCATCCATTATCGACTTACGGTTTTCTTGACATGCAAATATCTAGTGGCATATCCATCCCTCTAAAATTGCTAAAAGTTTAACGAATGGATATAATGCTACTAAAGGATAAAAAAAAATATTATCAGTAACGTTAAAACTCTTTTCTTATTGGCTAGAGTACGGGCAAAAGTAAAAAAGTAAGTATGGCAAGTTAATGTACGTTAGTATCTCAATTTGTAAAATGTCTAAATCAAATTTAAATTGCAACTATTTAATACACTTATTTCTAAGTGCCAAAACATCACTCATAACTAGTTGACTAAAGTTAAAACGCTGATTTAACGATATGGAGACGTGTTGCACTACAAAATAGTTCCAAAAAACACAAAATAAATACCGTAAACACTGTCAGCACAACAACACCCACAACATTTTTTAACAAAACAAAAAAAATTACGGATAGAATACAAAGTGAGATAAAATTTTCAAATAGTTTATGGGCGTCCTGTGTGTGTGTGTGTGTGATGCTCTTGCAACCTTTGAGCGTTTAAAGCCATGTTGCAAATACTTTTTTGAAAGACGTGTTTATTTATGTGAACGACGTAATTGTGGTTAAAAGGTTGTTTAAAAAACATTTTTAAAAAAATATCAAATTGAGTTTGAAGAAGATGTAGCGGTCAATTTCTTAATTTGCAATTATTTCGTCTGTCGGATAGGCAACTTTTCCATATGGAGAAAGAATATCTCGCGGTGCTGTGGGCTATTGAGAAGTTCCGTCCATATATCGAAAGGACTAAATTTATTGTGATTACGGATTATCATTCTCTCGTGTGGCTTAATAAACTACAGAGTCCTTCTGGACGTCTGGCGCGGTGGTCTATTCGCCTGCAACAGTGTGATTTCTCTATTATTCATCGCAACGGAAAAGAACACGTCGTCTCGGATGCGTTATCTCGATTTGTACCAGTGCTAGAGTCTGTCATACCGGAAGTATCTTTCTCTCCTGTCTTTCTTCTCTTCTTTCGATCTGTCTCCGTGAGTGGGGGGGCGCCTGTTGTGGAAACCCAACAGCTGCGTGTTTAGGAAGATTGGTTGTCTCCGTTCTGGTAAGCTTAAGCTCTGGATCAGGCATGATACCTTTCGGAGGCCATACGGCGGACTGGACGGAGCTGAGCGGGGGTGATTAATTCTTCTTAACCGACCTTTTGTTTGATGGGAACATATCCTCTAAAATTGCAGTAATACAGTAGGTAGTAGCCAGCTTAAAATCTTCGAACGCCATACGACTTAATTAGATACAGGATAGGCCATCATAGTTAAATATTCAAGTAGACCATGCAAGTTAATGCATCTAAGATACCATCAGAGCTACTTGATTGAGTAAGGGCTACTTTATCGAACAAGCCATAAGAACTATAATATGAGTCGTACAGACAATATTCTTATACGGTTTGCTACGACTCCCACATTTGAAAGATTTATTTCGGCTTCTAAAATTCTTTTGTTTGCAACACCGACAAAATCAAACGTGGACGACAACTGCCTCTAGAACATGAACTACGCTTGCGCCATCGGACAGTATGAAACTCAGAAAAAAAGAAAAAATTTCTCGTGGTTAGGTAATTATCCGTTGGTGATGTAAAACACACGACCATAAAATTGTAATGTTAGCGATTTAGTTTGTAGTGGTTTTCGTGTATTTTTACATTAATTGTTTTTTGTTATTTATTAATTTTGTATTAATGACGTTGTTTGCGGACCATTCTACTGTGTATTTGTTTTCCTTAGCCTGAAGAAGTGCACACAACCGTTCCACGAAACGTCGCCCTAAGAAAACTTATAAAGTAGTTTTTATATCCTCTCTTACAATATAAAGGGTTTACCAATCTTAGTTTAATCAAGCATTAGTAGGTCTAAAACGCTTTTCTTAATAATAAACTGAGTTTAGATAGAATAGAAGCTGTGAAAACGCTTTCAAGAAAAATAAAAATGGTAAATAGTAATCCAACATTTGTTTAGACAAGTTTAAGATAAACTAAAAATTTTATTACGTGTTTCAAGCTTAATTTTGTCTATTCCAAAAAGAAATTTTTGGGTGACTAAAAGAAAACTATTAGCAGTCATCAAGTCTTCAGAACGTTTCTACAAAAACTTGTGTAGACACCAATTTTGACTAAAAATAGATCGCGCCGCAATAAAACTTTTGTTGTAGCTTTGTAATTCAAAATAACAAGTATTAAACTGAGACTTGCAAGAAAATGATTAGAAATCGTCATCATAATACTAACGTTTAGTCAAGTGCATAGATTTTACTGTATTTGTGGTACTTGTGATGGTCTTCCTTAGACAAAAATTAGCTTATATTTTTACGACGCGATTTAACTTTATTGTGTTATCTTAGCGACTTGGGTCACCGCCACGTGTCCGGCATTTTTGAAAATTGTGCATGTCGAGTTGTTATGTTAAAAGTTAGTTGTTCAATTCTCAAGTATAAACTTAGAACCCCCTACTCTTTTGTCGAGATTTTAAACAGCATATTTAATTTCACTTCCTATAAGACCATCGACAAGATCTGTATTTTTTCGCCCGGGGCGGCCTTCACCTTTAGATCGTTTCACGTATATATGCGATTAAATTTGCGAAAACTAAATAGGGGTAAGTTTTGTAGATTTCTCTTTATTGTGGGTTTAATTTAATTTTGTGCTAATTGTCTAACAGATTTCGGTACCCATCACACGATTACCGTTATTACTGAAGATAACAAACAGGTAGCACAGTTGGGAAAACTTCCATGACGTCAAGTTATTCAAAACGTTATTTACACCGTCTAGGGTTGGAAACCTTCAAGATTGTACCTCTTTTGAGATGAACTGCTACGATAACTTATTCTGTTAAGTCGAAGGGAAACGCTGCGTATTTGCGATCTCAAATGATTGGATGCTAAAGGAAAACTTTACTTGTGCTATATGTTCGTTTGTTTTAAATTTAATATTACTTTTTAGGTAACTCAAGTACGGAATTAGCTAATCCCGTACTGGATAAAACCTAACTGTGAGTATTACAATTTCAAATTTTTTTATTTGTATTTTGGAGGTCATGTCGATTGTTGACCGTACGTGCATGTTAAGTTAACACAATTAATAATAAGATCATTTTGCGCTTCACAAAGTCATATGCAGTGCGCGTTGAGTCTCGAAGGCTTAAATTATTTTGTTGTGTACTTTTCCGATTTTAAATTTGCGAATATAAATTCATGGGTCTCTCAATGCAAACTCACACAAGCGCACGTCACCGCAACTAGTAGTCGCTTGACCTATTCTATCTGGCTGTGATCATAATAGTGTTAAGCTCTTCGCTGTCACAACTACTGGCCTCATATAAGACCTAAGGTTACTGAGTTTATACGTTATTGTTTTTGTCCAAACTCACGACGAAGCAATCCGATTAGATTACGTCACGCAGTGCCAGAAACAAAGAAGTTTTCTAACACTAAGGTCGCTACAAAATCTTTTACACGTCTAGACCAGGCATAATACCTTTTGGAGGCCGTACGGCAAACTTGATGAAGCTTGGCGGAGGTGATCAATTATTCTTAATCGGTGTGTAGGACGTTGTGGTTGTCCAATAGGCCCGCTTCCGGATATAGTTAAGTAATTGCGGGTTGTAGTCTTTTTATTTAGGATTTTGGGGCAAATTTTTTTCTTTTATTTGTTTTTAAGGTGGGGAGGTATTATGGGTCTTAATTAAATCTATTAAAAAAATAAAATGATCTTAAATCAGATTCTTTGCTGGGTGGGAAGAAGACTGTTGTAATCAAGCGAGTACTCGTTGTGGGGGTGTGCGTTTGTGTAGAAGCCCCACGCTTGACGTGTGTATAAAACTTTAACGTTACACAATTGACCGGCACTTCAACAAGGAAACCTTAGGTTGTCATAGGATTTTTGGGATTAATTCCTAGTTTTGTGGGTTTGGATACCATTCTTTTCCTGTTTTTCTATAATGCCTCTGTCCTTTTCTGATGGGTTTCTTAAAACTTATAATCAAAGTTTTATTATTAGAATTTTCTCGTAACTTAAAAGCAATCGGCTAACTCGATGTTCCGAAGAGAGAGTAGCAGATGGTTCTTGGTGTGCTAATTACGATAAATAATTAAACGCCAAAACAAGTAAATATTTATTGCAGATCCGGTTTTATCTGCCAAACGATAAAGGTAAACAAGTTTTAAGACACAAGTATAACAACAAGTACACTTATTAGAGCAAAACGAGAAAGAAAAAGGTTAAAATAAAACGATGTACAATATACAGATATAAGTAATTGAAAGTTTGTTAATAAATATAACAAATAAAAATGGTGTTGCGGGCCCCTAAATTTGCATCCCACAGATACAGTAAAATGAATAAAAGCAAATAATTAAAAATGAAGATTTTACTAGACAGCCGCGTTAGGTTACATGTATCGCTCTTCTTGTAGCCAAAACTGAAATATTTTTATTAATATGCATATGTCAGAAATGAAACTGACAGCTGATATAAATGTAGCAAAAAGTAGGCGTTCCGGGACGAAACTTATACGGTACGAAAATCACACTGAAACATTTTTAACATAACAACTCTCATTACAATCTCTATTACTTTCTTCGTTGTTCATTGCACCGGATAAAGGAGGAATCTGTACCATGCACTACAGGCTTTAGAGCAGACTGGCAATTTGGATACACGATTTTTGACTTGTTCCTCTTGCAGTACTTGGATATTTTTGTCATGCAGAAGTAGCAATCCGAGTGGTAGGGTTAGTGACCCAAATATCGCCTACTGTAACAAAGTCTCCCTATATTAACTAACCTCCTATTTTAAAATTTCAAGTTGGAATTTAGATTATTATCACTAAGAATTAATCTGCATTATACTGCAGATCTCAAATCACTTCTAAGAAACTCCAGTTTGCATTAAATAGTAACATTTAGAAAAAAATATCCAAGAAAATTTTACACAAAGGTGTTCCTTATACCGCCCACCCTTGTTCCTAATATCACCTAGCAGGCGAAAATAAGAACAAGAATTTTGGAAAGAGCATGGATTCTGGAGGCAAGGATTTTGAAAAAATGAAACTTTTATTAAACAATGAGAGTTGTTTAGACAATACGAGCTTTTGTAATGTTTGCGCTCGCCACTGGCTGCATCGCACAATCTGTGATTCCAGTTGAAGCACGAACTGCACTAAAGCCAATCCTGTCTACTGAAATCATTTGAATAATTCTCTTGACAAAAAGTACAAGTAGCGTTTATGGAAGAGGGATCGTTGGGATCCTCATCTAGATCATTATCTGTGTTCACCAGTAGAGGTTCATCAGAATCCTCACTGTCAGATGAACTGGCAATTTTTCGTTTACATCCTACAACTTTTTTCTTTGTAGGATTAATTGACTTTGGTTTTAGTGCAGTTCTACTGGTTGAAGCCTGAGTAGAATTTTTCTGACTTTTAGCATTATAAAAGTCAAACTCCTTTTTATAAGGCGAGCTAGTCAACACCACGCTCTTTTCACCCTTTCGTTTGCGAGACGGTGGTTGCACTTTTGGAATTATTTTTATATTCTTCGGTGAGACAAAAGAGTGGAGTGGTGAGGAAGCAAATGGGAGGTCCAACTAGAATGGAGGAGCAGTCTGATTATCAACTTGGGATTAGCTATCATTATTTGATGGACCAACTTTGGTTTCCGTTACTTCAAACGATTTCGGACGGCTTGAGTTGCGTTCATCAATAAAATCTGCTTCGGTAAATATTGAATCATTAAAAGGGTAGATACCAGAGGCACGAAAACCACTAACAGCATTACTCATGGTTACTGCTCTAATGTACGCTTTACCCATTAATTCGGCTACTTCATACTTTGTCACAATTCGCTCCTCATTACTAGAAAGCCATTTTCCAATTTCTTGATTATAGAATGTTTTAAATGGTTTCATAAAAGCAACTTGTAATGGCTGCATTCTATGCGTGCTGTGAGGTGGTAGGCATACCATTATGGTGTGATTTTGTCTGGCAAAGTTTATCACATCCAAGTTCCTTGTGTGCGAGTAATGACCATCAAGGATCAGTACAACAGGGTCTTCTGGTGTAGGTTTGACACAAAAAGTAAAATGCTTCATCCACTTGGTAAACAAATCAGTCTGGATCCATCCTGAGGGGTGAAATCCTGAAATAGCTCCTGGAGGAGCTCCCTTCATTAGTTTCATGCCTTGCTTCTTCCTGGGAAAAACTATCATGGGAGGCACGTACTGGCCAGCAGCAGACAATGACAGGTGACAATAGTTTTTAGCTTTCCTCCTTCTGCAGAAGACATTTTGTAGACTCTGGATTTTCCTTTCGTGCAAATAATTTGTACATTTTTGCTTTGTACTGTCGTTATGCCAATTTCATCAACATTTGACATTGTTTTCAGTGAACCCCAATATTCGGGCTCTTGACAATGACTGAGGAGTTCTGGTTGTCAACTGGGAAGTATTTCTTTTCAAAAACAAGTTCAGCCACTTTCGGCCTGCAATATTTGTAGTTTTAGAGAAGGGATGTGGAAGATTGTTCATTTAAGCAAGTTGGAAGACCATCTGCTTTACGTCATTTCTAGTTAAACCAAAAAAATTCCTATCCATTTCCATACAATACTCGACTAGTTCCTTTTCTAATTTAGAGGTTAGCACAGGTTTCCTTTCCGATTGTTTTCTTTTGATAGTCGCTTCCTCTGCATTTTCCTTGTTATCCATTTTTTTAAGATGGTCTCGAATTGTAGATCTGGGCACTCCAAATGTACTTGATCTTTTGAAGTTCCCTTTTAAGCATATTAAAAAAGTTTGTCTTCTTTTCTACTTCGCCGACATCTTATAACAGGATCTATAACAAAAAAACAACAATTTAATAGACTTCTAAATAATTCTAGAAGAGAACATAAAAGAAAAAGTGCAAGATCTGGTGTTCCTAATATTGCCTATGTGCGATATTAGGATCAGGTACGTAGGCGGTATTAAGAACACACGTCAATAAAAACAAATGTCTTCGCGACAAACTTTCCTAATCTAGTTTTTCAAAAATAATTACACATTTAGGAACCGCATTCAATGTATTTTCAATATTTTACATAAAAAAATTATTTGGAATTGCCTTACGTGGATGTTCTCAGATTTTAATGGTTGCAAAAATAACTTACCTAAAATGTTAATTTTTGAGAAGCACTATGAGCACTGTTGCCACTCGAAGAATACTGGCGACTAGCGACGCGTATTTTTAGATCACATGACGTCAACTTTACTGAATAAATTCCCTGTAACGCACATAATAGTCTATAGATAGGACTAGGCGATATAAGAAACCGGGGCGATTTTTGGAGCACTTACCCTAGTTTTTCTGCTTCCGTTAAATCATGAGAACAGCAAAAAACAAACGATTTCGCTTACCTTTGAACCACTGGCCTGAGTAACAGACAGTGCAACAAAGATGAGAAGTAATTTTGTTTGATCTCAGGTTTTAGATCGGAAGTTATGTTTGTAAGCTATACGTAGCTTTTTGGTCATGTTCTTGCGCTGGTCGGACGTCGTATACCAAAAATTCGTTTAGTGAATCATTATATACCGAATCGTCTTATACGAAATTACTTAAACCCGTGTTACTTTGACTAGTATTACAAATTATTTTAAAACAAACGATTTCCAGTGGCGTCCGTTATGTCACCATAGGGAAAACTGTAAGAAAACAGTGTTTATATTATTTTTATGTATCCTATCTAAATCCGGGAAATTGGCTACATATTCTAGGACCCCCTTTGTAGTACTCATAAGAAACTAAAAAACAAGGTTGAAATTGAGCAAAAAAGTTTATTAGGTCTGCAACATCTCAAAACTTTTTCAAATTATCATCAAATTTTAAGTTTATCTTTTTTAATTCAATAGACAACTGTTCCGCAAGATTAGAAGATAAGAAAAAGATTTTTTATTCTTTCTTATTACGCATTTTGCGTTTAGACATTTTCGCAATTAATAGAACTTACCCAAATGATTAATGTTGTTTTTTACGTGTTTTAGTCCGTTTTTGTAATATTTTTAATTTTTGTCGTTTTATCTATTCTATCCGTCAATTGTAAAATTAATGTCTTTAAAAATAAATAATTTTTTTTTAAATTTTATTTTTAGATTATTTAATTATATTCTATTTTTTGATTATAATTAATTTTTTTTCGTTTCTTTTTCAGCAATTCTAATCAATTGCTAATATGCATAAGGAGTAAAGTACTGGTCAACACCGGTCTGATCAACGCAGCAACGCAGTCCATTAAGTTTTTTTTTAAATAAATGTTTCAATTGTTTCTAGAAACTTAATTTCACAGGATATTGAAATTTACTACATGCAAAATCATAAACTTTCAGAACTGTAGAACTATGTGTATGTGTAAAATGAAACTATATAATTTTTTTAGATGTCTTGAAAAAATAAAAAAAAACAAAGCAATCTATAACATTTTAGGTTTTGATCAAAATGACAACTCAAAAAACTATGTATGAGGTCACATTGATAAATAACACAATTTTGCAAAAATAAACTTAAATAGTTTTGTGCATAAAAAATTACTAAAAAAACAAAGTAGTGACAGAAACTATAGATAATATAAAACTTTTTTTAAATGATTAAGCTTGAGAACTATCAGCCACAATTTTAAAATTACTAAATTTAAACAAATTAATTAACAAAAACTGTTTTTAAAAATATATTCTAATATATTTTTTTTAATAATTATATTGATAATACATAACAGTTCCTAAAAATAAGCTTAAAGTTTAAATTAACAAGACAAGGAATTGTTATGACTTCCATATAATTAGTCTAAGTGAGTTAATTAATTAGAACCATTAAACAAAGCACTTATTCCCGTGTATCAACTTCAAACGCTCCCCTTTAAATATTCAAAGACATAAACAGAAAGAATTAACGATAAGATTACATATACTTTAATTTAATAAATTTAAAATAAAAATTGTAATAAAATTTGTCACCACACCACAAATAATTCATTTTTGTGACAAATTTTTTGATGAAATTGTTTAAATTATAATCGAAACTTAAAAAAAATATATTGAGTTTAAAATGTTATTAACAAAAAAATGTAAAAAACTATGAAGTGTCAAGAAATTTATTGTGTATCAACGGTGAGTACAAAGAAGATAAAAGTCATGCTGGATGGAAACTAAAAAGAGACAAGCGACCATGCTTATGAAGGTAGAAAACAAAATTAAATTCGGAATTTTCTTACAAAACGTAAAGAAAGAGAGGAATATACGCGTGTTCGTGTCGAAAACGAAGATGTGTGTAACAAAAAAGGTAAAGACGTCTTGAAGACTTTGCGCGCTTGCGTGGAACTTCTGGTAAACCTCGAAGAAACGACGCCGGTTTGGGGCTAAAAATCCGGGCGTCTTTCCTGGTTGGCGGCCAAGACGGCGGTGGCGGTCTACCTCAACATGCCCCGCCCACACCCCAAACCCCTCACAGCCCCCGTCGTCCACAGACGACCCGCGACGTCCCCGCGACGCTTCTTTTCCACTTCTTAATGCCAGATCATCGCGCGACGCGAAAAGAAGTTAACGTTTTTAATGGCCATAAAAGTTCGACGCTTACTATTTTCTAAATTGACCGCAATTTGAAAAAAAAACTTTTTTTGGTAATCAATCAAATTTAAAAAAGTATGTGTGAAGTTATAGACATTTTTTGAAGTATTTACGAACTTAACGAGCGTATTTAAGTGTGACATGTTCCGAAACTTAGAAAGGGAAATCGTATAATGTAGGGGAGCAAGAATGAATCACAAAACAGCTGATTTCTGTTTCCCTTTACACTGCATTTAGTTATCTGGACCAAACGTGAATTGACTAACAAATATAATACATCAATTTGATCCTCTGGATGCTTTAATGTAATAAACTTTTTTACTAGGGTGTCGATACGACATTAATAAATAATACAAACACACAAAAAAACACCTTCGACTGTGATTACATAATTAGAAAAACATATCGTGAAGTTGTGGATTAGCGGGGGAAATTGGGGTGGAAAACTCTCACGCGCACTTTTCCAGCTGTGGTTCGCGACCGCTACACTGCCCGGATAAAATCAGAGCGGTGGCGATTTTTCATATAAATACGCGCGAATGCAATGACCGAGGAAGTTACTATTAAATAGAATTTATTGTACTGACGTTTTAACTCGAAGACTAGTGCAAAAAAATCTCGAAAATCCCGGGACGACACGCATTTGTCAACTTGTCAAGACGCGCTTCCTTTCACGTTTCACAAAAGAGGGGAAACCCGTCAAAAAATCAAAGACATCAAAGAGTTCTGTGGTTCATTGCGTTTGAATTTACTGTGACAAAAATGCATCGGCCGTATATAAAAGAAATAAAGTCGACCACTTGATTTAACTTAACGAGCAACGAAAAAAATTCACATTCTTCTTTGAAGGATTAATTTTCAGAAGATGCATCTTGCAAGTGAAGTTACATCGACAACTAGCCATTTCGATCGTAACTATGAAAATTTAACTGCCGAGATTCTTGCTGAAAGAACTTTGGACGGATTGATGGCCGAACATCCTGGAGAGTTAGTTAGGACGGGGAGTCCGCACGTGGTGTGCACCGTTCTTCCGCCTCACTGGAGGTCGAACAAAACGCTTCCGGTCGCTTTTAAAGTTGTCGCACTCGGAGAGGTTGGTGATGGGACTTTGGTTACCGTACGAGCTGGTAACGACGAAAATTTTTGCGGGGAACTTAGGAATTGCACGGCTGTTATGAAAAATCAAGTAGCGAAATTTAATGACCTGCGATTTGTGGGTAGAAGCGGAAGAGGTATGATTGTTTTTTTTTAACCACGCGTATACAAAATACATTACTTAAATTTTATTTTATAATAGTACAGGTATAAATTTTTTCGATCAAAAACTGATTTAATAATTACTATACGATGTTAATAATGTTAATGGAACGAATTTTAATAAAATTTTATTTTAATTACTCAGTGCAAAATGTAAAGCAAATTTGGCAAATGAAGTACGTCCTCGATGTAATAATAATGCGTCATTTTTTTTCGTTTTGTAATTTTGTATACGAGTAGAATTAAAAGAAATCTAAGCCGTTATTTAATTCTTCGGAACATCGCTTTTTTGGCTAAAAATGTAAAAAAAATCTATCAAAAAATCTAATAAAAATTTTAACTTTTATATTCACCGTCGCAAATTTAAGCAACGCTAATATAAAAAAAAATTTATACTTTATAACAACAATTTTTATTTTTTTTACTGTTATCTAGTTTGTTTTTTAATTTTTTTAAATTTAAAACGATGTGATTAATAAATCACTACAATATTTTTCTTAACTTAAGACAAAAATGCATAATGTTTAACATGCTTAAACGTATATAGTGTTTTTTTTTTAATTTAAAAAATAAACACAATCATATTTCTTCTATTTTATATATGATTTTTTTCTGTTATTGCTAGAGAAATAAAATCCTTGCTAAAGGCACACTTTAAGTTTTAGATGATCAATGTTCATCGATGTTTTAACATTAATAATGAACAAATTTAAACATCGTGATATCGATGTTCTAACGTTTTAATAACAATAACTGAATAACAATATCTAAAATTCAGAAAAAAAAACGTTCATTTGTTAGAGAGCAGTAAATACATACAGCGTGTATGTAATTATCAGATTGTTAGTTTAGAAAGTGTAATCATAGCATCAATACACGCAAAAAAAAGGTTAAAAAAATTCACTGATCTAAGACGTAGTTAATTTCAGTTGTTATTCTAAGATCGCACATGCTTTACAGGTTAATTCTCTATAAAAATTTATGTAATAGGGGAGGCTTCCATGGCCGGCGTCTATACTAAGATGAAAACGTCTTCCGGATTTGAACCGTGTCATTGTTGTAACCGAAGTGGGCGAAACGTTGGCAACTTCGGTTACAACAATGACACGGTCCAAACCCGGAAGACGTTCTCATCTTAGTATAAAAATTCAGCTGAAAAATTCATACAAAATAGGTTATTGTTCATGTATAGAAACAAGCATGAAAAGAAAATTGATAACATAAACCGAAACCGTACTTATTCTTCAATTAAGTGATAACATTACCCGATTGATATCATTATCTGTGATTCTAATAAGCGGCGTGCGCTGTAATAGATTCTAGATAATATCATAGGTATTACAAAAATAACTGCACACATGTCGTTTATGAACGCATTAAACTAATTTATTTCTATGCAAAATTTTTAAGTAGAAATGAAAATATTTACTTAACTTTTTTTTTTGTGTGCGTTTAATTTTCTTGTAATTATTTTAAAGCCGTTAACAATTTTTATGGTCACCGTGGTAAATTTAACTAACGTTCTGTAATTTAGTATACAAGTAGAATCAAAAAAAATTTGAACCGTTACCGAATTGTTTGGAACATCGTTTTTTTTACTAAAAATGTAAGAAAATTATTCAAAAGTTAGGTACATTTAAACTGAATCTAACAAAATGTTAACAACGTTTATATTCATCGTCGCAAATTTTACAATGCTAATACCAAAAAAAAATAATTCTAATTTTTTTTTCTATCAAGTTTTTTATTATTATACTAGTTTATTGTACGCTAAAAACATCAATCTTGCTTACATCGATGTTTTGAACTCGATTATAATCGGTACTGAAAACATCAACTTTGATTAAGATCGATGTTTTTAGTAATCGATCATCGATGTTTAGTTATCGATGTCGCCGATACTAACGTTAATGTTTTTTTTAACATTGACTATTTTTAATCTCATTGGTTTTATTTTTAACATCCATATCTGAATCGTAATTTTAAACAATATCTGCAATTTTGTTGTTTTGACTAACTTTAACTTGGTTGTATCTACATTATATGTACTGGTAAAATTAATTAAAATTTTGTTTTCATTGCTGCTTTAAATATCTTATAAAACAAGTAATCTTTTTTTTTGTTTTGAGTGCGCTTTAAAGTTTCCAAAACAGCAAGTGTCACGAGTCATGTTTTTGACCTTTTTTGTAATGTAATTTTTCTTGTAATTTATTTGACGGGTAGTTAACAATTTTCATTTAAAATGTTTAATAATCGATTTTTTTCAATACCTTTTATTATTTTTTTTATAATAAAAAATATTTTTAATTTTATTTATATTATAACTTGCTACGTTTTTTTAAATTTTTACAATCAAATTTAAAAGTTAAAATTTAAATACATTTATCTTATAAATTATTTTATCTAACATATGTATTTAAATTAAATTTTTTCAAAAAAAAAACTATTGATACACTTAATTTTAATAATTAAAATAAAAAAATTACGTAAAAACTAAATCTGCAATTGCTAACAATTTTTATAATCACCGTCGCAAATTTAACTAAACGTTTTGTAATTTAGTATACAAGTAGAATTAAATGAAATTTGAACCGTTATTGAGTTCTTTGGAACATCGTTTTTTTGACTAAAAATGTAAGAAAATTATTCAAAAGTTATTAGGTACATTTAAGCTGAATCTAACAAAATGTTAACCTTTATAATCATCGTCGCAAATTTTGCAATGCTATTACAAAAAAAAATAACTCTAATTTTTTTATCAAGTTTTTTATTTATTTTAAATTTAAATTATACAAGTTTTACCAATAAGCCTGTATAGTCATTATATTTTCTTTTTGAATTGAAGACAAAAATACATAAAGTTCAACATGTTTATACCTAATTCAAAATTAATTTCTAAAAAATTCTTAGTTTAAAAAATAAACAAAAACAGAGATATTTTTTCTGCTTTTAAATAGTTTCTAAAAGTATACCCTTATTTAGAGATAATTAGTGTTCATCGATGTTTTAAAATTAATAATAAACAAATTTATACATCGAAACATAGATGTAAGCAAATGATATATTCTAGATTACAATTACAAAAATAATTGCACAAATGTCGCTTACGAACGCAATTAATCTATTTAATTTTAAAACAATTTTAAAATGAAAAATAACAATTAATCAACTGACAATTATGTTTTTTTGCTGTGTGCGTCTTATTGTGATTATTTCAAAGTATTGTTTATTATGCTTAGAATTTGATTGTAATCGGTAATGAAAACTTTAATTTTGACTAAGATCGACGTCTTTAGTAATCAATTATCGATGTTTAGTTATCGATGTCAACGATACTAACCTTAATGTTCTTTAACATTGATTATCTTTAACCTCATTGTCTTTATTGTTAATATCTGAATAGTAATTTCAAATAATATCTTTAATTATGTTCTCTTCGTTTACGAAAATTATATTTAATTTTTGTCATTGTTGCTTTAAATACTTTAAAAAATACGTTATTTTTTTTTCTTATTTTTTAGGTGCTTTAAAGATTTTAAAACAGCAAGAAACATTGGCCATGTTTTTGGTTGTATATCTTTTTTAATTTTTTATATAATTTTTTTTGAAATAATGTAGTTTTTTTGTCATTTATTTGAACGATAGTAAAAATTTTGCATTTAAAATATTTAATATCGATTATTGAAGTAATTTTTTTCAATAGTTTTTATTATTTTTTGCAATAAAAAATGTTTTTAATTTTATTTTTATTATAACTTGCTACGTTCTTAAATTTTTACAATTAAATTTAAAAGTTATAATTTAAACACATTTATTCTATAATATTGTCGTATTAAATTATTTTATATAACATATTATGTGTTTACATTAAATTTTTTTGGTTGATACGGTTAATTTTGATAATTATAAAACAATTTTATTCTTTTTTACTATTAAAATTGTACATTATAAAAGTAACTCAAATTCTATTTTTATTTTAAAAAGAAACACACACAAATTTATTCAATCAAAAAATGTATTAAGACAAATAAAATCTATTTCTAAAAATTTAACTAAAAATGTTATTGACATCATTTAAAATTAATTAAAAAAAAATTATTTACTACTAATTTCTATATGATATTATTAATGTTAATAAAAATACGCATTTTATTCAAATTTTACTTTAATAACACATACAACGTGTACAAACTAAAACTATAAAAAAATGTTTATGTTTATGTTTGTATACATACAAATTTAGCAGATTAAGTACGTCCTCAATGCAATAACAATGTATTAAATTAAGCAGTTTTGTAAATTCGTGTAAGAATTGAATTAAATGAAATTTGAGCCGTTATAAAGTTCTTCAAAACGTCGCTTTTTTGACTAAAAACGTAAAAAATCTATTAAAATAGTTAGCTACATTTAAATTGAATCTAATAAAAATGTTAACAACTTTTATATTTACCGTCGCAAATTTAAATAATGCTAATACTAAAAAAATATTTTAATTCTAATTTATAACAACGTTTATTTTTTTACTGTTTGAAACATACAAGTTTAACCAATAAATATGTACAGTCACTTCAATATTTTTTTTAACTTAAAACAAAAATACATAATGTTTAACATGTTTAAACGTAATTCATATTTTTAAAATCAATTTCCAAAAAACTGCTAAATTAAAAAAATAAACACAAAAATATAGAGAATTGTTTTCTATTTTTATGCGATTATTTGCAAGTTTTAGATGTTGATAGATGTTTTAACATTGATACTTAACAAATTTAAACATCGTGACATCGATGTTGTAAGCAAATAATAGATTCTAGATAATATAATAAGTATTACAAAAATAATTGCACACATGTCGCTTATAAACGCATTTAACTAATTTATTTCTACGCACACTCTACAGCAAAAAATAATAACAATATTTACTTAACTTTTCTGTTTTTTGCTGTATGCTTCTAATTTTTTTGTGATTATTTCAAAAACGAGTCTTTTATTATAATAGTTTATTGTACGCTGAAAACATCAATCTTGCCTACATTGATGTTTTAAATTTGAAAATAATTGTTACTGAACACATTAACTTTGGCTAAGATCGATGTTTTTAGTAATCGATTATCATTATTTAGTTATTGATGTCACCGATACTAACGTTAATGTTTTTTAACATTGATTATCTTTAATCACATTATCTTTATTGTTTACATCCATGTCTGAATTGTAACTTCAAACAATATCTTGACATTAGTCATTTTTTGGTTGTATATCTTTTTTGATTTGTTTTTTATTTAAACTTTTTTGAAGTAATATAATTTTTTTTGTAATTTATTTGACCAATAGTAAAAAAATTGCACTTAAAATATTTAATATCGATTATTTAAGCAATTCTTTTCAATAGGTTTTATTATTTTTTTGTAGTAAAAAAATATTTTTACTTTTATTATTATAACTTGCTGCTTTTCATTAATTTTAACAATAAAATTTAAAAATTGTAATTTAAATACATTTATTGTATATTATTGTCTAATTAATCTTTTATGTAACATGTTACGCATTTGAATTAAATTTTTCCAAAGACAATTAATACACTTAATTTTAATAATCATATAACAATTTCCTTTTTTAACTATTAAAATTGTACATTCTAAATCTTACTTACCTTCTATTCTTAGTTTATAAAGATACAGGATCAAATCAAATCAAAAAATTAATTTAAAAAAATAAAATATATTCTTAAAATTCGACTATTAAAGTTAGTAGCATCATCTAAAATTAATTTTTACTAAAGTTATTTAATCTATAACTATATGATATATAAAATTTGATATTTTGTAATTAAACAAAACAAGCCAATTATTTATTATAATATGTGTTAACATTATTTTGGCATTAAATAATTATGTCAGATAAGTGGTATAAAGTCAAACACTTAAACCTTAAAATAATTTTCAAAAAACATTTGGTCATATAGACAAAAATCGCAAACGTTTGAGACTATTTAATATAACTGATTTTTTATTTTTTGTATTGTCAAAAAAATACAACCGTGCTAAAAACACATTTAGGGATGATCGATATTTATCAACGTTCCTGTAAAATTGATATTGAAAGACAATATATTCTTAGAAACAATAATTAATTCTATAGATAATAAATTACATATTACAAAAAAAATTGCATGCATTTAATTAATTCATTATTAAGCAAACTCTAAAATAAAAAATTGTTAGAGAAACTAACGTTATTTACTCAACTTTTATCTTTATATCACTTTTTTGTATTTTTTTTTTGTTTTTGATATGCTTTATAGTTTTCAAAATAGCAAGTGTCTGTAAAAAATACAAAAAATTGTTTTTTTTTGCATATATTTTTTAATTTGTTGTTTTTAAATTGTTATTGTAAACTTTTTTGAAATAAATGTAATTCTTTTTGTAATTTATCTCAGTGATTTATTCATTTTTGTAACAATAGTTTTTTTCTTAATCATCTTGAAATTCTTGAAATTTATCGTCTTTGTAATGAAAATTCAGATAATTTTCTTAATGAAATTATTGAAACATTTCTCTTTTTAATAATAAAGTTTAATTTGCTTGATTTTACATTTTTTTATTTTTCATTTTATATCACCTATGTGATATGACTGTGTATTTAATGTCAGTTTCAATTTAAATTTTTGACGTTTGTCATTTGCTTTTAGTTTGACTGACGATGGCGACTTCGATTTTCGAAACTAGTTTCTTGTTTAATTTTAATAAATAATTACTATTTGTAGGTTTATCAAATTTTATTCGAATAACTTCACTTAGAGATGGATTACTTTAAGTTTAACATGATATATGAAATTATATTTTAATTACACAGTGCAAAATGTGTACATGGTAATTTTTTTTAAATTTTTTAAATCTATGTGTATATGCAAACAAATTCGGCATTATTAATAACAACGTGAAAAATTCTATTCAAAAAGTAACGTTGAAACTAAACCTACAAGTCGTCAATTTTTAAAATTACCGTCGCAAATTTAAGTAACGCTTTTATACAAAAATTGTACTCATTTTTCAAAAATTTCAATTGAACTAATTACTACAAAAAAAATTTAAATTTATATAAATAACAGTACAAAAGTAATGTTTTTTTATCAATTACCCAAAAATTGCTAATTTTAAAAATGAACAAAAACGTATAGAGAAGTTTCAATACGATGTAATGTAATGTTTTGCAGAGGCAAATATATTTTCAGTTTCTACGTGACTATTTGTGGGCCTCCAACTAGTGAGTAATTGGTTAACTTTCAAATTTTTGTTTGTTTTTGTTTTAATATTTATTTATTTTTTTTTATTTAGGATGGATATTAGAAAAAAGAGATACAATTTTTTAATTTAGCTAAAAAATACGCAATTAAACAAAAAAAGCCAATTATTTATTATAATATATGTTAACATTATTTTAGCATTAATTAAGTATAACAAAATAAGTGGTATAAAGTCAAACACTGCTGAAGAAACCTTACAATATTAAAATATTTTGAAAGTTACATTTGGTCATATAGGCAAAAATCAAATCAATTTTAGAGACAATATATCCTTAGAAACAAATAATTAATCCTATAGATAATAAATTAAATATTACAGAAAAATTGCGTTTGCATTTGCAATCAAAAAAAAAAAATTGTTAGAAAAACACGATGTTTACTTAACTTTTATTTTTACGATATCACTTCTTTGTAAATTTTTTTTATGTGTTTTAAAAAATACTCATGTTTTTCTTGTATGTATTTTTCAATTTGTTTTTTTAAACCGTTTTTTTTTGTTTTTTGAAATAATGTAATTTTTTTATTATTATCTCGGTAATAGCAGGAATATGCATTTAAAAAGTTTAATATTCATTATTTAAGTATTTTTTATCATTTTATCAAACTTTTACAGTAACATTTAAAAGCTCTAATTTAAACAGATTTATCGTTTAAAAAAATTCCTTGATGTAACATATTTATTTAAACTAAATTAAAAAAAATAGTTGATATCTTATTTAATTTTAATAATTATATAACAATTTACTTTTTTAACTATTAAAATTGTACATTGTAAAAGTTACTCAATCAAAAAATTTACTAAAACAAATAAAATCTATCCTTAAAATTAAACTAAAAAAATTGGTACAAAATTCAATCAAAAAATTTATTTAAAAAAATATAATCTTTTCTTAAAATTCATCTAAAAAAGTTATTAGCTTATTTAAAACTAATTTTTAATAAAATTATTTAAGTATAACTATATGTTGTTAATTTAATACAACGTGTTTTATTAAAATTTTATTTGAATTACACGGTGCAAAGTGCACAAAGTAAAACAATTTAAAAATATTTTTTATTTGCATAAGTAACTTTAAAGTAATAAAACATTTTAAAAATTACATTTGGTCATTTAAACAAAAATCCCAAACGTTTGAGATTATTTAAAATAATTGACTTTTCCTTTTTTGCATCGCTAGAAAAATACAATCGTTGCTAAAAACACGTTTAGGGATAATGGATGTTTAACAATGTTCTCGTTATATCAATGTTGAGAAACAAAACGTCGTTAGAATCAAATAATTAGTTCTCAATCATAAATTAAATACAAAAAAATTTGCATGCATTTAATTAATTCATTTCTAAGCGCATTCTAAAATGAAAAATTGTTACAAAAAGTAACGATATTTAGTAGAATTTTTTATTTCTTTAGGTATGTGCATCGGATTTTTTTTTATTATGCCAAAACCAAATCCTTCATTATAGTTTGTTAAATTTATTGTTGTTTTAATTATTATTGTAGTCATGTACTCTAAAAACATCGATTTTGCTTAACAACAATATTTTTGATTCGATAATAATGAGTTATCGAGGTTTAGCTAGTGATAGCATCGTTGATTTTTTAACATCGATCATCTCTATTCTTGTTGATTTCATTGTTAACATTTACTTTGTTAACTTTATTATATTACGGTAAAATTATATTTAATTTTTTTCATTGCTGCTTTACATGATCTACATATAAAACATAGCACTTTTTTGTATACCATTTCTTTCTTGTTTTGATGTGTTTAAATTTTGCAAAACAGAAAGAGTCTGTAAAAATTACTTTTGTTTTAGTCGTAGATTTTTTTTATTTGTTTTTTATTAAAACCGTTTTTTAAAGTTTTGTAATGCTTCTTGTAATTTATCTGAGTGATGGCAAAAATTTGAATTGAAATATTTTCAAGATGGATTTTTTTATTCTATTTTTGTTACTAAAAATGATTTTTTAATTTGTTTTTATTATCACTTGTTAATTTTTTTTTAAAATACATTTAGAAATGATCGATATTTATTAATGTTTACGTAGCATCTATATTAAGACACACGTTAGAAATAAATAATAAATTCTAAATAATAAATTAAATATTCTTTTTAAATAAATAAAATCAGACGTATTTAATTAATTTATTTCTAAGCAAACTTTAAAATAGAAAATTGTTAGAAAAAGTAACAATATTTACCTGACTTTTGTATTTTTTTTTTGCTATGTGCGTCTATTTTTATCGTTATTATGCTAAAACCGAGTTCTTTATTATAGATTATGAAAGCTATTATTGTTTTAATCATTATTGTGGCAATGTACTCTAAAAACATCGATTTTGCTTAATATCAATTCGTTGTTTTTTAACATCATCATTCGTACTCTCATTGTTATGTCGTTTACGTTATAGTGTAGTATTTTGGTAGAATTATATTTAATTCTTTTTAGTTCCTTTAAAGTTTTCAAAACACAAAAGCATTTGTAAAAATTAATTTTCTTTTTAGATGATTTTTTTAATTTGTTTTTATTACAATCTAAATTTATTGTTTTATAATTTATCTGGGCGGTGCGGTGCGATGGTGAGAATTTGTATTTATAGATTGACTTGCGTGTGTTGATTTTAAAGTTTGTTCTTCAAAATACAGGTTTTCTGATTTTGTAGTTTTTAATTTTAATTATTTAAAAAAATTATTTCAAAACTTTTTGTTATTTTTATTGTAAGAGATAATCTTTTTAATTTTATTTTTGTTATAACTTGCTAATTTTTCCCGAAATTTTTATTATAAAATTTAAATATTGTGGTGTATTTAACTTAAATTTAAAAAAAAGGGATTGATACTTTTTTAAGTTTTTATTGTATATCGACTAAGAACGTACTAAATGTATGTATTGTTATTTACTTTTATTAACAGCGCGTCTACAAAATATATTAAACCAATACGTTGGAAAAGTAACTCAAATTCTATTTTTGTTTGATAAAATTACAAGTACCTATTTATTCAATCGATAAATTTTATAAACAAATAAAATCTATCTTAAAAGCTATAATGGAAAAGGTTAATTAATTATTTAAAATCACTATATGATGTTAATTTTAATAATCTTAATAAAACATTAGACGGTGAAAAGTGTACAAGATAAAACTACAAAATTAAATCTATTGCTTATAAAAGTAAAACAAATAATAAGGGGTCAAAATAAACCGTTTTCTAATTTCGTATGCAAGTTAAATTAAAGGGAATATGAGCGGTAATCGAGTTCTTAAAAACACCGCTTTCTTGACTAAAAATGTGAAAATTCTATTAAAAAAGTTCAATCAAAATTTACAATTTTTAGATGCCAAAAATTTTTAAAAATTAGTCTACACTAACTACCGAATTTGTTGTCAAACTTAAATTTGTATTTTTGTGACAAACAAATATATGTTTTAGATGCAGATATGTCTAGTTTTCATCAATTTTGAGTTTTTCTGAAAAAATTTAAAGATTTTAAATTATTTTTAGGGTAAATGGTGTATTATTTATTTAGAAATATAATTGCTAGCTTTCGAACTTTGTCTAATTAATTTAATTTTTGCCTGACGAAGAACTAAGACAAAGTTCGAAAGCTAGCACTTATATTTCTAAATATATAATACACCATTTACCCTAAAAATAATTTAATATGTTTTATGGTAAAAGTTTTATGTCTAAAATTTAAAGATAATTTAATTTGTCTAATTAATTAGTCAGAATATTTCTAATTAAAAAAAACACTAAAATATACAAAAGTTTCTCATTGTCTTTATCATTGACATTAATATCTGAATCGTAATTTTTAATTTGTTTTGATAACTGTTTCAAGTACTCTATAAAACAAAAAAATATATTGTTTTTAACTAATAATTTTTTTTTAATTTTAGAAATTTTATACATAGCGTTTCTATTTTAAAAGTCTTTAAAAAAACTTAACATTTCAGATTATTTTAAAAAAATTAGTTACAAAACACACCTTAAAAAATAATATAAATTTGGCCACAGCAAAAAAAACCTTAAAACAACAAAACCTTTTCAAATTAAAATTTAACACACTCTTATGGCCTTCATCGTTGCCATGGGCAAATTTATTTTGATTACAGTTAACATGGTGCAAACATTGCATTTTATCTTTGCTATGGAACTAAATTACAAAAATATTACGAGATGTCTGAGATATAGTTTTTTAGAATAAAAATGTTTAATTCTAGGGTGCACAACATGGACCTGGAAGACCGGGTGATGACTTTTATATAGTATAATTTTTTTATTCAGGAAATTGTGGATTTAGAAATGCTTTGTATATTAATATATATTAACACAGACTTAAATGCAAAGCAATTATCTCAAAAACAAAGTTTTTTACGGTTACCCCGCTTTTATACAACACGAGCCTATGAGACCCTGACTGAATCTAAACAGTGGACAAAAACGCAGTAAAGCAGACGAAGAGCCATCCGCTGAGAGCCAAGTTGAATCAGAAGTAATTTAAATGTTGCCAAAAATTTTAGAGAAGAAAGTGATAATAATTATTTTAGTGCTAGTATTGATTCTGATGATGGATTAGATGTTCTTCTGGGGCACATTCGCATCTGATAGTTCCGCAGTTGCTCCGAGTAGTTTAGACTCTACTGGTTTAATAAGAAAGCACATAAGTTCTGCACATACAAAAGTTTTGCAATTGTTTATGACTAATATAATATTACAAGAAATCGTAAACCGTACAAAATTACAAAGTAAACGAGTGTATTTTGACAAACTAAAAGAATGGAAAGATATTAATTTACAACAAATTTGTTCTTTTTTGGTTTACTTATTCAAACAGGAGTAAAACGAAGCTAGGACGTTGCTCTGCACGAACTATTTTTCCAAGAGTTTGCTAATCCCATACATCGGGTAACCATGTAAGTTCCCTGATACAAAAAAATAAAAAAAAACATATAAACTAGAAATTGACAAATCAGCGATGTTATCTCAAACTTTTTTATTAAACAGTCTAAATAGTGTACTATACCTGATTAAAACGTAACAATCGATGAGCAGCTTGTTGGTTGCAAACCTGCAAAATATGGTTTCAAGATATTTTGCAGATGTGAATCCTATTTTAGCTGCGCGATCAATGGCATAATTTATTTGGAATAAATTTGTTCAAACATTAGTCTGTAGTGTTCATAATTCTAAACTTAATCTTAAAATAGATAATTTAAGTGTTCAATTAAGTACTTATTCATTACTAAAGAACATGACAGTTGTCGACACACTAAAGCAAAACAAACGAGACATTAAAAAAACCGTCTAGATATCGCCCAGTTTGTTTTTTGATTTTTTGTTTTAGAAACAATGTTACTATGGTGAATTATAAGCCTAAGAAAAATAAATGTGTTATTTTGCTAAATAGAATGCATTAGCGATACTTCTATCAGCTATACTTCTAAAAAGAAATCGGATATAATTTTATATTATAACTAAACTAAAGGTGAAGTAGATGTCATGGATCAGATAGTATCAATATATATTTGCAAGAAGCAAACTAGGCGTTGAACATTATCTTTTTTTCCAACATCGTTGATGTATCAGTTTTGAACGCTTTTAAAGTTTCTTCTATGGAACTAAAAACAAGGGATGACATACAAACGGCGATTATTCCTGAAAAATTTGTCCAAAGAGCAAGTGTTATCGCATATGTAGAAGAGGTCTACAAATCCAAAGTTACAAAAAATTGTTTACGAAGCAATAAAACATTTACTGGCATTCCTGGTCCTGGTTCAAAAAGCAATTAACGTCAAGATAAAGAAATCAGCAATGATTCGTAAAACATGCAAAAGCAGCATTTGAAATGATCAAAACCAATTTTTTTCGTACTATTTAAAATTTAGAAAAACCGCGATGGAAGTTGATTTTGGGATTTTACTTTAAAAAGAGAATTTGTCGCAATGATTTTCATTCCCAAAACAACTGCACATGTTTGTTCACTAAAATTTGTTGGAGGCACAAGGTAAATCGCAGATTATAAATGTACAAAATCAATTTTTTATAACTCAACTACAATATGTTCTAAAGAAGATTTTGGGTTGATAAATTGCAACGTTTTCACACTTTGTCTACAAATTGCAAAAATTTTCCAGAGTGACAATGTTCGGGTGTAATTGCTGCCTCATCAAGTTTTAGTGTTATAGTACGTATCATCTGGAATGGACTAAAAATTAGAAAAAAATTGCCATGTTATGAGGATTCAGTGATATCCAAATCAAATGTACACGCATGCATTAAACACCCTACCCAAAGTAATTTTTTTAATTAAATTATATTTTTATTGTGATAAGAATAGCATTGACTTCTAGATTTTACTCTTCAAAAAACACATATTTAAGTTACAAATGTCAATCACATAAAATTGCAAAACAGCCGTCCAATAGTTAGCTCACTCTGGTGGCATTTGCACAATTGCATTGACACTGCTTTAACCTCAATGTCCTTTGCGTTGTGGTTTTATTCCGCAATTTTATGCAAATCTATTTTGAATTACGCGGGTGTAAAATTGACTTATAACGTTTATTACCTTTATAGCTATATACAGTTGTCGTTCATACATAGTACTTTATATTATTGTGAGATAGTTCAGTTACCAATCGTTTTTTGTTTTGTTTGTTGTGGCAATTAATATATCCAAAAAAATCATATCTAAAACTCAAATTTTTATTTTTGCAGTCTTTGCTTTTATATTTTTGTTTATGCTTGATTTTCTTAAAGCCTTCTGTTCTTTATTGTTTTGCTATACTTTTTTTGGTTTTTATCGGTTACTTCAACTTCGCTCCTTTTTTTAATCTAGGTTTGTTCATTTTTCTAACGTGCTCGTACCACAACAAACTTTTTTTCTATGTATGTGTTGGCGTTCTTTTCCTTTCCTATGTTTCCACGTATCTCCTTGTTTGATACTTTTTCCAGTCTGGTTAGCTTGCAGCGTTTTCTCTAAAATATTATTTTTGCTGCTATCTTTTTTCGTTTTTCTTGTTGAGAATCTATATTTTTTGCGCCGTTTGTCATCATACTTTTTACCAATAAAAATGCCAATTATGTACACGAACACTATCCTTTCCAGCTTCAACGTTAACAAAGTTCAAAGTTAACAAACATACACCTTTTTTTGTAGTTATCTAAAGCCGTGACAAGATATTCAAAATTTCTTTCCAAATACTTTGGTTTCTTTAGAGTTACATATTTAACGGACTTTTTAATGTGATTTATTTTAGCAGATCTTAAAAGAAATTTTCTTGTACCATTAATGTAATTCTTTACTTTTTTTATAATAACAGTCTAATGTTAAACAAAACTTTTCTGTTTCTTGCCATACCTCTCTCCAAAATATGAATCAATATAGAAGTTTTTTTTTGTATATTTTGGGCGACTAGTCTTTAAAGTTCACTATATCTTTTCCATCCACCACTTAAATAATACTATTTGTTTTGTACTGGCAAACGCTATAATCTTTATGTACTCATGTAAAGTGTGCACGCCATCTATTTTTAGTTTCTTTTTGATAAAGCCAAAATCTCTGTCGTATGGCAGAAATGAGTGGCCTCTAATGGAATAATTATTCAATTACATCAAATCTAATCTTTTAAGTAGAAACATATTCTTATCAAAGTGTTATTTTTATCTTACACTTATGTGTCGAAAATAAAATGTTGATATTATGTTTTCCTAAAAGTTTTTGCAGAAATTGAAAACAGTGACCAAAGTATGAAAGAGATCTAAAAACCATTTCATTATTAGTAGGAAAATTGAGCAAATTTTTAAATAAATGTTTTATACGAACTCTGTGAAAAATACTATTAATTAATTGAATAGGATAACCATTATTTAAACCAATTTGATTTATAATTTTGTGTTCCTTAGGAAAATTAGAAGGAGACAAATGTATAGAAAATAGTCTATGACAGTATGACCGAAAAGCAGCAGTTTTATGAGAAAAATAATAATAACAATGAAATGGTTTTTGGATCTCTTCCATACTTTGGTCACTGTTTTCAACTCTGCAAAAATTTTTAAAAAAAATTATTTTTAGTTAATAATAAAGATCAAATACCAATTTTACATAAATCTGGAGTGTATAAACTTACTTGTTCTTTTTGAAATTCTTCATATGTTAGTCAAACAGGTAGAAAATTCAAAACTAGACTAAATAAACAATTGTATTTAATAAATAGATATTTAACACTAACGCTGCTTTTGCCAACCAGATTTTATGTTCAGGACATTCATTTTCTTCAGATTTGAATATCAAAATTTTACATGTTTGTAATAAAGGATCTCTTCTTAACTCATTAGAGACTCTTGAAGTTACTAGAATTTCTAATAATGTTTCTATAAATTGTCTAAATGAAATGTTAAATTTAAATCCCTCAATTCTTCTCAGTTCAAAATTATAGTTTTATTCTTTTCATTTTTCTATTCTTTTGATATTTTTCTATTTTCTTTTTTAAATAAATTTTTTAAATATAGTAGACTATATTAAATTGTCAAATACGTTTAATTGACATATTAATTTATAATTTGTTAACAATTTTATTTGGTTAGTATTCTTTATTTATATTTCAATGTTTTAATTTTAGTTTTTAGTTATACTGACGATGCTAATTGTTATTAGCGAAACATGTCTGATTTCTTAAAATAAAATATTAAAAAATACAGAATACTGTGGAGAAGACTTTAAGAATAATAAAATATTATTTTAAACAAAGGCTCCACTTTGAGCAATGAACTACTTCAACAGTATATAATAGAACTCTTTTAATAAAATGGCACGATTTAACTGGAAAAGAAGAAATTGTTAACGAATTCGTATTTTTTTGTGGTAACCATGGTATTAGCACTAACTCGTTTGCCACTTTTTTCTGTAGGAATAACATCAGTTTGCAGCAACTGCTGAATACTGAGGGATTGTATACGTAAAAATGCGTTTCTCTTCACTTTACTAAAAATAGAAATATTTAGAAATGTATTACAAATAAAAATATCGGCTTAATAGAAAATGATTACCGATTAGTTGAAGAAAAAATTAAAATAATAAGCAATATGTTAATATATATAAAACCAAAAAACATATAAGACAAAAAGAAAATATAGAAACACTACAACAACATAAAGCTACATTTCAGAAGATCATAGAAATAAAAAAAAATTAAAGAAAACTATCATAAAAATAACAATATTGAAGAATTAACAGACACTCTCACAAAAGCGTTGCTGGCAGTAATATACAAAATAAAACTAGAAATAGTAATAGAAGCGAAACTTTCAGAGAGAAAGGGCTGGGAAAGCTATAGCTGACTGTAGTTCGTTTTCTATATTTTTATGCTAATTTTTAGTTCAATTTTGGTATATTCTTCTCTTTAGCGCCAATAACTCATATTATTCTTGTCTTTTGCTATTACCACTTAATCATTTTCAAAACTCAGTGTGTATGTGCCTTTCTTTTGCATTTACTTTTTATCCAACGCATGTTTTCCAAACATTTTAAATACTGTGGGCGACGTGTTGTTTTGAAATTGTTTGTAAATTTTTGTTCCATTTTAACGATTACCTTGTTATTTTTATAAAAATGTTTGACTGTATTGCTCAGTTTTTGAAGTATTTCGATTTTTGTGATAACCTTCCAAAATATTTTTGGGCTACAGTAGTGCATGCTTTTTGTAGATGGATGAATTCTGTGTGTATTGATCAGTTTTTTGCTTTTATTCTAATATTTCTTGTAAATAGTTAATCTACCTGATGTAACGTTGCTTGATCCTTGCTAATTCTATTTTGTATTTGAGTTTTTCTGTACTCATTTTCCGTTTTTTTTCCATTGCTGCTATCACACATTTCTGTATAATTTTTTTTTTTCATAAATTGACGTACTGTACTCTTATATTCGATAAGGATTTCTTGTCTATTATTTTTTAATGTTTTTATTTATTTTATGTCTTACGTTGATACTTGAAAGAGAATGAATTAAAAGAAAAGGAGATAAAACAACTCCCTTTCTTCTTATCCATCCGCTTTGTTCTCTTTTTCCCTTTTTTTCAGTTTATAATTTATTTTTTATAGTATTGTTGCAATTTTTCCTCTTTGATGATTGATGATGATTAGATACGTTTGTTATCTTCTATTTTCTGTTTTAATTTGAGTTGAACTATTTTATAGTCTAAAAGTTAAACTTAAAACCTAAAAAAACAAATTTTTTAAATTTTTTTGAGCATATAGCTAATCTACTCTTCTAAAGCAACAAAAAAAATTTTAAAAAATATTAAACGGTACACTACATAATATTGATAAAAAGAAAAACGGAATCTTAAATATTTAAGCTCGATTTTTACAATAAAAATTTTTAAATGTTATATCAGAAGATTTTTGCTACGCGTATTATTTATTATTAAACGTATCGATAACTAAATAAATTATGTTGGCCATAAATTACGCTAAATATATAAATAAAACCATAAAAAAATATTTATTGCCGTAAATAAATATTAAACAAATTTGGTCGGCGATTCTTGTATATAACCAATAGTTTTATACAATTTTACCATGAGATAATACTAGAAAATACGCGAACATTGTCGGTAAATTATGGATTACAGGCGCGCCAACATAATTCATAGATTACAGAAGTTGAGCTGAATATCAAATAACTTAAATATAGATGTTTACCTAAAATTGTACGTATTTAATTAAGGTCGAATTGTACTTATTGTTCGAATTTTTCGAAATCGTTTTTTATTTACAATCAAAGCAATCGTTCGGTAATTTAGAGGGAGAAACCAAATACTCTCGCAGCAGATTGAATAAATTCGAATCTGATGACCGATCGAGTGGCTGCGCTTGACGTTTTTGACAAATGTAGCGGCGTCGATGGCAAATCCAATTTTAAGAGCGACGCGAACAGCTGGAGGTTCTTATAAGATGAAAAAGTAAACATTTCTTGGAAAAATAATCAAACAGTAACAACGCCGATTTAAAACTGGGCAAAGAATGATCTTAAACCTCACGGTGTAATAAAACGCACCACTAATACATCAACCCAAATGAATCTTTTTCAATATTTACCATTTCGTTATGTATAGTACGCGCTGAACTTGCGTTTTTCCCCTTAGCATTTACGAGTTTGTAAAAGAATTATGGATGACGATTTGGCGTTGTTATGGAATTATTATTGTGTGACGTTGGGTTTTAACTCAAACAATCGTGGATTTAAGTTATTACGTAAACACGTTAAGTTGTCAACGCATTATATGAGGATTAATTTCCATTTTTAACGCTCGCCTGTCATAATTTTGCGGCTCTCCGAATTTCTATATTCCCCAATGAGATAAACGTAAAAAGGAGATTACATGCAGAAATATTTATAAGTTGTTCCCTTTAGAGTTTCATCGACCGAAAAATAGATGTTCTTATAACCACCGCAGTTTTTATGTTTCCAAAATTGAGACATCTAAAACCGTACCGCTTCTTTTTAACATAATTTGAAATGCAAACGGCTGTAACAGATCAGACTGGCGCCTACTTGTACATAACGACGTTCTTGACAATTACCATTGATAATCTAGTTGTTTTTTTTTCAGGAAAAAGTTTTACGCTGTCGATTATTGTTTCAACGACGCCTCCTCAAGTAGCAACGTACAGTAAAGCTATAAAAGTAACGGTTGATGGACCAAGAGAACCGAGATCGAAAACGAGGCAGCAACTGCATCATTTCCCGTTTGGGCCCAGACCCTTTGGACCTGACCCACTAACGGGAGTTCTTCCGTTTAAACTAGGAGGTGAGTAAAAAATCCAAACGCCATTAAGAGATTATCTTCTTTAATATCGTTAAACCGACATCGTTACATTAAACAATCGTAATCATCATCACGAACCGAGATAATTATCAACGCTAAAGTTGTCTTTAAAGGGTAGAGGTAACAAGCATAACTATTAAGTGGATAAATATATCTTCTAATTACCAATTATAGATAGAGCCTTAAATCACATTAATTAGCGCGTGTAGATTATTGCTGCATGGCATCGAACGACTGTAAAATAAATTAATGCTTCAATTATTTGGCAAAATCGAATGTGTCTCTGTAAAATAGTAATTACGTTTCCTTCAGCCATTCTAATTAAAAATGTTAAATTTTTATTAGTAGAATTTGTTGGGTTTCTTTTTAAATCGAAATCCTAAGTGCAGAAGCAAATCATTGATTTGCAAATTTTATCGCATTGCTCAACCCTTTCTGCACCACACATGATAGTTCGATGTACGTGCCACAGATGGCGAATAATTATCGCCGTTTTGATTTTATCGAACGCTGCTTTAATTAGCAATTTTAATTTATTATTTTTAGTTGTTACTAAATAATTTAAACGTTTTAATACTATGACTATTTTATAAATCTGAAGACAAACTTGATACTTATTCATCAATAGTTACAAACTGCTGTAGACACAGAAAAATTGTAACAATCGTAAAAAACTACTATCTGTTTCTTTTTTGAGTGGTCATTGAAATTGGAAAGAAGTTATCATTGATCTGTTACATTATCTGTTTTTTTTTTCTTACTTGTGTCTACTTAATTTGAAGTAAAAAAACTACTTTATTTTTTACAAAAATAAAAACACATTTAAAAATGTTACAAAGTTGCGTATACGCAAAAACAAGCACGTACATGGCATTGGCGGGAATGCGAACCTTGAATACAAACTATTCTCTAGTCGTTGTAAAGATTGTGTTTGATTTATAATGACTTTATTTAAGACAACAACAATTAAAAATACTAAGCAAAAGTATTTTCTTAACGCACAAAAAAACGAAATATTTCCGGTTTATAACTTATACTAAAATCATAAACAACTTTTTGATTTTTTCGTATTTGTTTTAAAAGGTTAAAAAAACTAACAACACTTTATCATTACCACTGTTTAAGCTCTACAAAATAGACTTTACGATAGAAAGAAAAAATTTCACAAACGAAGAAAAACTTGATATGTTGACTTGTTACATCTTGTGCCACAAAAATCGTGTAGCTACTGAACAGTTCTTCTGATAATTATCCTGAATGAAGGCAACCTAATAAATCCATTTCTGTACGTTTGGTATCTAGTTTAAAAGAATTTGGTTCATTAAAAAACCTGTTTTACCTCGTAAAAATAATCACGACGAATACTGCTCTAATATCCGTTCCTTCAAAATTCTTAAATAGTAACAAGACTAATTGAGCGTCGGCACTGAAGTAGCAGATCTGCAACCTAATTTATTTTATAAAGTAATAAATTCTATCTTTGCAAATTTCGAATTTGTCAAAGTCTTAGCCTTGGTCACAAGAGAAGGCAATTAGTTTTTTGTAAATACTATATCAGAAAGTTCGAAACAGATCAAAATTGTCCTTTTAAATTAATTTGGTCGGGTGCAAGCATGATAACCAACAATGGCATTTTTAACTAGCCTAAATTTAAATTTAAATTCCGAAAGGTATCTCGACCCGCTGGAAACTAATTTGGACGATGATTGAGATGAATTACTTCTAGCAATCGTTAATAACTGCTAGTTTCGAGTAGATGGTGTCCCAGCGCCGTAATTCAAGAAATGTACAGGAGTATTTGTAGCAGAGGTCAGCCCGATCACCAGATTTGAGTCCGTTGCTTTTTTTTCTGAGGTTATGTATAAAACCAAGTGTGTGAGGAAACTTTTAAAAATAAAGAATAGTTGTTGACATTGGTTATAGCAGCAGTCAATACAATATCATCAAAAATGTTAGACCATGTTTTAAAGTCTACTAAGAGAACATATTTATGCCTGGAAAATAAAGACAATCTATCTGAGCACTTGTAATAATTTTTTGACATTTTGTTTCAACGCCTACTAAATTAAAAAGTAAGAAAACATTAAAAAATTTTTTTCTATTTTGGGCTTTAGAACCATAATGTGTGATTCATCGTTGAAGTTTTAATAAAAAGTTCTACCGTATACAAGGTATTTCTTTTTTTGGTAGCCATATAAAAAATTAGGTTAATGATAGTTCCTCAGAGAAGAAACGTTGGATAATAACTTTTATGTGATTGAACAATGTTATAATTAAAGCTATCTAAGTTTGTCTGCTTTAGTAATTTTTTTATTTTTTTAGAACGTAGAATTTCGTTTTGTTAATAAATTTCTTAGCTATCTCTTTAAAGTTTTTTTAATTATTTCTTGGTCTAATGACACTTTTTGCAAAATCTCTAATGTTCTTCTATCAAGAGTTTTTTCTTTTTTTTATTAATCGTTTTCTTCTTATTTTTTCAATGACGTACCTCAGATTATCACTGGTCTGCATGAAAATTGGCCCTGATACCATTCTTGACGATTCTTATGGTAAAATGGCCTCCTATTTTTATTTTATTTTTTGCATTTTTTATTAGAATTTAAACTTATAGCCGTTAAACATCCCAAAGCAGGTAATAAAATTTATACCAAAGTATATGGCAGAAGTTTTGCTATAAAATGTATCTAGAAACAACAATAAAATACAAATATATAAGAACAGTAAAAAAATATCAATAAACAGTTAGGAAGATTCACTGCACGACGCTGGCGATTTCAATACCACATGCAGGTTTGAACAGGAATTTTCGACAGGCTTGAACTTGCATTACTCTTCTCATTATAGTATATTACATTGTTTGCTTAACTGCTTCGATCAGTACATCTATAGCTGTTGCAGAGTTAACTTGTCGACGTTTTAAACGTGCTGGATTTTGTGCTCATTTTTGTTCATTTGTGTAAAACACTAAAACTACTTTTACTCCGGATTTTTTCAAGTGACTAAGTGTGATTTGTGGTTAATGTCCGGCGTTGAATTACTGTTTATTTATGTCACGCGAGTGCAAAAATCATTCCGATAGCTTCTGCTATGTCTGCGGGGAATTAACTTTAAAAGCGCAACGAAAACCCATTTCTCCGCTTTTTGAAACAGCTTATAAATTGTACTTTGATTGTCAAGTTGGCGACCAGGACAAGACTTGGGCCCCATCAGTTTGCTGTACGACTTGTTACAGTAGTTTTACCAAATGGCTCAAAGGTATCCGTAAATCCATGCCATTTGATGTGTCCATGGTTTGGCGTGAACCTCGCTGTCATCTTACAGATTGTTACTTTTGTATGACTTCCACCGTCAGGTTTTCGAGCAAAAGTAAGCATACAATTCAGTATCCCAATATTCCGTCAGCTCTAAGACCTGTTCTTCATAACGATACTTTGCCAATCCCAGAGACCCCAAACACTTACACTCTAGAGCCGGAAATTGATTTAAAAGACTCTGAGCAACAACCTGGGGCTTCGAATGATACGTTCAATGATGATGAAGAGTATTCCGCAGATTTAGTTTCTCGGCAACTTCACCTCCTCACTCAATCGGAATTAAATGATGTTGTCGAGGATTTGCAGTTACCCAAGACTAAATCTCAGCTCCTAGGATCGCAACTTCAACAGTGAAATCTCTTAGAAAAGAGAGTAAAAATATCTTCTTACAGGACCAGACAAGCAACCCTAAAATTTCTTTTCTCAGAAGATAAAGGTTTAGTGTTCTGCCCTAATGCAAATTTATTGATGACAGAGCTACAGATGCCATGTGACCCAGACAAATAAAGACTGTTTATAGACTTATCAAAAACAAGCTTAAAAGTTGTCCTGTTGGCAAATAGGAATGACTTCCCATCAGTTCCAGTTGCATACTCTGTTGATATGAAGGAAACGTACAAAAACATCTTCAGAATCCTTGATAAAATTAGTTATTATGATTATAAGTGCAAACTTTGCGCTGACTTAAAAGTTGTTACTCTACTCACGGGCCTGCAATCAAGATTCACAAAATATTGCTGCTTCCTTTGTGAATAGGATAGCCGAGCCCGAGATAAACATTACATCGTACGGGACTGGCCTCTGCGAGAAAATCTTATTCCTGGTCAGAAAAATGTCGTCCACAATCCTTTGGTTCCGAAGGAAAATATTTACTTACCACCTTTACACATCAAACTTGGATTGGTCAAGCAGTTTGTTAAAGCAGTGGACAAGACAGGTGGCGCATTTCAATTTTTGAAAATTAAATTTCCTCGTCTTAGCGAAGCTAAAATCAAAGAAGGCGTTTTTGTTGGTCCCCAGATTAGACAACTCTTACAAGATTTGACGTTTATTGAACACCTAAATCGAAAAGAAAAACGAGCTTGGCTTGCATTTTAAAACGTTTGTAAGAACTTCCTGGGTAACCACAAAAGTGAAGATTATGTCACTCACGTCTAGGAACTGCTTTTAGCGTACAAGGACATAGGATGTAACATGTCTCTTAAAGTTCACTTCCTTCACCCGCATTTGGACTTTTTCCCTGAAAATTTAGGAGCAGTCTCGGATGAACACGGGGAACGGTTCCATCAAGACATCGCTAAGCTGGAGAAGAGATTTTCAGGGAAGTGGAATGCAAGCATGTTGGCGGAGTACTGCTGGTTTTTGAAACGAGAGAGCTGTACCTCAGGGTATAAAAGGAAAGCAAGCATCAAGTAACGATAAATATCTTTTTATGTATTACTGTTTATAGCTAAAATAGTTCTTTTTCCCATTTAAATTAAATTCATATCCATATATTTATTATTATAATAATTATTATAATTATTATTATCGTTCGATAAATAAATTATAATTAATTTATTGAAAAGTGGTAAAATTAGAGATTTGGGGCTCCCTCGAAAATGGTGGGTGATGGAAAAAAACGGAAGACATATTTGAATTCAGGACGTTATTATACATAAGAATCACCCGGAATAGTGTCAGGGCTCGATAAAAAATATTTTTTTGCAGACCAGTGTTATTTATTGCTGTACCGTTTATTTCGATGCTCGTCCTTAATCATTATGTTTTTGGGTACAAGTTAAACAGGATTGTATTATTGCTTTCTGATCGTAGTAGAGATTTGATATTATTCTTATGTATCTGTGAGCTAGTTTTTGTTTTGTTGCCAATTTTTAATCGAGTTTTGCTGATAAAAATTACGACACCACCGCTAGCAAAATTGTCTGAGTGGGCGTGGTTGACAATGGTATAATAACAAAAAAAAAACTGGGCGTCACTCCTAACGTACCTGTAGCATGCTTAATTCGGAGACACCCCAAACACATATGCACCCATTGTCAAAAAAAGTTGAGAAATTATACATAAAAGTTCAGTCAATTAGAAGCAAAATCGATTAAATTTAAGATATTATAGACGTAAGACTTACTCCTGGACTTGGAGTTCTTTAACAAGTAATACTAATTCCTACTTCAGTAAAATACTTCCGATGTATATGTAAACTTATTGCGAGCAGTTTAGTAGAGAGAAAAACTGCATAAATCCTTTAATAAAAAAAATCTTTATTCGAAACCCATTCCCAATGGATTGAACGGTTGAAGTTTCTATCAAATTAACTTACTTGCAGCAGATGTCAAAAACAAAATGATACGCAACGAAGCGTCCACACACTGATATCATACCGCCAGTGGCGCACTCGCTTACAATCCGGTACTAAGAATTTTGTTGTTGTTGTTACAAAATGTGAAAATTAGTTACTAAAAAAACGTAACAATTTATTAAAATTTCTATGAGGTCCCGCACAAATCTAGAAGGTAAGGGTAGTAATGACAATTCCGACGGCCGAAACTTTAATGTCTCAGACATTTCTGTCTATTACAAAAATTTTTAGACATCTCACACGTGGTTTTAATGGCAATTACGCTTTGAGCAACTCATATCAGTATCAAGAAAAAATTTAAAATCAAACAATTAGAAGATAAATGTTTTAACTTATGTTTTAAGCAAATAGCTAAAAAAGAGATGCTACAGTCCGAGAGGGTTTCTAAAACCTACACAGCTATAGTGCAAGCTTTTGAAAAATACTTTATTCTCCAAAAAAACTTAATTTTTAAACGTTACATATTTAATAGTCGTGCCTATGAACCAAATGAGCTAGTAGAATTATTAATTACTAACTTGCCTTCTTTGGCAGAGTATTGTCAATATGAAAAACGAAATATTACGTAGTTGTATTTTTTGTACATAGGAGCACTATTCGAGACAAGATCGAAGATGAATACAAGAAGACTGTTTCCAAAAATGCCAATTTTTTGAGTTGGCGGACCATCCCAGAAAAAAATAAAGAAAAGACAAATATGGGGTTAATATAAAGAAACCTTTTTTTAAAGATGAATTTCCTGTCACCGCTTATTTTATATATTTATATATATTTTATAAAACTGTTTTTAAGGTGCGGTTTACCAGAAATAGTTAGATCACATAATAGACTTCAGTTACAATGTGAATTCAAGAATTTGAATTAAAATCTGATTTTGTTCATATTAAAACCAATCCTAAATATCCCCAGTCTAATGGGGTGTATTGAAACTGCAGTAAAAATTGCTAAAAATCTTATAAAAAAATTCTTCTTCAAAAATAATTTTACTCTAGCCGACTCAATATTTTTTTTGTTCCAGTTTTTTAATCAAACGGTTCATACAAGCCTTTCAGAGAGAGGGAAAGTAGAAATATAACATCAAGCAAAATTATAATAGGTGTCAACGGACTAAAAAGATATCAGAGCTAAAAGTTAATAGGAGTGTCTAGGTGACTGATCTCAAAACATATAGAAAAGTTATTCGAAAGCTTAAAGAACCAAAGTCTTATCTTGACAAAACTCGTAGTAGCAATTTTTGAAAAAACATATGGTTTTTAGTATCCGCAAAACATCACAACTTGGTTTCTAATGAAATTGCAATGTAATTATAAATCTGACATAGTCACTCATACACTATCATCTGCTAATAGTATCAACACTAGATTACAAAAATTTATCAAACCAAATTTAGAATTTTAACTTGCACCCTGAAGGTATGGGGGGCTGAATAGCCCTCCTATTTCACACGCTCGGAGTGCGGTGCAATCTATCGTTAATACTAAAACAAATTTTAGTTCTTGGTCCCGGGTTCTTTTTACACAGTAGACGCAGTATCTTATACCCTCCCCCTCTGTGAGTTTTACTATCTAGTCTCTTAGTAAAAAATCGGCAGTTCAGTGCTTAACTCAAAGTGGGTCCTTTTCTTAAAGTTTTTTTTTTCTAGACGATTTTTGCTGATCAGTTGAGGCTTCAATACCAGCTCTCATACGTTCAGCTAGAGGAGATAGCAGTGTGTGTCAAGGGCTTAAGCACTTTTCTTATGTTAAAGTACGATAATGTTTGTTTCTTGTTTCTAAACTAGTTCCGATACAGATCAATACCAGTAGATAAAGCACCTGATAGCGGAAGTTTTTAGTGGGGCTCTCTATCTCCCTCAGATACTTGTGTCGCTACCTGCCCACGTTTGACGAGCTACCGTCGAAGTCTCCTCTATCTTACAAAACCGATTTCTTTGCTACGTCGCAATCTTCTTACAGGTCGTGGTCTTTTTATATAAATGAACCAGTATACTGCAAAGCACAAGGCAACTCACATAAGTTTTATGCATATTGGACCGCGTACGCTACCACAAGACGTTTCCACTGCTGGAAGAACAAGTCCTTTCTACCATGTTTCTGTGCAATAAGACTCAGTCTTTCCTCTCTCATCAAAACTAAGTCTCAATTTACCGGCGTTGGTAAAACCCTCGGGCCCAGGCTGCGCCTCAGGTTCTTGTCTAAATATTATACCAATCTTTAGAAATAGAACTAGGTCCGGATTTAGCGGCGATTCTCGACATTGAATGAAGTAACTATTACTCTAAGTGCAGCAACTACATGGCAAACCACTCTCTTCGGTATTGGACGTACACAACTAAGTCCAAATCCGCGAACGTTGTATCGTCGTAGAAAGGAGCATATCAAAAGATTAGCAACAACACGACTACTACTATGTTAGGATACGGTACGTCTTAACTGTTGGTCAAGACAAAACTCACGCTTGGGACTTGGAATTGAGTGGAAACATATCCGTTCTAAAGGCAACAACACCACATGGTAAAGTGTAACCCCGTGTTAGTAGTTGGATTAACGTTTATATTATATAAGATCGCTATCAAGAGTGTACCACGAGAAGGGGTCTACTTTGGTGAAAGTACTGCAAAACCTAAACTTCAATCTGGAATTGTTAAGAGTAATGCCAATAATGACAAAAATGTACTAGGCCAGAGCTAATATAGTAGGTACTCCTTAGGTATTACTTCTGTACTGTATATGGAATTGATTAATTTCACTAGAATATACATTTGATCTTCTTTTATCATTTAAAAAAAAAATGTTGGGAACGGGTCTGGTCCTGGCGTTTACCTGAATGTATTGGCTGCTTCTTTATTTATATCTAGTTCTGGTTATCATTCTATGTTATTTAGTTTTTTTTACCTGGTCTGGCGTTTTTCTGATCTTATGTGTATTTAGTGATCTGATTTGCAAAAAGTTGCTCATTATAAGATTTTCTTACTTCTTTTTTTTTCTATTTTTGTGACAATTTTTCCGTTGATATCGTATAAAATATTGAATTGTTTTTCTTTTTTAGTTTTCTCACATTTCTTTCTATAATATGATTTTTTTAATTTTAGAATCTTCGTGCAGAGTATTTGTTGAATTTATGTGTATTGTTGAGCTCTTTCTCTTTAAAACCTTTTCTCTTATCTACGAATTTTTTAGCTAATTATTCCTGTTTTTCTTTTGTTTTTTTTAAAGCGGATTTTTTGTCACATTTCTGCACTTTTTGATATTTTATGAATTGTAATGTTTTCAAGTTTTTTTGTATTTGTAACTCATTTTGTACGTCTTACTTCTTTAACTTTATATTTATATGCTTTTTTACGCTTTTTTTTAGTTTTATGTGTATTTGCTTTATCAAGGAGTTGTGGTTCAATGAAACATATGCGCCAAAGTGAGCCGTAACTGACTTGATGCAATGTTGCGTTTATTACGACGCAGTTATGTTTTATGGTTAAACTTTTACGTAGTTGATTTGGTTTCTTAAAAATGTTTGTTCAGAGTATTTGTTCAATTTTTTTGTAGCGTTGAGCTCTTTTCTCTTTTGAACTTCTCCTTTTATGCATGAGTTTTTAGCCATTGATCCTTGTTTTTCTGCAATTTCTTTTGTTTTATTAGAGCTGTTGTGATGTTTTTTGTTTAAACTTATGTATTTTTTGTTCTGTAAATGGTTTCAAGTTTTTTGTAACTTATTTTGTACGTTTTGCTTTACATTTATGTGCTTTTCTAGTTTTTTTAAGTTTTATGCGTGATTGCCTTATCAAAAGGTTGTGGTCCGATGAAACATCAGCGCCATGATGTGCCTTAACTGACTTGATGCAATTTCCGTATGTCGCGTTTATTAAGATTCAGTTTCTTAACGGTTCTTGCCTAGCGGTGATATCTAAATCTACAAAGTTTGTAAAAGGTATTTGTTATTATCATCTTTTTTTTTATTCTTTGTTCTTTATTTGTATTTTTCCTAGGAATTTGCCGCACTTTCTCATACCGGCCTTTGCATTAAAGTCCCTCAGTGTTATCATCATATCTTTGGACTTTAGTGTTTCCATGGTGTGTTTATTCTGATCGTGGAATACAGCTGCATCATGTTTAATTGTTTGTGTCTATGTTGAGTTTCAGTTTTGTATTTTGTTTACAACATTGTGCATTTTCTCATTTTCATACATGATTTTTCCATTCCACGTACCAATTTTTATTTTGTCACTGTTTTACTCTAAGACCCGATTTGGAAACTTATGATTTTGGAAAATTTTGTTTTATACATCGCCACGATGGTGATGTGCATACTAAACACATTCGTAGATTTTAAATGCTGTGGTTTTCTTCTTCTTTCTGCATGCTTATGCCGTTTCCTTTGCTTTCGAATACCAATTTCTTAGTTTTAGATCAAAAGCTTATCTTTCCTATACTGGTTTTATACCAAAAACTGTTGACGATTTCACTTATACCTGCATTAGCTTTAGTCACTTTTCTATCACAGGGAAGTAGATTCGGGTCTTTCTCTTTTTCTTAACCACTCGAGAGGTTGCTTGCAATTAACACGCTCTAATTCCAAAAGACGAAGTAACGCTGTCAGAGGTCACGTATGGATATTCTTACCACGCTGTAGTGTACGCCACGCAAACAAGTTATAAACTATAAGAATTTGTCAGTATAATTGATGGGAGATGAGCTTTAAAAGAACAAATAGTTGTCCTTTATAATAATTCTTACATACATAGATGTTATAGATTTAAACAATGTTTTAACGATAAATTCAACAACAAATTTTTATATTCTTTTCAGACTTAAATTTTCTTTAACATCATTTACTAAGGTGAGCTTTCTAATAGTAGGCGTTTCTTAATTTGTTTAATCTTTGTTTTATTGTTTTTCTTTGTCTCATTTTTTTAAATTTTGTTTTTAATTGTTTGCTTTTTCTCATTTTTATTGATTGCTATTCTAAACTCCCACACTTAACTCTGTTCTTCCCTTGTCCATCTTTTTATTTCTTTGTCTTTTATAAGTGTTATTATTGATTCTATATAATTTTCTACATTAACAGTCGATGTTTTAGTTGTTTCCATTAGACTTTTTAATGCTCATTATAATTTTTTGAATCCTACTTGTTATCTGCTTCTTAAGATTTACGTTTGGAAAGTTTTGGATTTATAAACAAATATTATTATTTGACTTACTTTAAATTAAAATTATTATGGTTAAGTAAATCTTAAATAATCTAAATTTTCAAAATTTAAAAAATTTCCGTTGGTTCGTTATTCAGGTATTTTTATCAGTCACCGTAAATGTTTTAACATAACACTTATAAAAATAATTAACAAAAATTTTTATGTTTTGAAACGTATTTTAGAGACCAAAAAACAAACATTATTTTTTTTATACAATTTTTGATAAATTTGTATATAGTGGATAACACTCAAATATTATCCTAAGAAACCTTAACAAGCTTTAAGAAAACGCAAAAAAACAAATTAATCTAGTCAATTTTTTAACAAAACTAAAAACAGTTTGTTGTAAAAATTTTTGTTTTGATATGGTTATTGGAAATGTTTCTATAAATAACAAACACATTGCTTAATAACGTAAGTTTATTTATAGTAGTAAACAAATTTAAATTTAACAACGATTTGTTATTAAAAGTAATACATAACGATTAAATAAAGTGAATGCAATTAAGAAATAATTAATTTACCGTTCACTTTATTGTATTTGTTAAACTGAACGTTATTAACTAGAACAAGTCAAAAGTTTTAATTGTCTAAGATAACCTACACCAGGTAATTGGGAATTTCTAATGTGAAGAGCCGGTTGCGGATAAATCACATTTATAACGTCTTCGTCGATATTTCCCAAGTTGCATATTGATAAATTGACGTCTTCGTTACGAATGCAAATAGTGTAGAATAATTTTCCTTGCACGCAAAATCGTCGAGCCACGGATAAATCCAATACAGCGTACATTCTTCCTTTAGCCATGTAGGTACCATTCATCACTTGGCAACTTGCCGCCTGATAAATCTCCTCGCCGGTGATTTCATTTTTTAAAAAAACTTCAAAATAATAATCTTCAGTTTCTTCCAGTGTTGCTAAACAAGAGACGTGCCAAGTAATAAATCCAGTGGCAATGTTAACTTCAACAGTTCCGTTAAATAATCTTTCGTAGGCTTCAAAGATTACATGGTAGTAATTTATCTTTGATTGAAAAACATTTGGCAAAGCAAAAATTTGCTTCGGCGTTGAACAAACATTGTTGCGATGGTACTGTTTGCAATGCTGTATTAAATCTTGCGTGTTACCAAACCACTTGCAATTATTCAGTGACTGCAGGGGACAATGCACAATACCGTTAATTTTAGAGTTTTCAGTTTGGAAATCTAAAGAATTAGATTTCTGCCAGTTATGTCCGAGTAAGCACACTTTTGTTAAAGGATGTAACGTTTCGCTGCACGTTGAACAACCAAGCTGAGGAAATTCGTCCATTGCGTTTAACAACAAAAAACACTATTTAGTAATTTCCAACAAGAACGTTCAAGTTAAACTAATAAACATAATATTATGCATACGCATTTATGTTAGAAATTTTCACTTTCTCTAATTGTAGTTACAATGTATCGGAATTAGTGAACAATTCCCTAAATGATATCTTAATTGTGACAGTTAAGATATGGCGAAAGTTTAATTATGTAACAATTTGGTATTTATCATTGCTGATGACTAATTTTCTTTAAATAAGTTGAGTTAGTAATATATAAGGATAGGTGTGTTGTGGTTACACATATTTAAAAATTTAATTCATATTTTGATGATTTGATGATGAATAATATCTGTGTTTTTGCAACTATAATAATAGCGGTAATTTATGTAAAAAAATATCAATTAACATAACTAAAAAAACCTTTATCTTCTACAACTTTGCCGAAACAAATTTTTGTAAAAAATAAAAAAGCCATAGTTTTAGTACAGCATTTTTATTTTAATTTTGCATTATTTAACTTATTTTAATTTATATTAATATTCAATTATAGATATTTTTAAAGTATCAATTATATTTCTGTTTGTAAAGGCGTAATGGGCTATAATAGCACTAATTAGTAAGCAAATTAAAGATAAAATTGTACCTTCACTAATAGCGTTTTCAAGATTTATATAGAAAAGAAATAAATTCATTAATTATTAGTTGATTGAGTTGACTACGGCTAATTTTTTTTAGTGAAAAACAGAATGTTTTTAGTTAAAAACTGTCATCAAACGCATTACTTTTGTAAAGTGACCAAAACCCGTATTTTGACTGTATGACATGCAGTACTCTTTTGGTAATTAAACGCAACAAAAAACCAAAAAATGACATTAGATGACATGCTGAGTGAGTCAGATGATGCATTAGCTTGTCATAACAAATCTAGTTCAGATTTTTTGTTGACAAAGAACCTCATTTTTTGTCTCAGAGTAAGCTTAACGACCTAGTAAGAAACTCAGGTTTTTGAAAACATGCAGTCAATCTACTAAGATCAAGACTAAAAAACAAAAACCTGTTATCATCTAGAACCTCATTTTCGTGAGGCAACCATTAAGAGAATTTACTCAGTTTTTCTTCAAGCAGAGAAATCTGGTTTGTTGTAATGATGTTTATGAACTAATGAAACGTTTTAAAAAAATATGAGTCATCAGAATGGCGCATACTCATTGATTCGTCTAGCTTCAAACCAGTCTTGCTGCACAATAGAAATGTATTTGCATCTTTTCCTATTGGACACTCGGTTCATATGGAGAAAAACTATAATGATTTGACTACAATTCTTAGAAAAATATCACAAACATCAGTGAATGGTATGTTCCAAGTTTTTGAAACTGTGTGAAACCAAACTAAAAATGTTTTTACTAACCCCGAAGAGAACTTCTAACTGACCCCATTGTTTTTGCAAACAATAGAAGACACAGACAACGAAAAATGGAACTTGTCCACAAGTTTTTGGGAAATACCAAAGATTCTAACTACAAAAACAATGTACAACGCATACTGGCAACATATGAAGCTCAACGATGCAAGATAAGCTTTAAAGTTCATTTTGTACACTCTCACATCGACTATTTTTACAAAAACTTTGGATTCTACATCGCAAATAAAGTAATCTATTTCACCAAAATTTACTTAATTTTGTGAGACGTTACCAAGAAAAATGTCAATATCTTAGCCAAGAAACCAAAGAAGAAAATCCGAAACACGTTCGTAGAAGCATAAAAGAACGAAAAAGTTTTACAAGAAAAAAATAGATGGGATATTATTGAAGATAGTTTTAGAATCTGTGACCATTATACATATCATTTAACGAAAACATCCTATGTAGTTGCTAACTTATAAACTTAAAAAAAATTACAAGCAATACTATGAAGCTAACCTATTTTCAGAAAATTCTGTCTCAGCTCAAAAAACACTGTTGTTAAAAATAGTGAAAAACTGAAGACACAAATGAATTAATATGATTGAAAGCTTGGATACAAAATAAAGTAGTGGTCGAGCATGGTGCGCACTCTGAAATCTTAACAGCGACCCTACAAGTGATCTACTAAACGTCACAACTGTTACAGCTACACTACTTCAAAACTGCAAACTTAAAAAATAAATAACTCCATAATGCCTTCTAGTTTATCATGCTAATATTTTTTTTTTAACTTTAGATGAACTAAACGAAGCCATTTTAGGTCTGAAGCTGCGTAGCCGGTATAAATAAACTAAAACAGATTAAAAAATTTGGTTCAACGGCGCACTAATGGCCAAGATTTAGAAGAGACCTTGAATTATTTATTACCTTCTTAAAACATAACGATTCTAAAAATTTTACAGCAGTTTTCTTGCTTTGTCAAATTTTTAATCTATTTTAATCATATACTTGAAAAGATCGGTTTCTGTCAAGGCATATCACGCTGCAGTAAGATATTCAGTTTGGTTTAACACAAAATTTACCAGATTAAAAAAGATCCAGGTTTTAACTTTATTATAATAATTCTCCAAAATCGTTATTTTTTGATAATTTTTTGGAAAAAACAAAATATACGGAAAAACGAACTGTTTGGGGTTGGCACTGCTGGTAAACTGTTTACGTTCTAAATATCAAAAATTACGATAGTTTGCACTTAAAATTAGTACTGCAGAATACAATAAGTACCGTTTAAAACAAGAGTAATTTTATGCCCAAGCTAACTGCAAGTGATTGAGTTGCTCAACCAACCACCTGAAAAATATCATCACTGGTTTTGCTGCTGCCGAATATACAGCTTCGGTTTGGTGTTACTTTGTTTGCACTCATAAAATAGACCTGCAACTCAAAAAACATTACGGGTGTGTCCAACTCACTCCTATCCATCACTTCTATCAGAAATACACAGAATAATGCGGATCATAAATACTAAATCCCGCTGGTCTGCACTATAACAGGAGCTGCTCTAGAAAACAATTAATTTTAGCAAATCCCAAGACAATCAATGTCGCTTATTATACTATGTGTCACAAAAAAATCAGAATTTGTTTATTTTATTAATATTGTGTACATAGGTTTCTTTGGTTTTTGTTTTGTCGCATTTTGTTCTTTAAAAGACGATAGGTGACAATTAACTTTTTTAGCTACAAAAAGCTTTGGATTATCGAACAGTATGGCCTGAATACTGTTGTTGTATCCGAGCAATTAGCAGCGTTTTCTTCTGCCGAGGTGTGCAAAGGCACTGTTGGCTTTTTCGCCTTCGGTACTCATGACATTATTATATACGTTGCGCGTATAACAATTCTTGCAAATAAGTTAACCAGCTCACAGATATGATACTCTTCCACCCAGCTGGAAACGCAGTATTATTCGCTGGGAGAGTACGTTTGTCATGGTTGGCTTCAGCAAAGCAATCGTCAGAAGACTTTTAGCCGTTCAATCAAGAAACGCTTAAAAAAGACATTGTATTGACATAGGAAAACCTGATAATGATGACGGTTGGCCTGGCAGCGGTGGTAACGGAACGGTTTTATCAAGAGTGGTTATAGATTGATTAACTTGATTGTTATGTTGATTTGTCGTTAACTAATGATTATTTATTTAATCTTAGTCGTAACTGATCAGTGTGTCGATGGAAATGTGTTCCACTTGATGTACTGAAATCATCGAGCAACTGTTACCGTAGCTGCAAGCGTAAACTGCATCACCAACGTTGAATGAACGCGACCTAGCCTAGCCTAGTTCGTAATTGACGCCAAAAAAACAGTTCAGATGAGCTTAACATATCTGAAGTCAAAGGCGTCACGTGTTGAGATAGAAGAAAGCTATCAATGATTGTTTCTATTCCTGGTCCTTCTCGATTCAATAACTAGTCATTATTTTTTCTTGGTTAACGCATCAACAATTGATAAAAAACGGCGACCTTTGAAGGGACCGACATGAACGACGTGTATGCGATACTACGGGGCATGCAACTTTGACCATTTAACAGATGGTACTAACGTTGGTACGTTATGATGCATATGACAAGCACTGCAGTTTCGTACGTACTCTTTAACATTGTTATTAATAGTTGGCCACCAAGCATAATTTCGAGCAATCGCTTTCATTCGAGTCATATCCAGATGTGCGACATGTAACAAATCAAGAGTTTATTTTTGACTTGATAAAGAAACAATCGTTCGGGTTCGATAGAGCAAGCACGCTTTTTTTGTACTTATAATATTCCGGTGTTACATTCTTGGTGACACAAATCAAACAATCCAAGGAGCGGTTTGTGATCGGCCACTATTTTTAAAAAAATTCAAAAATAAAGTCATAAAAATAACCGCAAACGCCTCTTTATCGATTTATGCATAGATTTGTTTAGCTAAAAACAATAATCGAGTAAAGTAAGCCACCGGCAACTCACTTCCATCAGGTTTGCGATGACAAGACACGACTCCAATTTTGCCTGAAGATGCGTTGCAAATAAGCAGAATCAGGACTTTTGGATTAAAATTTGATAGAACAGAATCTGCCGCATGCATGACTCAAAAACGTTTTAATGTTTGGCTGTCAAATTCTATCTACTTTGTTTATCAAGTAAACGGTGTTACGGTCCCTCCGTTCGGTTCAGAAAAAACGTATGAAAGAAATTTAGTAATTCCAAGAACGTCCGTAAAGAGACCGTCGGTTTTTATGAGCGGTACAAGCCGAGTTTGCCATTGCGTATAATTAACTAAAACGTAATTACTATCTTTTATTAGTCTATCGATAGCTGTGTTAACCTTATCCAGGATGCCTAACGAGACACGACGTAGCTTGCAAGAAAATGACTTAATTTTAGAGTCAAGTTCAAAATAGATTAGTTTACTTTTGTATTTGCCCAGACCTGGTTCAAAAACTAGTGCGTGTGTAGTAAATAGAGTTGAAATTTGATTGGGACAGTCGACATGATTAATATCCCCGAAAAAGAATCTTGAGCCGTAAAACTAATCTCTGTCTAGTAGCGTAACCAATAATCAAAATCGTGTTGCCATTGACTCCACAAAAAGTGCTTATAAAAGGTTCTAAAAGAGTGTTTTGAACTTGGTGAATTCGGCAATATTGTTCTCTGCACGATTTGATACTACTAACAGATCATGAGAATCATGATCTAGTGTTGTTAATCCGGACGTTGTGTTTACATTGTTTAACGATTGTGATCGACAAGCGGCTGATATGTGTCCTGTCTTCTTACACATGAGGCATATTGCCTTTAGAAATGGACACTGCGCACGAGGTTTCAAACCAAAACATTTGGCGCAATGTTGGCTATGATGCAAAGATTATAACCGCGAACAAATTTCAGAATTGTCGTCGATTACGAAATACAGATTGACATCATTTTAGGGCTCTTGCGGTATGCTTGATGACGAGTTGCGAGGTCAATTGTGATGCTAACGACTTCACTTTGTCAGGCGATACAAGCGCCTGCTCGTCCTGGTTCAATAGCTAATTGTAAAGTAACGTTTTGGTCTTCTATCAGACCAAGTTGAAAAACGGCATTACGTTTACTAGACATAAACCACAATGATCGGTTATATCCCACCAGGCTGCTAAGTATTGTTTTGCAGTTTCTCCTTGACGTAATTGTATAAAAAATTAATGCGAAGGTAACACAACTGACTGCTTTGGCGCAAAATGGCTATCAACATCAAATGCAGGGATTAATCTAAAGACAATGTTAAATTTCATCCTTGTCGCAAATGTTGTATCCAAGCGATTAGCAGAGTTTTCCACTGTTGAGGTGTGTTAGTTAACTTACGTAGTTGATAAGATAAATAACGTTGCGCGTATAACAATTTTCTCAAATAAGTTGCCCAGCTTGCAGATATGATAACTGTGATGGTTAGTAGTCAAGCATGGCTTTAGAAAAACAGACAGCAAAGATTGTTGCTTTAGAATTTTGGCTTTAAGGAACCTTTTCATATCCATAAACGCGATAGCAGATCAATTGGAATGCAAACCGTTTATCGTTGCATAAATAGTTTTGGGCTGCGTTTATACCGTTGTCACTTGTTAACATTCACCTCTGAGCATCAACTTTATCGACTACAATGGTGCAGAAAACGAGTTCAGTAGAATTAAATGGAAAACCGTGGTTTTTAGCTACAAATCGCGTTTTTGTTTGGGTATGCATAATAGCCGGGCAAGGTTGAAAAAGTCGACGTGGGGAATGACGTGATTCTCGATTTTCTGTAAAAAGAGATGTGCATTATATCGTAGGAGTTATGGGGAGATATTACCCTTGGTAGTAAGTTACCTTTGGTCTTTATCAGTGGCAACATGACCATCCAATATTCAGGACGTGATGAAAACACATGTTCTTACCTCAATATTCTTTAAAATACATAGTTTTAACAAGACAATGCGAAACCACATGTAACTAGAGTTACGTTAAATCGCTTTGAACGTAATCAAATCGATTTGCTTATTTTTGGCCACTGAGATCTCTAGATCTTTCACGAGTTAAATATATTTAGAACATCATGGGTAAACGATTGCAAAATTTATTACATCATTCACAAACTCTAGCGGCATTTTGTGACGCCGTACAAGTAACATAGAATCAGACTCTCCAGGATGAAATTGATCATCTCATTAGGAGTATGCCCAGACGTGTACACAGCGCAACATGGATGTCCAACCCATTGCTAGCTTTCTCCGGTTCTACCTGTTCAACTTCATTCAAGGTTTGGTTGTTTACGTATCTTAACATAATAAAGATTAATACAAAACATTACTAAAATATAAACGAATTATTACAAGGTGTTCTGATTCCTAGATCGTTTAATATAGTATCAAAATTTGTGTAATCAGATACGTAAATAAATAAAGTCTTTGGTACAATTTTGTAATACTAAAAATTAAAGCTCATATTTAGTTGTAAAAAATCTAAAACAATGTCATTTACGCTATTTGCGCTTTTCTTTATATAACATTATTCATGTTTATTAATTTTTAATTTTAAGTTGAATGTTTCTGTTTTTTAGTGACGTTTCTTGAACTATTCGTTTTGCAAAACAAGGTAGTGGTTATTTTCTATCTTCTGCAGCAGGTAATTAAATATACACAATTAAACAAAATTTGATAGTAGTGCCATCTCGTAGTGTAGTGTTGATTTCAAACCCGCGCAATGCAAAACAAATTTTAATAATATTGCTGGTTAAAACTACGTAATAAACATTGTGGGCAATACAATGTAAATGCCATCAGAGTAAACCACTCTATGGAACCACTGGACGGCCGTTTCCCTCTTTTGGAGCTCATCAGCATTGGAAGATGTAATAAAATTACATCAGATAGTCAGAAGGTACAGTTTTTAAGTTAAATTATCTAAAAACCAAAATAATTGTAGCTCTTCAATATGTTGATTAAAAAAATTCTGACAATAAAAGACATAATCGCAAAATTAAAAACAATAGATGCAATCATACTATTTTTAATGTAATTTACGATTAAATTCACACTTACGTACAAATGCAAATACAAAACACTTTGAGTTTCTGTACAAAGATAGCGAATAACAGTCATAATACATACATAAATATACATCACAGACGAAACTCTTTAGTTAATTTACAAGATTAAAAAGAAAAACTACAAAATAAGCTCGTTAAGCTAAAAGTTTTGCGATTTATTTATATTATTCTTTTATCTAAAGCTTAGTAAATCTAGTAAAAGTTTTGCTACTAATTTTTATTTATAGTAACAATTAATTTAAAATTCTTATGTTTGTGGAAACTGACGTTTTGGTATGGTTTTTTGAGTATTATATCGCTTATAACTTCACTTCAACAGGTCCTGTTATAAAGACTGTTTTATTTACATTTGGTTTTTGTTTTTGTAAATGAAGATCTTATTTAAAAGCTAATAGATATTTGTAACAATTATTGAAAAAATTTTGAGAATTTGTTACAACTACGTTTTTAACATATGTATACTTCTGTATGAAAACTATAACAAGTTTAATTTTATTTAAATCAAATTTTTCTAAAATTTTATGACAAATTAAAAACTAACTAAAATATACTCGGAATTCCCAAAATAAGTTAGAAACTGCTGAAACTGAAGAAACCGCTCTCATTGTAACGTTGTGACGTCAAGCTTGTAATCAGTAGTACCGCGCGTGTTCTAGACACCTGACTAATGACACCCTTCCGACTGCAAATTGCCACCCTGGACTCCTTTAACATGCTGTTAGGTAATATTCGTGCCTTAAAAGCATAGTGCACGACAAAATAAATGATTACTAGGGTTGTGGCTTCCAATACTTTTACTGTTAAACATGCAAAGGAAACTGTAATGCGTGTTAATTGCATAATATAAACGAATGAAATGCAAATTTTATCTGAGAAAATAAAAAATAACAAAAATTTGTGCTTATTTTATTTCGTCAAAGCAAATTAAAGAGAGTTTATGCGTTAATATTTTGTTTTAGTTTATTGTTGTAATCAAATTTATGTAGGTGGAGCATTTTCCACGATAGTAAAATAAATAAAAGTTACATAACCGTAACTTAAAACGATTAATGAAACCTAGACTTATAATGAATTTTTTAGGTGCATAAATTCTAATCGAATTAATAGAATAGAAAGAAGAAAACAGAATAAAAGTTTAATTTATCAATACACTATTGAAAACTTTACATAAAATTATTGAAAAATATTAAACATTTTGGTACTCTATTAAAGACAAATTAGTAGAAAAAAACTACAAATTTTGTAACCTAGAAAAGTTTTGTATAAAAATTTTGAGAAAGATGCATTATTTATAAAAGTAATTTACTAGCTTTTTTAAACATATTTATTGTACCCAAAAAAAGTTCGAACATTTAGGAAAACGTTAAAAAAGTAGTAAACTCACTGTAAGAGCAAGAAGAAACCAAATGCAAAACAAACAAAGCAACAAAGTAATGCTATAATAGAAGCAACTCCAAAAATAAAAAATCTATAAAAAACACCAAAACATCGAAAATAATTAGAAAAATTCCATATAACACAATAACAAAACCAGGAAAAAAGCAAGCAAAATGATTTGTTTGAATGTATTAAACAATGTTGCTTGATGCGAAGTAATAACATTCTGCTGAACTTTCATTGTTTATTATTTTGAAACGAATATACACAACGTTTCGATTGCTGTGGCATCTGCAATCGTAATCAGGTGAATGCTAACAAACTTAGAAACTACTGGAGCTTATATACTAAAGACATGTTCGATGAAGCGTTCAAACGTACAAAATCAATTTAGCGTAACAGATTAATTAACAAAATTACTTAGTGAAGTTTAAGTTGTTTTAGAGGTTCGATTAGTGGTTTCCATATGTTGCTTATCTCGACACTTGGCTGGCTAAAATTTTCTTTGTTGTTGTTAATGAATGCCGCTTCTTTAAATTTCCGTTTGTACCAATGTTCCTCTCTATGTATGATATTTGCTTCGACTGCGACAAAGGGGCCGCAACTGTTATCATGGATGCCACCACCTACGACCAAAAAATTGAAGACGTCTTAAATCAAGGGAATTACCGCAGACTGAAGAAAGATCCGACAGCAAGCTTGGAGAGGAAGATCAATCACGTCCGAAAACTCTACGAAAGCCATCTAACACTAAGGATGAGAACGATGCTAACACCACATTACAGCAAACCGCCGCATCTATATGTACTACCGAAGATACATAAAAACAACATGCCGCTTTGACCGATAACCAGCTCTCGTAATGGACCCACATACCAGCTATCCAGATTTCTACTACCAATTGTGCAACCACTACAGAAGAACAGCTCATCTTTTGTCAAAGACTCTAAACATTTCGTTGAAATTCTGAAAACAATAGAGCTACAACCACGGGATCGATTAGTTAGCTTCGACGTAGAAAGTCTTTATACTAATGTGCCAGTTGAAGAAGCATTAAAAATCATATAAACGAAGCTCCAAAAAGATGAAAAACTCCAGGAAAGAACCACGTTGCCAGTAGAAGGAATAATGAAGCTCCTAGAATGTTGCCTCAAGAACTCGTACTTTCAGGAGAAAGACAGATTCTTCACTCAAGACGAAGGACTACCAATGGGTTCACCTCTATCACTAGTAGTCGCCAACATCTACATGAACTGGTTTGAATCCCAGGGCATAGAGGAATCAAAATTCAAACCCAAAACATGGCTTAGATATGTTGACGATACCTTCATAATTTGGAACCACAGTAATCGGCAACTAAACCTTTTTCTACAACATCTGAACATCAAACCATCTATCAAATTCACTATGGAAAAGGAAACAGAGAACTCACTTCTTTTTTTAGACGTTCACGTAACAAAGAACAAGGGAATTATGGAAACGACTGTCTACAGGAAACCGACACACCGGTCGATATCTTAACTTTGAATCCAACCATTCCACATCTACGAAGAGGGGAGTAGTAAAATCTCTAATCGACAAAGCGTACAGGTTGTGCAACACAGAGAAAAGGCTACGAGAAGAAATCAAAAACATTAGAAACGATCTAAGGCATAATAGTTATCCAGAAAACATTGTAGAAGAGCTTTTACGGAAAAAGCAAATGAACACCAAGAAACAGCCTAAAACAGAAGAAATGCCCAAGTCACTGCTGAGCATCGCATATGTCAAAAGTTTATCAGAATCAATAAAACGTATAGGAAAAAACTACAACTTAAATACAGTGTTCAAATCATCGACCACCATTAGGAGTATAATTTCCAACACAAAGCCACAAACAAGTTGAGATTCCCAAAACTGTATTTACCAAGTTCCATGTGAATGTGGCAAGTCATACGTGGAGAATACCAAAAGACCACTAGACATCAGACTGAAAGAACATCAGACGCACACAGAGAGAGGAGAGACTTCTAAGTCCGGCATCGCGCAACATTCGTGGGGTAACCAACATCGAATGATATGGTCGGAAGCAAAAATCATACACCGAGAGAAACATTGGTACAAACGGAAATTTAAAGAAGCGGCATTCATCAACAACAACAAAGAAATTTTCAGCCAGCTAAGTGTCGAGATAAGCAACATATGGAAACCACTAATCAAACCTCTAAAACAACTTAAACTTCACTATGTAGTTTTGTTAATTAATCTATTACGCTAAGTTGATTTTGTACGCTTGAACGCTTCATCGAACATGTCTTTAGTATATATAAGCTCCAGTAATTTCTAAGTTTGTTAGTATTTACCTGATGACGATTGCAGATACCACAGCAAACGTTATGTTTATCCGTTTCAAAATAATAAACAATGAAAGTTCAGCAGAATGTTATTACTTCGCAAGAAAAATGATGCAAAGAATCTTAAAAAATACTATGATGAGAAAGCTCATCAAACAAAACTGATACCTAAGCTTTTTTAAAAGGAAACAAGATAGTAAAAATGAAAACAAAAAACGTAATAAAAATAAATTATTATATATCGCCAAAGATTACTATAAAGTTCTATACACATTTCAAGTAGAAATTTTAAAAAACAAGACGAATCAACGTTGATAAATGCGAAATTACAAAACATTTCCAAAATAATCGAAAAAGAAATTGTTTATGCACTGCAATCTAAAAAAATGACAAAACAACAAGGAAGGATAGTATAATGACGAAAGAAAGAAAAACAAGAGATTGTAATACCCAAACTAAAACAACTGTCCTTGAAAAGGGATGGATTTGCTCAGAATATAAATCAGAGACTATTTCGGAAATCTCAAAAACGGAAGTGAGATACTTAAAATCAGTGTATACGCCAATCAAAAACATTGAATCATCCAGAATCTCATCGGTAAAGAGCGGATAGAAAGGCAAGAAAAAATACCAAAAAAAGTGGCATAAAAGGCATATTAAACATGCCAAAAGGCAATAAAATAAGCACAAATATCTATTAATTTATTTTTTTGTTTTACAATGTTTATTTTAAGTGTTATTATTTTCCCAAGCACAAATTAAATATTTTTCAATATTTTGACCAAGAAGCTGTTGCCTTTTATCATTTGAAATATTTTGATAGAAGGAAAATGTTCTTTCGACATCACAAGATGTTAGTGGAGCAAATTTTAATGTCGATGTTTCCGTTATTGTTAAAGATATTTTCTGTTGATGCTTCATGACTTCCCCTTCTCAAATTTCAGTCAGTTGTTTAAAGAGGTCAAAGGAAGGGTTTTTTTTTGAAATGACGGAATCCAATTTTGATTAATTTTTCTTCCTATAGTCCCTGGACATGCTCTTATAATTGCTCTTATTTTTTCGAATGTAGCAAAATATTTGGTCATTGCGGTTTCGCTTCTTTCTAGCTTCTTTAATTCGTCAGGAATGCCGGAAAGCGTGTTTTTATAAAAACTGTCCTCTATTAACAGCTTCGTCATTAAAAGCTTTTTGAGATTTAGCAATTGCTGCAGAGGCCCTCTCGTCAAATAATTCAACCACCTAAAGTAAGACAATTCAACTAATGTATAAGACAATGTCACATTATAGTGTGAATTGTACCTCTTTGATTTTTTCAAAATATGTGGCATAAAAATGCAAACAGATAAACAAGTTGCCTATCTTGTTATGAAAGGTTCCGGTAGAAGTTTAACATCTGGAAGTTTTTCTTTATAGTCTCTTACCAGTAATGGTGTTTACACAAAAACCTGAAACAAGATCCAATAATCAAAAAGAGAATATAATATGTTAGAGATTTTTACCTTTTTGGTGGCAGAAATTAACTTGTTTACTATTGTAAACTTGTCTCTAATGAATTCACATACCCTATGTATTCCATGTGCTAGACAAGTTAAATGTTTTAAATTCGGGTAAAATATTTCTAATGCCTGAGCGAATTTGATCACATAAGGTGCTGCATCGGTTATGAATAAGAGAACCTTTTTCTTTTTTTACGCCATTGGGATACAGAAGTCCTACAAACATAAAATTATATAATTGTAATTAATAGATTGGATTATATTAATGAATCATTAAAAAAAAAACTTACGTAAACAATCATCGAAAAAATTTGCAACTGTTTTGTGATTGCTCTGTGGAATTTCTTTGGATGCTAGCAAATGAGCTTTTCCTGGTTCTATAGTTCAGACAATTTACCAACTACAAAATTTGTTATATATCGACCTCTGCAATCGGTTGTTTCATCAACCGAAGTCCAAATGTAATGGTCCCCAATGTCATTCCTTATTATTTGTATTTTCTATAAAAAGCTAAATCAGCGTTTTGAAAACTATTAATACTTTAATTAAACTGCTTACCGATTGGTAACATATGTCTAAATTATTTTTCCTCAAAGTTGATTCATCTGGAACAACTTTTTCGGTGTATAAAGAAATTGCGAAAATTGATAATATCAAGTTTTTTAAGAGGAATTTGAGCCGACACCAATGCTTCGCACAAATCTAGAGCAAAAATTGTTTTTGTGGGGCCACGTTTATTCTGTTAATCTTCTATAACGTTTCTTAACAATAGTTGTTTCATGGTTTTTTAGATATTTCTTAAATGTAAACCACTACCCAAGTGTTGTTTTACATGGAACTTTTTAGTAACACCGATCTAAAATAATACGTATACTAGTAATTAAAAGCATTTTAATTAAGATAATACAAACTTACTTATTTTGAACAAACTTGACAAAAAAGGTTTTACCCATCGGTTGTTAAATTATTGTCCAATTTACTCCACTTGTAATAATTTTAAAATTTTGATTGTTTATTAGGTGGCATTTTTTAAAACTTACTCACCGCACAATAGCAATAGACTATCACAGTGTGACAATATCAAAGGTATTTATAACAAACACAGAATACTTTAGTCATGTGTTTCAGTCATTAAAGGAATCCCACCGGACAGAATTAAAATTATCTATATTTGTTTGCTTCACTTAGGTACTGAATAGACCTATAAAATATGATTCATTTCAAAATCCTTTCGGTTTTGTAAATAGTGTTCTGTTAAGCCTGTCATTGTACATAATCCTAGTATAAATTCTTACAATAGTTCGTCTCTCACAAACTTTTCAAAATTTATATGTAAAAAAGCAATATAAAATAATACTCTTTAAAAAGACACAAAGTTACACAAAAAGGCAAAACAGGCAAGCTTCAGGCATTTGCCTGACTGTCTGCTCTTTACTTATCAGGTTGGTTACAACCATTAATGAACTTACCTTTAAGATTGTAACGTCACAAATCTAAAACTATAACACAATGTCAACGCGCATGCCGTTTGATTAAAACGGCTTTGGTACATTTAACATATATAAGAAAACAAATTTGGAAAAATTCAATATAAGAAAACAGTTAATTAAAATTAAGCAACAAACAAAATAAACGACATAATTGAAATAAAATTTACATAAACTTAACACAAAAGTGCAAAATACAAGCGTTGACATTTAATTAAAACTAAAAAAATTAAATGAACGAAATTGCATGGTTACCTAATAACAAAGTAAGCAAAGAAACGTAAAAATTAAACAAAGAAATACTAATCGTAAAATTACGACGACCGCGCGACGTATGAAATTTAAAACGTAGTTATTAAAACTTACTTACTAAAATATTAACGGCGTTCAATTTAGGAATAAAATTCACTTTGATAAATTCAAAACCCTTAAGTTACACTGAACTCGAATATAATTCCAGTAAAATCTTTTGCAATAAACCTAGTTTGTAAATAAAGTAATTTTGTTTTCTGATGATAACTGCGGATGGCTGTACCCAGATGCTAGACGATGATTCCATTATTGAGCGATAGGTAAAACTTACTCAAGAAGACAATGACGGATTGATTGAGTACAATATTTATTTAACCCCAAAAATGCAAATTTGGAATATGTTGGTTTCCACGATGCAAAACATCACCCAAATATAAACTTAACGAGAACTCGTATTACGTAAAGAATTAATTTGTATAATTGATAATTTTTGAATTTAAGTGTTTTTCAACTCTAAACACACAACTTCACGATCCTATTGACTCAATAACAACCGCGTTGTACACAATCAAAGTGCAACCAACAAAGATGCAAAAGGTACCAAGTTACGACGTAATTAAACATAAGCAACCAAAAACTTATTTTTACAACAAACGCAAAATCATGAAATGATAACTGCACTGGTTGTTTCAACGGCACTGCCGCCAAAAAGTTTGAATTTGGCAGTATTTGATGTAAGAGGTTTGCTTACTCTTATCTACTTTGATCGTCGCTGCAATCGTTGGATTATTCGTGAGTAATTTTTATTTTACGTTGAAATTTCATCGTTAATCCAGCAGATTTTTTTATCAAATCCATAACAACTTTTGAAGACACACTAACATTAATATCTATAAACATACATTAGAATTGAAAAATCAAACTTCAAATATTACATAAACTTTTAAAAAATAATAATTATAGAAATCTGAAAAATGAATTAAAAAATCAAAAAGTTATAAAAATGAATAAACTTACCAACATATATTAATCAAAGTAAATTAAAAATGGTTAAATATTTGAAGTTTGACAAATTTCAAAAATTTGAACAACACAAAATTATCTTAATAATAGCAAATCCTAGGATACAACAAAATAATATAATAATGGAAATAATCAAACAAAAACTAATTTAGAAAAAGTAAATTATTATTAAAGTTAACAACTTCGTTAAGGAATGATTCACGATTGGAATTGTAATTTCTAATAATTTCTTTTATTTCTAAAAAATTAAGTCTTAAACCTTTATTGCAAATGTGTAAAATTTCAAAATCTTTTTTAGAATTGAATGAATGCTGAGAATTTAGTATATGATTAGCAAATGATGATTTAAATGAAATGTTATTTGTTTTAATACAAGATAGATGTTCAGCAATTCTAATAGAAAACTTTTGACCTGTTTGACCTATATAAAATGCGTTGCAATCACCACATTTTAATTTATAAACACCGGATTTGTCTAAAATATTAATCTTATCTTTAGTATTAACAAATAAAGATTTAATATTATTATTTGACGAAAAAGAAATATTAATGCCAAAATGTTTTAATAGATTTTGAAATTGAAATGAAGATGGGCCTATATAAGGAAGAGAAAAATATATTTTAGATTTATTAGAGACAGGTGTAAGAGATGAACAATTTTTAATTTTAATAGAAGACAAAATTTTCTTTTGTAAATTTTTAATAATATGTAATGGATAACCATTAATATTAGCTAGATAATAAATAATATTTATTTCTTTATTAAAACTATCACAATCAAGAGGAAAAGTATATAATAGGTTAAAGAAAAATCTAAAAGCTGCTAATTTGTGTGAGACTGGATGAAATGAAAAAAAAGGAATAACGTGATCAGTTGTTGTAGGTTTACGATAAATACCAATTTTAAGGTTATTATTAACACGTTTAATAGATAAATCAAGAAAATTTAAAATATTGTTTGACTCTTTTTCAATTGTAAATTTTATATTTAGATGTAATTAAAATAAAATAATACAATATACTTGAAACTTATATGTAAGTATTCATAAAATGAATCAAATTGTGCGTGAAAAACAGAACTTGGCTCACTGAATGGAATTTTTGCCCGTTGTTTGAAGCAATTCAAAATTCTTAGGTTGGCTTGTTAACTATGATCTTTGTTACTTCTACAATTTTTTTGATCAAATAAAATTTTTGAATGTCACGCACACTAACACACCAATCTTGGCACATTAGAGGAAACTGATACACCGTCAAGTATACTTTTTCAGTGGATCTTGGTGAGTAATTTTACTTTCCGATTCGGAACTTTCTGACAAAGAATTATATTTGTTTGATGTTGCATCATTTTCAAATGAATCACATTTCACATTTCTCGTCAGAAAGGAATTCGGTCCATAGCTTTTCCAAATATGTTTGACCTACTTCATATGACATCTTTATAAGGCACATTGTAAGTTGCGACTAAAATCGAATCACATAAATGCGCTTCTTGGAAGTGAATTTTATGCAGGTCTGAGCTTTCATTTATGTTGACGCATCAAATTAGATAAACTTGAATTATCACACTACTGTGTCACCGCCACAAAAATTTTTGTTCTTCTTAAATAATGCGTTTATAACATAATTTTCTTTCATTTCATTTAAAAAATGACCATGGTGGTACACAACGTGTTAAGTTTAGTAAATAATATGCTCAATGAATAATAAAAGTTTATATTGGCACTGAGATGAGTAAGATCAAAATACAACGGTTTACCACAAGGATCAGTGTTATCTTATCTTACGCAGACGACATTTCCCTGATATCTCATCAAAATTCAGAAATTGAATCAAAAACCGTTGATTTAATGATTCTAAACAATTATTTTAACAGATAGGGTTTGCATAGAAACTCAAGAAGAACGAAAGTGTCCACTTTTCATCTAAACAACAAGAAAACGAATTATACACTAAACGTAATTTTTAACTGATTACACATTTATCATAATTGTACATATACATAATCGTATATAAGCGTTACTTTTATCCGTATTTTGTTGTATAAGCCCAATTTAGAAAATCTGCTAGAAAAACTAAACTAATTGAAAAACGTTTACATCAACTATAGGTTTAGTTTATCCAGCATCAGAATATTATGTTCCAGTCTAAATTAACATAAATTTTAGAGTAAAAACTAAAAGTTCATCAGAGACTACAGTAAAAAATTCTTTCCAAAAAAAATTGAAATAAAGCAACAATGGAACGAGTTTTGGAAAACATTGAAAAAATGTGATAGATCCAACAACTATAATTAAAAGTTTTTTATTAAATAGAATGTAGTTTTTATTACATCAATTGCGATGTAGAAAACCCAAGCTCCAATTATATAGCTTGAAGATTATCACATAATCCTAATTAACAACTTTTAACGGGACTTTAGATGGCATATACAATTTCACTCTAACAGCATTAGATCGGTTCTCCACTGTAGTTGGCTTGTTTGTAATTTCAGACATTTTTCGACGTTTTTCTTTATTTTTATTGTCATCTTTCATCAACTCATTCATCACAATAAGATAAACGAGGCCCAAAAGTGAGCATAAAATTAGTGCATAAACAAAATTCAAGATAACATAGTAACAAAAACTGCAAAAGGCAAAAAACTACACTCTAGAGTCACTCCCAAGTAGACTACAAAAGAGATAGCTAAGCATCAACTATAGCTATAAGCCTACTTCAAAAAAGAAAATTAAATCTGAATTTTTTTTCTTTGTAATGTAATGTAACCAGTAGACGCTTTTTTTCTTAAACAAACTATTTTGAATAAAGAAGTATGTATATGTCACATTTGTTGATTTACACTATTTACTAAGAAATGGCTTTTAAAAAGTTTGCCAGTTAGATAAAGAAATTGAAGATTTAAGAATTATCAGAATCTTTGCTGTAGTCAAGAAGCAGTTACTACAAAATCTTGCGATGAAGAATGAAATTGCATTCATAACCAAAGATAAACGTGCGGTAAACGGAAGCAATATGAAGAGAAAGCAACAGTAAAGAATTTAGAGAAACAAATATAACTCACTTTTACTTACAATATAAATAACCGATAATTATCATAAAACCAGAAAAAAATTATTAATATGCAATCTTGTACTTTCTTGAAACCATTTCCCAAGTTTGAAAACAGTTTTCTAATTATAACATTTCTTGAATCAATTTATTTTAAACTTGTTTTATTAAATTTTTTTAAAAATTTTTATAGTTAGGTAGTTACAAAAAAATAGTAAAAAAATCTGAAAATAATTTGTTTTTGATCAAAGTTTTGCTGACAAAATAAAAAACCGAAAATTGTTACTATATCAGATTAAAAAAACTTGCTAAGATGCAATCTGGTCCTTTTTTGCAACTATTTTTTAAGTTTGAAAGCTATTTTTTATCTTAACGCATTTCTGCAAATTTTTAGATGTAATATAGTAGCTTTTTTCAAAATTTTTTCTGCATAACACACAATTACGTTTTCGTTTAATTTTATAAAAAAATAGTTTCCTAATTATTATTTTTTAAATCAATTCTTCCTAACTTGTTAAAAAATTTTTATTAACAATACATTGACTTTTTTGAATTTTGTTATGTTACAAAAAAATAGTAAAAAATCTGAAGTCTTAATCAAAGTTGTTAACAAAATAAAAAACCAAAAATTAGTTATAAAAAAGTAGTATAAAGATTTGAAAATGTACAAGATTAGATTAAAGTATTGCTGACAAAATAAAAAACCAAAAATCATTACTATATCAGATTTAAAAAAATTGGCTAATATGCAGTCTTGTTGAAACTATTTCTCAAGTTCAAAAACGATTTTTTCTCTTTACGCTTTTCTACAATTTTTTTAACGTAATACAGTATTTTTTTCTACGTTTTCTGCATAATATACAACTACGTTTTTATTTAATTTTATGAAAAAATAGTTTTCTAATTATAATACTTTTTGAATCAATTTTGTTTAACTTGTTAAAAGATTTTTATTAACAATACATTAATTTTTTTTGGATTTTAATTGATAATAGTTACAAAAAAATTAAAAATCTGAGAATAAACAAATTTAAATCATTGTTTTGCTGGCAAAATCGAAAACCAAAAACTACAAAAAACTATCGCTTGGTTTTTTTAATACTATTTTTTAGGTTGAAAACTATTTTTTTCTGCAAATTTTTAGTTGTAATATAGTAGTTTTTTTCTCATAGGCTTTTTTATTTTAATTCTATTGTGATCCATAATTTTGGGTTGCTAGATGATGCAACATGCAACAAAAAGTTTTTTGGTTTTTATTTAAGTTTCGGTTATCATTTATTTTGTTTATTCTCTTAGGTGTTGTACTAAGTTACATCATTTCTTGGTTGCTGTTTCTAAAGTTAGTTATTTTACGTTCTAACTAAAATAAAATTAAATTTTGTTGTTTCTTTACTGATTATTTTTCTGAATAATATGATCACATTTTTGTTTCCATTTATAACGGATTCTTTTAACTTGTTAAAAAATTTTATTTGGTTTTCTGCCGGCGCATCTGAACGTAATTAAAAGTTTTACTGTAAATTTTTTTGGTAAAAATTTTAGTAAAAGATTTATAAATTTCTGTTAAAGTTATCTTTATTCATGTTTAAACTGCTGTAATACATTTCGTCAAAAAAGTAATTTTTCTTCAACTAAATCTACAAAGATAATTATTTACAATTACAATTATTTAAGAAATCACTGTTATTGTTATATAAAACTAATCATACATAAAGCTACGTCATAGTAGTAGTCAAAAAAATATTTAAAATTTACAAATACATCCTTCAGGTGCAAACGTAGATATTTTAGGCGTAACACTACTAGAACTACCGATTTCACTAACGTCTTCCTTTTGTACTTTAAAAATCGAAATGGTGTAATGCAGATCGGAATCCAAACAATACTTGACCAAGTTTTTTTGCATCGTTGGTACGTACATTTGGCTAGTAAGCAATTTATTTAATTCCATCGGTTGACAGTGACCTTCCAAATGCACTTTATCATGAACGTTGATTGGATTTTGAAACTCGATGGAAAACCGATACTGCACAGCGCGTTCATTCGGGCCAAGATAAATAACTCTCCACAGCATGAATCCACTCGTACAATTCAAGTCCCACAAAACTTTAAACATTTCACCATAAACTTCAAACATTATGTAGTAATGTTTCAAAGTCATTATACATTCTTCTTGCGGTTCTAAAAAGTCTTTGCATATTAATTTTTGTTTTGTTGCAGAAAACGTGTTGTTTGGATGTTTTTTGTGACAATGTGACATTACGTCGTGAATTTTTCCAGACCATCTGCAGTTGTCGATGCATTTTAAAGGGCACTCGGAAATTGTGTATTTACAAAATTTGTTGTGTTCCTTTACTTCTTCGATACGAGCTTGAAAATTGCATCCATCCCAATGATTAGTGCACTTGTAAGTTAGCGAACGTCCAAGATCTTCCAGAATATAGTTTCTGTCACCTTTTATTTCACCTCGGCACAGTGGACAACAAGTGACGTTGTTGTAACAATTGTCGCAGATACTGTGACCGACCACGCAATTTCTAATCGGCGCTTCCATAATGTCACGGCACACCGGGCATTCCAAATCGTCAAGAGTCGAAACTTCCATGGTTTTCTACAGAAGTAAATCACACACGTTATGATAAATCGCAAGTCTTGAATTTACGTTACTTATTATAATAGCGTTTTGAGACTGAAGTATTTAATATGATTCTTCTGAATCAATTGGACGTTAGTAATGATGAGCTTTAGATTATATAGACATAAAGGAAACATTAATGAGTATTTAATTGGCGCAGGTATTTCTGTATCAAAAACGTTATTTATAACGTTGTTATTCAATTGAAAAAGAGAAAGTTTATTTTTGTTTAACAAAACCTAATTTGCTCAGTTTATAGCACAACATAAATATCTTAAATATTTTTGTAACAAAAATAATTCAAAATGTTTTTTTAAATTTTAGTAGAAGTTAAAAAAAGAAATTAACCCTTTTACCAATATAAACTTTTTGATAAATACACTTGCCTAAATAACATTTTCTTAACTTCTTTAAGCTTAAGCATTAGTTTATGTGAATCAACCGTATTATGCAAGTAAAAAGTAATTACTTTACTATTACTCATTTCATTGCGATTGGAAAATACTCTTACATTCACGTTAAATACAATAACGTCATACGACGTTGTTACAGAAAATTGTAGCAAAAGTTATATTACTTAGCTCATACATACGGTAATGCTTTCGGATTTTAACTTTTTCCGGTTTTTCTCAAATATCTATGTTTAAGCGTTTTGTTGTAAAGTTTATTATTACCAAAAATAAATAACATTTTGCGTCAATTATGATTGATACTTTGTAATTAGGTAGAATGGTTTTGTAAAAAAAAATTTGATTCATTTAGTCTTCATAGTTGTAGACCATTGAATTTGTTTTGAAAAAAAAAATCAAAAAAGTCTAAGCAAGTAAATATTTCCCTAATAAATTTTTTGACCACTCCATAGTTAATGACTGTTCTATCTCTCTCAATTTTTTTTCACAATGTTATCATGATGTATGTCGCAGTGATCATTTTGTTATTTTTATGCAAGAACAAACATTATAGAAGATTTTGAGACATGTGCAGCATATGGTTTTAAAGAGTTTTTTAGGTGCTGCTTCTTTCGTAACCGGAATTAGGAAAACGCCGGGGTTTGACGTTTTTTCGCCATTTTATAGTAGGTTGTTTTTCTACGTCAGCACTGACTAACAGACAGGATTACCTAGTGTACTTTTGCCTGGCTTGTAAAACTAAAAAAATAATATAAAATCTTAAGCTTAAATGTCACTGAGTGACATTTACCACTCTGAAGATGCAAGCTGCAATGTCTTGCGAAACGTCAGTTTGTTTGGGTTCACGAACGACAATACGGCAAAGGCCAAGTTCTACTTCTTGTTTTGGCTCTCAAGAAGAGACTATGACCAAGCCTAAGTCTGGGTGTTTTACTACGACGCGGTCTAAGCCGAAAGTCGCTTATGATTTTAAAAAAATAATATTATCTCCATGACACGCTTTATTAACAATTTTTTTTAATAAAGTCAAAAAAAGTTCAAAATATTAAAAATTGCTGTTTTTTGAAGTTTTTTTTTCTAAACCTTTTTTGTTAAATTCCAAAGTATTATAAGTCAATCGACGCAAATTTAACGTTTTTCATAGATTTTATGATAAAAAGCTCAGTTTTAAAAGAATTTGAGAAAAAAAATCAGAAATGTTGAGGTTTTCTAAGCATCACGTTTTAAGTTTAATTTAAAAACTGACACATTGCGATTCTTTGTACCAAAGACCTAGTTAGGTAATTAAAATAGATTATTTTTAAAGGGCAGTTTATGCCTAATAAAACAAATAAAAATAAAAAAGTAATTTTATAACGTTAAAACTCAAAAAATTGCTTAATAATAATTTTGTGTTTATACAATTTATCGAGCATTTTTCTTAAATTTTTTTATCTTTGCAAAAAATTGTATAAATTAAAATAGTAATTTATTTTTATGCGCTTTTACTGTAGTTTCTGAAAACACAAAATTATTTTTTTAATTGTTAATAGAAAGTGTTTTAGTATTGAGATCAGTTTTGTTTAACTACGTAGTAAAAAAAAAATACATGAGATGAAAATTTTATGTAAAAAACTCTGAATGTAAATTTGACTTTTCTGAATGAGCACAATAATAACAATAAAAGTCATTCTTAAAATAAATAAATTTATTTAATCAAAAGTGTTTTTTTTTACAGTTTTATTATTATTTATACTTGTGTAAAACTTGAATAATTTTTTTACAAATATTTGAATAATGTATTTCATTAAATCACTGGATTTTCTAATAAAATTTGCAAAACAATAATTTTAGAATAATGCTTGTGAATACATTATAAACCTTTATTTTTTTTGAGTTAATGATAATTAAGTTATTAATTATGTGATTAACTCACAATAGATACTTAATGGTAATGGGTGAAATATTAATGCTCTATTAATCGTCAATTAGAGAAACTGTATTTTCTGACAAGCGATCAATTACTCTTTTAAATTTGGTAATTACTCTTGTGTACAACTGCTTGCAAATATTTGAAATTAACAATGCAATTTTCTCAAAAAAACCTAAATCTTTACCTTGAACAAGAATATTAGAATTACAATCATCGTTATTTACACGAACGTGTAAAAACGTTTAAAATATAATCATTTTGCAATAGTTTACTTTAGTTCAAAAATAACGGCAATACATTTTTTAAATTTTATATACATGTTATAAGAAAAGTTAATTATGCTAGCACATCTATATCTAATTCTTTAATTTTGTTTAGTAAGCAAATAAACTTAGTTGTGCCAAATGTAATCTTAGCAAAGTCTTTACTTAAGCCAGGTACATCAATCAATCATCAATCTTATTCAAGAAACTACAGTGAAATGAAAATAAACATTTAAAAAAACTGATGCAAATAAAGAAACAAGTAGGTACTTCTAAATTCTAATCAAATTAATAATGTTTGCTCCAAATGATGGTTTTTTGGCATGATTTCAAACGTTCGTTCTATGGACACAATAAGAAAAATTAAAAAATATGAATTTTAGACAATATATTGCAAAGATAATAATCATATGCATTAGAACGCAAGTTTAGGTTTTTATCAGCTACAAAAAAAAGCAATAAGTTTAGAAAATACTTATTTAAGTTTGGTACAAGCAATTTAACAGTAACTACTTTTATTTAAAAAAAATACATTGGTTTACAGTCATTTCCTAATTATATCAAAATAATCATTACAACTGAAAAAATATTGTCTTATTTAAAAAAACTAATACAAAATGCGGATAAACATTTATTTAAAAAATAAGTGCAAAAAGTACTTTTAGTTTTTAATCAAATTAATAACTTAAAATGTTTGGTTACAACTGAAGAGTCTTTTACGTAATTTACAAAGTTCTGTTACTGTGGATATAGTAAAATAATAATAAAAGAACAGGGTAAAGTAATGAAAGATAGGCCACTTTTTCAAAAACTTGAAATGCTTTATTTAAAACTAAAATAACTTGGATTAAACATGAATAGTCAGTAAGAAGTCATTCAAAATAAGCTTAAAAATATCATACAATACATAAAAAAAAGTTAATACAGAAAAAAATATTTCTCCTCCAGTATGGAGGACAGTCGGATCATCTAGAGAAAAGAGGAAAGATAGATCTTTGTAGCTTTTTTTAGATGTAACTTTCATGAAATCAATGAGAACATGCTTCTTCTCCTTTAATCGTGGTGATTCCCTTGTCTTTTTTGCGCACTACAAATTCATTCTCGATGTCACTAAAACATTTTTCTATTGATGAATTACTGAAGTTGTGGAGATCTTCATCACTGAAATCTAAAAAAGACTATTTACGAAGTTTTTTATTCAATCGTTTTTTTAGTCGTTTACTTTTGATTTTTTTTTGTTTTTTTATTCTGCTTGCTTGGTATATCCTTTTTTTTTCCCTTTATAAACTTGAGGGTTGCGACAACTCCCATTATCTTTTTTCCAGCATTTTGCATTGCTGTAGTGATACATCATCTGCTTTTCTAGGAGTTATTGTTTCTTGGAAAGTTGTTTTCTCTCATCATTTCCCGGGCATGCTTCTATAATATAAAGCGATCTTCGAAAAAGTCAGGTACTTGATCCTTTAATTTATTGATCTAAAATGCATGTTCTTGATTTGCGTGTGGGTTAAAAGTAAAATATCAGTTGATTGGAATGCTAAGACTGCATTATAACGGTTGCTGCTTTTTCAAATTTTTGGTAGGATAATGTGTCGTCTGGACTTGCAAACAAAATAAAATAATATCATTTTTCTCTAAAATTTCCAACATATCAATATTTGTAATATGGGGAGCGTGACCATCAACTTTCGTAACGCTTTTCCAGACGGTTGTTTTAAATAAAAATAATTTTTTAACCTACACAAAAATATCTCGGAATTTACATAGGCCAATTTTACTTCCATAGCGTTACATTCCTCCTTTTTATTTTTGTCTTTAAAAATGCAATAATGTGGCTAAAATAAATTTTCAGCATTGCAACAACAAAGAATAGTTATTGTTTTCCCTTATTCCGGTGGACTTATACAAGCAACTCGTTTTAATCTTTTTTGAGCAAATGCATACTTTTCCGGTACTGATGTTAAATCGAAGTTTAATTTTGTTCGTCATAAAAGTGTTTCCTGGTTTATTAAATAATAAATGATCGATTGAAAAAATTCTCTAGTTCTTTAAAATAGTTATAACAATTCCCATGGACATACCCCAAACTCGGGTAAGACTTGTGTTTTTTTCTTTTCTAACGATATCACTTCTTCTTCATAAGAGTGACTGCAACCATATGTAGCTAATTTTTGAAGAGAAATCAGACTACAATATTCAGCAATTTTGATGTTATGTTAGAATTTACCTTGATTGTTCTTAAACTTTGTAGCTTTTTTTAGCTGAACAGCTATATTGTAAAAAATCATTCTTTATCTATCTATCCACTTCTCTAATCGGTGCCAAACCACTTGCTTGTAACTTTTTTATATGATTAGCAAGCTTTGTTTCAGCGTCCACATTGCGTTTTTTTAATCTGGGCCAAGACAATTAGCTTTTACAGTTGATGATGCTAAATGTTTTAGCGGCCTCATTAACTTCCATACCTTCAACATTTTCTGCACTTATGGCAGACTTTAAATTATCCGCTGTCCATTCTCCTCTTGGAATGTTTTTTTACAAACACAATTATTTGACATGATTCTGAAAAAAATTGGTGCAATTTCTGGTTCATCTGTTCTCAGTTGTTGTCTCATCCAATCTACGTGTTTGTTTTCTTTTTTCTTTCTGGTTTTCACTCATTTGTTGACGTTTTGTACGTACGTTTCTTTCGCATGTTACTCGATCAACTCGTCTTTGGTGTATGAATTACAATTATTAGTAGACAACCTATATAATATCGTAATTAATAAATACATTTAAGTAAGAATTGATTAATTTTATATTGATTAAAAATAATTTTTGCTGTAGGTTTATGATTACTTAATTTTTTTAGAGGAGTAATTAAATTACAGAAAATAGTTAAGTTTTTTATTAAAACGAATTAACGTTTTGCACTACTAGTGCTTTTTCAAAATCAATGTTAACATTATACTTTCACGTGCATGTGCAGTAACTGAATAGGTTTTGAACTGTATAATCGTTTTATAAAATATGTTTTATAAAAATTATTACATGTTAAACACATGTACGGAAGTAAAAATTCCTTCCATTATTTTTAATTGCTAATTTTGATTTTGAAAAAGCACTGGTAGTGCGAAACGTTAATTCTGAACATGTTATAATAAAAAACTTAACCATTTGCTGTAATTTAATTACTCTTCCAAAAAAAATTCATTAATGTTATATATTTTTTTAATAGTGGCAATGCAATATTTAATATTTTATAGTTTTTTAAGGTTTAGTTCTGATAAGTTTGTAGTAAGTAAAAAATATACACGTTGACCTAGAAATTTCTTAAAAACAAGCTGTATAAATTTCATTAAGCTAGAGCGCTTACTGCTTAAGAGTTTTTCTTCTTTTAGACAAACAGACGGATTTCCTATTCTGTACATATTAATTTTACATTGTTTTATGTGAGCAAATTTTAAATAAACTTTCAAAAACTTTACTAAATTTAAAGTTTATCGAAAATATTTAATAAATTAGAAGTAACAAGCCTTTTTTAACAAATTGAACGTAAATTATTTATATTTTAATATTATTGTAGAGACGGTTTGGATTTAAAATGTCTTTTTATTAAGTTGTTTCGATTTTACTGTAATTATCAATTAAGTACGTTTGGTTGGTTTATGGACGAGAAAAATAGTTAAAAAAATTAGGATATTTTCTAAATAAAAACATCAAGTTCCTAAAAATTATGGTAATTGAAAACATCAATAATTCTTTTATAAAAATGGTGTCAGACGTGAGCTATATTAACAGCACGTTGTTTTTGGACTAGTTACTTCAAATCATAATTTACTAACAGTCGAACTAAAAATTCATTTAAAAAACACCAAAAAATTTAAAGCAAAACCAAAATTAAAAGAAAAAATGATACTCACAAGAATCTGCTGCATAAAAATGTTATTACAACAGATCAAAACATTAAAGTCGGTCGAAGTTTTAACGACTATCGTTATGCAATATGGCAAAAAATTGAATAAAATTGGTTGTAATTGGCAGAAATAATAATTATCATATTTGTCAAGATAACATAGTATCACCGAATATATATATATATACAATCCAGATCGGTCCTTCAAATCTTAATAAATAATCGCTGTACATGTTTTGCATTTTTGCAGCTCTTGCTGCGAGCACTAAACTTACTTGACCTTGAGCATACATACATTTACGACACGAGATATAAACACAAACACAATTCAAATTACTTTTGACTGAACCGTTGCGATAACTATATTATCGTCTTCAGAAACAATAATAAGTTTTTTGGTACATTTATTAGGTGTGGTTTTATCACGTACGTAAATTAATTTGCACGGTTCATACATTAAAATTAATAGCTACTAATTTCGTAGTTTTGAAAATCTGTTTAGTTGGAACACCTACACTGAGATCTGGTGCAGCAAAATTAAGCTCATGCCAATTTCCATACTTATACTAATATGAAGGAACTCGAATTTTGACTACTTAAGAAAATGTTTAATCCAAAGATAGAAAATTCGTTACTTTTTGAGCAGTTGAAACTCACAAAACTCAATACACGTGATTGGGAGTTTTTTTTTAAGAGTATTTAACTCATGGAGCTTTTACCTTAGTTTTAAGATAAACGTGTTGATAAGTAATACTAAAGCTAAGATCAATTCGCAATAAAAACGTAATGTAGATTGCGTCGAATAAAAACGCTACTACTACTACTACTACTACAATTTTCTCTCGACTTTTTTTTCAATTTTTTTTAAAAGATTCCTTTTCGTTTTAAATTTTATAATTGTATTGTATTTTGCACATATTTACATAGGCAAATGTAGAAACCAGAGGGCAATATTTTCAATTTTTTTATATTAAAAAAATCAATTAATTCTTGTTTCGTCAACTTACTCTCGACTTTGTTTTTTTCTAATTTAAAAAAAAATTATAATTTACTCAAAAATGAAGAGTTTTTTTCATTTTAAAAAATCAGTTAATTCTTGTTGCGTCAAACTACTCTCGATTTTGTTTTTTTAAATTTATTTTTAAAAGATTACTTGATTGCAATTATTTTAATTGTATCGCATTCTACACACAATTTGCATATTAGAACGCAGAAACTAGAAGGCAGTTTCTCTTTTTTCTTCTCTTTTTAAATTAAAAAAAATTTTTTTCTTGCGTCAATTTACTCTCGACTTTGTTTTTCAAATTTTTTTTTAAAAAGGTCATTTTTATGGCAAATTTTATAATTCGTTTGTATTCTACACACATTTTTACATAGGAAAACTTAAAAGTCAGAAAGTAGTATTTACCATTTTTGAAATTAAAAACTCAATTAATTGTTGTTGCGTCAATTTTTTCTCGAATTTTTTTTTAATTTTTGAAGCTCATTTTTATTGCAATTTTTATAAATTGCATAGCATTTTACACGCATTTTTACATAGAAAAACTCAAAAATGAAGACAGTCTTTTCTATTTTAAAATTTAAAATGCGTTGCGTCAAGTTACTCTCGATTTTGTTCTTTTTTTAAATTTTTTAATTATTGCAATTATTTTAACTGTATAGCATTCTGCACACAATTTACATATGGAAACGCAGAAATCAGAAGCCATTCTTCTCCATTTTTATGGCAATTTTTATAGTTTCATTGCATTCTACACACATTTTTACATAGAGAAACCCAAAAACTAGAAAGCGGTCCTCTACTTTTTTTTAAATTTTAAAGTAAAAAAAAGTAATTCTTATTGCGTCAATTTTTCTTTGACTTTCTTTTTCTCAATTTTTTTAAAAAAGATCGCTTTGTATTACAATTTTTATAATTGTATTGCATTCCACACACATTTTTACATAGGAATACTCAAAAATGAGAAGACAGTCTTTTTCATTTTCGAAATTAAAGCGTCAATTTACTTTCGACTTCTCAATTTTTTTTAAAGAGATTACTTTTTATTGCTATTCTTATAATTGCATCGCATTTTTACATAGGAAAACTTAAAAATCAAAAAGCAGTTTTTTCCATTCTTTTAAATTAAGAAGTCAATTAATTCCTGTTGCGTCAATTTTTTCTGGATTCTCTTATTTTAAAGTACTACCTTTTATTGCAATTTTTGTAATTGTCTCATTGTAGACATATTTTTACATAGTGAAACGCAAAATCAGAAGTCTTCTTCATTTTTTAAAATTAAAAAATCATTTAGTTCTTGTTTCATCAATTTACTCTCGACTTTGTTTGTCAAAAATTTTTTTCAAAAAATTACGTTTTGTTGCAATTTTTATAATTGCATCGTATTCTACACACTTTTTTATATAGGAAAACGCAAAACAGCAGAAGGCAGTTCTTTAAATTAAAAAATCAATATATTCTGGTTGCACAATTTTCTCAAGCATTTTTTTTCTCAAATTTTCCTAAAAAGACTGCTTTCTTGTAATTTTTATAACTGCATCGTATGTTACACACATTTTTACATAGATGAACGCAGAAACCAGAAAATAGTTTCCTACATTTTTTCAAATTAAATATTCAATTACTTCTCGTTGCGTTAATTTATTTTCTACTTTGTTTTGTTTTAAATGTTCTTCTAAAGATGACTTTTTATTGCAATTTTCATCATTGTATCGGATTCCGCACATATTTTTAGATAGGAAAACGCATTAATTAGAAGACAGTGTCCCACATTTTGCAAATTAAACAATGAATTAGTTTTCGTTGCGTCAATTCAATTCAAATTTTCTTAAAAAGATTAATTTTTATTGCAATTTTTATAAACGCATTGCGTTGTAGACACTTTTTTATATAGGGGAACGCAAAAACCAGATGGCGTCTCCTCTATTTTTATAAATTCAAAAATCAATTTACTCTTGATTGAATTGAATCTGGCGCTACAACACTATTTTCAAAATAGCCGAAGGTCACTCATTTTCCGGACTGGAATATCAAAGGTGCCGACAGAAGTGTCCTTTATGGTTGTTATTATGTGGTATAGGTTTTATTTATATTTTTATTACTTAGTTTAGATTTATAAACTATAAGTTACTTTATCAGTTCTATAAAACTCGATGATTTGTATTATAAGTAGCTCGGTCAAGTTAGCCTCCCACTTTTATTTTTTTTTAAAATACTCCAGTCTAATGAATTGTGCTCGTTTTGTGCTAAATTGTGCTAATATTATTTTTAATTGTTCCTAATTCTAAATTAATAAAAAAATTAAAACATATCTGGGGGCTAACTTGACGGCTAGCCCCACGTTTTTTTTTTTACTTTTTTACAACTTTGTTTGCTTATTTAATTGTGCTTGTTTTGTGCTCAATTGTGACGTTATTCTTTTTAATCGTGCTCAATTTTAAATTCTTAATAACATTTAAACACATCCGGGGGCTAACTTACCCATCAACCCCCGTCTTCTATTTAATTTTTTCACAATATTTTTTACTCATCTAAATGTGCTTGTTTTGTGTTCAATTGTGACGTTATTCTTTTTAATTGTGTTCAATTTTACATTGTTAATAAAATTTAAACCAATCCGAGGGCTAACTTAACTATCGGCCCTCCGTTTTCTATTCAATTTTTTCACAATATTTTTTGTTCGTTTAATTCTGCTCGTTTTATGTGAAATTAAGCTAATGTTAAATAAAAATAAGTTATTTTTTAAATTGACAAAAAATCGAGTTTTATTTACATGAAATTTTTAGGTAATAAACTTGTGCAATCTAATCAGTTTTAATAAATTCGCTATTTTATGGTTAAACTCAAAAATTTGTTATTTTGGTTTAGCAGTATCTTTGTAACCATCTTATAATAATAATTTAAAGAAATAAATAAAACTATACAAATATATACTATGTAGATAAGTCTAATTTGGTAAAAAAAATTAAAACCAACGTATGGAGTAACTTGACTACCTGTTACCGCAATTAGACGAGCAAAATATATTGTAAAAAAATTGAATAGAATACAGGGCTAAGTTAGATGATGGCTAAGTTAGCGCCAGGATTTGTTTAAATTTTATTAACAATTTAAAATTGAACACAATTAAAAAGAATAACGGCACAATTAAGCACAAAACAAGCACAATTAAATAAACAAACAAAATTGTAAAAAAGTGAAAAAAACGAAGGGCGGGGGGTTAGCGGTCAACTTAGCTCCGGGATTTGTTTTAATTTTTTTATTGATTTAGAGTTAAGAACAATTAAAAATAATATTAGCACAATTTAGCACAATTCATTAGACTGGAATATCAAAAATAAGACATTTGCCAACTGGGTTAGACTAATTTTTTTTATGTGTCATAATGTTTTATAGTAAGGACGTACGGTCTTCTTCCATCATTATTAGACATTTAAAAAAACAAAAAAACATGTCGGATAAGCTCCAGATTGGTAATTCAGCCGTTATTAGATTTACAAAAACAAACAATTACTAACCATTTTTTAAAAAAATTCTTATGCATGTTTTAAGATTGCAGTCTTGTAACATCAAATTCTAATCGTAATTATAATGTAAAAAAATATTGACATTTAGTAAAATTATTTTGAGACACTAATCTTACTCAAAAGTGTACAAACTACTAGAACTATCATCGATATTAGTATCATTAAAAACTAATATGAATTAAAAATAAGATTTTTTAGCAAGACCATTGTAGTTAGTAGAAAAATAAATAAGACAATTTTATATATATATTCAAAAAAACGTTTTTTATATAATTTTTCTAAGATCTGATAGCAAGAAATACTTTACGTACCTATATAATCGCGTCTTTTATTTATAAAAAAAACAAAGAAGCGAAATATTTTGATATTTACAAGCCCCAAGCAACACATTGGTATAAAAAACGTTTAAATGTACGCCTAATAGACGTTTATTAGACATTAAAACGTTTTTAAACGCGTTATTAACGTTTATTAGACGGACATTTAGACGTTTTTGTATCAATGTATTGTTTGGGAGGCTTTTATGATTATTCTTGATTATCTTCAAATGCAGTTAAAATAAAGTAATACAATATATATTTCATAAGAAAATTTGTCAACTTGCAGTTTTTACACATTTTAATTTTAGACGAAAAGCAAAGTCACGACTTAGCTGTCATCGTACTGATAATTGTTGAACTACATTTACAGATTTCGTGCAAAGTTTTTGGTCATGGTGTATGGTTGGTTGTATTTTTATAGTTTATTTACATATTTACAACTTTTGAAGTAAGTTTTAGACAAACGACACTTGCAATCGGTATAAATTATACAGTAAATTATAGCTTAAACATTGCCATTGGGCGTGCGGTGTAAGATTTTACTGCAGTTAAAAGAATTTCACAATAAATGATATGACATGATTTTTTACTATTTTCAAATTTTTCAGTTTATGCAATCTTAAAAAAGCATTCTAAGTTCTTATATACCGCACGCCCTTCTGTGATTTTTTTTCTACATTTTGATATAAAAAGCGTCTAGTTTCGTTCAATATTACGTTAGAAACCTACTCTACAGGAAATTTGGTGTTATTTTAGATGTAAATTGCCACATTAAAACCCCAACAATATGTAGGACGAGTTGAAAACGATAATGAAAAATACAAAAAAACAATTCAGAAATATAAAGACCACGCGAGCCGAATAAAGACCAATTACATGAGAAAAACTGAATGGCCGAAAAGACATAGAAGTTAATAAGAAAAAGGAAAGATAAAAGATGAGAGTAACCGACACTGTAAAGTAGCGGATATTATGTCGAAGACTAAATAAAAAAATTCATAAACAGTCCAAATCCGACAAGAACAAATATTTAAACAAAATATGTAAGAACACCAAGAAAAGAATGAAACTAAAAATTTCTTTAAAAAAATAAAACAAACCTGGGCAATCCAGAACGAAAATAGCATAAGTTTAGACAAGATTGATCAAATACTCAATCGATGGAAAAGATATTGCTCAAAATTATACAAGGATATAACTCCTTTCCATGAGGAAAAATCCAAAAACATACGATCAATGACTCTGGAACCTTTAATGCTTAAAGATAAAATTGAAAACGCCATTAAAATGTTACATAAATGACATAAATAGTGAAAAGTTAAAGACACTAAATAATGAGGGCGTGACGAACTTGTGCAACAAAGTATGGATTATAGGTATGTGGCCAACGGACTGAACCAAATCAACTATGATTACGATTCACAAAAATGGCTCAATTTAAAAATGCGAGAAGCAAAATAATTCTATATATCGTATTGCGTTGGATAAAAAACTATTTGGAATGGAAAATACTTGCTGAACAAGCAGGTTTTGGAAGAAGACAGAGAAACCGAGAACAAATAAACACTATGAGGCAGACAATTGAAAAATGTAGAGAGTTTAAAATACCAGTATATGTACTATATTTGTTACATAAACTACGTCAAGGCTTTCAGTCGTGTAATGTGGAAAGATCTATAGAATATCCTGCTTGAAATGAGACCCCCCGCCACATTGTCTTTTTTATCCAACAACTATGCGAATCAGAATCAGTTATAGTGAAAATAAATGACCGCACGACAAAATACAAATGGGATTCCGAGAAGGTTGGATATTATCTCTTTTGCTTTTCAACATTTATAGAGAACCCATAATTAAACGCAAGCTTTTATTAACACCTTTAAAACACAAAGCAAAAAACTAGAAATGGAACTAAATAAAAACAAAACAAAAATTATGATAATAAGAAGAGATAGTATACAACCAAAAAAAGGCGCATTTGGCTCAACTATAAGTAATACAAAAAATTGCATTGAAAATAAAAGACGAATCGCAATAACAAAAGCGACTATAAAAAACTTAAAAAAATAAAAAAAGAAGGTAACATAACAAAAATCACTAAAATTAGACTGATAAAAGCACTTGTGTATTCAATTGCCTTATATGCAGCCGAAACTTGGACATTAAGAAAAATTTATAAAATCAAAATATCTGTCTTTGAATTGTGGTGCTGAGGGTCTTATGAACAGAACATACAGCAAATGATTCTATAATACAAAAAATTAGTGAAGACACTAGACTATTAACTACTGTGCAAAGGAAAATACTGCAATTTTTTTACCATATATCACAAAGCACAGATAAAAACTTAGAAGAATTGATGGTGCAAGGAAAGATTGAAGGAAAACGATTAAGAGGCAGCTTACTAAAAATATGGCTGGATGAAATTGAAGGGTTAACGGGTGGCAAACTAGAAGAAAACACCAAGAATGCTCAAGACAATAAACATTGGAAAGAGATCGTACAAGCTACAAACTAAATACGTTACACACATCACGATTTTTGGAAACGACAATGTGTCTCATTTTAAAGCTTGCACAATGCCTAACAAAAACAATGCAATACATTGATATTATTTAACCACACGTCATACTGCACTTTAGAAGCAGTTAATTTCTTCCGGGCTAACCACATTCATGCTCTTACAATACCACCTCTTAGCAGCCACAACACAAAATTTTTTAGACATCAGAATGTAAAAAATAAATGCGTAATTATCCTGGTCGAGTGATAACAGTTTACCAAATTGCTCAAATTTTGACTTTAACTTATCTCAAAGCAGCTACTCCCGCATATTCCATACAAAATTCTTGGTATTGGGAATACACTCATTAAACCTTGACATTTATGAAGAAGATTTGTTAACAGTGCAGTGACAGAAAGGTTTTTGCCGAAAACTTGCGATGAACAAAATTTCCAACCTGTTCATGGCCCAGTACCAAACTTTGACTATGATAAAAACGTTTATCTGCCATGGCTGACGTTGATAATGCCTATAGGATTAATGAAGTAGTAGAGCAACTTGTGGGAGATTGAGAAGTCTACTCAGGAGAAAAAGATTACTGTTTCAGCTAGTAACGACAATGACCGGAAATTCATCACTGTCCTCATGCACAACAAATGAAGTATTGAGCAAATTGCAGAGTGAGAATACTTCATTTAAAAACCGTCAAAATATTTAGAAAGAAATGATGCGTACGTATAACAATTTTTTTTAATCCAAAACTAACTACTAAAAGAGCCGAAAAAAAGACGCGTGAAGAAGAAGAAGCGTGCCATGTTTTACTTCAAAAAATCTGATTAACATTTTTTAGAAACGTATAAATATTTTCTGTTTTCTTTACAATGAGAAACCAGCTCAATGTATAAAACTCTATAGTGTCTTTTGTTTTTTTATTTACAATTTTGAAAATTTTTAGTAACCGGTAGATTGAGTTCGTGTTTTCTTATACAATACCTTAGAAACCAGTTACTTCAGAGTAGTGTTTGGTAAACGCTTTTGATACTGACGTTCTTCGATTTGTTTATATCGTTGGTTAGTTTAGAAAGAATGAGTAATACAAAAGATTGCAATTTTTTTTCAGGACAATACCATTAAATTTGCTGAAAATCTTGTAAGCTTTGGATTTTGACGCAATCATTTAATTGACGCACAGAATCTTAAAGTACAAGATATACAGTAATGAAACTATGCATAGTTTTAAGAATTGTTTTCAATTATTAAATTTACATCCTTGCAGGTACTCAAAATTAAGCTTTTACTGTATATTACAGTTAATTTTTTATTATTAAATTAAACAAGAGATTATATTAAACTTGAACATAAATGAATCGTTATTAGTACAAAAAAAATTACGGTTACTTGCAAAAAAAAACATAAAAGAATCAAAGCCAATCTTTACACATAAAAAGAAGTAGAAACAATTACGTTAAGTACAATCAGTAAAAATGCAGGACATGCAAGTATCTTGTCACGTGCAAGACAGCAGCTTTTGTAGTTAAGAAAATTGAAAACGCAATTACTAACAAGAACAAACAAGAATCGTTTTGTATTACATAAAGGATGTTAAACAAAGACAGAAACTTGTTACCCAAAGGGCGACAGAAGTTTCGAGGTAGAAAAGGGAATAATTGAGTTATAGTCTCGCCTTCCGTTGCTTGTGATATCTTAAGGGAGGATGGCAGACGTTTAGAAAACCCTAACGTGAAGGATCGAAAAAAAATTAGAACAACTTAATTTTTTGTGCTGATGAAGTGTAGTTACAACGTAAAAATAATTCTATAAATAAGTTTTAATTGACTTTAATTAATACAAAACATTTATAGCAACCGAATGAAATAGTTTAAACAAAACGGTGTCTATTATTCACAAAAACACGTTTATAAGTTTTTACTCAGATTTGAGTACGTCAATTAATTGTTGTACAACTAAATAAATCTTTAATTAAAAAAAAAGATTAGTTATCTGAATTGATAAAACATAATGAAGTAAATATGCTTAATAATCTTTGTTTAATCCTAACCCTGGATAAGAATATGCAGATGTTAAGGCTTCACATAGTAGGCCATCATCACAACTTTATCCCTGCTATTTCACTAATGCATTCTCTCTGTGAGAAAGGATTTCACCTTAACACTTGCTTAGCAGGCTCTTTACTCAATGTAAAAGCTCATCATTCGGCAATTTTCGTAAATGCAAAATTAGCTTTAGAGTTAAAAAGCGACGGAGATCGTAGCCCACAAAGATTCAAACGTAATAATTGAAATAAAATTGGCGTCGTCTCTGAAACGAGTGAAAAAAGAAATCTTCGATTTGTAAAATTTCCGAACTAACGACGATTTCGAATCTCGGCATTCTACAAGATGGTAACCCTTTAATGCCGTACTGGCATTAGTCTTGCTCCGTTTTAAAGGGGTTGAATAATCACCAGCCCAACACCTCAGCTTAACCCTTGCAAGATAAATGTCATTCCGCCCCTCATTACTCCGGCAATCAACTTACGGAATCTATCTGAGAACGAAGCTAAAAATCCCTGGCATTGTTAACACGGCTCAGCCCGGATGCCCGCTTTAACGAAGTTTTTCCTTCGAGGGATTTTAAACGAAGTTTTTCAGTTGTAAAGGGATGTTTTTTACGCCCTAGGCTTATCTTTAAGGGCTACTTTAATTGTGAGAGAATCCTCTAAATTTTCCTTTCACCCTTACGCGTTCTTCGGATTCCTTAAATTGCCCTATTTACCTTCTACTTAGATTATCGTGTTCTTTATTTTAGAATTAGTGCAGCTCATTTACTCATATTATTAATGTAATAATTTATTAATAAAAACGATAAGTTGGACGAGATCTGAAGTAAAATTAATTTGAACTTTGACTTAAAAATCAATAAGAGAACAAACAAAACATTACACAGAAGGAAGGAGCATAAAACATGCCAGAGTTTAAACGCAAAGCGACCCGATATTGTAACCTAAAGCAAAGTACATGATATTATAGTGGCTCTGTAAAATCTTCAAGGATAATAGCAGTCATGATGACTTATAAGCGGAAGGGTTGACTCCAAGACGTGCTATTGGTTGGGTGGGGCACCCTCAAACCCGATTGGCGCGCCGCAAGGACCTGCTGTTAACCTTTACTACCAAGATCTATACCGAGATGTGTTGCGCTCACAGGATCCTAGTTCCCAAGTTATTGTTTGCAGGAAATATAGGATTATGGAGCTTATTATTGAGTCCTTAGGCAGGATGTTATTATGCCTGTAGGAACTTAGTCGTTGTTTCCCATAAGAGGATAATACTCTACTTACTAAATTGTTTCGTCTTAGAAATTGTTGCGGAATTAATATAAAAATTAATAAAAGCTAAAAGAAAAGAATCTTTGTAGCTTTTTAATACTTTTTTTTTAATACAATTTTCTTATATTAACTTAGTAATAAAGCGTAATCTTATTGGCATGCCGCGACGGTTCATAAACTTTAAAAAAGAATAGTTAGAGCGCGACAATAAAAGTTCAATTTGACGTCGTACGCTTTTCTATCAAGTTCACGTTACTTATTGATTTCAGGGTTAGCTCATCACTTGGCTGGTCTTCCTGGTCCACCGCCGGATTGGGTTACACTTACCGGAAGACATCAATATGCACCTACACCTTTTTTACCTCATCACCACCCACACTTTCAACATCATATGTTTGCAGCTTTAGATAACCGTCCGTTAAATACGTCGCCGAGAATAGCTCGTGGTGAGTCAGCTACTATTTACTAAATTAAGTCTTTTTTTTAAATAATTTACTGATATATTGAAACTTTTTTTTCAGAACCAACGCCACCCTCGCTAGGTCCAATCAGCATTAACTGTCAAAATAATTTAAACGCATCGCCCAAAGACTCGCCAACTCAAATAGGTCTACTGACGACAGCTAAAGCACCGTTATCGCCTCAAGAAGACGACATATCAGTAACGGCATCGCCAACGCCTTCGCCGCAACCACCACCCGCTTTTCCCGGAGTGCCACCAAACACTTCGCTTCAAAATAATAATTTGTTTAACAACGCACTAGCAGCCAGTCTGTTTTTAAACGCGCCTCTTTTACCGCCGCCTGGTCAATGGTTATATTCCCAATTATATCCACCTGACTGGTCTTGGATACATTTACGACACCCGTCGCTACTTCCGAACACAAATTCATCTCCCAAAGATATAAAATCAGCAAATAGTGATAATGTACTAACGCGCAACGAATTTACCGATGTGGATAGCAATAAACAGGATGATAGTTGTGAGGAAGATACGAGAAGAGTTTCAAAAGATGAGGGCATAAATTTAACTGTAGCCAGAGGTAGGAAAGCTGCAATTACGTTGATTCGACAAAGAAATGAAAACTCGGACGAAAGAGATTCGGTAAAAAATTCGCGTAGCTCAAGACATTCGGATGTTTGGCGACCTTACTAATATTTTCAAAAATAAATTGCCGTGATAATGAAGTGTATGTAAATCGGTGTAAGATGTAGAGATTTTACGTGTAAATCTAAATAAAAAAGAGATAATGTTGAGACATTGTATTTTTATCTTTTTGTCATCGTCGCATCTAAGTTATGAACAGTGGCGAATCTTCCTCCCCGGTTTATAGACGCTAACGATCTAAACCTTCTTTGTTATTCACTGTTTAAATTTAAATCGTCAACTACACCCTGTGTATTATAAGTACAATGAAGAATTAATTCTTAATATTAATTATAAGTAGAAAAACTATGGCTGTTTATAATTTTTAATGTAATAGTTATAGAGAACCTCTGTTAAAATAAAATTGATATAATAATTTCGTTATTTATTTAAATATTATATTATTAATTTGTTAAACTAATTTTAAAATTTCTTTACTTAACTTTACTAAATCAATATTATTCAAAACTAAATCAAATTTAAAAAATAATGAAACATGCATTGAACACTAAAATTAACAAAATAAAATTACTGCAAATCCTATTGAATTTTTTTATGTGAAACATTTTTTTATGATTTCTTTTTAAACATAACTCGTTGTTTAAAATATTTACGTTGTTAAAATCAAAAACGTGTTTTGTGTCTAAAGAATGAAATCAACGATATTAAGATACTTTTGTTTTAAAATATGGCAAAGTCTGGCCAACATATTCTAACGCGCATTCATATCATGGAAGAAAATATACAAAGTTGCTACTAACGGTACCGTTAATAAACTACAAAAAAAATAGTCAAAAATTAAAAGTGTCTTTTCCAGAAAGGCAGAAAGCGCTAAAAATAATTTCTTTCTATATAAAGTGAGATGCATGAACTTGGTTTCATAAGCTAAATTTAGTTTAATGCCATAATAACATGGACTATTCTATGTGCAGTTCACGACGCTGTTCTAAGAAATGCCGAAGTTAAGACTTTTTAGACCCTAGGTCAAATTTTAAATGCAGCCCCCACCCGCCACCCTATCTTTAAATTTGATAGAAAAGGTTCTTAACTTCTTTGATCCAATTTTGTAATAAAATTAAGAAAACTAATGTTCTTTATATTATATTATTAAGTTGTTAAAAAAGTATTATTTAAAAACAGTTTCTTTCAAAAATTGTAATTTTTTTTATCCTAAAAAGATCAAAGTCAGTAATATTATTTTCTACAATAAATACTGACGGAAGCATTATCGAATCTGAGAAGAAACCTAAAATATTCTACTACAGGTTGATAATTTTGAACTGTTTGTCGCAAAACTCATAGATGCCTACTAAGGTATTTTTATGACATACTTTTTCCAAAAAGCACAGTGTTGTGTGTCAGGAGAAAATATCTTTTTGAGCTTGAACTGCAATTAGCGTCACCTCACATGAAACGAAGATTGACTAAGGCACTTACAAATACACTAAAAGTTGCAATTTACAGAAAATTAGTAGCAAGCAAAAAAAAACAAAATGATGTTGCCTTAAGATTTTAGAAACTTGCTGTGTCTTTTGTAAACGATCTGCTAAAATGTATTCAAAATGCGTATTGTTTCAATACCGTTTGTTTAAATTAAAGTATCGGGAAGATTTGATACTTAAGAGGTGTATATTAGCAAAACAAACTAATTGTCTTAGCAAAACTCACAAGTGAAAATATTAGTTTCACATCCCGAACAGTAGATATGGCACCACTCTGCAGAAAAAAAAGCATGAAAAGAAACTGTGTAATACAAATAACTAGCACTATCTTCCTGCGATATGTCTTAGCTAAGGTCCTCCATGTCATCGTCTTCAGAAAAATTGTCTTTGGAACTAACGGATTTTGATTCTGAAGAAAAATCTTAAATGATCGCCTTCTTCTTTGAAGCATTTGTTTGACGTAGATTTAGGTCATTACAGGATGGTTGATTCAGATCGCAATTTTTAAATGAAGAAGTTATAATTGCAGCTTTTCCAGGCGATCTTTTTCTGCAAGGCCTTTTCATTTTTTTAAAGGTTGGCACCGATGAAATATTCTCGTATCTCTTGTTTTTTTACTATTGTCGACAACTACTGTAACTCTTTTTTCTTCAATATTTTCTATTCCAGTTTTTTTTAAACCGCAAACCCAATTGCACCAGATTCAAATCTGACTGCTTTTTGATTTGATTTAAAATAACCTTTACTCCTAACTACAATAGGCTTCCAATTAACGTTTCATCCAATGATTGCATGTGGCGAGGAGGCAAACACACAAAATTCTGCTTTGCCAAAGTTATCATTTCCAAATTGCTTCTAACACTAGCAACACAAAGTCTTTTTTTTTCCAATAAAATGTAAAAACCACTGAATAAAAATGTGGGTTTAAATTCACCCGCAAGAGTGACAAACAATTTTTGAGCCAGGAGGCCATTGGCATTTTTTTTTGAAGAAGAAGAATAGAAGTAGTGGAACAAAACTTCCTCTTGCAGTTATACACAAGACTGCTGTTACTAAAGAATCTTTTTTTGTAGAAGTTAAAGCTTCTATCTACCTGCTTTGTTCTTCTAAGCGTATTGGACTTTGAACTAAACAATAGATACGCCAGTCTCATCCACATTAAATACTCTATCAGCTCGGTGTTTTTCAAATACTGCTTGCACAATATTAAAAAAGTGGGACATTTTAGTTTTCATTAAAGTTTTAGAACAGTTATTAAATTAGTTTAGAAACTTTAGAAAGTAGTTTTCCTATTTTCGTAAATATTTTCGTTTCTTAAAATTATTTATTTCTTGTTATGTAGACGTTTATAGGTTTATAGTTACGGTCTAGTGGTAAATTCGGCACTGGCTCTAAAAAACTGCTAAGTGTATGATACGTATGTCAATGTTCCCTGCTCTGATTCACTGGAAAACGTCTGTCTTTTAGGTATGATAGTAATAGAATCGGTGGCGGCTGGTTCATAATAGCTCTAGAGACGTCCATTAAAACAAAGAAACGGTACAAATTATTATGAATTAAAATATTTAAACATATTCATAGGATATATATATCTACTTTTCGTCTCTCTAAAATATTAATTTAATGTGGTTGTTGTTCAAAACAACGTAAATAAAAAAAGTGTTTTTTTATGTTTTTATGTAGCATAGCATTGTAACATGACGTCGCGGTCTCCACTAAAAGGTTGTCATATGCAGATTTAAAATGCAAACAGGAACGGTTTTAGTCCGCGGTTCAGTAAGTGATTGGTTGGTAGAACGTGTACGACGTGTTCTAAGTGAAACGATATATTTATTGTACGTAATTTTCAAAATTGTGTAAAATTTATATTTTTAAATAAATTTGTAAAACAGTCGTTAAAAGCAAAGGTTGAAATAAAATATCTCGGAAAGCTTACTCCAAATTTGAAACTAAATCAAGCAGATAAAACTGCGATACGTAATTTTACATGGAATTTTTTTAGTGAAATTTATAATAAAACTAATTTTAACAAAAGAAAAAGAATTAACTTGATTGAACGAAAAAGCAAAAAATAATTTAATTTAGTTACAACTAAACGATAAAATTTTTATTTACATAAAATTACTTTTTAAAGTCAATCCATGTATGACATTGACGTAAAGAAAAATTCCGTCGTTTAATTGTAAATAAATTAAATCATTATTCTTTTTGTTTGTTAAAATAATGTATTTTTTAGCCATGTTAACAATACCGCTATTGTTAACATGACTAAAAAGAGAGAAATAAAATTCACTAAAAATCTTAAAAATGCACATCGTTTAAGAGAATTCCATGCCGATGTATATTTGGTAGTTTGATCATTTCCTCATGAATCCCATCATCAGAATTTGACCAAATTAAAGTGGGGCCACTACTACGGTACCATCTTTTTAATAAAAAATAATAATCAAAATCGGTCAGCGTCGCAAAGAATGATCGCTGAACATAGCATACATTAAAAAAATAATTCAACGAATTGAGAACCGCCTCCTTTTTTTGAAGTCGGTTGAAGAATAAGTGACTATGTGAATGTTCCTATATTTATTTTTCTATTTGTCATAATAATATTTGCAAACGCTCGCATTCCGTACAAGCACTTTAAAAAATTTAGCGAACCTTAAGCCTGACCTCATGAGCCGACACTGAATAAAAATAAGAAAAAAACTTTTTTAGGTTAAGTTGTTAACCGTTGTTTTTTATAAAAAAACTTAAAATATCTTAAAAAAAGCTGTCGAGCATTTAGACCTTTATTAATTTGGTTAACTAGTCTGTGTACTAGCACTATAGTTCCGTGTTTTGGGCGGAGGCCAACCTGAGGATTCGGAATTTTTATTCTAGCTTTTTCCTGTTTAAGAATCATGATAATTTTGTTAATCTAACCAAATAAAATGGCTTAGTTTTTTTTAAATGCATTTTTATATGTCTTATTGTTAGACAAAGAAAGTAATTTTTTTTCTTATCCAAGACATGTAAATTAACGGTTAATATCATTATAAATAGATTTCATGACAGATCAAAGCAGGTTCTTGTTTTACATCTCTTAGTGTCTATTTTTTGGTAATGTAAAACTTTATGGCACCAGAAAGAACTGTTTCTATCTATAGACCAATACGTTGGTGTGCTAGTAGATATATGTAACAAATTATTTGTTTTCATTGCTTTAATACATTTTGTGTCATTTATATCTTATTTCATGTTGGATATTTTGCGTTGTAATCAATTCCCACAAGATTATGTATTTGGTATAGTATAACAGTATTTAGAAACTTACACATAATATTTATTTGTTTGTCAATTTTTTTTCTAGCGGAAGTAACGCTCACGTCAAAGCTCACGTAGTTTTAATTAATTAAAAACAGTAACTAAGCATTTTTTATTTATATTTCTGTCGTTTAAATTGATTTAAGGTATTCTAACTTTTAACTTTGTTGTGACTATCCACGTGTTTATAAAGCGTTATTTTAAAAAAAAAATAATGTTCAATTAATTTAAGTGAAGTGAGAGTAATACGAGTAAACGAATTTTACATAGAATATAAAACATCATTACTATAAAACAAAACAGTGTTCAGTTAATTTGTTACATTGATTTTCTCATAACTTGATGGCAACCGACTAACTCAGTATAATTCGGTGAGTAGATCGTAGGTTTCAGTGCGCTAATCATAAAGCTAGTTAAAAAAGCGCCAAAACGGTCGGGATTAGTAATGAACCGTTTAAATCTATCAAATACTGAAATAGAAACATGACAAAACACTGGTTATAAGAACAAATATATTTATTTTTAAAACGAAAGAAAAAGATGTTAAAATTGTAAGCCAGGCAGAATTATATATATATAGTAACAATAAATGGTTCCGCAAATATCATAGTTATAGCGTTGATACAAATCCTGGAGAGTAAGCAACATTCCACACATACAATAATCGTAGTACAGTATAACAAAATCAGATCATTTATAATCAAAGTTAAACGTTGATTTAACTAGTAAATTTGCAACCAGAAGCAAATTGCATTTAGCGTAAATTGAAACCATACAAACAAAAATCTGCGTGCGATAGTTGTGATAATATTTATATCTTAGTCGCACGTATTTTACTTTCGACAAATACACAAATTAACAGCAAGAAAAAAAGTATTCATAATTAACCAAGACATGCGAATAGCTATCATCTCCTAAAACTGGCTAGAATTTTCATTCCGTTTACAATAATTTTTAGAAAATTGTATACAACACCGAGGGTAAATCCGGAGCCAGAAAAAAAAGTGTAGTATTTAACAAGAAACTATAGAGCTGATAGTGTCTTGGAATGACGTTCTCACAAGATTAAATAAAACGAGTAAATTTTTACAGAAATTATTGGCGAAAGTGTATTGGAAATCTACATAAACATAGACTTATGTAAAAACTTAAGTTTTCTGTCGGTTTAGGTTTTGTGTTAAAACTTTCATTGATACTGTGAACTAAATACTACCAAAGTTCTAAGAAACCAATAAAGTTATAGGCATGTATTTGATTTATTTAGATTTATAAGTGCGGAAACTAGTGAAGTGTACTCAATGAACAACTCTACAGGTTTTGCTAAAGAAATTGTACATTTTTAAAATATATGAACTGCTAAGAAAAACTAGTCAGTTTTTGAGTATTAAAAGATAATAGTAAAAAACAAGGTGGTAAAAATTCTTCTTAACGTGTCCATTGTATTGAAAATACTTTCCTCCATGTCAATTCCTAATTGTGAAGCTGAAAAAAGCTTCAAGTTCTCCTTGACCAAGGGACACACAAGAGAGGACCAGCGCTTACTTCTTCTCTCGTAGAACAACCGATTTTTCTCAGATAAAGAATAAGAAAAAATATTCTAAAATAAAACTGGTTCATAACCATTTACTAATAGTAGACTTCTAAGTTGATGTAGCCCTGAGTCGGCCTCAAACACACTTAATCCGAGCCTATCTGTACCGTAATGCACACATTTTAAGCCAAATCAAAAAAGTGTTTTGGCATAAATGTATTGTTATGTTAAAAATGTGTTGGTGTGGTTTTCGTACTGTGTGAATTTTGTTTCGAAAGTTTTTTTTTACATACACAACGTCATCTGTCCTTGCCACATATCTGCCTACATTTTTCCATCGACTACTTCCATTTTGCGTAGCACGTAAGTGAGGTGCGTATTTTAGTGTAAAGCCGGTGAGTTTCTCCATTCTTAAATATCTTAAATCATCCGCTCTGATTTTGAATACTAAACGACGGTTTATGATGCGTTTATTTTGAGGAATTCATCGGGGTAAGAATGCATTGTCATTTTATGACGCAATTTGATTTTATGACTTTATCATTAACAACTTTGACTACCGACGCGTATTCTATTAATGCTGCAATATTAACACCTGTTCTCTCATACTGGAGAATTCCTATAATGACGATACTATAAACGAAGTATTAAAAATCGTGCTGGATGGGCATTCGACCGTTGTTACTTCTATCAGCGATAGTGCTAAGTCAGATATAATTTTATAGTATAACCAAACGAAAAATGGAGTAGATCTCATGGATTAGATGGTAACAAGATATACTTGCAAGAGACAAACTGAACGTTGGCTAATAACATTTTTTTCAACATTGTTGATGTATCAGCTATGAACGCTTTTATAACTTTTTTCAAAAAACATTCAAATTGCATTCAAAGGATAACCCACAAACGGAGATCAATCTTAAAAGATTTGGTCAAAGAGCTGGTGTTACCGCATATGCCGAAAAAGTGTACAAACCCTAAACTACAAAAAGTGTTTTAGAAGCCATAAAGGATTTTATTGACTTTTCTAGCACGTTCAGGGTTCAAAAAGTGTCTCACGTCAAGAGAAATAAATGTTCATAGAATCCAATCAGTATTGTGAGGCATGCAAAAGTAGCATTTGTAATAATCATAGTGTTAGAGTAAGCGGCAACTGTTAGACTAAAACTAATTTTTGGTTCATACTGTTTCTTCAATTCGTTTTAAATATTTTTTGTAAAACTAAATCAATTAACAACTTTATGGTAAATACATATGTTTTAGCGACAGAAGTTAGAAGAAGTAGAATGAGTAGAAAAGCAAAGAAACATAGATAGATGGAATTGTACAGAAACTAACAACAAATATGAAGGAAACCACGAAAAAGAAAACGAATAAACGCAAAAAACGAGAGAAAAGAATAAATGGTGAGATAAAGAGTCTAACGAATCAAAAAGGCGGACACAAAAAACATTGAGTAAATAGAGAAACGGGAAAACAGAAAAGGCGCAATACAAGAAAATGTTAAGAATGTACAAGGAAACAAACAAACAAAAAAAAAGTAAAAGAATAAAAGAAGAGCAATAAAGGGGGATTGCCAAGAAGAGTGACATTTGAAAGTACCTAGATAAAAGAAAGAAAAAAAAAGGAAGAAGAAATCACAATCTAATACTAATAAAAGAACGGAGAAAAAAAACGGAAAAAACAAAATAAAGAGAAAAAGACTAAAAGTAGAGGAAATAAAGAAAGAAGTAGTAAAAGCTATAGAAACATTGAAGAAATGAAAACCGACACGGGAGAATGGAATGCGGAGTAAAAAATGGATCTATGGAGGGAAAATCATAAAACAAAGAAAGAGGGGATAATAATCTCAATCCAAAAGAAGGGAAGCAGGAAATAAAGGAAAGTTAGAAAGGAGTAAGTGTGTTAGACACAGCATACAAAATCTATGTTGTGGTGCTAGAAGCAAAATTAAAAAAGAAAACAGAAAAAAAAACAAATATTACGAGATGGACAAGCCGGGTGGGAAGAAGGGAGATGAATAACGTATACATACTAAAACACTTAACAGATCAAGAATTAGAAAAGAAGGATAGAAAGACGTACGCGATTTTTAGCGATCTAAAAGCCGCATTCGACAATATAAACAGAAAGAAGCTTTGGGAGTATATGAGAAAGCTTAAGATAAGTGGGACGTTAAAGCAAAAAATAGAAGAAATATACGAGGAAACAGTAAACAGAGTGAGATCAAATAGAGAGTCAAGTGGAAAATTTTGGATAAATAGAGGACTGAGACAAGGAGCCCATTAAGTCCAAGCCTAATCATAACCTACATAGAAGATTTGGAAGAATCAATGGGATAACAACAATCACGAATAATAGTAGTGGAAAAGATAAACGTATGAACACTGGCATATGTTATATTAATAGTGTTTTGGTATAATGTTTGTACCGTATAAAATTTATAACCAAAACGCTCATTTTTCGCTGCATTGGGAGTGATTGTTGTCAATTCGTTAATGTTTGATATCGAATTATTAATGGAAAAAAACTTACTTTTCCGGTATACGTTTCGTACATGTTTCATTGATTCATATTTTTGCGATTTACTTTAACTTTCCCGTATTGTCATTAGTGGTTTTTGAATACCCACACGTTATTCCATTAATGTGTAGATACTAAAACCCGTTTTGTTTATTGGGAAAATTTCTATGATGACGTCACCCCACGTTGAATAAAGATATCAAAACCTTCGCTAAATTAATACAATACTAACCGTAATAACATAATTAATTTGGGGGAAACTCAGCGCATTTGATGTTTTCATTAATTGTATGAACCGAAGAAAATTTACTTGTGATAACACTGTATGTACATGTTTGTTTATTTCAGCGAGTTAAAAAAATTCTGGGAAGGTGCTACTAAGTAGTTGCATTTTTTCTTTAAAATTAAATTATATTATATTATATTATTATATATCTTACTTTAATTGTTTTTATCTACGTTGTCAGTTTTCACAATTATTTTTTTTTGTGTGTAACATATTATTAGATGGTGCGCTCTGGTTTTCTGAATCACCGAAATTTGCTTATTTGTGTTATAATTTACAGATGTAAATTTATTCTTTTGGAATGTAAAAGTTAGGCCGACAAGTTTAATAAGTTAAAATAAATATACTCGTTGTTACAACCTGTGTTTTACTATTTGTTCTCTTTTAGCTTTGGATAAATTTAAACGATATTTCCCATCCTAATCTTCCACCGTTTTAGCATCTTTTTAAAATGCTGTATAGTTAGCGCAACAAAATCTACGATCCAATCACCGAATTAAATTGAGTTAGTTAGAGTTACGAGAAAATTTTCGTAACACATATGTGAACGACGTAATGATAATGACCAAGGAGGAAAATGAATTAAGGAAATGTTTTTTTGACGTTAATTTTCAGATCTTTTCTTTTCAAGTATCTCTCCAGTGTTTTTAACATTTCCTTGGGGCACACTGTCATACGCTTTTTGGTAGTCGATGTATGCGAAATATAATGATCTTTGTTTAAGTTTGGCTTGATATGTTACTTTTGCATCAATTATTAATTGCTCTTTACATTCTCAAGCTGCCTTACAGCAGTCTTTTTGTTCTTCGTATATTATATTATCGTTTTGTGCATGAGTCATTAGTTTTTGTGTGATAACTGCAGTTAGCACTTTATATATTGTTAGTAGGCATGTTATAGGAGTGTGTGGTATAGTGTGGGGGTGGTTGATGTAACTGTTAAATAGTTTAGTTATCAGTAGATGTGATGAGGTAAATTTCTTCAATCAGAAATTTGCTATTTTATTGTTTCCTGGGGCTTTCCAGTTGTGTGTAGAGTTAATTGCTTATGTGACTTCGTGGTGTGAGATTATTATTTCAGGCATTGGTTCTTTTGTGTTATAGTTGTCTGTTTCAGTTTGTATCCATTGTGCTTGTTCGTTATGTTGTTTTTGGTTCGAGTATATATTATTATTATTATTATCATGACGTTTGCCATTCAATTTTATAGTTTGATATAATGTTGTAACTGATGATGACAATTTAAATAGTTGAAACTAGTTTTATAATAAAATATAACTGTGGAGTTACTTTAAGAAAATATCATATTCTATTACAATTTTTCAACTTAGACATGTGGATTACTTTAACTATATTACGGAAGCACGTCTTGGGCGTTAACCACTTGATCGTCCAGCGACTGTTTTAAATTTTTATTATTTATTTATTGTTACATGTATCGCGGTCATTGGTTTTGCAACCGACGAACGCTTATTATCGCTACAAACTCAGTAGTTTCCGCTAGAATGCGGACTTATTTTTATTAACTAAAACCTAACCAATCAAGGGCTATGTTTTAAAGACGTATCCAACCGTTCAATTTTTTGAAGAGAAAACACTCATGGCAAACTCTAACTAAACGTCACTTTAGATTTGTTGATCAGCTTATATATAAAAATTTGCTGCTTTCAACAAGATGGGTAAACCGCACACAAAGTTTATAATACAACTCCTATTTCCAACAATTTCATAGAATCCATTAATCAATTCTGAATGATGACTAGCCTCCTAATATACGGCTGTAATATGAAATTGACATAATCAAAACTACTCAAAAATCGAAAGCACTAAAATTAACTTTTGTTCTAAAAAATTCTAATCTTGAATGTAATAATAGACTGTAATTATCGGTGGCAACATTTTAAACACAGCTTGTTGTGTTTAAAATAGTTTATAATTTGAAACCTCTCATTAATGTATAAATTAACTAGATTAAACAATAATTCTGCCAAAAGAAAAATTAACTAAGATACAACAAAAACCATTATAGAAACCATAAAAATCTGCTAATTACAACCAAAAATTAAAATAACACAAAAAGCCGAAAAGCAACGGCACACGGGATGGAAAACTAATCACTTTGGACTACTTTATGATGACGTTGGTGAAATCAGGTCAGAAAAAAGTCGAAAACACCATCATTTAAAATTAGTTAATAACCTGTAAAAGGTCGTTACTTTTTATTGTTATTGTTATTTCTTCTTCGTCGTTTTATGTGGTGTAATTGTAGGTTGTTTAAACCACGCTCGCTTTATGTACATTTTTTAAGATTTTTTATTAATATTTTTTAATTACCGCGATTTTTTTAAACGATGAACGTTTGTTTATTAGTGCTCTCACACTGAGAGAAAAACGATTGTTTACTATGTAAAATTGTCAAACAATCGTAAAATTATACAAACTTCAACAAACACTTAGAAACTAATGGTCTACAACCTACATCATTAGAACACAGATGGAACATTATAGAATGAATAGCACGACTAGTAGGACATCTAAAGAACACATTCATGTGAGAATGTAATTTGCTTAGTTCGCCAGCATTCATTTGTTCAAATTACGCAGCGGCGACCATTTGAAAAACGTTGCCCTTTTGAAACATGTTCGAATATTTCTCGTAAATATACGGTAAAAGTTTATTTGGTCTACTACGTAACTGTAACGTCATGTAAGCTAGATCGGAGAGACCCCAAACTCAGAATTAATGATGGCTTTTATTGAAACTTCAATTTCTTGATTAGCCCCACTCCCCATATCCCGTCCTTTGCAGTGAATTATTTCAACAATTTATTTTAACTACGTTCCAAATTCTGGATTAAACGCAGCTACAAAAATTTGTGCTAGGCCCCTTTTCGAAGCCGCACACTTTTAATAAACGACCGAAAACCGTTCGTTCAATAATATATTCAAACTTTCATTATTTTAGACAGAAACATAAAGTTGGACGCATGTAAAAACAAAGAGACAATACTACTTTTACTTTCTGTAAAAACGCAAGCGAATTTTTAAGACCCCTTTTTAATCGACAGTCGCGGCATTAAGAGAAAATAACAATTATTTTAAGTGTCGCGGGTCTTTAGGGACGTATTTAAATTCTTTGTCTATAAAAGAAAGGGTTGTGATTGAATGAACTGAAAATTGGATATAAAAACGATTTACTGTATTCGGGGTGCGATTTAAGTAGTTCCTAAAAATCTAAAGCATTCGCGATAATTTGGTACAATGAGGTGAAAAAAAATTAGCTGAATTACAAGTGTTTTTTTTTTTGGTAAAAGTAAAAAATTAAAACGTGAACTTTTTCCTTTTTAATTAAAAGTAGCTGTATCGCTGCAGTTGAAATTACTCATACTAAAAACAATCATTCATTTTTGGACATTCATCTAAAACCAATAAACCAAGTTTTACTTAATAATTTAATAATTTAACTACAAAAAAATTTGATTGAATGCTACACAACTTAATTAAGGTTGAAAATAAGCATTAGTCAAATCATACACTGAAGTTCTCTTTACTTACTTTTCTTACTATTATGGCTTCAAATGACAACTATTCTACTCAATGAACTGCGTCGACAGCGTCTTTATTAACTATCTATAATATGCCTTAGGTGTATTTAATGAGATACAGATTGCATGTGACTAATTGTGCCTTTTTCTTCAACTATCCACTCTAGTGCCACGCTTCTACAAATTTTGTTAAAGATTCTCCAAATCTTTCAGTCTGAAACCATTTGGCTAAAAGCTTTGTTGACCTATTGACCTGATTATGTTCAGAACACACTACTCATTAACCAATAAACAAATTTCTAAAAACTATTTTTAGTAATAGCTATTACTAACGTTCAGTTTAGTTTGCTGACAATGGTATGGTCGAGTATGACTCAACAAAACAAGCAAGCTACGAAGAATCTGAAAAGAAAAATAAAAGATAAATGAAGATTACCCAAAACAAATTCGGGAAAAAGGCATACATTCTATAAATTAAACAAAAAAGATTTACATAGATGCTATGAATTAAGAATTTGTTGGTAAAACTCACAGCCAATAATTGTCAATGCAAACCCCTTTAGATTGGGCAACACTGAGTACAAAAAATAAAATTTGTTGGCTTAACTTTTACATTCCAAAGAACAAATTTACATTTGTGAATATAACACAAATATCCAATATCTCGTGATTAAGCAAAACAAAGCGCACCGTTGGATAATATATTAGATAAAAAAAAGTATATACTTAATTGTGACAAAAAACATAATATATACGTACAGTCGTGCGTGCAAACGACTGACAACGTAGACAAAAATACTTTAAATAAAGCTCAAAATACTCACAATTTTTTTGCAAAGTATGCGGTTAGTTAACGACACCTTCCACACAGTTTCCTAAAATTTTCAGCGTTATACGATCTATGAAAAAATCAAATACACCAAGTTTCTTCAACTCAGTACAGATATTTTGGTAAATGGGCTTTCCAATTCGTTTGTAACCATAGGCTTTAAAACAATGGTTTTGATATCCTCAATTAACGTAAGTCAAATACACATCCAGAACAATTTTGACATATGCGTCTGACTTAACGTTCTACACAAAATAGAAGTGGTCCATTGAAAATGTAACTATATGTAGTATGTCGCAAGAACAGATGACATTTTGTATGTAAAAAGTACGTTCCAAAACAAAATTCGTACAATACAAAAACCACACCAAAACATTTTCAACATAACACAGCTTTACCTAAGAACTTAGAAGTAACAGAAAAAATCAAAAGAATATGGAAGAATACAGATACATTAACTATGAAATAAAAAAATTTGAAGAGAAAATATACTATGAATTAAGTAAACAAGTGAGAGAAAATTGGACACTAAGAAAAGAGTGGAAGTTTTTTTAGCGAAATAATACATAGAACAGCAACGGAAACCAGTAAAACAAAAATACATAAAAACTAATAAAACACAGTATAGTGGAATCGTAAACTGAGTAAATTAATCAAAAACAAAAAAATATATAAAGAAAAGTTAAGAGAACTTTGGTAAAAAACTAGAACAAACATGTGAAGGAAAGAGCAGGAATGCTGTAAGAAGTATAAAAGAAAACAAAAAAGATTAATAAAAAATAAAAAACAAAAACCAATTCAGTAAAATCGGATAGAAGAGACATACTACAAATATGGACATATTTTTCTGAAAGAAATTTGGAATAAAAGAAAAAGCAAACGGAAAGATGATTACTAGAAATACAGTAGAAGACGAAACAATAGACAAAGGAAAAGAAATTCTAGAAAATATAAATAGAAAAAAAATAGACAATTCAACGAAAGGTTTCTAACTAATAAAAGCAAGCAAACAAGACAAAATAGAACTAAAAATGTTAACATTTCTAAGAGATAAAGAAAAAGAATGTCTACTAAACATGAAACACAGAATAAATCCCATAAAAGTGACAAAGTAAGATAACCAATCTAATTTACAAGAAAGAGAATTATACAAACTGTGAAAACTATAGAGTTATATGTTTATTCTCCACCACCTTTACATTATTCTTCAAAATAATTAAAAGAAGAATAAAGAAATAGATTGGCAACAGATTGGGTAAAAAACAGACAGCTTATAGGACAGAAAAATAAACAAATAATAATGTACACATTTTAAGAAGTATAATAGAAATGAAAAAAGAAACGAAGAAGAAATATTCGTTGCTTTCATTGACCCGAAAGCAGTTTTTGACTCAACAACAGAGAAATATAACATGGGATTGCTACTAAAAACCCTAATGAAACTATTAAGAGTAATAAGGAGTATATATTATAAAATAATAAACTGTAAATATAATAGTTGAACTAACAGGAGAAGAATCACACAGTTTTAAGATGATAGTAGGAAAAAACAAGGAGATCGTTTAAGCCCGCTACTCTTTATGGTGTCTATGAACAGATTGTTAAAAAATACTAAAACAAAAACCAAAAAAATCCAGAAAGTGGTAGGGCGTGAGAATCTAATATCAATAAAACTTCGCTGCCTACTATATGCAGACACAATAATGCTAATAGCAGATAATCACAAAAAGATAAAGAAGTTGACGAAAATATGAAGCCAAGAAATAGAAAAACTAGGGGAAGTTATTATACAAAAATATAAAGCAATCATCATAAATAACACGGACAAAGAAGAAACTAACAAAATATACATTAAAGAAGAAAAAATACTAGAATGTTTAGAAAGCGTAATAAGAAAAGATGGGAAGATAGATGCGGATATAAACAACAAATAAATAAGACGACAAATAGACAAGAAATCTAAGAGTGTACAATACAATGGTAATACAAATTTTTACATATGCGAGATAGATAAAAAGATAAAACGCAAAATTAAGACAAATGACGCAACAAGAAACAATAACAACAAAAATAGACAGAAACGGTATGACCACATAATACGAATGAACCAGAATGGGCTGGTGAAGAAGAAAGAAAAGTAAAAAAACCCTAGAAAAATCTGGATGCAAAGAATAGAAGAAATAGTAAAAATAATAAAGAAGACAAAACCAGAAATAAAAATACTAGCACTGAACCGGACAGGATAAAAAAAATAAGTGAACAAACCGGAAAAAAATGTAATCAAGCAAAAAGGTTTACCGTAGACCAATTCTGCAGATGTGTTCATTCTTTGTGTGAATTACATATTCCTAACAACACAAGAGGTAAGATTTCTGTCCAAGTTTGGTTGGTATGGCACATAACTGCAGTTTTAAGTTCCAATTAATTTCAGATAACAAATTTGTCTTTGGAATGTCTTATCTAGTTTTTGTTAAAAAGCGTATATAATCAGTAAATAAAGTAAATGTGTGTTTTTCCAGGTAATGTTTAATTTTTTTAATTGCTTTATATGCTGCTAGTAACTCACGATCATATGCACTATATTTACATTAGGATGGTGACAACGTCTTTGATGAAAAAGCAATTGGTTACCATTTCCCATTGATTCTTTGTTGCAAGACTACGTGCGATTGCAAAGTCAGAAAGATTGACAAATAGCGTTCGTGAAGAAGTTAATGCAGGATGTGCGTAGTAATGTAGTATTGACCAAAGAGTTTTTTACGGTGGTAAATGCTTCCTCTGTCTCGGGTGTTCATGAAATTGTGCTATGGTTTTGCATTTTTACGCCTGTGAGCAAGTTATTTAGTAGTTCTTGAATACTGACAGCATCTGTAATGAAACGAAGATAGTAGCTGCTTTACTGATGTAGGTTTATTGGTTTGCATAATTGTCTCAACTTGATTGGATGGTAGTTGACACGCTTAAGCTGATACAGTGTATCCTAGGAAGTTAATTTAATTTTCTCTGAAATAATATCCAAAAACGCTTAACGTGTTTTTTGGGTGTTTCCAACGCTACTTATTATTTCCTTTGTAGGCCCAGTGAAGGGTAGATGAGCAGTCAAATTTTGATTCAAGTAGGTGTTTAAACTCTCGCTTGGCAATCATTAGTCTTTCAGGTTTTAAGCAGCGTGAGCGTGGAGTGACTGATGACTTGATGCTTTTTAGGATTGGTGGTGGTGTAGTAACTCTGGGAATTTCTCCAACCCCGAATGAAAGTCATTCATTACGTTGGTCGTTTTAATGCCACTAACTGAGGAGGCTAAAGGTAGTACAGCTTTAGATAATAATATAAAAAAACTTTGTTTCCTGAAAAGCCATAGCAATTGAAATTCGCTGTTTTTGCAACAAATAAATTGTTATTGAAATATATGATTCGTGCAAGGCGATGCACATAGACATTTTAGGTTAGGTAACAGGTTTTGTTCAATCCCGGTTTTTGAACTACTTTTTTAATCAACTCTGTAAATTTCTTGTCAACTTTTTACCGACTCTATAAACTACATTTTTTTCTAAAGTCTCTTCTTAGGTCTCTGTATGCTCTGACTCCAATCCAATCGTTTTTAAAAAGTTTATTAAGTTCACTTAACTCCGAGGTGTCTTTTTTAGATCCAGATACCACCCGCAACGACAAACTTAATTTTTACAATCTTTCCAAGCTTTCTAAACTCTCTGAAAACTGTCTAAATTTTTCATAAATTTTTTAAACTCTCGCCAATTGTCTGAACTCCCAGAAAACTTGTTGGAACTACAAATTAACCCTAAAAAAACTTTCTAATCTAGAATTTTCTAAAGAGCTTCTAAACTCTTCTGCAATACTCTAAACTTACAGAAAACCCTACAGACAAACTCTATAGACAACCCTTCAACATTTTTGTTTCTCTAGAGTTGTAAACTCCTCAACATCTTTACTAAACTATTTCAAAGCTCTGTAAACTGACTTATCACTTTCCCATCAAAATTACAAGAATGGTATAAACTTTTTACGAACTCTATAAAGTGTCAGACAACTTTTTGGAGATCAACAACTCAATAAACCTTCTAATCTATTCAAAAGTTCTCTAATTCTCTACGAAGTTTCAGAACTCTTCCGCAAGACTCTAAACTAAGATGGACTTTAAAGACTATCCACTTAATATTTTTTTTAAACTGATTCTCAAGATCTCTAAACTCTATGCTTTAAGATTTTAGCTCTCTAAACTACCCATCAACTCTCTACACTTCTAGACAACTCCTAAACATCGTTACTAAATTATCTGCACGTTCTCTAAACTCACTTATTACCTTCCCCTCGGAATACAACAGTGGAATAAACTTTTTACCAACACTATAAAATCCCAGAACACTTTTTGGAAAATACCAGCAACTCAATAAACTTCTTAATATATTCAAAAGCTCTTTAAACTTACAGAAAACTACAGAGAGACGCTTCAACATTTTTCTAAAAACTGTTCGTCAGTTCTAAACTCTCGGATAAGCTTTAACATTTCGGCTCTCTGAACTTCTAATCAACTCTCTGCACTTCTACACAACATCTCAACAACATTACTAAACTATTTCCAAACTCTCTAAACTTTCTCGTCAGAATTACAAGACTGGTATAAACTTTTCACCGACTCAATAAACATCCATAAAACTTTTTGAAGAATATCAACAATTCAATAAACTTTCTAATATATTCAAAAGTTCAGTAATTACTTACAAAGTTTCTGAACTCTGTCACAACACTCTAAACTTACAGAAAAGTCTACAGACAGATGCTTCAATTAAAATAAAAACTGTTTCTAAAGAGTTTTAAACTCTCGGATAAGGTTTCAAATTTCAGCTCTCCAAATTTCCCATCAACTCTACACTTTTCACCAACTCTATAAAGATAATGTAATCGTATCATTAACAAGTCTACTGGCTCTGATATCTTCTAGAAGTTTATAGGTTTAAAAAGTTCTGCTACCACAAACGTCCACTTAAAAGCACGTCGAAGTCCAAAGTTAAATGTTATCACTATTGATCTATAAGTGTTTATATGGGTGCTATTTGCAGCATACAATGTCTGTAAGAATTTGATGGTGTAATAAAGTTTCTTTGGAAATACACTAATGTCCCCACTTGTGTCCATTATAAATTGTCATTTACTATAAATGTCTGTCATAAAGAGGCGGTCAGAGTATGTAACACTTACTTGTTTTTTGGGCATAGCTGCATGGGGATTGGCACTTTCTAGCACGATCACCAAATTTATAGTGATAGAAACACTTCCCAGTCGTGTGTTTAAAAATGCGATTGTGACCTAGATCGTGAACGGCGTCTAAAGTTGTAGCAATCTTGGTTCTGTTGTAATAGCTGCATTAAGACTAAGAGCTTCTATCTGATTTCCAATTTCCAACACAAAGCCACAAACAAGTCGAGATTCCCAAAACTGTATTTACCAAGTTCCATGTGAATGTGGCAACTCATACCTGGGGGAAACCAAGAGACCACTTGACATCAGACTGAAAGAACATCAGACGCACACACAGAGAGGAGAGACTTCTAAGTCCGGCATCGCGCAACATTCGTAGGATAACCAACATCGAATGAAATGGTCGGAAGCAAAAATCATACACAGAGAGGAACAATGGTACAAACGAAAATTTAAAGAAGCGGCATTCATCAACAACAACAAAGAAATTTTCAGCCAGCCAAGTGTCGAGATAAGCAACATATGGAAACCACTAATCGAACCTCTAAAACTACTTAAACTTCACTAAGTAATTTTGTTAATTAATCTGTTACGCTAAATTGATTTTGTACGCTTGAACGCTTCATCGAACATGTCTTTAGTATATAAGCTCCAGTAGTTTCTAAGTTTGTTAGTATTCACCTGATGACGATTGCAGATACCACAGCAATCGAAACGTTGTGTATATTCGTTTCAAAATAATAAACAATAAAAGTTCAGCAGAATGTTATTACTTCGCAGCTTCTATCTACCGTTGGAATGAGTCTAGGGTAACTGATGACAAAGGTTGGGGATCTGTTGTTACAGATAGTTTCGATATTGTACAGATTAAATGCGAGTGTTTGCTGGAATAGACTTCACTTATTTTTTTAACAATACTTGCTAGTTTTTTAACCTCTACTCAATTGCTGAAAGTACTAGTTGAATTTGAACCAGCATCATCAACATCTCGTGAGTCATGCGATCTGTTATTCATCTCTCGTGAAAGTTGAGATGACGTGCAGTCTCTTAATTCTACATGGTTGAGAAGTTTTTTGAGATCTTGATTTTTAGAGTCTGAAAACTAATCGGTCAAGCGCTTATTCAGCTTCTCATACTTGTTTTTCTATGGTCGCAAAGAAATAACGTCTTATACCTGCTGCAATACTATAGTATCAAGTGTAACGACAATAGTATAATACTTGATGAGGTCTCCTGTAACTTTCTGGTTATGGAATTGTGCTTTTAATTTGGCAAACCATAGCAATCAGTTTGGTTGCCACAATAGAGGTAGCTTAACGTGGGTTAAAGCTGATATTTGAGCAGACGCGTCGTTTGGTACTCGTGTTTATTTCTTTCACTTGATCACGTCGGGGTCACCAGTGTTAGGTTATTGTTTATCGTCAACAAAATTGATTTATTTATACATATAATATATACAGCTTACTACAACTTAAATTATTTGCAGGTGGAAACGGAACGATGTTCACCTCACAAAGAGTGGAAACGTAATGTCCCTTGTTGGCGTTAGCGTAGCGTCCTTCCGGAAGTTTTGGCGAACAAAGATCATAATGGCAAAATGATACCAACTGACTTTCGATCTGGCTAAGTATCCCTAGACAATAAAGTCTTTGATTGCACAAAGTTGCACTTTGTAACAGTTTAAAAAAAACAAATTAGTCCGTCAAATTAGAATTGACAGAAAACTGACGCAACAAAGAACGGTAACATATTTTCTCTCTTTTTAATCTCTGCTATGTCTTGCAGCTTTTTATCTTGTTTTGTTTTTCTCGTTACTTTTATATTTATTTAGTTCTAACCTGCAACGCTTTCTGTTGATACTTTCTGTTTAATGTCTGTTTGAATGAGGTAGACAATTGATACAATTGTTATTTTTAATGTTTTTTATCAACTCAATGTTTTGTTAGTTTTATTGTTATCGTTCTATCTTTTTATCTTGCTGCTCTGTTTGCTGGAGAGTCAGATTTTCCGAAATTTCAATTTTTGAATTATGTTCTTTGCCTCTTTCTTTGGTTATTATCAGATACGCAAACTTTTTTTAATTTATTACCTCTTTTTCTTTTATTATGCTTTGACTTACGTTATTGCAAAACTTAATTAATATAAAATTATACGTATATTTTAGTTTACATTACTTTTTTCCAATTGATCTTAAAGATATTTGTATACAACAAAAAAGATGATATTGTTTGTATTTGGAATAATACGGTTGGCATAGAATCAAATATAATTAGATGCAAATCAATTACGTAGAAAGAGGTCATTGAAAAGAAAAACTTTAATGAAAACTTTTTCTTAAATCGACGTTGTAATTCAGCACATTTCGCGTTAACCTTCTTGGTTGTTTCGCGTGATTGTCAACCGAGATAGTGGGAGTTTGTATGAAAAACAAAGGGAAGTAGATAGGGAAACAAGCGTTCTTTTGGCATCGAGAATATAAAACTAAATAGAACAGACGACAATTCTAATATATCAACAGGAATGCTTGAGGCGAATGAAAGACAGATAAAGACAAACGAAAATTTTAACGTGTAAGACGAAAATAAAAAATCGAAAAATTAATTTAAAGAGAAAACAAAGCAAAAGGCATCTTCGATTTCAGCGCATATCGTGCATATTTTAAAGTCACTTTATACCAAAAACCAATAATGCGCGTTATTTGTAATATAATTGATACCGTCTAGGTTTGGTAAGAGGGATAAATTTTCATCGTCCCTCTTTATTTTACATAACACCCTGCAGATATTTGTGAACATTCCCTTAATTTATTCTTGTTTACATGATCTTGTAATAAAGGGAATTTTACTAGAATATTATGTTTGTTCAGTACGAAAATTGTGTTGTTAGTTGTTTTAATGAGAAAGTGTTGTTTTTTTGCTTCTTAAACTTTCGCAAATAAGTATTATAAGGACTTGTTATGAAGGTAACATAAAATTGATTTGAGTCTGGCTACTCGTGGCAAAAATTTCCATCTCAAAGGACACCTCTATAGCAACGTTTCAGGGTGTCACATCACCTTGGAGATGTCACAATAAATAGTCGCCCTCAATTCACAAAGAATCTGGAGCACAATCAAACCAATAATAAGATCTAATTCAATTTACAAAGATCCATATAACTTCAAAAATAGTTTATTGATTTTTGATGTTTTTATTATTAAAACTTTAATATAATATTTACATCATAATAATTAACTATATTAACATCATAATAATTTTTCTTTAATTGGTTGCGCTTAGTTTTCAAAAGTATTTACACAACTAAACACAATCAAAAAAAAATTAAATGTAAGATAGTAATTGTAATTTATGGTGTTAACTTATTTGGGGTATGTATAGTGGTTTATTTATCAAAAGACAATGTTGTTAAGTTCAATTATCTGAGTAACCAACATTTCTGCACGCATTAGCTAGTAATTCAGTCATACATATGCTACATAAAGTGTAAAGAAATATTTTTGACTACATTTATTATCTAGTTTTTACACTTAGAATAAACATTTAAATTTCTTTTTTCTAATTAATTTTGTCATTTTCTTAATTATTTCTAATTTCTATATTTGATTCTAAGTCCGGAAAATTTAATTTTAGAATGCACTTGACAGACCAATTTATTCTATGAGTTGTAGTTAGTTCTAGATTTTTATCTTCTTTAGGAGGGACAATAAAAACCACTCTAAACTGTTTTTATGGCTACGTTTCGTGCCTAATAATTGTAAATATAATTTTTGAACTTGCATTCAGTGTATATTGTTTGTTTAACTTTAATGTCCGTCGTTTTTCTTTGTATATATATTTAAATTCTTTTAATCATTGACTTAATTTTATGTTAAATAAAATAAGTAACTTATTAGACGGTATGCTTGTTGGACCAGTGGACTACCACCACTCGTAACCTTTTCTTTGGCCTGAAGAAGTGCACACTAGAGGCACGAAACGTAGCCATAAAAACAGTTTAGAGTGGTTTTTATTGCCCCTCCTAAAGAAGATAAAAATCTAGAACTAACTACAACTTGACTAACAGGAGGATAAACTACTTTACCATTATTCTATGAGGTTTGGCTCGATTGTTTTTAATAACTAGCCATACAAGATTTGACAAAACAGTTGATGATGATACGTCTCTTACTCGTCTTCGCAATCACGCTTTGTTAAAAGTAAAATAAAACAGATTTTTAACCACTCACCATCAAAGCAACTCCTCTCCGTTGAGCAAAATTAAATGAAATGCTTTATTTTAATACAGTAATACCTTGTTAATCCGTAAATCCAGTAATCCGGATGACCCAATAATTCGGACTGCTTTGTTTTCCCATTATGTATCTTATAGTCCGGATTTATTATAGTTTCGGTAATCCGGACTTCCCAGAAATCAAAAACAAAGAGAAATTTGCACATTTTGACTTGTTTCTAACTAATTTTAGTTTAAGACGCATTCTGCAATATGGCACCAAAACGAAAGCACGTCACCTTGAGTATTCAAAAAATATTAAAAAAACTGCAGTGTGGTGTAAGTGGGGCAAGTCTGGCTCAAAAATATAATGTCGGCACATCAACAATTTCTGACATTAAAAAAGATAAGATTAAAATCGAGAAATTCGTGGACAATTGTTACCAACAAGTTTCTAAGAAATGAAAAACCTTGAGGCAGGCGGAATATCCAGAAATGGCAAAACGGTTTCGAACCCAAAAATCCCGACATATTTCCATTTCGTTTAACATTTTGGCTGCCATGGCACAGAAAATATATTCAGAAGTTTATGGCAACAAAAATTTTGTCGCAAGTAGAAGATGGTTAGCAAAATTTAAATCCAGATTTGGTTTAAGAAGATTAAAAGTGTGTGGAGAAAAGTTATCAAGTGATAAAACTGCTGTTCCACCTTTTATTTCCAATGTTAAAGAGAGAATATTAAAATTGAACGTGGGTCCATCGCAAATTTACAATTGTGATGAATCGGGGCTGTTTTAGAAATTGCTACCGAATAAAACAGTAGTAGACAGCCAAGAGAAAACAGCCCCTAGTAGAAAAGTTGCAAAAAAAAGATTAACTTTTTTATTATGCATTAATAGAAATGGAACATATAAGATGAAGCCTTTAGTCATAGGCAAGTCAAGAAATCCCAGAGCATTTAAAAATGTAGATTGGCCAATAGATTACAGATAATCAAAAAATGCTTGGATGACATTCGAAATCTTTCGCGATTGGCAAGAAAACTGTTTTGTTAAACAAGTAAAAAGTCATGGTACAGGCGAAGAAAAAATAGCTAGTGATGAAGGTGATTTTACAGTTATGTTTCTACCCCCAAACACAAGTGCTCTTATTCAGCCTTTGGATCAAAATGTTATTCATTTAACGAAATTAGCTTACCGTAAAAGGTTACTGACTCACATTTTGTCATCAGATGAAAATAGCATTTCCAAATGCATAAAATCTCTTACGGTGAAGGATGCTGCACCACACACAATAACCAAATCATAGACGAACATTCTTGGTTTCAAAGCTAATAATCCTAACGAATATGATGAAGAATACTATTTGCTTTCAAGCATTTTAAAATCACAGATAAATTCTACAAGAAATGATTTGCATTTAATATCTTCTATGTTGCTATACACTGGAGGAGAAGAGTTAACAGAAACTGAAGTACAGTCCTGGATTTGCGAAGATGCAAATTTACTCCCTTTGGAAGAAAGCATCCAAATTCAATTCAACGATGATGAAGAAGAACCATTCTCATCATCATCCATCTCAGAAATTTGGAACAATTCGCACATCATACAACCGTGCGATGACAATTTGCCATCAAGATAAATTACTAGAAAAATTAGATTACCTTGAGAAAGTTTTTATAAGAAATGGTTTTAGCAAAGATCAAATTAAAAAGTATCCTTGACCAAAAACTGGACCTGGAATGATTCAAATATAAGCAACAATTTTGCTGTTCTACTTTTTGTTGCTAATATAAGTGACAAAATTGGAAGAAAACTAAAGAAACATGTCATTAAAGTTACTTATAATACTACCACAAAAATTAAAAATTTGTTGAATTCTGTAAAAGATAAAATTCCACATAACACCTGTGGAGTGTATCTAGTTCCATGGACTTGTGGCAACGTATATATTGGAGAAACTGGTAGAACTATTAAAACTAGATTAAAAGAACACAAAAAACATTTTCGTTTACTGCAACATTCTAAATCTGCCATTGCCGAACATGCGCTAAACACTTTACATGACATAAATTTCAAAAAAACTATAACGATTGCTAAAACCAAAAACTGGCGTTCAAAAAAGATCAGAGAAGCGACTGAATTTATTAAAGTACCCAACAAATTTAACATAGACAATGGTTATAAGTTATCTGACACTTGGTTACCTTTTATTTCCTGATCTTTACTTTATCCACCAAACACACTATAAGTTACGTCTAGAGTTTTTAATGATGGTTTTTCTTTAGACCTTTGAGCAAATGCTGTAGTTAGAAGAACTTAAAACATTTATTAAGTTTTCCAACCATTTGTTTTTTCTAGTTACCTTAGTTTCATAACTGTCATTTTATTAATTATCACCGGAAGAAGAACGTAGACCACGTTCGAAAGCTTGTGAGTTTTTTAATAAATATATACACTATTTACCCAAAAACTATTTTATTATGTTTCATAGTAAAAATTTTGTATCTGAAATTAAAATATTTACTTTGAGAAACAATGTTATTATGATATAATACCAAAGGCTTCCAGGGAAAAAATCTATACTAATATAAGAGCGTCTTCCGGGTTTGGACCGTGTTGTAACCGAAGTTGTCAATGTTTTCCTTACTTTCGTACCGGGTTCATCAGGGCGAGAAAGAAATTGAAAAATTCATACAAATAACCAAAATCTAACTAAGGACTTTTAAATAGTTAGGTAATCAAGCCAGATTCGAAACTTTAAAAAGGTAATAAAGATAACGAAAATCTGACAAATAATCACTACAGAGTGAGGAAAACGAAGCCAGATTATACCCTCCATAGAACATTCTTAGATTATCATTTGTTTTTTGAAGTTCTTCGTTTTCTTTCTTACCTTTTCAGAGTTTAAAATCTGGCTTGTTTTACAAGCTGATTATCTAGCTCTTTAAAAATTCTTAGTTAGATTGTGGTTGCTTGTAGGAATTTTTGGATGTTTCTCTAACGACCTCATAAAACCCATTATAAAAGTGAGCAAAACGTTGGGAACTTCGGTTACAACAATGACACAATTCAAACTAGAAAAACGTTCTTATTTTGGTAATGTAATTGTGGTGTTCTAAGAATACTAAGAGAAAAAATAGTGGAGTCAGTCTGATGACTTTCAATTTTTTGAGAAGATATTTTCACAATAAAAGTCTCTCTTATATCCGAAGCTATGCAGAAAAAGAAATTATCTGATTTCAAACATTGCAGTAAAAAATTGATTTCAAAAGCCCTGCAATGACTTTTGTACATTGACATATCGTCGCCTTAGTAAGAAAAGCGCGCAAATCCAGGACACCAGATTAAATAATATTGATAAAAATTCTAACATAATTCAGCATTAACAAATTAAAAAGGAGTTAAGTGATTTTCTAATAATAAAATGAAGAAAATTTTGGAGGTACGTGGTTTTCGGAAAAAAGTAACGAATAAAGAAATACACGTTTTAATAAAATTTTACATAATAGTAACTAATATGTAGTATAAAGAAACAAAAATAGCATTTCTACAAAAATATTTGTTATGATTCTACACAAAAAAAATGAAACAAATTAAATAGATTACTACTCATATGGCAGTTCATCATAAAATTTCTGATAATCTTTTAGAAGACCCTGTTTTAATATTTGTAGGTAAAGGTACTTTTCTTTTTTAATTTTTCTGCGCTCTTTAAATAAGGGAGGCAAATCATCGAATTCGCATGTATCCACCTTTTTATTTATTCTTTGGTTTAACGCTCGAAGTTGTTCCGAATGTCTTAATGTATAGTGAATTTCACTACTTGGCAAATATTGGAGCACCTTGATGTCTGTGACCACAGGATCTCCTACGGCTCTACCTGGACGTATAGAGTTGTAAAATTTTAAATTATCAAAATTTTTAAAGAAGGTATAAGTAAGGTACTTTACATTATATGGTGATGAAGTTATTCTTGCCTTTTGACAGTAGTAGACATAGTCAGCCGGAAGGTTTATCTTTCGATTACGTATCTGCCGTTCTATAGTAGCATGCATGGAATCTATTTCCATTTGAGTATGACCATTTAACAAATACTTTTGCGTAAAAACTATGTTGTGCTGCCTTGCAAAATTACGAAAGCATTAGCCAAAGTTGCATTTCGATTTTGTTCTGTGCAGCCGTCGCTTTAAAAAATCATTTTCCGTTTAGTACCTTTACCATTATTAATTTTTTGATTAACGAAGTACGTAATTATGCTTGAAAATTCATTTGCAGTTAAGCCCCCTTCACTCTCGTTCCAAAGGAAACAGAAACCTTCTTTTGTCTTCAGGTTGAACACTGTAAAAATGTCTACTATTAACTTTGTTTTATAGTACATGGCGGAAACGGTTGACTTTGGACTTAGTAACACGCTTTGTAGATCCAATACGTACACTTGTACTGATAAATCAGCAGACACCTTGTCTTTCTCTTTTGACGCACGTGCTTCTTGTTTTAGAAGTTGATGAAGTTGGAACTGCTCTTTGGGAATATTTTTAGTTTTATAACCTTCATACACGTCACCAAGATTTAGGGTTGTATAAGGACAAGTTCAACTCTTCGAATATTTTGGTAAACGTGTATATAGATGCACATTCTACTCAGTGTTCAACACAATAGTTCTTCTTAAGAAAATTGTATAGTTCTTCTATAGAGCACCAAAGTAGTTCAATATACATTTTAGTGGAAGAAGACCTACAATAGTGGCTCTCCATTTTTGGCAGTGATTGAAAAAACTGGTAAATAGGTGATTTTTTTTCAGCAAATTTTGCTTCTCTTACTTGACTTTTCTTGTTTACCTGCTTTAACTCGCTTCCAATATTAGACTCTTGGGTTGATTTAATATTTCTTTTGATCTAGGTTAAAACCATCGTCTCTTTTAAACCTAGCGTGTCTCTAAACATACGCTTGCACACTCGTAGGGTTTCTATGTCATCTATCAAAAAATATTTAATGGAAAAGTTTCTTTTAGATTCGTTGTTTTGTCCTCTTGGCCGTTTTACGTATTCACAATTTACCAAAGTTTGTACTTGTACTTTTCTATCACTCCAAGTCATTTTGTTCCAAAAAGTTTGAAATATTTTTACGCGTTTTTCTTTTGAAAGTTTTTGGCATTGTATGGCAGAAACTCTTTTACTAAAAATACAAATACATGGATTAGATAAAAATTTCCCTGGCCTGTTTACTTTATAATCCCAAGTTTGATCGGTTTTCTTTTTGCCTTGATATGGACAACCTTTTGCACGTTTGTATTTATTGACGTTATAGTCCCACCCTTCGGAAACTTTTCTTCTGTTTCTGGTTTTTGCAATTAAAATACGATCGTCTGTGTTAATAGCTGTCTCTAAAACGTCAGGATTTTCTTTTTCGATGTTAGCTAATTCCACTTGACTTGAATTGATTATCGGCGCGTCTAACTCTAACTCCTGTCTAACTTGATCAGTTTCACCTATGTCTATTAGTGCAGAAGTTTCCAAATCTAAAGAAGTGCATTTTTCTGAAACACTGGACAATTCTACGTCTGTTGCTGCTAACTTTAACCCTCCTTTAAAATTATCGTCGACTTGACTTGCATTTATAATTATCGGTGCGTCTTCTAGCACGCCAAAATTTGTTGTTGAGATAATATTAGGATTATCCAAATCCACATCACATGGAGTATATGATAAGTAAAACTTTTCCACGTTTGAAACTGCTGAAAATTCGTGTTTATAATAGTGTGGTGGTAATTTCAACATTATGATTTTATGGGATTTTGCCAGTTTGACAACTATTTGGCTATATGGGCTTATGTAAGTTTGTTAACCAGAACTATTTACAAATATATGTGCTTCAGCAAAATTCAAATGTAATGTGCAGTAATGTATTTGCTACTTAATTTAATCAAAAACAAACACAAAATGATTAAGAAATTAGGTCGACACAGGACTTTCTTCTCAGTACTGTACCGGGAATCAAACTTATAAAGAGTTAGGTAATCAACTTGTAAACCCAGCTAGATTCTAAACTCTAAAAAGGTAAGAAAGAAAACGAAAATCTAACAAATATTCACTACAGAGTTAAGTAATCAACTTGTGAACGAAACCAGATAAGCCCCATAGAAGATTGTTAGATTGTTGTTTGCTTTTTCAAATTCTTCCTTTCGTTTTTACCTTTTTAGAGTTTAGAATCTGACTTAGTTCACAAGTTGATTATTTAGCTCTTTAGAAATTCTTTGTTAGATTTTGATTGCTTGTATAAGTTTTTCGATTTTTCTCTCACACCTTTATAAAGCTTCTTACAGAAGTGAGCAAAACGTTGCCAACTTCGGTTACAATAGTAACACAATTCAACCCAGAAAGACGTTCTTATCTTAGTTATGTAATTATGATCTAAAAATACTAAAAGAAAAAATAGTGCAGAGATATGTAGATAAACATTTATTTTAAATCAATATTTTTGACTTAGAGTTTGCTTGGTATCGCCAATACGTTGAGGTGCAAGTATAATCAGATATTCTTCTTAGTGTTCCAAATTGTGCAATGCAATCATTGTAAGAAGTGCGAGCGGCGGTATGGGTTTCGATGTTTTCCATGGCGTAAGATTTGGGTAATCGGGAAACTTTATCAATGCAGGTAAGGCAGTAGCGTTTGCTTTTGTTAATGTAAAATAGTTTTACAATGTCTAAATTGACATGTTTGAAACAAATGATTGAAATTTGCGTTGTTCTAATGAAAGCGATAATGCGTTGTTACGTGACCTAATTTAAATTGGGTTACTCTGTATATCTCAAATAATTCAACAACAAGATATTGATCAAATAATTAACTCTACTACGCTGCACACAAGGAAGTTATCATAGGACCTCGATAATTGATTCCAATACTACGAGGCGTAGATTTTTTACGCATTCTTTAAAAAAAAGTAACTACACACGATAGTAGCATACGATGATTTGTTTTTTCTTTAAAATTATTAAACTTACTCTGTTCTAAAAAATTAAGTTTTTGTGAGTCGCTGTATTGACATGATTATTGGTCATTTTAATTACACGTGAGACCTTGAGAAAACGTTTTCTTAATGTTCAATACCAGATTTCGGTAAGTCAGATTTTATTACTATTCTATTTTCACTATTTTTTTTTCTTACTAATTGTATAACATAATTTTGTCGCATGCTGATATGTAATCAGTTAATTATCATTTGTAATTTAATTAATTTAAAGATTTAGGTGTTGTTATTCACAATTCTACGGATCTATTGTGAATTGCCAATGCTTCTAGCGTTCTTATAACCAACTTTTACAATTAATTAAACTAAATTAACTTTTTATGCGTGTACAAATTTTATATTTGACACCTCATTTGATTGAGTTGTGAAAGACAAATAAACCTAATTTGATGTTAATTCTATTTTATTTATTGCCTTTGATTTTAAATTAGCCAACATGTGGCAGTATCTTAAGTCGTTATCACAATTACAAAAAAATCAAAGTAAATCACAAAAATAGGAATCACTTCTTACCCCAAGAAGGCTTTCACAAAAACACCAAAAACACTACATCCATTTATAACACGGAGGAGCGTAAAAATTTAGAAAGGAAAACTTCGCTGGGCACTTACGTTAGAACATATGCAAAGCGTATCGCAACTACCGGAAAAATAGTTTTTTTCCATTGGAAAAATGTAGCAAAAAGTGGAAAAAACTTATATTGTGCGAAAATCACACCAAGACTCTTTTAACATAACAATCTTATCAACTCTGAAAGTAACAAAACGTTATTGTCAATCCTAAGCTAGAGAAACAACTAAAAAAATGTGATTTGTTATCTGTTAAAAATTGTATGCTACGCGAACGTAACTTTTTTTAACATTAGCAAAAAATTGTTATTCTAGAGAAAAGAACGACGTAAAGACATACCAAGGCAACGCCAAAACTAAAAAGTTTATTAACCAAGCATACCAGAAACAGATCAAGAGAACTAAAAACGTATAGCAATTCTTCTGCAATGTGACAGATAAAAAATTTTGTTACGTTTTTAGAAGTAGATTACACTATCTCAAGAGAGTTAGTATTGACATATGCCAACAAGTAACAATCCATCTTTCAGCTGAAAAAAATTTACCATGAATAATAATTTTACATTTACGAAGTTATTTCTCTTTAAGTGTTACATTGAAATTTTTTTTTTGTGTTTAAAAATAAGCTTTTTAGCGCTCACTTAATTTTTATTCTTTTTTACGTATATGTAAATTCTTTAAAATTGAAACTTTTATCACTGAAAATATTTTTTTACGCTTTTCCGATTACTCATACGCAATAAATATTTTTTTTTATTCGATCGATACTATTAGACAATAATATAAATTACATTCCCATCCCCTATGTAATACTTTACGATCTTATAACACCTCAATATCAACTCTAACCGATGTAATTTCACCTTAAGTCTTAAAATGTATGCCTAAGGCTAAACCCTCACAATATATTTCCGCGAGGGTCAACTGAACGACCAACACTCGATCTTATGGCCAATCAGCTTCACAACCCTTATCTTAAATGTGTTATAAATTAGAACGTTACTTTTCTTTTGAAACCTTCGGCACGACTATTTACATTTTTCCACTTTTCGAGCACATTCTAAGCCACGACTGGTTCACCAACAAACAACTGTAGAAGTTGGATATTTGTTATTTGGAAATTTGATTTCCTTAATATCGACCAACAGTGCCCGAAAACTTTTAGATTAGTTTTTCGTTAAAAAAAAAGAAATTTTTTTTCTTCTTGTAAAACTTTCATGTTTATCAACGCAACAAAATAAAAAATGATCAAGTCTTTGAAAAACATTTTTTAGAGATTCATAAATATTAAATTTGAATTTAGATGTGTTTTTAAATTTGTTAATGTACCATGCGACTGTGACATTCCGAAAAATCTCGATTCTCCCCAAGTGTTGTTTAACGACTCCTTCAGCGGAATGTGAAAAATTAACCTTGACGGAAAATGATTTTGAGTTGTCAACTTAAAAAATTGATAATCTTTTTATAAAGACGATTAATCATGTTGATGGGCGTTTACGTAAAGCGAATGAAAAGCTCTTCGGATATTTATAGTTTGGTTTTAACGTAAATTTTGAATTTTTGTTATTGTCAAAATGCACCAGTATCAAAACTGCCATCCAACATGAATGTGCTAGGTTATATAGCACATTGTGCGATCATTTCTTTATTAAATCAATAAGACGGTATCGAAGGGAGTCGCAACTGCCGGGTGGTTATTAAATTACGAAGCCAACCCTGCTACTGTAACCTGCACTCCATTTGCACATGCTACCTCGCATCTGTCGTATCTTATGTTACATTATAAGAATAAGTTGTAACCATTACCTATAAATATGTAAAGAAAAGAAAAAGTTTTTTTTATTCGTTTTTCCACTTTAGAAATGTTAATTCGTACTAATTCTTAAGACAGCTCTCTAGACTTAGCATAAAATTAAATCGTAATGTAAAGAGAAAGCGTTTTAAGACTTCAAAAGTAAAGATTAATTACATGAATATTCAAATCATTTTGCACTTTTAATTCGAGGAAAGGCTGAAATTTATTACTAATTTATGGAGTAATTGAAAAGCACTTCTTTTTAAGCATCTTACCTACATCTTTATGAACTAATTCTATGAATTTACGTTCGAAAGGATCTATAACACAAGACATGTTTTATGTTAAGAAAAGTTTAAGTTAATCCAAATAAATAACATCTGTACATTAAAGAAACAAAATCTAATTAGTCATTATTAATAGTCGTTATTACATTTTTGTAAAAAAATTGTCATTAGCAATTAGCATTTACTTACAGAGAAAATTATAACCATGTTACTTCGCTCTTCCTTTTCTTGGAAGTTTTCTGCTGTTTTATTGATTTCGTTTCTGCAATTTTTATAGCTTCATGTCGTGTTATAACTTCTGCTTCAGTTTCACTCCGTGCTTTCTTTTTTAAAGCAATCTTAAGCTGAAAACTTGGCTCAGCTTTTAGAGGCTCTTGCTTCTCGTCTGCAACAATAGAAGCATCTTGAAATCTTCGAGTTCTGCCATCTTTTCCAAGCATTCGGGTAGAACCTTTCTTGTGGAAAGACGTCAGCATTAAACTGGTAAATACCAGATTTTCTGAATCCATTTTTAATCACGTCTGGTCTTTCCAAATGTCTCGTACCAACTGCGAAAAAGTTTTTTTGGGAATTGTTACGCCAGTATTTTGTCTTTGCTACGCTGTCACTCTTTGATTCCACATATTTTTTAAAGATTTGAAATCGGCTAAGTCTAAATGCTTAAGAAAGTGCGACGTGTAGAAAGATAGTTTAAGTATTGTAATATTATTAGCTTTTGCTAGTTGTACCACTCTTTGGTGAACATCAGTGCTCTGACTGTCATGATGAAGAGTACAGGTAACTTAGGAATATATCAGGGTGCATTTAACCATTCGTGCTTGCCGCATGCACTAGTTTATCACCATCAGCACTACTTGCCAACCATTCCAGACAAATTTTTCTTTGAAAACTATTAGTGAAGAAATCTGCACTAACTGTCGACAAAATTGTGACATTTTATTATTTATACTAGCTGACCCGGCAGACTTCCTACTGCCTCAATCGATAAATAAAAGACCTAAACTTTTGTATAAAATAAACTTAAAACAAACAAAAGGAATTCGTAATTAATTTAAAAAAATGCTCCGTATGAATGAAGTTTTATTATTATTTTCGATTAATTACACATGATGTTGCTTACTTACAAAACAGAGTTTTCCTGAAATACTGGCTATTTATAAGGTTTCAATTTGACATTGACACACACACACAGTTATGATACAGTCTGTTAATAAATTTAAAGCTTTTTGATAAACTATATTTTTTGTTTTGTTTTGTTGTGCGTAAATAAACAAAGATGACGGTTTTCCGACGCGCGAACACGCGACGTATAATTGTCCATGGGCGAAACAGGGAAACTCTAAGTTGATTCCGCAAACGTCCAACGACTGGCCTTGCGATTTATTTATGGTCATCGCAAAGGCAAGACGTACTGGAAATTGCAAACGTTTAAAATCGAATGCACAGTCGAGGTTGATTAATGTTACGGAGCATGATGACAACTGATCCTACTTTTAACTGCAAATTGTGAAGTGGTAATCCAGGCAATTCTAGTGAATTTAAAAACTCCGTGGGATAGTTGACTACGTCATCCTGGTTCATAACGATGTCGACTGATTTGAAGGAAACCAACTGTCCCGGAAGAAAATTTTGAATGGTCGCATTGAGATCCTCGACATATTTATTTTTCGCCGCTAATATTGCTCGTTCACCCAGCCAATTATGGTTATTGAACTGTTGCGCTATATCTGGGAAAACACGCTGAATATGCTCCTCTTTTGAGTCTGTGATGTGACAAAAATCTGTGGGTATGTAATGAATCCGGTCGAGGTGTCTACTGCGACTTTGTTATTTCTAATGTGTAACAACTGCTTCACAAACACATTTGCAGTTTTATCTTGTTGCTAAAATACTCGCATGTTAGTTGTTAATTGGAGTGTCTTTACGTACCGCTACAAATTCGATGATTTTAGGCATGCGTTTAGTTCATCAGCAACAGTTGATCGGGGAATAACTGTATGAGTTTGACAAAAACCACCTGACAACAGAATCATGGCCCCACCAAAAATATTTTGGTTGTCACGAAGATCTTTCAACGTTCTGTTTAGTGTCTCCAGTGACTTCTTATGGGTCATTGTGCATTCATCCCAAACAATCAATTTACATACCTGTAGGATCTTGGCCATTGTGCTATTTTTGGCGATGTTGCAAATTGGTGTTTCGTTGATTTGCATGTTTAATAGTAATTTCAAGGCAGAATGTGCAGTTTCCCGCCTTCTAGCAGAGTCGCGGCTATTCCAGATGAAGTTAACGCTAGAGCTACATCATTTCGCGATCTAATCCTCGCCAAAAGCAGTAAAATTAAGAACGTTTTTCTGGTTCCTCCGGGAGCATCAAGGAAATAAATTCCACCAGATCCACTGTTTACAGCTTCTATCAAAGTGTCGTACGCAATTCTTTGTTGTTGATTTAATTGTGGAACATTTGTACGAACTGTTTCGGTCAATGCTTCAATGTCGTACTGTTGTTCTTTTTGCAACTCGTGGTTTAATGCATCGTGCCTATGACGACTAGGTGCTGTCATTCCCAAACACGACAATACTTTATTTGCCATCAATAAACACATATCTTCTATCATGATCAATGCCTCATTGTAAATTTCTGCAGTTTCATTTGTAGTGTAGGGTTCAAAGTTTGACGGCGCACACGATGCAAAACATCCTCAGACATGCCATCTCTATACTTAACCCACAAATCTTTTGGATTCCAGGGGAAACATGTCGATATGATAATCGCAAACAATGTACGAATTTGATGCGGCAATGAAGATATTACGAAATCCTTGAACGTATCATCCCAATGCGAATCGTTCTCGAGTAAATCTAATAGTTGACATGTCTCACGGTACGTCGCACACAGCTGTCCATTAACTGTTCTCAGTTGTTTAAACGATGTCGGACCACAAACATTCACCAGTCAGCATACAGCAAAGTGCGAGCAAAATCATCAGTTTGACAAACTTGTTAATGTTGTCGACGGTGGACGTGCCGATCTGTCTGCCGCGTTCGATTCATTAAAATAAACTCGTTGACCATTTTCTAAATAGACTGCCAAATGGACTACTGTAGTGTGTCTTTCATGGATCGCAAATGAAAAGATACGCCAAATTGCTTCGTTGCTACTTACATAGCGACCCATCTGGTACTGTGATACTTCGTCATTTGCATTGGTTACATCAAAGACGGCCATATCGCTACCTTTGTTAACATATTTACATATGTACTTTATTGACTTCACAGAGTTACAATATTCCACATTGATGTGAGTCTCAAAAGCTTTGGACAATATTGGCGAGTATGGCACAATCCAACGATTGTCTACATCAACATTTTGTCCTCTTACTTTTACAACTACCGATCGCCTATTGTCGGCAACTGATCGCCGACGATACAATGTGTATCGATTATTTCCCGTTATGGTTTCAGCAATCAGGTCTCATGGATATCGCTTGGAACACTTACCGTCGACCATACCGGGTGAATTGTAGAAAACTCTGCAAGGTTTCATGTTTTTGGTAACTACTGCATGCAATTTTGTGTCAACTGTTTCATCAGGAATTTCAGCTTAAGTTATGAAATCAATCTCATCTGGCCTTATTTTGTCCACTAACCAGACTAAAATTTGCGAATGTGGCAGACCACGCTTTTACCGTTCTACAGAGTACATCTAACAATGGACTTGGCCATACACTCGATGCTTTATGAGATAATTCATGAGAGATTTTAATTTTTGTTTAAAAATTTTGGCAGTGATGTCATGTCTATCAACTGTTGTTTGGCTATGTAGCAATTCCCTCTTGATTTTGAACCATTGTGGGTTACAGGTGAATGTAACAAATAAGTCTGGGCGGCCATGCTGTCTAACACATGACATAGCATCCTGAGCATATTCGTGCATGTGGCGCGAGTTTCCTATGTAAATGGCTGGCAAAATTGTCATTCTTCCTACATTATTCACATTGCCATCGGCATTTATATCATTGCGGAGATGAATGCATTCCCCCGATCGAAGCTGTCGTTGGTTCAAACGGATGTATGTCAATCGCTCAGTCTCAATTTTGACATACATGTCAACTGCAAACTGATGAATAAGTCGTCGACACATCAAAGTATGATTTACTTCACCTTCACGGATCATGAGTCTGTATGAATAGAAATTCATAGCACCTGCAATTAAAAATGATAAATTTTTAATTTGTTACTTAGATGGATTTATTTTATAAATATTACTTAATCTTGTTCAATCTAGTTACCTGTTACTTGATTTACCATTTTGATATTAAAATGGTATCCATCTCCCCCCTGCCAGAAGATCAAAGGATATTGTAACGCATCATAAGTCCTGTGTGTTTCAGATACACGTTTTAAATGATTATTCCGACGATGAAGCATAATATCTCTAGATTGTAATTTTTTTCCCACAATGACAACAGCCACTTCGTCAATGGTGGGTGAATTAAACCTCTTTGTGTGTTCACCGGGAGGTGTTTTGTCAGCTCGAATGACAATATTATAGCTGTCAAATGGCATCCGATTCAATGCTATTTTGAACATGTTTACTAAATTGTTGTTCTGATGAAGAAACATTTGTAATTCTTTGACAATGGTTCTCTTCACTGTTGGATTGTAAGCACAACGTTTATCAACTTCCGCATCTGAATTGCCCATAAAATAAATTTGTAAAAATTGATGATCTGCATCTGGTAGTGGTAACAGCGCCCCCAGTAAGTGATAAATTTGTCCTTGTATCTGTAATTTTTAAAGATTTGTCCAATAATTATTTGCGATATATATTTTAATACAAACTTGAATATTATAAAAAAATATTATGGTATAATACCTTGAGAGTGGGCATGAAATTGTCCTGTATAATATGTGTAGCGCCAAACGATGTCATCTTGAAACAGCTGTTATATTTCTGAATGTTGGCCAAGAAGTACTTAAAATCATTTCCAATCCCAGAAACTGAAAAGCGTAAAGAATCTGGTGGTGGGATCAATTGTGGCAATTTTACTTTGCCTCCAGCACAACATAATCCAGTAGATTCACCACTGTATTTTAACGCCCCACAAATTATTGTCATTTCCCCAATTGTTGCAGCTCGTTCCAGAATCACAGGAGCACTTCGTCTATGGAATCGCTCAATTTTAATATGTCGTGCTTGCTGTTGTTGTGTTTGATGTACACGAACTCGTTGCATTCTAAGCCTATCTACTTCATTGTCACTCACTAAAGAACGCAATTCTGACATAGCAATACGATTGTTTTCTTGATCTGTCTCTCTCTGGTCATCAGTGCGGTTAGCACGTGAGGTAGCTCTTCGCACATTTGATTGACTGTGTCACTATCACAAAAAATCAACAAAAAAAGAGCACATAACTTGAAATGTCACTATCACAAATTATCACCTAAGTAAAGAAAGATAGAATGATGCACTCTTTGTCTGAGGTGTCGACCGACATAGATGATGGATTGACATATAGCTTCCCGCGAACTTTGTAACGCTTACTACCTTCCTCGCAATTTTCCCACATTTTTTTATCGTTTAAACCTTCCCTGGAATACAACAAACATTTCAAAACCAAAATTATCTAAATCGGCCCAGCCGTTCTCGAATTTTAGCGAGACTAACGAACAGCAAATCATTTTTATATTATATAGATTTATTATTTATTACTAGTAAACATGCTGTACATTTGCTCTATAAATTTTTAAATTAGAACTGAATTAAATGACAACTATGACTTTAACAGATTCGAGAGGAATGTGTTTTTATTTAATTTTTTTAATGTGCTTATATTTTAGTTTATACTAATTTTTTTTTAATGCAATGCATTTTCTAAAAACAAAACGTATTATTTTTGTAGTCTAAACAAAATAAATTAAAAACAAAACAATAAATGTAAATGTAATTTTAGTTTATGAATAAAACCAATTTTTTTGAAAAGATTATTTACAAATTAGGAAATAAAACTTAGTATTGATCCATAAAAACAAATTGAATAATCTGTTGCTTTATTTCTAAGAAGCAATTTCGCTAAATTTGATATGCGTTATTTGCATTCAGTCACACTAAAAATATCTATAAAAATTAATGAAAGTACATGCGAAATTATATAAATAAGGGAATAAAACAAACGCTGAAAAAGGAGGAAAATAGAGTAGAAAAAGTAGGAACAAATCTCCATTAGCAAATTACAATCCGTCTATCGCTTGATTTAAAACTTCGGACTTTTTGTTCCTCTTATTAGGTTATATGGCCAACTTTTCCCTCCAGCAGATATATAATGGTGTATGGGCAGCCACTAACTGGCTACGTAATTTGCTTGTTTTTATCCACCCTAATTCGTTCTTTTTTTTGTATTATGATTAAAAACGTTTTTTGTTGAATGCAAACAAGAATGTTTTTGAGTCGAGATTTAATTTTTGATTCTTAGAAGAAATAATTTGTTTCTTGATATGGATTTCTTTTATTCTTTTCGTTTTAAGTAAAAGCGAGTGCAAGCAAAGAAGGACCAAAGGGGGCATTTGACAAATTTCGTTTGCATTCCTACCCGGAATTTCCGCGTGACTTGTTTTAGATTCGCAATCGTGGCTGCGGGTCGATCACAAATGTATCATTTCAACCCTTACTTACAAATGCTACGGATTCTTGAGTTTCTAACCTTTGATAAATTAAAAATAATCTTGTCCCGATCGAATCTGATCAAATTCGCGTATTGAATTAAATCGCGATATTAATGAAGTTATAATTAATTTGCGACTTATAAAAGTTCATAGAGACCGCTTTTGTCGTCGTTATTTATTTTCGAGCGGAAGCGTCACCTTCTTTCGACACTGTTTCTGCTTTATCTCTCGTAAAACGCGCTTGGCTGATTTCAAACCTTATTCTTCAGCCCCAGCAAACTTCTGAAATACAACTATATTTTATGGTTGCCGAAATAAACAATGCTGCGTACTTATATAAGCCCTATCTATGCCAAGAACAGTGTATTAAATAAATTAAAGTAAAATCGCGTTGATCAAAGTAGGGAAATTCCTGAACTTTTTGAAGCCGACGGCGTTTGAAACCCTCATAAAAGATATATTGAATTCCTTTTTTAGCTCAAATTAAAATTGATTAACTTTGAAAAAAATCTACAATTAGCAAACTCGCAAAGTTTATTAATCCGAAAATCTATTCTATTATCAATATAAATGATGTTAAAAATTCGATGTACGAAAATCACTTAACTTCATCCATCAATTTAATCTTTGTTAGTAAAACTTTAAGTGTAGGTAAAGTCACTTCCCGTTTGTTATCAATCTGATTGATGAAACCTGAACTGATTGATCGCATCCCGTGAGAGATTTTCAGTCTGCTATCATCATTGTTCTGCTTTGCTTTTGTGTAAAATAATAACAAAGCTGCTTTTGAAAAGAAAACTGGTTTAGAATTTTGGTTACATCAAAGCTGTGCTTAAAACGGAATTTTGTAGTACTTCTTAAAAACTACTTTTTTTTAGTTTCAGTAAAAAATCGATTTATTGTAAATGTATTAACGTTTTAACGCTTATTCGACAACAAATTTTTCTAAATTTTAATTTAGTTAGAACTCGGTGTTGTTAGATCGTTGTTTTCTGAACTATAACTACGTAAAAGCTCGTATTGATAGCTTCACTAATATTTTTAGTTATAACTAACTAAAATATTTTTATTTGATAGTTTTGCTTTAGATGTTAATTTCTATAATTACAAAAATAAAATAGTAAACTTAACACAGTATTAGTTAGAGCAGATACAATTTTTGTAATAGAAATAAAACTTATAACTAAAAATTTAAAAAACACAAATAATTAACAAATTCTTGTCAAAAAATTATAGAACAAAAAAATAAGTCTGACTTGAAACATTTTCATATAAATGCTTTCAAACAAACGCTTTGAGTACAAACTCAGGACTATATTGAATAAGATTGTAATCATAACAACGCCTTTGCGAGGATGATGTTCTTTGATTATTAATAAATCTGAGGCTAAACGCTATCTCGTAGAAACGCCGCAACAAGCCACATATAAGAAACTATAAAGTTGTTAGTTAGTTAGTAAATATTACAACGGCGAATTCAAAAAAATGTATTTGAATAATACGCGGCATAATATTCCTAACTGTACTATCCAAGTGCGAAAATTTGTTTATATAATTGCAGAAACCATCATCAGACCAGTGGACAGCTGTTGTGTTCTATTTGAACTCTTCAGCACTGAAAGTTCCGGGAGCTTTTTTTGGATGTAGATTATTTTTAACCATACCTGTAACTTCCTTAACTGAGAAGAGCTTTGGTAGTAGGGTCAAGTGATATGGTGTATAGAGATAATTTTTTATTTTAGTGTCTTCTTCTGGCGTTAGAGAAGAAGGTAGAAAAACGTTACTAAGTTACTGAACAATAACATTTTCCTTATCCGGGTCAGTACGAGCTCAGCTGTTGTCGTTTGTGTGTATTAGGAAAATTTGTTGATGCTGTCGGTGGTACTTAAATTTATCAGATACTCTTAAAAGCTTTTATTCTTAAACTCTTAAGTTTTGCAGATGCTTTATAATACCGCGTTTTATCAGAGAGGTAAACAGTGTCCTGCCAGATTCTTCTAAGCCTTCTTTTTTTAGCAATTTTTTTAATGATTATTGGAGAGCATTCCTGCTACTTGGGTGACGTTCCATACCACAGCTTCAACGTCATATGCGGTTTTGAGCGGTACTTTCATTTTCAATTTATTATCCACTAAAGATCTAAAGTAGGGCTAATCTGTTCTGTCATTAAAAAGTTTTAATGGTTTTTCTTTTTCAACAACTGTTACACTTATTGTGACTATAACGAAGTTAAGATCCAGACATGGTGAGATGTCTAGGTACCCAGGAGCTATACCTTTGTTTACAAAAGATGTTCGGAAAATTCACCGCCAGCAATTCACCGCCTGAAAATTCATCGCTCCGTCACATATTTATTTTTATTGTTTGAAGATAGCCTGTTAGCGTTACTCAGGAGACACCACGTGGAGGTCGGCTTACTACAGTCTCCCTTTTTTTTAGTTTTCTAATCTGAAGAGATACTAAAATGTGTTTATGTTTAGAGAGTGGTGTTGTGAGCGATTCCACGCAGGTAATCGAAAATATTCATATCTACATTGTGATATGTACCTACTACTCTTTGTAACCGTTGAGCGCAGTCACGGTATTTTCTCTTAGGCCTTGGAGGTTCTTCTCTACTTAAATACTGCTCAATGCGTAGTTCATTTAAGTTTTGTTCTCGCTTAATGGCCGAGATGAATATCCATATATTTGGATGGTGTGCTGAAACATGTTGCTCAAATGCCATCATTCGACCGAATTGTTGGTTTTATGCAATCCATGCAAAACTGCTTCGTAACAATTCCACACGGCATGATAAAAGTGCGGTGGTCTCTGTTGATGCCTATTCGGACGGCCTATCCACGTGTCTTCGAAATAATTGACGACGTCGTGCGCTTCGGCTGTAAATATATTATTGTCGCACATTTCTTCGAATACTTGAACAACGGAGTCGACCAAAACAAATGCCAAAGCAGACAAAAACGAGGCTTTAAAACAAAATCAGCGTCCGTTTTGTAGCGTTATTTTAAACCGTTGGTTCGAATATTTCTGAAAACATTTTGGCAGAAATGGAAAAAGCAACCTTGATGTCTAATATGTGGAAATTCTGTTTTCACAGCGTTTATCATTGCTTTCTCAAAGTCTGTTGTTATAGTAGTAGCTGATACAGATGGTTGCAACTCTTTAATTTTTCTGAAGGCAACGAAAGGTTGTTTTTAAAGCCATGAAGCGTTAAAATTTGGTAAAATAAATGCGGGACGGTTTAAACCGGGGCGTCAGCGTACTCACTCCGTGTCAAAAGTTTAAGATTACGCCTAGTGCAAAAAATTAACATTCTATTCTCGTCGCCGTATCCGGAGTCAAATAACAAAAATTCTTTTCCGTTCAAAGACATTTTGTAGCCTTTGGGAAATATAATTTTATTATTATGCCCCGGAATAGCAGGGCCGTCATCTTTTCTTTGCCTAATATTTTTTTACGGTTCGTTTGATGGTATCTACACTTGGCAATTTTGCAGCAGCCGCTGGCTACATCTCACAGAAGCAGACAATAAAATAAAACAAGGCGTATCTTTTGTATTGGTCGCAGAATCACGAGTAACATCCAAAATCTTGGCAGCTTCAAGTTTAGCTGCATCACCGGCGTTATTATGTTCTTTCCAGCGTTTGACGATTTCATCCTCCACGCAAGGTGGACACTTCGTCTGCTGATATTTGTCACATCTCCAATGTGTTTTTTCGTCAATCGCCTTATCCTTAAACAAGCAGTGACCACCTTCGCACAATTTTCTTTTGCCTTTTTTTGTTGAAATAAACTGGAGAGCCATTTTGGAACTAACAATTCACTTAAATCTGAGTATTCAAAAATACTAAGATAATTTGAACCGCGTGCTTAAGCATTAACCACAAGATTCACAAGTCAAAAGTTGCAGTTGAAATGAAATGTAAGTTTAGACCATCCAACTTTCTAAATTATCATTTAATCACCTATGACTTGTTTATTTTTAACTTTACGAATTATAAGAATTCCATCTCCAAATACGCCATTGACATACCAAAGGAACTTCTTAAATTAGCAGTTAATGTACGTTAATCACAGAAAAAGATAATAAAAATTCAAATAATATATGATACATATCACAATGCGGATATGAATTTCTTCGATTACCTACGTGAAATCGCTCACAACACCACGCTCTAAACATAAACACATTTCATCTCTTCAGATTAGAAAACTAAAAAAAAGGGAGACTATAGTAAGCCGACCTCCACGTGGTGTCTCTTGGATAACGCTAACAAATTTCTTCAAATAATAAAAATAATTGTTACGGAGCGATGAATTTTTCGGCGGTAAATTGCTGGCGGTTAATTGTTAGGGCGATGAATTGCGTAGGCGGTGAATTGCAGGCGATGAACTGCTGGCGGTGAATTGCTGTAGGTGAATTGCTAGCGGTGAATTTTTCTAAACTCTTTACAAGAAAATCCAGCAAAACCGAAATTTTATTAACATTTGTGTCCCAGTATGTCGGTTCATATGTGGATGAATTATTTAGTTCTTGGACAACTTAGTACTCTTCCCCGTCCCGTAAAGATATATGTGAACCACAGAGAGTGTTTTTTTGCATTATAGTCTCCGCCGGCTAAAGGCCTATTACCCAGAAAGCAAAAATAGTTGTTAAAACCTTTTTTGTTAATGCAGAGATTTGGCGAGTATTACCCTGCTGAGATTGTAAGAGGACCATGACAGTTTTCTACTCAAATTTTGATAGTTTGCAATGTTTACTATTCTTGATCAGTATGGCTGTACCTCCCATAAAATTTGTAAAGTACATGTTGTAATTTGGTATTTTGAGGTAACTTGATTTTGTGAAATGAGTCTCTGATACGAGTAAAATATCTACGTTATGTAGTTTAAGAAACATTTCTAGTTTTTGCTTGTGCTTTGAAAGCCAATTGGCATTTCGTATATTAGAACCAGTTTTATTATTTGACAGTTCTTCACAATATCTTTTGTTCCACTGATGTTATGATGGAAATTAAATCTCCTGTTTATCGACCTGTTTGTTGATGATTTATTTGATTATATTGATGGATTATGGATTTAGAGTTTTATGTTGCATACCGTTTATCGTTTGAGTCTGAGGTTGATTTATATGTTCTTGATTAGGTTGTATTTGTGTCATTTGCAGTTGCGTTGTTGACTGAAATGACCGCTGTTAATTATCGGAGATAAGTATTTTACCAGTTTGACCCGGGTTTCTTCTGTTTAAAATGTCAATTATATACTTTACAGTGTTTATAATTAATTGGGTGCGCACCCTCGCATAGAACGCATTTTGTTGTCTTGTGCATTTAACGTATCGGGCTGGCCTAATGCACCTGTGCTTGTATGACCAAACATTTCAACAAGTAGATAATACGTACATTTTAACTAACGTATTAAATTAAATATAAAATACTAATGTGACAAACTTTTAATTGGTGTGATCCCTGCCTCGATTAGCTCACTTCGTCGAAGAGTAGGTCTGGTTCTAGATATAAGTTTAGTGTTTACAATCAATGCAAATCCTTACTAGATCCAGGAAAGCTGGTAAACATACATTTTTAATAGCTGTAACCGAGTGTAACGGACAATTATTCTGGATAAAATAATGCTCAGCTAAATTCCTCATTAACATTGTTTAATTTTCAATTGAAATTTTAACAGAAGGTTTGACCATAGGTATAATTCATTTTTTAGAAAGTTTTGTTGAGTATTAGCTTGCCATGTATTCACTACTCTGCTTACGTAAAAAATGCCAATGTCATTAATGCAAGATTAGAAGCCAATTACTAACCTAATGCAAAACTGCCAAATGAAAGTTTTGAGTAACTGGTATTTTTTTAACATTACACCAGAAAGCAGAAATCCAAACTTTCGTCACTGTTATCACCAGATTTTCTGCTGCTGCTGACATCTAAGGTTATTTCAATATTTGCTTCTTTCAGATCCGAATTTTTAATTATTTTCTTTAGCGTCTTTTAAATAAATTTGTGTTTTTGTTCCTACTGTTTTATTAACCCTGTTTTCTCAGACTTTCTTCTGCGTTTGTTTTTCTTCAATGTCTTTGTAGGTCGGAGTGTTTATCCAAATCTGTAAGGTTTTCTTTTTTCGATTATGTTTATTTTCTGTCACTTTTGTTGATGTTGTATATGGTTTTAAAGTTTTTGAATCAATAAACTGCTTTGGGAAAGTTTTTTCTACATTGTAATTGCTAGTTGATGGTTGTAGCTCTTGAATCAAAGAATTGTTGGCCAATGGCGAAGGATCTTGAATCAAATCACTATTATTTAAAGGAATATCAGTGATTGTTGCTACTATAAAATCATTGTTAAGAAATACGTTTTCGTATATATATAATATTTTTGTTCACTTAAGTTTAGATACGCCAATGTAATGTAAATGTAAACTAGTTTTTCTTAAAAAACGAGGAGTACTTTTCGCACTACACAGTAAAGTAAAAATAGAATTAGACAAATTTTAACACTAAGGTATTATCACTCCTATTAATGTAAGCGATTGAAGATTATCACAATAACTCGAATCACCAAATCATCGAAATCGACGAATTGAAGACATAATGAGACTTAATAATAATAAGACTTACTTATTAAACCATATAGTTTTATGTCCAAGTTCAGATTTTTAGAGTACAATTTCAACAATATAATTTTATATTTTAAAAATGTCAGAACTAGCAATTCTATACTAGAATAAATAGAAAAACTTGAAGCAAATTCAACGTTCTCAAAACATAAAAAAACTAAGAAAATTTCTTGATATGATTACTTATTTTTCTCGTTTTATCAATAATCTTTGAATTATTCAATATCAACTACGACAATAAATAAAAAAAATATAAATCTTATTAGTAATCTGCTCGTGAAAAAACCTTTGATAAATTAAAAAAAATTAAAATGATAAAATGATTATTCTACATCTGATCCTACACTTTATGTAACAATCGCGTCTGAATAAAAATTGTAAAAAAACAACTCGCTCGAAAACATTATTATAGAAAAATCATGGATTAAAATTTTAAAAAACAGCATAAAAATGTCAATGTTCTGCCAAGGTCCGTTTATGACTGGCAAAAGCACTAACACATCACTAGAATCCAGCGCAAAGAAATTAGAATCAAATTCACATCAATTCGTCATATCAAAAAATTTATTTTTTGGTACTTATTGATGCAAAATGAACAGATCTAAATTTAAAACATCTCATCCTTTTCGGTAATTGCCTCAAATGATAGTGAGTAAACGATCTTGAAGCTTTGATGTGCTTCAATACAGTAGTGTTGCATCACCTAAATCTATGTTAGGTTTCGAACTTAAGAACACATGATTTACATATTTTTCTTGATTAAATTTTGTTAAGGGTTGCAATTATTATGACCTAATAGCATATTAAAAACCTTTTTAAAATTTCACAAACAATATTAATATTATGGGTAATTATCAAACTTTGATGATTTTCTTAATTGTGCTTAACCCATTAGCTCCGAAATGATTTTTTTTTCATTTTTTATCAAAATTTTTCATCATTTTGAGAAAAATAGGCACTTGTGAGTTAAAAGATGACTTAAATAATAACAATAATTAAGTATCAAAAAAAAAAACACCGATACCATATGGTATCCGTAGGAGTTAGGAAACTTTTTTATTGCAAAAAATGTCCAATACGTATAATTAAATTCTTATATAGAATATTTAAAAACCTGTATTCATTTTGTGTGATAAGAGGCAAAACAATTGATACATAGACCTACATTACACTTCTGACACATTGTTCTTCCAAATGATCAGCTTCGTCTGCTGCACGAAATCACAAAATGATCCATTCGATCAATTCTAATAACTGGAATTATATTTTTTGTTAGACTTATCCGTCCAGGAGCTTGGATAGGCGTATATTTCGTGAGATATACTTGCGCTATCTCTCTTCTAAAATTCAATGCTGGTATTTTCCCATTTTTACGGCTCAGATACCAGGCATTGTGCATTGTAACGTCAATAAGCCATGTGAAAATTGGCCAGTACCACTTCTTTCCACGAATGTCAGTGCAATAATTAGCAATTCCCTGATCCATCAGCACGCAGTCTGACAAAGAATCATTACATGCTTCCTTTCTTTTTGGCAGTACCTTTTCACCGTTCCTTCTGGCTGAACACCGACACTTGTTGAGGCCATTGTTACAACAGAATTGTCTATCCACCGTACTAAGAGAATGCCGTCATTTCTTTCAATAACATGTTCGTTATGCCCCCGCTCCTTTTTTTGAAAATCTTGTTTTCTGGTCAGAGAGCAGGATTTTCCTATTCGATTTTCTCCAGTTATGCCACTTGCTCCGTAGCCTAAAGTTCGAAGAAAAGCCAACAAATTCATATCGGTAAACAAGTTATCAATATAAATAACATAGGGCAAGTTTTGCACTGGTATTTCTTTCAACATCAGTATCAACGATGCCGCACATTTTCCAACTAACTTGCTAATTTCCACGTCTTCTCAAGGGTCATTTCCTTGGTATAGATCGAAATCCACCAGATATCCATCTTTAGAATTCAATGACCACATCTTGTAACCAAAGCGGATCGGCTTGCCACCGATGAATTGCTTATAACCGTGACGTCCGTAATATCTAATCATAGATTATCTTAAACTAGTTGAAAGTTGACCAAACACTTTTCTTTTATAGCATTTATTAGCGGTCTTAATTTCCAAGCTTTGCCAGATTGATCTATTTGGGTATTGTCTGCCATATGGATGAATCTCTGAATTTTAAGAAATCGATTTCTTTTCATCGAATCTGTAACCATTTTGTTGTGGACGTCATCTTTCATATCCCAGTACAACCGTTTCGATGGTAAAGGATTGTATCCACTGAGAATAACGATTGCTATAAAACAACGGATTTCTAACGCAGTAATTCCCAGATCGGCCTCATTTTTAAAACTAGCATAAATTTACGTCTGTTTAGCAAGGTACTCAAATACGCTATCATCAAAAAATATTTCAAATAGCTGAATAGAGCACAAGTTCTTGTACATAGAATAATTTGTCAATATAATATAATATCAATATCAACAGGAATTCAGTTTGGAACTGCTTTTCCAGAAATCCGATTTGTAATCCACTCCCGATTTTCTGTCAAAGGGATTTGTCTTACAGGTACTTCCACCAAAATCTCCTAAGAAATTATAAATGTATGTAAATTATTTACTATTTCATGGGAGAGGTCAAATTTTACTTACGTTGTCAGGCCTGTCATATCTATAAGATTCTCCAATTCTCTCTCCATTTAGTAATTTTATTTCAGCAGGAGCACACAACTGACGACCTGCAACGTAAAAAATAAAATGTTGATAAAATTCATACTTCTATTTTATTTTCCTACTACATTACCATTGAGGCTGCAAACCATTCCCTCTTCGTCTTCGTCCGCAGAATCCTCATCTGTGTCAACGTTAGGATCGGGGGGTTCTACAAAAATTTCATCTACGTTCGCAAGCAAGTCATCATCTTCCTCCAGCATATCTATGGCATGGGAAAGCGAAAATCCTCTTCCAGAACGTTAAAAATGATATCAAAATAAAACGTAGGTTCCAAAACGCCTACGGAAACCATATGGTATCACTGACATTTGACCTAACATATTGCAATCGCATTACATCGAAATAATTCACAGCCGTATTCTATCATTCATAATCTTGTAACTACCGTATCATACTCTACAAAAAATAATATAGAAATATGTAAAAAAATACTTACGCCCATCGTATATCCATTATTTCGTGTAGCACAGAATTACCTAATATGAAAACTCTCACAAAACTGCCAAAACGTTATCAAAAGCACCGGCCTCAAGAGAAATGCAAAACAGACTGACTACTGAGCATAAAAACATTTCCGCGCGCCTCTTTCTTATTCGACCTTGACCAACAAACGCTAGAGAACGGAGGGGTGTTTTGCAATACCATATGATATCCGTAGGGGCTAATGGGTTAATAGATACTAGAATACTTAAATGTCATTTAAAACTAATTATAGAAACAAAATTTAAATGTATCACTCTACTAATCTAACAACAATTTTACGATATTTAGTCTCTGTTTGAATTTTGTTAAAAGAACAAAATCCCGTCTCAGAAGTTTTAAATTCGTTTTCTGCATAAACAAAGCGCTTCCAGTTGCGAAGTAGCCCTAAAAGTACACTGTAATCAATATTTAGACAAACGGCATAGTGGCCGACCAAAAAAATCTCAATTCAAGAATTCTACAGCACACGCGACTGGGACTATAGATATCTGATCTAGCATTTTTCCCAGCGTTTGATCTTAATTAACACAACTTGAACAACTTTGTTGCGGTAATGGAACTGATGCATTTTTGTTTTTTTACCTTCTGAAACATCATCAGTAGTCTCCGGAGAATGTAGTAAGGGGTCGTTCTCAGTTACATAGGCATAGTTTGGAATAATCGAAAGATTAATTAGAACTATGACTATTTTCGTAAACGACAACACTGCATGTATCATTTGGCCAGACTTATTCATCAATTTATTTTTATTCGAAGTTTGTCCAAGAAGAGAAAAATATGAAGTTACATTATTTTTGGTTATTGTCAAAGAACGTGCATCAGAAACTCCTGCAGATGTTTGGATAGTAAGCTTCTTACTTCATCTTAAAAAAAATTCTACTTATGAAAATCCAGATTTATCAAAAAACTTGTGTGGTAATTTTAATTTTCTTGCCAATTCAAAATCCATAGAGCGAACAAAAGTCCTTGTTGGTACGTATTCATGCTTTTGTTATTTTTTTATATGTGCCAATACTAATGGCTTCGTTTTTAGACCCCAATGCACATGAAGGTCCTAATGTCATAGTTTGGAGGTTATTTTTCATTTTTTGACGTTTCTTCAGAAATAATAAAATACTGACTTTCTCTGCGAATAGTCATATCTCTTTAAGCTATAGCACTAATTGCTGCAGATAATTTATCAATTTTCTATTTTCTTCTTCCAGCATTTTTCTTTCTTTTGTAGTTCGTTGGCATATCTAAAGTATAAAAAAAATAATCTGAAAATTATAGCAGCCATTTATAAAGCTGTTTTAACTCTTCTTATGAATGGGTGCGTCAATTTACCATATTGTATAAGGAGCAACATCTAAGCAAGTTGTTTACAGAACCATGATAAAATAATGTTAACTTTTAAACATTCATTAATGTTTCATTCACAAACAAAGATTTTACACATTAAAATTTACATATGAACGCTAAATTGTAAATATGTAGCAAAGAAAACAAGGAAAACATCAACATACTTGAAACCACCTTATTGAGAGATAGAAAATAAACGTAAAATATGACTATTGATTTTGTAAATAATGTAAATTAATTTCTTTACGTAATGCCAATTTTCTAATGAATATTAAGTACAATAACTTATTACACCTCTGTCATAATCTTAAAATCCTTTTTACACAATGCAAACGTTTAAATTAACTTGTTGATTTCACGACACCTATTTAATACTATCTATTATGTGTCTCTCGTAAAAATAAGATATTGCAAAGTTATGTATTAAGTTTATTACAAAAATAGATATAAAAGCGTAACAAAACTGATAAGATGTGAGTAAAAGTTTTCAGAAAACTACATAAATCGTATAGTCGCCAAGATGACTTGAGCAATTTGCCAGAAACACAAAAATGACCAAGAGACAACCCATAACGGCTGATAATCTCAAGAGCAATCTATAACTTTTACGATTCTATCGCACGGTCAGTTTGGCATCGAGATAGTTTCGATCCTTTTTCGTCTTCTGTAAACGTATCGCGTTCGATTCTTTTTACATCTTTCGAATAACAAATACGGGTACTATAACACGGTCAGTTTAATATAAAGTAGTTTTACCCCTACGTAACTCGAAACAATAAATATCGAAACAGTCTAAGTATAATATAATAGAAGAGCTTTGCACAATTAAAGTTCAAAACTACGTTTCGCCTTAATAATTAATTCATCGTCAGTGAGGGATATAAAGACCTTAATGGAATTAATTAATGCGGGTTTAATTATTAATCCTCAACGAAGTGCTGGAAAGATTTTAAATAACAAGAAGTGCCTTGTAAATTGCGATTTGCAAGAAGTTGTACTCATTTTAAAGTCCAACCACGAAGTGTCTTGCCAACACGCGGGTCCGAACAACCGATTAGCAATTGAAATGTGTAGAATGGGACTAATCTGTGAATTCGACATCGACGTATCGATGTTAGTAACCCGGAACCCAAAGTCCGTAGCGTCGCCTGGCAACGCGTGCTGGCCAACGGCGACTTCCCGGTGGTAAAATACTATGTACCATATCTAAAGCGACGGAAATACTAAGTTTCTTCGGCTAAACGGTAATTCAATAAAACGCTTAATTCATATTCATTAAAACGTTTTACGCCGAGTTGATGTGATTAATTTTGATTTGGTTTGATCGTTCGATTGTAAAAGATGAATGTAGAGAAAGAAAATTACAGCTGGACGTCTTGGCTCTAATATTGGACCGGCATCGTCGGCATCAGCTTACAGATTGTATGAGGGTGGGCAGCTCTGGGATGCGCTTTAGGGGGGTTTAAAGAGTGGATCTGTATTCTGTATTGTAAATTCACTTCCCTTGTCCGGTAAAAAGCTCTCAGCAGCTTGAATTTTAAACGAAACTTTTCTGAACTATTCGTTGGGATATTCAGTGGTTAAATTTAAGGATTTTTGCCTCGGGATTAAAGGATTTGAAAATTCGGCCATCAACGATAGTCTCATAAATCTCAATGCCATTATTTGCAATTGTGCTTTTGGCTGATAAAATTTCAGGATAAAAACTCAAGTGCTTCCAGAAAAAATGTATTCCAAAAGCTATTTTATAGTCATTTCTATTAAATAAATAGAAATATTTGAATAAATGTGTATATGCTACATTCGAATACTAATGCAAAGTACTCTAAAAAATTAAATTGTTTGTCAAAATTCGTTAAAATAATTCTGTATACATAACGCTAACCGTTAAAAAAACTTTTGACTTTTACCACAAGCAACAACGGCATTTCTTAAATTTGTACATAAAAAAATGATTCAGTATGTAAAATAATTTAAAAAATAATATGTTAAAATTTAATAAAAACGTTGAAATTTACAAATCTCTCTCTTTCATCAAAGTTTTAAGCTAAAATTTTCATATTTTAATTTTTTTTAAAAAACCCCGTTGATAACAGTCTGCCAGCTAGTATAAATTTACTTATAAGATAACTTTTATTGCCCTTTTTTGTGCACTCGAAAAGCTTGTGTATATTTAAACAAAATTTTTGTAGTTTCATTAAAAAACCAGTTTATAATTAAAGACATCACATATAAACACATCTACAAACATCATTATTTTAAACAGTAGAAGAGTTAATCAACTAATGACATGCCAGTAAGTGCTGAGGTCTTTGTTACGAAAGCAACTCAGCCATTAGTTGAACGGTCGGGACAAACAAACAAAGGCCAAAAATGCACATGTATAATAAACTCCCAATAATATATCAAACAAATGTTATAAAAGTTTATTTTTTCCCTGTTATCAAACTCATTAGAATCACCATCAATAAGTAAATATTACGATCGATAAAAGATCCTAACCTAATCAAATTTTTTCATTACGACGCTATCAAATGCCGGTTATAACCTAAACAAAAAAACCTCGAAAACTTAAGATACGCATTAAAACAGTTTAGAATGAGTTTTTTTAGCCGTTATTTATCCATTTGATTTAAACGTTCTTCATATTCGTCTGTATTTCTATTTTGTGCAACATGATATCAATTAAATCTCGCAAATTTTTTTAACCCATTGTACCAACGTTGTTTTCCAACGCTCCTTTGTTTTCTCCATAATTTCCATCAGGTAATATAGCCGCTTCAGTTTTCTGTATGTCTGACTACGTGTCCTTTCCTATTCTAATTTTAGAGAGCCGTTTCTTTCTATGATGTCAATAACTTTTTTTTCTTATGCACTGGTTTGATTTGAGATCTTTCAGTTACATTTCTAAAATTCTTTTCTCTACGGCCTATGTACTTTTAGTCCGTTCTTAATCTTATTAGTCAGAACTCACATCTTAGAACCGTATGTAACAACTGGGAATATGCATTCTTGTAAATTTTTGTTTTTAGAGTCATTAGTATTTTCAAGGTTAGTATTTTTTTAATTTCTCGTAGTCTGCCCACCTTAGTCTAATTTTCTTGTGAATTTCTAATTCCTGGTTTTATTTGCCTAGTGTTATAGATTGAAGAGAAATTTTGTGTTAGCACTCATTTGATTTTTTGTCTGCATTGACAGGATTTCAATTTTAATTTATCTCTATGACAACCTCTCCATTAGTTTTGTCAAAAAACGTCTGCCCAGTCAGACTTGGTACAGCTTTGTCTCATTGATTTTCCGATGCACAAGAACGATCCATTGCAGATGCTAAACTGATATGAATCCAATTGAGAAAAAACTACCAGATGGTTTTGTTATTTAGTTATTTTCGTATACGCGGTTTTTATTTAGATTTCATTACAACTACTTTTTTAAAAGATTCGATTACGGTCTCTTCAAAACTGACATCTTTTAGATCGGGCCAATTGATTTTACCAAAACAACTATCCAAACCGCACACAACTCAAAACTTTAAACTAAAACTCGCGTTGGAAACTTTTCGCACTGGAAAAAAGGTGTCTTAATTGAGATGGACTTGATCTGACATTTTAAAAGTAATATATACATTAAAAAGTTTTTGTTTCATACAAATTTCGGTTTCTTGGTGCTAAATAAGCTACATCCATAGAGTTATTGATTTTACAGATTCAATTTATAAACATTTTTTTTCATAGTATGGTACATGCTTACTATAAATCGTTGGAAAGTTGTAATAGAGATTACACACCGCGCCTGGTATTATACGAGCTTCTTTTTTCTTTCAACTGAATCTTTGACATATTTTTTCACTACTGATGAACCCCCCGTGTTTTTTCAATATCAAAATTTAACTCTAGTATTTGCCAGCAACGTAACCGATGTACAAAAAAAAGTATGGTCTGCGTCTCAAGATTTACTAAGCCTAGATACTGGACTTTTTGTTTCGAAACCTTTCCGATGATATAAATTTCTACTCATAGCAAAATACATTTTTTGTTAAACTATTATTTGAAAAACTTATGATTATCTAAACTTTTTGGTCGCAAGCCAACATATCTTACAAACAATTCTAAAACCTTATATTTTCAACAATTTAAAAAATTTGAAGTATTTTTTAAGTTCAATGGCAAATACATACACTCTGTGACATTGCAATTGCAACACCAAGAAAAGGTTTAACAGGCGAAATATTGGAAGGTCTGGGTATCCATAGTAAAAGATTAACATTGGCCTTTTCGAATTAGCCCATATAGTGTGTGTAGCTACGTGGAGATGGCCATTATTCTGCTGGAAAAGTGGGTCTTTTAACTGATCAAGAAATGGAAGAATCAATACTCGCATGAAATATACACGATAATAAAGCAGTAGGAACAAAAAAACGTCAGATATCCCATTACCACTTGATCTATTTAAACAAAATTTTAATCATTTCCTACCTATGATAGTCCTGCTAAGTTTGGTCACAACATTACTACCCCTTCGTGCTATTGCAATTTCAATATCACAGAGTATATAACAAAACGTACGCAATTTGAAATTTGATTGTCTGAAAATAGATTTTTCCATCTTGACATAAACGGGTATGCTAAAACCTTTTTTCATGACAAGAAAGAAGATTTTGTACGACAACAGTTAACTAAATCAGTTCCACAGTTCCGCAAAAATTTAAATTCAGCAGAAAATTCATCCTATTTAAAAATTTTCTCTTGTCCGATATAATTAATATTTAAAAAAAACTTTCAGATACCTCATAGAAAGTTTATTAAACTTATTCTACAATTTGTACCATAGTCAAGACAATCAAAAGCAATGAGATTATTTGGGATGATTCAGCATCAAAATCAATTTTGGTTTAAAAAAACCGTCATTGCACTATTTGTCAAAAATCAAAATTAATATAATAGTTGATGCTTCGAATTATCCCTGTGGTGCAGTTCTTTAATAATTTAAAAATAAATCGTAGAAATCTATGTCGCTTTGTAGGTTCATTTCAAATTCTTGCTAATCAAGTTTTTTATCTACGCAATGGAATATTTATAAATCAAAAATTTTTTAGCTGAATTTTTACAATACAAATTTTTAGAGTGAAAAATGTAATCATTATAGCTTAAAAATACTTATTTTGCTTGTTTAGCTTTACTTTTGTAGTGTTATTTATTTAAACAAGTTTTTGAAATAAACGTGCAGTTCTTAAAATAACAACTTAATATATCTACGTATTATGTGATAGCATTATTTTATATTTACGTTTATTTTTATTGTACGCAAATTACATAAAAGAAATGTGCAGTTATTAGAACAGTGAATTAAACATCATAACATTAGTTTTTTATTACTTTTTATGAACAATGTTAAACTATTTAATGCAAAAGATCTGCAATTTTCGATTTATTTGGCTCAAAATGTTGATTAGAATTTTTATTTTAATATTTTCTTATCTTTTGGTTATTGTTATCAAAAACCCCAAGTCTCAATGTGATTCTATTAAGTAGCGTGTACTCTACTACTGATTTTCGTTACGTCAAAGATAATCAAAAACTAGTTGCAGATGGTTTATCTAAAATCAATATCAACAGTTCAGAGATTTCAAAGAAATTCTTTGCCAAAACATGTTTTGTTCTCTTTTGGTCTTATTTTTGCTATTTTGCCACAATATGTTTATTACCTTTTACTTTTCAAATAAAAAAATGCAAATAGAAAACATTAAAAGAATATATTACAAAAGAATATAGTTTTTTTTTAATTTTAATTTATTTGTTTTATTTTTAAAACTTTTTTACTCTTTGTGTTTTGCACGTTTGTGTTACTAACTTTTGTTATATTTAATATTATACAAAACATTTGAATCAAATTAATTATTCAACAATTCTGGAAGTGGCGCGTAATTAATCTTTTGTCTGGCTTGTATATAGGCTCAGTAGTAGATAGCATAAATTTGCAGACCGTTTATTAAAGTTTTTGTAGTAGTGCAAAGAACCATAGTTCCTTATTTTTATTATGTTTACTAATTATTAAAAAAAGATTGATTTCACAATTATTGGTTTCAATTTTTTAAAAAATAAATTGTAGTTAACTTTAAAAAAAAGGAACTACGTGGTAAACATACTTATAGAGTAATAATAAATTTCTTGAATCGAATAAAATATGTAGCCAATTTAAACTCAATAAGAACGAATCTGACACGTTATTACTAGGAGTTATAGAAGCAGAAAATACTACAAGCAGAAAATAATCCAATAAAATATCTTTACAAAACATAAAAGAATTAAAAACTAAAATACCAATACAATCAATTAATATAAACTAAAAGATATAAATAAGTGTTGTATACCAAAAGAAAAATTAAATTTTAATTAACAAGCCTAAAAAATTAAAATTGGTATATACCTATATACAAAACAAAAAATTTTAGATACTTAAAACATAGTGTAAACAAGTTTGTTGTCATTATCATCTTTAAATTTATCGTATTAATATACATAGGTACGCTATTCAAATATGAACAATGCAAACAAACCATCCAATCTTTATATGTTTTGTTTGCGTATTTTTTAAAGTAGGTATATAAAGTTATGAAAACGCTCATAGTTTATTTCTTTTTTTTTAATAACTAGTATTATGCCATCTGTTTTTACAAATACTAGCCAAATTTGCTAAATAACAAAAATTAAAACAAAAATGCGTTACGTGAGATTTTCAAATTGAAGAAAAGTTGTTCTGTTTTGTTTACATGCTCAACCAACGTTACGTAAAACTTAAACAAAACTTGTAATATTTATATTAAATTTAAATGAAACGTTATTTTTTCTATTAATTGGCTATTTGATCTCAAAATATGTTGGTTAATAATGTTGATGAACAAAAGTGACATTAGTGCAAGGCGTGAAGTTATTTTCGTTCTAAGTGTTTTCGTTAAGATACAATCCAACAACTAGGTCGCAATGTCCAGCTTTAAGTGTTTTATTTGTAAAATTTGTTAGCGTACATGTTTCATGTCAGAAAAGTTGCTTAAACGAAAGAAGATAGCTGCTCGTCCAAAGAAAGTTGCTGAACTAAGCACATCCATCAGGAAAATTAAGATCATCCTCTGAGTATTTTTGTTTCAAAATACATTATTTTGTGAGTTGAACACGTATTCCTGAAGATAACGCAAGGTCACAACAACGACTCCTTCCTCATAAACTTAATGGTGCATGACGTGCCGAAAATAGAGATGAAAGAAACAGTTATGAAACAAGCTCAACTGCGTGAAAATGATTTCGATGCAGCAGTTATCAACAGGATCCATCCGATAGCAGACATGATAAATGTTTTGGAAAATCTGTACATTAGTTGGATCAAGGTTGATGAAAAAAAAAGGTTGGCACTCATGATGAAGAAATTGAGAGGTCTATGAATGACATTTTCACTTTTATGGAAAGCAATGGCAAGGAATTTCAATTTTTATTAGACGAGCTAATAACTCAGATAGACGGCAACTACATTCCTCGCAAAAAAACTGTAATACATCATTTATTGGAGAACTTGATGTTATTATATCAAAGATCAAACAGAATACAATCCTATGTTTCAAACATACTGACTATAAAATTTTGACAGATGCGTGGTACATTGAAAAACGTTCAAAACCGGAAGAACGTCTTCGATTAATTGAGACAGCAGTTGATGAAATTTTTAAAGAGATAGGATGACTATCCTCCTTCAGGTTCTTTCTTGGACGAAAATTAAAGCCTTGTTCCAAAGGTTATCAGAGTTTTCTTAGAAATACTAATACTCGCAAAAAAGCGAGGGAACACTGACAAGTGGAAAATTTTTTTTAGCTATTACACACAGTGTTATTAGCGCTATTACACCAACTTTTTCCGTTATCCCAATACAAATTGGGAAATTACTAGTTTTTTTATAAAAAGTATGGGTTACGAAAACTGATTGATGTTGTTTCATCCTTCGAATGTTGCGTTTCTTATTCCAAAACTGTTCATCTTTAAGTGTCAGCAATCACGAAACCATCACTACAAATAGACTCAACAGAATGGATTCAATACTTTCTGTGCAATAGCAGAAATAGAGACGCTATTGAGTAGTAGTAAGAATTGTTCGAGTAAAAAAAAACAATACCCCCTCAACTAATTGGTGAGATAGGGTTTCCTTAAAACCTTTTGAGAAAGTAAGTTTTCTTGGTTTAAAGAATATAAACATTGAGAATCTCAAACAGATATTTTTTTTACCTGATACCATCACACTCTCTTAGACAAATTTATGGTAAGTAGAAAGATGTGCCCGGAATTCCAAGATGGAGTGGTTTCATAAAGAAAATTACAAGCGGTCTCTGCTTTGACACAACCTATGTTGCTTGTCTGCCATTTTTAAATGTTCCATCATCTGATCACAATACAGTATATACAGATTCACTCATTTCCATAAAACAAAGCAAATCGATGAATCAATAAGCAACTGTGAACACCTTCTACCAGCCTCTATATCTAAAAGCAAGACTTATAGTTCCAATTTTGATAATTTCATCGTTAGAATAGGCGGGTTTTACCTGCTGATGTCGGTCTTAAAGTCTATAGGCTACTGAATCGATAGTAGTGAGTTGAAGGTGTTGTTCATTCAATCTATTCAGGGCACTCTACAGAGAAAATCTTGACAGGACACACCTTTTTGAGAGCCATTAGAGTACATATTTTAGCTCATGTCACTCTAGCAAAAATTATCTTTGAGACAATGGATTTAAACCCAGACCTTTAAGAAAAATTTGTAGAATTTTTAAATGATAGAGACAAACTACTGATTTTTTACACGAAAAGAATATGTAGAAAAATTAAAAATCAAGTTTTTTGCACAACTCCAAGCCATAGATAATCGTGGTAGAATTCAATATTTAGAAAATGGTTACGCTTGTTAAGCTATTCATTGAAGCTGAACGAGCAGAAAAATGAAACGGCCATCTCCAAGCTATCTATCAAATGCTTTTGTACTTCCAGGCTAACTATTTGTATATTTTGTCTATAAGTCAAAAGTAGAGATGTTTACTTAACTCTTAACTCTACGTTTGCACGTTCTGACTGACGAGAATAATAATATAATAATTTGAATAGTATCCACTTAGCATCAGAATCTGAAACTGTATGATTGATGAGAGCAACATAGACTTTACTGAAACAATATTTGAAAGTATATGTCTTAAAGAAGAAAGCGATGATCAAAATATCTGTAGTAAAACGTGTAAGTACAAAAAGACGAAGAAGTACAAGTAGTAGCAAAAGATAGGTTTAGAACATTATCTAATCAGACCCAATCTAAGACAAAAGTAGATTCAAAGTAATTTGCCAGTTGATAACGACCTACATATGGAAATAATACAAAATAAGTCAGAATGGAACAATTCTTTGCCATTTTATTTGATTGATTTTTTGTAGATCATTTTTTTTACGATAAATTTTCAGTTTATATACCCGCTGTCTCAAGTTTCCGATGATTTCCCTTAAGTGCATTTGTATTTTTACAAATGCACGGAACTTAATGCCAAATCGTAACTGCGAGATACGTTAGCGAGTAGACGTTTCCAGTAGGTAATAACTTCAGAGAAGCAACTCTGCTCTACGAAGATCTTGATTTTACCTCCGTTTTCCAAAACCTGAAAAAAATCATGCCCCGCTTTTAGTCCTATCATTTCTAAACTCCATTTTTTTACTCTTTTCTCAACCCGTAGTGAACCAGCGTGAGAAGGAAGGTTCAATTCTATGTTTTTAAACTCCAATGCAAAGAACGAATGAAGAAAGGTCGTCAGTTTCCAGCCCTCTTAGAAACGCCGATTACCACAGCAGCAACTAAAGAGCTAAATGGACAGAAGGAGCTAACAGTCACTGAGTTGAATCAAGCTGCCATATGACGACAATTTGGGTGTAAGATCGATAACAAACAGTGACAAAATTGACAAATTAGAATATAACTCTATCTAAAAACATAAAAACCTATATCTGACAGAGTGGCATATATTTTCATACACATCAATAAACGCACAACTTTTAAAGTAATCCAAATTTACGCCCCGACCTGCGACAATACTGAGGAAGAAATCGAAACATTCTACGACAAAATTAAATGTGCACTCCAAGAGTTTCCATCGACATATAAAATAGGAATTTTCAACGCAAAGTTGGGAATCCAAGAAAAATAAAAAAACCTTCTTGAAAAATATGGCAATAGAAAACGCAATGACATAGACGAAATACTACTAAACTTTAAGAACGAACACAATCTATATTCCATGAGCTCTTTTTTTAAGAAAAACTCTAATAGAAGTTGAACCTAGATCGGTCTTGATGGTACTGTCAAAGATGAAATTGACTACATTCTGACTAATGATAAACATATAGTTCAAAACGTCTGCGTACTAAACAGATATAACATTAGTAGCGATCATAAGACAATAAAAGCAAAAATCTGTACTAATAAAAAAACTGGAAATAAAACAGAAACATGCGTGAATTAAAATAAATCACAGGAAATTACAATTGTAGCATGGACTGGGTATGGTAAATAAATTTTATATTAAAAAATAAAGACATTCTCATCCATCTAAAGACTAGAGTGTTCTTGTGTATTGCCGGTTATAACATGGCGCACAAAATTGTGTAATAGCCCAAAATATTATAAACATCTTAAGAACACCACAACGAGCTATAGAGAATGCTGACAATCTCGCTAAAGGACAAAAAACAAACGAGAAATAAGGAAAAAGACTGGAGTGGTGGAAAAACTGCAAAGCTAAAATGGTGCTTTGCAGGTCATATAACTAGAGGAGATGCAGAAAAATTGCACAAAACAATTTTTGCATGGAGGCCTTATGAACACAAACATTTTAAAAGACGTCCGTGTATGAGATGGGTAAATGACTTGAAACTAACTGAAGATCTAAATTGGATGCAAACAGCGCAAAATAGACACAATTTAGAAGAGGCGTATATCCCAAAGTAGATGTGACACGCTATGAAGAGAAAAAGAGAGAGAGAAAGAGAGAGATATGGGAAAGATGTTTTTGGCAGAAGTACACGTTGCAAGTTTGCTACACTTTCTAAAGAAAAACCTACCTCTAGATGTTATAAATTCTAGGCGTTACCAGAATTTGAATTCCAGTTCCGTCAGCGTAGTAAACGAGCGGCAAAACCTTGGCTCATTAAACCACAACAGATTTTTTGTTACATACAGTAAAAGAAACGGAGCCTTCCGCATTTCAAAAAGGCACTAATCTAGAGCTTGAAGTAAGTAGACTAAAAGCGTTTATAGAAACTCTAGGCGGTGTATGTATTGAAAGGGAGATTCAAGTAATAATAATTTTTTTAGTGGGCGCCAGATCCCGTTTTCCAGTCACAGCTCTTGTTCGATCAGTATAGAAAGTTCAAAGCTTATATTAATATTTTTAAGATGCGTAAAGTTGGAGGAACGAAGAAATTAAGTAAATCGTTAACATCAAATTTGATTTACCTATCTTAGCTTATTAACGTATAAATAGAATTAGAATCAACAACAAATAAATCTCAAATTTAGTAGTCACACACAAGAAGTAGTTTAGTTTGATTACGAGTACAAGGTTGGTTATAAGAACGCCAGAAGCATCGGCAAATAACAATACACCTGTATAGTAAATTTGAATAGCAAAGGCACATAAATTTTTTGTAGATTAATTAAATTAACAGTGACAATTAACAGTTTACATATTATCAGCATGCGATAAAAAATTTAAGTTAGACTACTAGTAATAGCAAATAAATCGTTGTGAAAATTACCAAAATTATAATCAAATTAAACTTTTGGAAAGCGCCGTAGTGACATTAAACAATAATTAAAATTTGATTTACCCAAATCCGGTGTTAACCTTAAGAAAACGCTGACGCAATAGCTGACCTCTAATTAAGCTAACAAACAAAATTGTGTCAAACTAATGACTCACAAAATCTACAAAAGATGTAAAAAGATAACATTTATGACAATTTAAAAAAGCGGAATTTATCGCATGCTGTTGACATGTGTAACTTTCTTAAAGGTGGTGTTAAACGTCCATTGTACGTAGTAAAAGTATCAATCGCATATGCACTTGTTATAGAAGTTAATTATTGGTTCGATGTTTCGCTTTAGAATTTTCTACAATGTTTCTGACCTATCAAAATGATGCTTAACTCTTATAGGTAGATGATCTTGAATTACATTTAAAGGTAACACGTAGCGCTAAGAAACCGACTTAGAAAATACACATATATATATATATATTGGGTTTGATTACATACATTCACAATACAACGAATATTTCATTCTATCATGTACATACTATAATCATACAACCGCAGGTTGTCTTCCCACTCCCAGTTTCCATGCTTTTCTGTTATAAGCTACGTCCTCTTCCAAATCGCGATGTCTTATGGCTTTTCTAATCCCATCGTTCCAGAAACGCCGTGGTCTGCTTTTTTGTTTTTTCCCGTGGGTTTCCATGCAAATAATCATTTTGGCCATCTGTTTTTCTCCATCCGTAGTATGTGCCGAAACCATTTTAAACTTCTCTTTTCAATCCTATCTATTATCGTTTCTGTTGCTTCCATTGTTCTTCTAATTTTGTCATTTCGTACATGTTCCAGTCTTGACCTTCTCGCACTTCTTCTTAGATAATCCATTTTCACAGCCATTATTTTCCGTTTATCTTCTTCTTTTATTGTCCATACTTCACTACCGTAACATAGCACTGTCTCCACCATGGTAGCGCCTATCCTATTTTTATTTTTCTTACTAATATGTTTGTCCCACCATATCGCATTGAGTGCCCCTATTGCTTTGCGTGCAATTTGTATCTTTTGCTGAATCTCTTGTTTACCTATGCCATCCTTGTCCACTATTGTTCCCAAATACTTGAATTTATCTACTTGCTTTATGTTGATGTCATCGTTAATAAGGATTTGGAACTGTGCCTTAGAATCTACTACTAAATATTTTTTCCAAGCAAATACACTTAATCCAAAAAGAAGTTACCCTGCGTTGAATAACTGATCTAATTAGAGCTGTTTTTGAAATAAATAACGCCACAATACGTCGATGTATTAAGAAAATATTCTTTAAACTCAAGCAGGCATATTACATGTACCACAACGTGGAAGAAAAATGAGAGTGAAAATAACGACTTGAACGGAAGTGACATACTCAATAGATGGTGTCGAGAAGTAAAAAACTAAGGTTAAATCAACCAACAATATACAAGGCAGCGCAATTTAAATTTAGAACACGTATATCTAAAACTTACAATAAAATCATGCTTATTAGATTAATTGACTGTTATGATTATTTGCTGTCAAATCCAAAAACAAAAAAGATATCTAACCTAATTTGATTAAAGCTTACTATGAGAATATGGGTAGAATTTATTGCTACCCGTTTCCTACTTGATTAAACAGGACAAGGCCTACTTAAATGTATCCCGTAGTTTGTCAGTAATGTTTTGCTATATTCTGGAGTGTGGAGACATCTAATCTACAAATAACCTAGTCTTGTTCAATCAATTATGAAACGGAAAGCAAATTTAGGTATGACATTACTGGGCATTTATTATGCTCTCAAGACAAAAGAACTCGGTGTACGCTATGTTGCTATTCTTAAAAAGTGTTTTTTTGTAAATAAAAATGGCAGCATAAAAACAGTGGTTTTGGGTTTTAGCTTAAACTGTTTGTTAGTGAAATCAAATTTGAGCAAACAGTTTTGAGCATTAGTGGGTTGTTATCATTGAACCGATTCTGTCTCACCATGACAAAAATTTGAGTCTGCTTCTTTTTATTGAAATGCTCATCATCCACTTATTTTCAAGTTTTACGAACAGGTTCCTTTTTATCTCCTGTTATAGCTAACATTTTTATGAAACCCTTTGAAATGGTTCAATTAGAATCATTAAAACCTAAAGTCTAACTTAGGTATGTTAACAACACATTCATTGCTTAGTCCCATGATCATTTCGAGTTGTCCAGGTTTCTTGATCATCTAAACAATCAACACCTAATCATCAAATTCATCATAAAAATCAATTACGGTTCTTTTCTATTTCTCGAAGTTCTTGTAACTCGTAAACTCGATGAACTTTTGGGTTAATCTGTTTATCTTCATGCTTTCTTTTATTCTCATCCTGCATAAAATCTTTCTGTTATGAAATTCTTAGTGTATCACGCAATTTAGACTTGAACTCAATCATCTGGTCTCGTCTAAATCTACGTGTTTAAATTCCTAAAGACATTTTTACTTCCAAATCCAATTCGAAATTAGTATTTTCAATTAATAATGTCACATATCTAATAGGAAAAATTCTTTATAATAATAGTATCAAACTCATATTCAACTTGATAGGTAAAATCTCTTAGTTTCTTCTTTCTTCTAAAAACAAATTTTCTGCATTTTTATCTCAAGATGTATACCAAATTCCTTGTCCATGTGGTTTAGACTACATCTATAAATCTGGTCGTTCCGTTATAACACACATTTCAAAACACGATCGTTATTATTCTTCAATAAGAAAATCCAAGAGACCTTAGAAATCAAACACCCCAATAATCTCAATAGTGACTACGCTTTTAAACTATTATCTCTTTAGTTTTTGGTTGTTAATCATTTATTTAAGACACGTTCTTTTTTATATACGTAGACTACTTCTTCTTAACTCACTTCTATGAAGTTTAGAATTTATCTTGGTTTAAAAATTGATTACCTAACTCTGTAGTGGTTGTTTGTTAGATTATCGTTGGCTTCTTCAAGTTCGATCGATTTTTTTTAGAGTTTCAAATCTACCTTGGCTCACAAATTGATTACAGAACTCGTTAGAGGTTCTTACTAAGAATTCGGATGCTTGTTTGAGTTCTAAGATTTGTTTCACGCCCCGATGAAGTCCCGTTCCAAAGTGGGCAAAACGTTGGCAACATTGACTGTAAAAAAATTAAATTTCAAAGTTTGACTTATACTTGAAATTAATTTCTTACAGAAAAAAAAATTTTTATTGATTTATCAAAACTTAAAAAAACTAATTTTGTTTGATTTTGTTATCAATCCACAGTACTTTACAATGTTAATTATTTTTTTTAATTAAAATAATGTCACAATTTTTATTATCTTGCAGAGCGTCTTAATAACAATTAAAAAAAAATGTTTTTATAAGAAACTATTTTTCAGTTTTAATTAAAACGCGCAATTTTTATTCTTTTGAGCAACGTATAGATACCGATTTAAAAAACTTGACTCAATTTCAAATAAAACTTTACAAATCTTAAAGTTTAATATTATTGATTTTGTTTTTTTATAATAAGAGAAGGTATAATCAAGCGGCAAATAGATTGAAATGTTTACTTGTTTTGCTGCAAACGCGAAACGCTGATCTAAACTACAGCAAAGGAAGAGCAACTTGTCAGTAATTATTAATTAACAGCACGAGCTTTCAGCCAGCTTTCTGAGCTTTTACCGGCTTCGGCGAAGCTTTACGTCTCGTATAGCAGAATATGTAATATGAAGAACGTACGAAACTGGCTTTTAAGGTTCGCTTATATAAGATCGAGTTCGCAGTCCCTTAGATTCTACGAAAGTTGTGAATAAGGCTTATATTTCAAAACCCATACAATATGGTATAAAGATTTCTAACAATTTCTCATTAGGGCGCAATAAGCTACCGATTGTCATTTATTTTCAACGCAATTGTAAATCTCTTGTCTGTTAGAAAGGAACGTGTTCAAATACGTCAAATAAATGAATATAATTATGCTCGTGTACTTTGTGATGTTCACGACAAAATTAATTATTTGATTTATTTGCTTGCATTGAGTTTTGAAATATGTGAAGTTGTTTACATTCAACTTAATTATTTTAGATTTAGTTCTAAAATTCAGTGGGAAGCTTTTAAATGATACACTGTCATATTATGTTTATCCAGGATAAAATGAAAAGCAAAGGGTTATAAAGTTCTTAGCTTTATGTCAGCGATATTCAAGCCCTACATGTATTTTCGTATTAGAACCGTCAGCAGTAACTTGTCAACCGTTCAACTGACCCTTTTGATATTTGATCGGGGTCAAGATGGGGCAAATACCTTAAGTCGCCCTAAAGGCCAATTTAGCTACTTGCAAAACTTTCAAGATAGTTCTGTCTTTACACAATTTCCGTGGCATATTTTAGACGCGTTTCTAAAATTTATTCATAACCGATGTCGTTCGAAGCTCAACATTTTTTTATCGAATATAGTTTAAGTAACGACGTTTAAAGATCGCTGACAGACTCGTGTTGTACGTGATTATTTTACGATTTGACCAATTTGAATTGTCCACAACTGGTCACGTGGCCGTCAAATTTGATACAACTTCTCTATATCATGTACGAGTCAGGTTCTTTTGAATAAAATCAAACAAACTCTTGGCAAAAATGACGTTATCAATTCAGTTCTATATTATTCTTTTTAAAATCCTTAATTTTTTTGTTAAGTAAATTTGTAATTGTCTTGTTAATTAAATATTTCTTAATTAAATCGCTGACCTATAAAGACTTCCCACGGTTTTTGTACTTAAATACGTGCCATTGAATCTAAAAGTTATTTCTTTAGTTATTTTTACACTTTACGTTTAGAATTAAGCACAGTTCAATTACAAACATTAAATATATGATGCGTATTCTTAATCATTTAACTAAATTTTGTTACTATTAACTATATAATTATATATACGTATATAAGCTAAAGAATGAAAGCGCCTATACAAAAATGTAAGAAAATATAAAATCACAATTAATTTAATTAAATAAGATACAATTGGGCGTTAATTGTACAAACTCAAACACGATAACCAAAAAAATTTAACTACTTTAGTGGAATCAGACATTTGAGGTCAAATTATGAGCATTACTTGATTATACGTTTCGTTACAAGCTTACATAAAACAAATTGCTAGCTTAAGTAGTAATAACTGCTAGTTAAACTAACTGTTAATTTACACTTTAAAATACAGTAATAGCGTCAAATATGTTTGTCTTAGAAACAAACAAAATTGAATTTAAAAAAAATCTGCAATGCAACATAATATAAATAAATATAAAATATGTTTTAATTACTGATTCGAGAAAAAAAATTTTTTTACTAAGGAAGTAAAGAAGAATAAGAATACAAACATTTCCAAAAAATTTTTCTTTTTGATAAAAAAAAGTGTATCGAGATACTTTTAGACTTTAAAAAATAACTAGGGGATACTAGCGGTATGCTACTATGCTAAAATAGTTATTTATATCACTAGTCCAGAAAGTGCTATTACGAGTATGAGTATGAGCAAATACTCGCAAAATACTTTTAGGACGCGTGATACACACCATTTTTTGTGCTGACCTTTATAGTATAAATTAATTAAAATCAGTTATTTAAGTATTGATTTTTAATAAAATTCAACAACATACATATGTTTATAATATTGAAACTTGTAATGACGAAATACAATTGTTTTTGAAATAAATTTGACAATTACATAACTATTGTTGTTTTTAGCAATTGTAAGATGTAAGCAAATTTGTTATATTTGTTTCAAAAAATTTTGTTAGTGGTACTCTAAACAATAACACAGATAATGGTGTATGTTAATAAATATGATAATTAACTTCATAGTGTTGTAGACCAATGAGACATTAAGAACAGTGTCACATGCACCAATCACAAGTTAGAAATGATTTCTTTAACTGAAAAGAATGTATGCTACTTTTCTTGCCGCTACCTTATTGTTCTAGCATTATTTTAGCAACCATTAATATTCAAAAAAATCAAATGTTATTTTGACAAAAGTAAAAATGTTGCGCTTCGGCAACATTCCTGACGCTTCAGTTAATGAAAACATTCAAAATTCGATTCGGAGAAAGACAACTCAGTGTAGAGAAAGTGTATGGAATCAATTTACAGAATTTTGCCAACAACCCAAATATGAATTAAGCGAATCTTTGTCCACTGATATGATTGCAAGTATTTTAAAAAATTATGCATTTAATATGCGGAAACGTAATGGAGAAGATTATAAGGAATATTGTGCCAAAACGATATGGAATACAACTGCCAAGTTAGTGCAAGACTTGTATTTTAATAAATATAATAGAAGAATTGACCCATTCTCGGATATAGTCTTTAAAGCTGCACGAGAAGCGAGGAACACCAAACGCAAGCAACTGTAATCAATTCCGGAGAAACGGAAAATAAGCGCTAAAGAATTCTCTCTTGAAAAAATTGACAAGATTATAAACAGCTTTGACGAAGATACTCCAGAAAATCTTCAGAAAAAAAATTTCCACATTGTTTCTTTTGAATTAGCGGTGCGCGGTGGAGAAGGAAGCAATTGTATCACGGACTATTTTAAAGAAGAAATAGGAAACGATGGATGTGCGACAGGCAGGATTATTTATAATCCTATATTTACAAAAACTTGTCAAGGTATGTTAACAATAACTAAAGAAATTCATTAAATTTTAAATAATATAGATGCCCATACAGGAAACCCCAGAGTTAGACAACGGGGCCAGACCTGGGCCAGTACTGGGAAACCTAAGTTTGGCGTACCTGTATTAGCCCAGACTTGGCCCAGGACTGGGTAGCTCAGCCTCGGCCATTCCATGAGGACCCAAGCTTGAGCTTAGACTGGTTGACCCAGCTTCGGCCATGCAAATTATTAGCCAAGCTTGGCCCAAGCTTGTACAACCCATCCTTGGCCATTTTATGAGAATCCAAGTTTGGTCCAAGCCTGGATAACCTAGCCTTGGCCATTCCATGGAGACCCAAGCTTGGTCCTACACTGGTTGACCCATCCTCGGCCATGCCAATTCTTACCCAAGCTTGGCCCAAGCTTGCATAACCCATCTTTGGTTATTCCATGGAAACCCAAGCTTAGGCCCTGACTGGTTGACCCAGCTTCGGCCATGCAAATTATTAGCCAAGCTTGGCTCAAGCTTGCATAACCCATCCTTGGCTATTCCATGGAAACACAAGCTTGGGCCAAGACTGGTTGACCCAGCCTTGGCCAAGGCTGGATTACCCAAGAAAATACCAATAATATTTTTTTTTCAATGTTAAAAATTTTAAAAAATTGGTTAATAAGTTGAGTTATGATAATATCGAAAGTGTAGAATTGAAACTTGAGCCGTTCGGTTACGTATGGCGAGATTCGGGTATTTTCGTTTAGCGCAGCCGCCATCCTTGTTTACATCATCTGTTAGTTAAATGTAAGAATTTTTTCATTGCTAGAGTAGTAAAGGTGATGAATCAAATCTCCGAGATTCAGTTATACAGTCATTGAATGTTAGTACGTTTTAACTAGAAGGAAAAAACTTTCAAATATAATTTCTATTGTCTACTCCGCAATTATCACGAGGCGAGGATACTAAAAGTAATTATGTCTGATTCTTACCTTAGAGTTTAAAGATGGCGTGAGTTAAATAAACCAAAAAAGTTTTGTAGTGTAAACATCAGCTGTGCGAGTGACGTTAATGACCCTAGTGATACAGAAAACCAAAAAATATCAAACAAAAGGTGCCAAAATGAGTTGAACTTGAATGTGAACTAGTGATGGAGAATAATCACTGTACTAGCTAAATGTTAATATAATTTAAGACGAGATCTAAATAGTAATTAAAAAACTTTATGTAATTTGAATAGTACATAATACAAGTAATAACAATAAAGTGTAAATACGTTCATACAATTATTTATTCCATTGTTTTATTAATGCTTAATTCTTGGCATTTAATTTTGAGCTAGTTTTAGCAATTAAGCGTGGCCCAGTACTGGCAATTAAGCATGGCCCAGGTCTGGCAACTGAGCATGGCCCAGGTCTGGCAACTGAGCATGGCCCAGGTCTGGCAACTGAGCATGGCCCAAGCCTAGCGACCAGGACTGGGCCATGGTTATCATTCCAGACTTTTTCCAAAGCTGGCCCAAGCCTGGCCTATAGGCTTGGCCCAGGCTTGTACAGACTTGGGCCAAGCCTGGACCAAGCCTGGGCCTATGGTACTTTCCTCTATGGGTGGTGCTGAAAAATGCGCAAAGAATAAGTGGTTTACGCCTAACAAGGAAAACATAGATCGATGTCCAGTAAGGTTATTCAACAAACTGCAAGAAATTCAGTTAATTCTCCAACCGAAGATCATTCGTTCTCAACTCTTGTCTCTTGGCAAAATTTTTATTTTTTTTTATTTGCATTGATTGCTAAAAGGTAATTAAACTCGATCAAATTCTGGGAAAAGAACCCTCGCGCTTCGCGCTCGGGTCTTTTCGTTAATTTGATCTCGTTTAATTGCCAAGCAACCAGTGCTCATACAAAATAAAAATCTTGCTGGCAAGAGTTGAGCACTTATGATCTTACTGTTGACAAATTGATAGATGACGTTTAATTATTTAATGGTTACTAGTGCCAACTTTTAGTTATAAAATTCTACTACACATTACCGGCCTAGTCCGGAAAAGTCAAATTTTCGGCCGATTATGATGCCTGTAAAATACGTCAAAACGAACGAAAGCACAGAAAAATGTATTTCACATTTTGTTTATTTGTTAGAAAGAAAAAGGATTTTTTTAAAACTTTTTTCCGTGTTCCAACTCCAACTTTGGAGCAAGCAACAAATCATTGACAGTACAAAAAACAGGAATCTTCTAAGTTCAAACCAGCAACACTAAGTGATTGGCCTTGAGCCTTGATGATTATGGCTAACGCTGAACGCACTAGAAACTGTAATCGCATAAAATCGAAAGACAAACCGATTGCATTTTGGTGGATCTAAGTTGCGTATGCGATGTGTGGTGGCATACCAGATAGTTCCAAAGAGTTAAGAAACTGTATTGGTTTGTTTCTCCTCTATAACTGTGTCAATCAATTTGTATTACCAATTTCACCGGTTTCAATAGAATTTGATTGTTTATTTCGTTGACATCATCATTCTTTGGAGTCAAAATTGCTTGTTCGCAAAGCCAATCATAATTTTTGATATTGTTTGTAATATCGGAAAAAACTTTCTGCACAGCATTTTTAATTGATGACTGCATTTGGCAAAAGTTTGGCGGAAAAGATATTTCACGTGTAGTCAAATCATTCGGAAGTTTTCCATCGCCCATTTCCAAAAGCTGTTTGGCGAATATTTGCGTAGCAGCATCTTGAAGTAAATACACACGCATATTTGTCTACAATGTAAGTTTCTCTACATGTCTCTAAAGATATGACGCATCAAACATGCATTTAGTTCATCGGCTGGTGTTGATCTTGGAATCACTAGCAAAGTTTGTCAAAAATCACCAGCAAGAAGCAATTGATCGGTCATTTTCTCTGAAATATTTAAGAGTCAAGAACTTTGTTTGTTTTTAACACAGCAGCCATGCCAGAATTTTTACCAATGTTACATGTTGGTCGAATAACGTTGATGCGATTCCAGACGATGCTTCAGCTTGTGCAAATTCAAATTTATTAGAATTATATTGCCGTTCATGTACCAAATCTCTGTCGTAAACATTGTTTCGATCACATGTCGGTGCTGGTAGTCCAAGCTAACAAAGAATTTGTTCTACGTGCTTGTCTTAGTATATCGTCGATCATGCTTTTCTTGTGCTGTTCCCAAATATTTTTTAGATCAGAAGACGTGCAAGTTGTTAACATAATTGCCAACAGCGTGTGAATTTGTATCGTAAGACAAGTGAGAGCTGTTTTTTCTAATGTTGTGTCCCAATGCTGATCGTTTTCAAGCAAGCCGAGTCGATAACTCTGTACATTTCACATATTTCTTTATTAACCGTTGTCAAAGCTTGGGACTTGACTGTGTGAAGCAACATTCTCAAATAGTAACATTCAGCGTTATTACGATCTACAGTATATACTCGACCCAATAGATCAGATGCATGTACACCAGCAATTTTGGAACTTCCTGATACAACAATTTTTTTGCAAAATTATCAGCTTGACACAATTGAAAAAAATGTATGTTGTGGCTGTGCTGCTTGTTCTACGGAATTTTTTTCGGTAATATAAACACGTTGACCGTTTCCTAAACGAGAAGCAAGAGGTTGAACAATTGGATATCGTTCGTAAATACTGAAACCAAGAATTCGCCAGACAGGTTCATTACTGCTGATGCAACGACCCATCTAAAATTGAGTGATTTCATGGTTTTGAACCCTAACACTGCTATGTATTCCCTTTATTAACATATTTGCATATGTACTGAATAGAGTTGCAGTATTCCACATATTTAAATATTTTTGACAGTATTAAACTGTATGGAACAATCCATCTGTTATCAATGTCAATATCAACGTTTCTTACTTTATTGATGGTAGTGAATGCTCTATCTTGTGGCTTTTCGTCTGTATTTCGGATATCCATTCTCACCAGTTTGAGTTTCATCAATTAAATAGCGTGGATCTTTTCTTGCATTTGTCGTCTTTTATGCAAGGCAAATTTGTATTCAATGCACCGCATAGGCCGTGAATCATGTCGTTCCAGACAACGTCAAAAAGTATAAGATCTTCTTGCTGATTCGGTATTTTAACAGATACAACACTATTGATTTGAGTTGGAACAATTTTTGTTTTGGCCATTCAATTGAATACATCCAGCATTGCACTTCGCAGTAAATACGAGTTTTTATTATGAGATCCATTAGTTTCATTAGTTTTTGTTTAAAAACTCTAGTTGTCAGATTATGTATGTAATGCGATGACTAACCAGGCGATAGCAAATCTTTGATTTACGACTAAGCTGAATTGCACATAAATGTGATGAAAAGATCTGGTCCTCCGTATCTTCAAACATACATCAAAGCATCTTGAGCATACTCATGCATATGTCTTGAGCTTCTAGTATACTAAGCAGGAAGTATTCACATTTGATCAATGTTGCCAGCGTTTTCGTAATTTGCATTTGGATCGCGCAAATAAATATAATCTTTGACAAGCAATTTCTTTTGGGTGAAACGACCGTACAGAAGCCGCTTGTATTCAATTTTAGTGTACATGCCAACAATGAACTGATAAAAGAGTTCACGGCATTTCAAAATGTGATTGGATTGTTGAGCTCTTATCATAATGCGATATGCATAATAATCCATAGATAAAACCTGTCATCTCATCTGTCACCTCGCCGATTAAATTCCAACCATAACTGCTACTTTATTAATCGTTGGAGCGTTAAAGCGTCGCGTCGTTTTTCTATACCGGATGGTGTTTTATCGATTTTTATAATGACTTCGTAATCATCTGATGGTATTTGATCCAAAACTACTTTGAATAGTTTAACCAAATGATGATGTGGATGAAATAAACGTTGCAAATTTAAAATAATTTTACGTCTCGTTCCGTTGATAACAGCGCAACGTTAATCAACTTCTTCTTCATCATCTTCTGTCAAATAAATTTGCAAGAACTTAGAATTGTGATCTGATGTTAAAAGAAGCGAACCGATTTGGCGGTAAACTTGTTTTTGCACTTTGAATGTTGGCGTAAAACCTGGAGAAATATTTAATTTTTGATGTGTTTTTTTATGTAAACACAAAAAACCGATAAAACAGACAAACTTTTATTGCTAACAATGTTTCAATGCTTCAAACCAAGTCATTTGAAAGCTCGAATCGTATTTCCAAATGTTCTCCAAAAAATGCTTGGACAACGCTGTGTTGCTAGAAACGTCGCTTATAAGTGGTTTAGGTTACTCAACCAACGGTGAAAACTTGGTTTTACCATTCAAACAACACATGCCGGGATACTTTTTGAAATTTTAGTGCGTGGCAGTACAAACAAAAAGTGCTCATCGGTCTAATCACAACATTCTGATGATTACTGTACTCGCGGTCTTGGTCTTAATTGAATGCCGTTAACTAAAAATCGATTCTTTGCCTTGATTGTGCCGCTCGTAATTGATTACCTTAAAGCCGGTTTTTATGCTGTTGAACAGCTCTTGCTGTAGTAGCTCTGATTCGAACTTGTTCTAGACGTGTTTCATGTTGTTCGGTTGTTTCCACTGCTCTTGACTGCCGCTTTCTCAACATATTTTACTTTAATCGCATTTTACGTTGTTTGGGTATTCCGGCTGCTTTCGACTGTTAATCTCTCAGCCGGTTGGACTCCAAACGCACTTCACGTGGTTCGGGCGTTTTGGCTGCTCTTTTGGCTCTTTTTTGTTTTGCATCTGCTGTATTTCTTCCAATTACAGTTCTCACAATCTTAGCTTGACGAAACACAGAAGAAATATAATTACAAAAGCAAGGACAAGTTTAACATCATGGGCAACACCCAAGAGCTGAGATAAGTCAAGAAAAAGATCATAACATACACAATAATCAATATAATACTCTATACGGCCAAAGTTTGGAAAGAAACTACAAAAAACATCACAATGATCTCCAGGCTAAATTCTCTGTAAAAAGAGATCGTTATTCGTTTAGTCTGCAACCATCGTACAGCTAACAAAGACTTAATCCTAGTGGTAACATCAATCCCGCTTCTCTCTATCTTTGTTAAGAAAACTGAAAAACTTCAAAAAATTTATACAACTTGGCCAGTTAATATATGGTAGCCATAAGGAATTTCTTAATGAAATTGAGTTTATTGGCAAGTTAAATCATATTTTGGATTTGAATGAGACTACCTGCAGCTCAATAATAGTACCTAGATACTTTATTGCAAAAATAAGATATAAAAATACCACAAGTATCAGTGTGATAGACTAACAGAAGGTTTTTTTATTCCTCCTACATGGGTAATAACAAAAAAAATTAATATAAAGTATTACCACAAGGCTTAAACTTATGTGTTTCCAAAATTTACTTATGTCATCAGCGCTATATTTTTTAAACAGTTGAAAACCCTGTTTGTGCCAAGAAAACTAATAGAAAAAAGTTTCTTCATAGTAGATAATCATGCTTCTTATTGTAGTTAGCGTAGTTGATACGTTAGAGTTTGAATAGGTGTTTTTTTAAAGTCTTTTTAACTGAACTATTATGCAGCGCGCGACTTATTTTTTAGCAATAATCAAAGTAAGAAAAAAACAAGGTTTTAGTTTAAAAAATACTCTCTGAAGACTGAAAAAGATCTGTAAATGCAAGTGGCTTTGTGTTGCATTTCAAACTTATAGGAATTGTACCTTTCGACTCTTTTGCCATTCCAGATGAATCATTTCACAATGATTTTAATCCTATGAATGAATATCAAAATACCAGACTTTAGTTAAATTAAGTATATAATCAAGAACTCTTCTTTTTTACGAAAAGCATACGTACTAAGAACCTACACTAAGAACAATGATTGGTAACATTTTACTCTTATTAGTTGTTTGTTCTTCTGTGTTTGGCGTAGAAGCAAGCAGCTAGCGGAAATTTTGACAACTCAAAAGATTAAGCTGAGTCATAAAAAGAATACCAAAAGACACGAATATTACAAAATTACAAAAAAAGTTAAAAATTCAAAAGGTAAGTACGAGAACAGAACGTGTTGTTTTTAGAAGAAAAAGATGAAGAAACAGTGTCACTGCATGCAACCTCAGATGATCTCGGTGTGAATGCACTGGTTGTGGAGAAACAGGAACGAATAACTAAAACACCTTTTTTCTAGTTGCGTCATCTCTTCTTCACTTCAGACTAAAGATGATTTTTGACATGAATTTTGTTTATTGTTTTAATACTTTTTGTTACATTTTTTAATGGCTTGAAGTAATGTGGCATTCCTTATTTAAACACAAACATTTCAACAAATTAGTTTTGATTTGTAACCATTCAGAATTGTGCAATAATTTGTTTCTAAATGTTATATTTAGGCATAAAAGTGCAGCTCGGTTTAGACGTTTCTTGCTTCTTTTTAGTATTTGTGTAATCATTTGTAGTTTAATTAATTCTAATATATTTAAACTTTTTTTGGTTCGTTTTTAATTTGTCTAATGATTACTTTTTGTAGCTGTATTTTTTTAAAGTCTGATTATTATGTCCGTTTATAACACAACACGTGCGCTAACGCTATGCCTAGTGATATCTACATTATAAGTATCTTGGAACATCAACTACGATTTGGATGTGTTACATATGAGATTTGCTGGGATATGAATGCTTTTCCATTTTACGACGCAATTTAACTTTTCTCTTATTATCACAGCAAGTTTGGTCACCCGCACATGTTTGTTACTTCAAAAAATCTTATTAACTGGTTAATTACTTGCTTTTAATAAAAATTAAGCCGTATTAGTTAGATGTCAAATATATAAGCTTCTAACCTACATTAGGTTTACATATTTTCTGCTGGGACAAATAACTACAAAGAATTGGTGACACACCTTTTAGTACAACTTAAACAACTTTTGGAAACTTCATCTACTTTAGTTTTAATTATCATGTATATGTATCAGGTTAATATTCAGGAATATCAGGGAGATATGCAATTAGCTAATTGCATATTAGGAACGCTGAGTACAAACCTTGTTTTTTTATATTTAATTACTTTTGGTATTGGTCATACGCACTAACACCTGTTATTAGAATTACCAAACGCAATCTTTTTGTACTTATTTAGCGGTGCGCTTTGTTTTTTATTGTATAAACATTGTAATTACTGAATTTACTGAATGCAACGTTAAGCTGTTTACTGGTTATGTGTGCCTAATTTAAGAGTGCTAATACTAGCTATACTGTGATATTGTTAGCGAATCAATAGTTGTTATGGATTTATCTTATCCTGATTGTATTTTTTTATGTTGTTGTTGTTGCAATAAATATACTCGTTATTAAACCTGTGTTATTCAATTTATCTACCTTAAGGAGTGTCAAGTAAAAATGGGCATCTGTAGTTTATATTTTTTGCTTTTTTTAAATATATTATAATAGACACATCAAAGATCAAGATGAATCTTATTAGTTATTAGTTTCTATTCTATAAAATTTTGGGCTGCCGCTACTACAAAGTTCTAAGCTGCTGCTGTCGCTTGATGGTTAGTTTTTACCGTTCATTGTATTTTGTTTTTTATTTATTTTATTTGCATAGCTGGTTGCATTTATTTTATATGTAGAAGAAATAGTTTGTAACATGCTGTTGACAAATAGATTATTAATGTAAATCCTTTAAGAGAATTTACGACCAAAAAATCGGTAAAACACTGAGCTGAAGCTGAAAAAACAAGAAATCTTCAAACCTGACACTAAAAAACGCTCTATCAATTTAACAAAAAAACAATAATGTAGCAATAAAACTAAAAATACGTTAAAGATGCTTATAACATTAAAAAAATAAACAATAAAGTACAAAATTAATGAAAAGCTGAAAACGCTAATTGCAACACTTAATAATTTCTATATTAAGAAACAAAAACAAGAACTAAGTTAAACATTTTAAAAACGAACTCATATTACAACTGAAACGCTCTACGACCGTAACGTTGTTTCCTATTTATGGCGTTGAAATTAAGATAAACACAAAAAAATTTAAAGTCGGGAGTAAGTAAATTTAACTTGACTTTAAGAGGCGTATTTAATTAAAGCAAACTCAAACACAATGATAAAATCAAAATACAGTAAAGAAACACAACCGCGCATCGACCTAAAAAATAGTCGCATTCAACCGCACATTTCAAACAAAATGTAACTAATTCAAAATTGTATTTAAAAAAATTAACATAGCCAATGCAAACGTTACAAATTTAAAATATTTAGTAAATTTATGTTATAAAATCAATTGCTTTATATAATATTCTGTATTCTATGCATTCCAACTGAAATAAATTGAAAAAAAGATTCTATAAGCAACTGTCCCTAAAGTCAAAAAATGTTTTTGAAGTTTTATTAAGTTAGGTATTAGGCAGTCATTTGTTACAATTTAATTAGCTACATATTTACATAAATCTCTCTTCATAATATAAAAAAATTTTAACAATAATACAAACTAAGAAACAGTTAGCCACTTTACTAGATTATCCTAATTATAGCTTTTATAATAATACCTAAGTAGAATTCATAAAAAGTTACGCTTGTTAATAACCCAAAGGGCTAAGGATTATAAGTAAAGTGTTCATTTTCAAACAGTAATTAAGACGGCAGTTAAAACTCCTCAGAGGGTGCTCTGGTGGCAATTAAAACAACTTTTCTTTTACTGTTGAAATTAATGCCCGCTGAAAAAAAACTGCCGAACGTTTCACATTGAAACGATATATAAATTTTTGAAATTTAATTGAATCAATTAGAAAATGCAAGTAATGCATAGTTATCACTAGTTAGTGATTAAGGAATGCGACAAATATGAACTCATCCCAATGTTTAGGTGTACGAGCGTAGTTAAAACCAAATCATATTTACACGTGAAAGTGATGGAATTTGGTGCACTTTGGAATAATTAACATTCCGCCGCTAAATTTATATTAAAATAATTGTAGGTAAAAATGAGCGTAATTGAATTTTGTAGGTTTTCATAGCGAAAATATATTTATATATTATTGTATTCCTCTCTGTTGGCTGCTGAAAACATCTGTCGCGAACCAGATGCTGCCGACATAACGTTAAGGCGCGAGATTCCCGCTTGGGATCAAAACACCGCCCTAAACCCCTTCATATCCACCTCAAACCCCAGATATGAACCCCAAGCCCACGATATCGACCCACAGACTTCCATAAACTGTAGAACACTTTACACCCTTATTTCGTTTCTATAAAGAGGCAAAATTTAATATAATCGAAATTTCTTAGATTACATCTGAAATTAATGAAATTTATTGTTTCGCAAAAATTTAAGGGAAAAAAAAGGAAAAGTTGCTGAGGGTAATTGGCCAACCTTAAAGTTGACCTAGTTTTTAAATTAAATGTTACACGTCTTTTACTACACTTTAATTGTCATTTTTTGATAATAATTAAAATTTTATCTTAAAATAAATTGATTAAAGATACTGATTGTGTCTGTTTCAGTACCAAATTTTAACAATTTTGATCATGTTTAACGGTGTTTACCATCAAGTAATGTCGAGCTTTAGAAATTGCTTTATGGTTTCTTACAAACAAATAAAGACAGTATTTTGAAAATATGACATCTTGTAATTAAATTTTGATGTTATAAACACTTACACTTTTACTGAATGTCGCGCTTGTAAGATCTCGTTGTAAACAACCTGTAAGATGTTAATTTGACGTAAGATGCGCATATTCTTATACAAACATCATTTTGAAGTGATTAATAAATATCTCTTTTGAGTTATATCAAAACCAATTTTGACAAGGTTTTAATTTTATACGTACACCTAATTATTAACCTATGTTCAGAAAATATTTTGTTTTTTTTGTGCGATTGCATCCATTAAACATTTTAAACAAACTTAGCTTTGGTATTGCATTTCTATAACAATTTATAAACTATAGCTGTTATTGCAATGTTTATTTTAAACACGGAATCAGAAAATAACCATTAAAATACTTCCGAAAAAGAAGTCAATGTTATAGAAGAAGTTTGAAATGTGGGGCGTTCGGTTTCACATTTCTAACTCAAAAAGTCGTACCTAAAAATTTACAATATTTTTAATAACCGGAATACAAAGAAAAATTTGTGTGTGTATTGTGAAAAGAATTTAATTTAACGAATTGGTACTATAGCGATCGCAATAAATTGGTAGTTGGATTTACTAACCGCGAAAATTCGAAAAATATATCGAATAATACACAATTGTAATTCACCAAGGAATATAGTTAAAACTAACTATATCAGTATAATTGCAAAAATTACCACCAGGGAAAACCATTCTACGGTCGTTTCACTCTTTTGGGGATCATCAGCACTGGAAAAAACTCTCTGACGTATTTCCACAATTATACTAATATATTCGTATTTCGTTGAAGTTACATGTAAAAGTGTTGTGGTCGACGCCATCTCGTGGTTAAATTATTCGTGGGTTCATACGTGGTCGGACTAGAAGAAGTCTACTAGGGGAAAAAGTTGATAATAGATAAGCACAAAATGTCCTACGAGTTGACCGGAGTCTGTCTTTTACGCAATCTCTAGCAAAATTCAAGATGGCCGATATAAAGAAAATTGAGAGAAAAATGAAAAAAGCAAGAAGAGCGTATAGATAACCTAGAAAGAGAAATTAGAAAGAAAAATATCGTAATTAAAGGAATAGCAAGCGAAAAAGAGGAAAATGAAAACGTAACAAAAACCAAAATAGAAACACTAATGCAGTAGATAGGGGTCAACATTGATGAGGTAAATGACATTAATAAGGAGAGAAGAACTGGAAAATATAACAACGGGAGAAGAAGGCTTATACCCAGAAAGCTGACTAAAGAAGTTACCAGATCAAATATCTTACAAAGTGCAACGAATCTAAGAGAAACAAAAATATGGATAGATGAAAACTTCCCTAAGAACGTAATAGAGTGAAGAAGAAGGCTAGTTTTACAAATAAAGCAGGTAAGAAATAAAGGATACAATGCCAAAAAAAGTATAAAAAGATAATAATAAATGATAAGTATCAGGACTAAAGCACAAATCACACAGAAGAAATAGGAAAAAAAGCAGGAAGAGGAAGTAACAGACCTAAGAAAACAGTAAGCGAAAGATCTCCAGGATGCCATAGCTTTGATGAGCAAATGAAAAAATAATAAAAACGGTTAAAAAAACTTTTAAATAAAGATAAAATAACAGCCAATAATGACGAAAAAGGAAATGGCAATGTAAATGATTTACAAGGCTGGAAAATTGCAACGTGAAACATAAGAGAATTAAACAAAAAAAAGAACTCTTAGATGAATTCAGTATAATAAATATAGACTTATTAGCAATTACTTAAACAAAAAAAATAGAACACCAGATCAAAAATGGACACATGGTACTATTGAACGGAGTAGAACAAACAGACAGAGCCAAATGCGGCGTTGAATGCAACTTAATAAACCATATAAGCAAAACTATAACGAAATAACAATTTATATTAGAAACAATTTTCAAAATCTAGATGGAAACGAGGGACGATAAAATTATAAACATCATAGTATTGTACGGTCCTAACAAAGATGAGCGAACTTTTGGAAAGAAACCACAGATGTAGTAGATAAATGCAAAGGTACAGTAATGGTCTTGGGAGACCTAGATAGAAAAGTAGGATTGACAACACTAGACAACAAGAAGAGAGAACAAACTAGAAATAATAATGGCGCGCGAATAATTTATTTTTGCATACAAAACAATCTACTAGTAATAAACACTTTCTTGCAACACACGGATGTCCACAAGTTTACCAATCACTCAAACTAAAAATGAAAAATCAATAATAATATACTGTATACTGATAAACAGAGAAATGAGACAAAAAATATTAGATGACAGAGTCAAAAGAGGAGCTAAGATTTACAGCGACCACGGTTCTACTTATGGCCAAAACAAAAATAGTAAACAATAAAGTCGAAAATAAATACAAAACGGAAAACCACACCAAAATGCATAACAAATTAAAAACCTACAAGGTAATGTGTTGGTGAACATAAATGATATAATAGAAAAATTGAGGACATACTTCAAAAACCTTTTAACTACAAGCACAGAAGACATCTCATAACAAATATGGGGGAAAAGGTGAAGAATTACTAGCACTTATATGTAATAGAGCGTAGCGGAAAAGTACCCAAAGACTGTGAAGTAAAATTAATCATGCCAACCTTTGAGAAAAAGCAAAAATGGAAAGCGTACCTCAGGTCAGGCAGAAATAAAAAGCGAAGAATATAAACTACAGAGAACGACAATAAAAAAGAAATAAAAAAAAGAACACGGGAAGATCTTCGAAGAAAAATGGGAAAAGATAACAAAAATATCCATAAACTTTTCTACAGAACGCTAAAAAGCCTAAGAAACGGAAAACCACACCAAAATGCAAAACAAATTAAAAACCTACAATGATATAATAGAAAAATGGAGGACATACTTCAAAAACCTCTAACTACAAGCACAGAAGAAATCTCATAAAAAATGTGAAAAATTACTAACACTTATATGTAATAGAGCGTAGCGGAAAATAAGAGTGCTCAAAGACTGGGAAGTAAAATTAATCTTGCCAACCTTCGAGAAAAAGGATAAACGGGAGCAATAATGAGCCTACATAAGACAAACAGAACACATGTAAGGACAAATAATATCAAATCAAAGGAATTCAGAACTAATGCGGTATTAAGACAGGAAAAAGTATTAAATTCGACCTTGTTCAACCTCGTCATAGAGGACATCACAAAAGATACTAGAGAAAAAACTAAATGTTGTAAAGCATAGAGAGTTAAAACCAGTATACTTACGAGAATTAATAACATTTGCAAAAAACCAGATAGAGATAACAAATAACTTGAAAATCTGGGAAGAAAAACTCCAAGCAAAAAACTTAAGAATTAAGATCGAGAAAACAAACGTAATAAATATCAGCATAGGAGAGAAAGTATTTAATACCAAGTTAGACAATATGAAAACCAAGATCAATAAGAGAATTGACAGTGCTTTCAAATTATACCACGTCATAAAGAATACATTTATAGAAAAGAAAGAGGTATCATGCAGGACAAAGATAAATGTTTACAACACAGTATTTGTGCCTATCTTAATATATGGATCAGAGAGTTGGGTACTAACAAAAAAATTAAAAGGAAAAATACAGACCATAGAAACGAAATTTTTAAAGAAAATTCTAAGAGTCACAAGAAAAAATAGACTACGAAATGACAACATAAAAGCAAAACTAGGTGTTGAACCAATCATTACGAAAATTAAAAAAAATTAATTAAGATGGTTTGGGCACATAAGAATGTGCAGTGAAAGACCAGTTAAACAAATATGGAAAGCAAAAATAATGACGAAAAGAAAAAGGGCTACAACTTGGGACAAAGCCATTAACAATTTTAGAGAGAAGAGGTATAAACAGAAGAGAACCAACAAAAATGGCAAAGGATACAAGAATGGGAACAATTTGTACGTGGTAGAAACAAATAAAAGACAGTTCTATCAGTAAAATGTGTTTTAGAATACATCAATTGTAAAAAGATCTATGAAAGTAATATTTTTTTGTTTATGGTTAAGAAGACCGCTGGCGTTCCAAGTAGCTATGCCTGTGTTTTGGTTTATAAACTACGCAAAAATATTCTTGAAGTCGTTTAGGAAAGCTGTTAGTTTTTTTTCGCTGTCAGCTTAAAGATTGTTGCTATTATTAATGGTTTTACAAGTACTTCGGTATCAAACACGAAAACCGACTGACTGTCGGATGGTGTTGCAATTACAATTTCAACTATAGTCCAAAACTCTTTCTTTGCAATTCGGAGTTTATAGGTAGCAAACCCGTTAACCGCGGTAAGTTTGCATGTTGTCTTGCAACACCTCCACTAGTCATCTTGTAAAGAAAAACAGAAAGATTGGCAGTGAGAACGGAAGCGTTAATAGTTCAATAATTGTGCGTTGGTACGACGGTAAAATTGATTAAACTCGGCATTTTATTTCTGAATAGCTTCTATGTTGTTAAGATAATTATTGTGTGCATGTTATCTTCATAAAAGCTATTTAACGATGCGTCTGCAGCTGCGTCACCTAATACGCCGACGTCGTTGAGATCTGAATTGACCTGTGTAGTTAAAATTGCTTGAGTAAGAGGTTGTAAGCATTTTAACCAAAGAGTACCCAAGTCTGTAAGTTAGCGCTGGCTAGGCTTCTTAAACGGTGTAGAAATTGAGAAGGTCTACGGTCTTTTATTTCTTCACCTTCTAAAAGTTGTCGTGTCTTATGGGTTTGCAAGATGTTAAAACGGTTCATGAAACATTAGCTGACCTGTTAAACTCTCGTGTTTACTATAAGTAGGTGGTTTCTCTAAAACGGTTAGTACTTCAGCAGCGTATTTTGGTTTGATGTTAACAATAACTAAATTGCATCGTGTTTTGTCTGCTGTAATTCCAACCAAGGCAAACTGTTGTTTAATATTTTAGAACCACATGCAAGGATCTTCAGGCCAAAATAGATGAATCCGAATGCCAACGCGCTGGAAGTAGACGGAAGCATTTATAATAGCGTTTCGAATATCCTTGTTAATAATTAGCTTTATTTTAAATTGTAATTTTGTGGTTTTTATTATAAATATTAACTGTTTTATACTTGCATTTGTAGTTTATTTGCCGTTTTTGGATTTTTGGCATTTTTTAGCAAAATATAGAGTACAATGAAAGTCAGTAGTAGAGCGGTTACCAAATGCAGCGTTTTTGTTGTCAAAAAACTTACTGAAGTGTTTCCGTTAACGTTTTGCACAATTTCAACGTCTTTAAGTTCATGTCAGGTTCTTGATTATGTCGGTCTCACCACTTTGGCATCATGTGGCACTTCGGCAATATAAGTCTATTTGCGCTCTGAGTTTCTTGATCAAGAAGGAATTATTGTAGTGAATATAAGATCACATTGTATTTATAACAGCTACGTATTGTAATATTCTATAAATAATTTTACTTCTTATGTAGTGCGATATAATTGTAACACATGTGCGTCAGCAGTAAGTGTTTGGACCCAACCATAGCAACACTAGTTATCAATTGTGCCGTTTTCAAGTTATAGTTTTGTGTTTCTACAGACATTTTAAAGTCAAAGCGATTTAAGCAACTAGTCACGAAACAAAGATTTATTAGGAAACCGCGCTCGAAGTGATATGACATGGTTGAGAGCCAAACTTCATTTATTTACAGCTAAGTCTAAACTGTACGTGCATCTAGTAAAAATGAGAGGTTATTGTGTTCATTTAAGCGGCATTGACGGAGGTCGTCAGATTGTCGCGGAAATATCATGTTTCCAGAACAACAAGCAACATCGGAAACTAACTAGAATAATGGTGCCACCTAGAATTATGCCTTTCCAGCAAACGCCAGAGAATGCATTCATCAGCAATCTGCAAATGCAACTACAGCAAGCTGTGAATAAAATTAACCAGCTAAATCACCAAATAACTACGTTACAGGCACAAAATGAGAAACTACTGCAGTCAAGTGCAAGAAAAACGCTGTTAGAAAAAAAATCTTACAGTTCAGCAAATTTGAATGAGGAAGGGAACATTGCTTTTAGAGAAACGGATTGGCTGCTAACCGAATTCAAACCATCTGAGAACAAGAATAAGGAACGAAAGGCTACTGAATCGCTCGAAAAAGCGCACGAAACAAACACTCAAACAAATAAAACACCCAAAGTTGCTAAGCCACCGCCGGCGATTTTAAGCAATGTAAACGATTACAAAGTTGTCAAGGATAACTTGAGTAGAGCCAACTTTGATTATAAAACCAGTATGATGAATCAAAAATGTCAACTCTAGTAAAGAATATAGAGCTCTGACAACTTAAATAAACGAAGCTAACATGGAATGCCACTCATATAAAAACAAATCCTCTCAGCCTATTGAGGTAATGGTTAGGAACTTGCATCTTACTGCTTCCACGGAAGAAATTTCTATGGAACTAGAAGACGTAAATTTGAAGATCATAGAAGAAATTCAAAAATTCAAAAGAACTACCTCCAACAACAAGGTAAGCTACATCCGTTTGCCACTGTATATGTTGGTTTCTGATAGATCGGAAGGTATCAACAAAATTTATGGTATTTAAATAGAAGCAGTAAAAAATAGCAAGCTTATTCCGCAATGTAAAAGATGTCAAAGACACGGCCACACATGGAGATTCTGCAAAAAAGCGCTTGCTTGCGTAAAATGTGCAGAAGATCATCTAACTGCAAAATAATAAACCGAGATACACCTGCTAAGTGCATTAACTGCAAAAAAAGATCAACAGGAGTTGTGAAACAGCAATTAAGCTACAGAAAAGACGAGATGGTTTCAAGACCAAGAAACTTACATCTTAACCGAGACAAATTGTCTCTAATACATTAGTGACACTTGGGATATTTTATGCTCAAAACATGCAACAAAAATCGGCTGAGGTAGTACTTATCCATCGACATCTGAATTATCTATAATGCAGCTTATGCAGAATATAATGAAAAGATTAAATTGGGTCAATGCAAGACCAAACTTAGAAAAGCAGTACAAGAACTGAACTGCAACTGTTATTCAACAAGCAAGCCAACGTACTTTTTCATCTCTAGAAAAGTCTAGCTTAACTTTATAGAAGTAGAAAAAAACTTTGATATGGATTTTGATCAGTTAGCAGTCATCTGGACACTAAGTGTAAAAAATAATAATAAAGAAAACTAGGACGACTCTGACCTTTAAAACAACATCAAACTAAATATTACTTAAAGATCAAGTAAGCAACTAAAAAAAGATGCTGAAAACTTTACTAGTCCTATTCAAACTGCGGCATATAACAACACTAAAGAGATAACACACGTAACCAAAAGTGTAAACCATCCAGCTGAGGTCAGAAAACTTGTTACAGAAAAACAAAGAGCTAGAAGAAAATGGCAGAAGAATGGATCCCACAGACAAAACCATACTTAATAACAACACTCAGCAGCTGAGAAGAGAAATACCAATGCTTAAAGAATCTACAAGAATTGACAGCACATAAAGAGACTGATTATTCGTTCTAAGAAGCAACCAAGAGAATCGAAAGACCTGTTATCCCTAATCTTCCTATTGGAAACGACAATGGACCATAGACCCAGAGATAATAAGCAAAAAGCTGATTTGTTTGCCAAGCATTTGGCGGAGATATTTACTCTCCAACCAAAGACATATAAATTACTCTATGAATGAAGTGGACAGCCCAAGATCTAAAAATACCACATTAGTTACTCTAAGAGAAATAGCTGAGGAAATAAGAATGTACCTAAACCCACAAAAAAAACACCAGACTTTAATCTAATCACTGGAGAAAACACCTGTCTAAGATTGTAATGCTTACATACGTGTTTAACGCAACTTTCAGACTGAAACCCTTTGACTAACTGCTGCTTAAGAGGCCACGGCCAATAATATACAGTAATTGCTTAATCCCAGATTATCAATTTGGATTCAGGCAAAAGCACTCGACAATAAACCAGGTGCCACTGATTCTAACATTAAGTGTCTCCCTAGTATGTTCGCAATTCCGATATTTATAGAGACCTTCGTAAAAAATTTGCTGAAACTCATGAAGCCAGATTTCACCTCTACGCCAATGCAAAGGTTTTTTTACTGCTGGACAATCAACACCATGTCCAAAAATTAAAAAAAAGAAAACTATGTGCTCTTGTGTAGTATGTTGTGTATAAAAGCAGAGCACAGATATACTCTATCCGATAAGTACATAGTAATAAGAATTGAAATAAAAATTAATCGTTGGTCTTCAAAGACTAGTTTTAATTGCAGATACAACAATGCTACGTAAAAATAAAAAAAAATGTGTTTCAGCAGAATGCAATTGGTCATCTATACTCAATTCTGAGAGTTTTGTTCGAAAGTTGCATAATTTTCTATCGACATTCTGGTTTTGATGTTGAGTCTTTGTTTGCCAATGTGTCTGTATCTAACTCACTAACATTATCAAATTTATACTGGACAATAATAATATTTCAAAGCATATAGTACCTATTATCAAAAAATGTTTGACGTCTACGTATTTTTCTTTTCAAGAAAACAAATTTATTCACAAACCTTAGGAGCTGCCGTGGGTTTAGCAATTATTAACGAATATTTTTTAAATTAAAAAATCTATTAACATATTTAAGAATCCGTTTAAAATCAATCGAGACTATAGCTTTTCTTTGCCGGATGTTTGAAAACCAGTTTCATCGAAAACTTGCAAAACGAAATTAATTAGTTTATTCCAAGCTCTAAAGATGTACACTGCGACATGTGACGAAACCTGGGTTTACACGCACGATTTAATCAGAATGAAAGATTATAATAAAAAATTAACTTTCTTACAAACAACTATAGATACCAAAACGTGCAATTTTTTTGTTGCATTAAATGTTATTATTTTATTTTAATTTAATACAAGATTATTGTGTTTAGTAAGAATTTTTTTTTAAACTAAAAGCTAATGCACGGTAACTTTATAAAAACTTTTTGTTTAAAATAGAGTTCTAAATCAGTCCTTGGCAATGAGTAACAACAACAAAAACTGAAACAAAGACATAATTAAACTAAAGGTACGCAAAGCTAATTGAGTCAAACAAATAAAAATAAAACGAATTTCTTTTTCTTGAAACTGCATGGTTTTGAATCTGGTTTTACTTTAACTTGTCCACAGTCCATTTACAAAATTAAGTTTATCAACTTTTGCATTTGCAAAACTGATTTAAATTTTTCAAAAATAAGTTTCTATCAAAATAATCGCAAACTGAATTTGTTTAAATTTACATTACATTACTTTGTTAAGATTATTGCCGCAATACATTTTGAGATAAATTCTTGTAGGTATCCATTACAAAAGAAAACATCGCCATAAAACCAAATTAAAATAAAAAGAGGGAATACTAAAGTATAGACCAATTGAACCATAAAACACATGTATATGTAAATCCCGCGATCCTTTTGCATATATTGTACATTTGGGCGCCTTAAAATCTGCGCCCTTACAACAACGGCAACAGGACCTAATTCTAGCGCCCTCTATCAACGACGCTTACGCTATAATGGGGCAGTTATTTAGTTACCCCTGCAAGGTAAAGGGAAAATAAAGTAAGCTGGAAGAATGGGGATTGTAATTTAGAGGGATGTCGGAATTAAGGGTAGTTTATAGGTAAACCAGGCGAGTCTTTAACGGATGTCGGGGTTACTGCTGGTTTCCTGCTTTATAAATATCCCGGATTTTTAAACGCAAAAAAATTTTTTAAGAATCGCATCGCGCATCTTTTACGTTTTTTATAGAATTGCGAAGTTTAAAGTTTCGCATAAAAGCCGAATCATACATGCGTAAACAACAGTATGAAGGGGGTAAAGACTAGAGTTAGGGGTTTAGAGGAGTAAAGGGCAGCAGAAGCGACAATAAATCAAGACTGGGATTTAATTAAATCTTGCACTGAAGTTACGCGGGTCGCCGCTCGCCGCGCTGTGGTACTCGAAAAGGATAGAAAATCGGGATTGCGTTTTTAAAGGTACTTCTCTACCTTTTTGTAGATTTCGCTCAGTTTAATTCCCATAAGAACGTCTTTTCGAAGGCAAACATCTTAGAAATTGGCAATCAGTTAAAAAGTGGGCGAGATCAAACGTCCCTGGTCAATCGAGTGCTAAAGATGCCTTTGCCATCAAAGATTCTGATCAGACATGCAGAAGGATTGAAAGCAATTGGAAAATGAAAAATATGTTAGAAATTTTCAATTCCTTTTCAAAGCGGTGCATGGATTTGTAAATTGGAGAGAGCGCTTAAATTATAAACATTTTCCATCATCCCCTAAGTACGGCTTAATCCCTCAACACACATCACAGATGGCCATGGCTCGTCTTAATCTTAGAGTGCTTCCATGAATATATAAACCCTGAAATGCTCCTATATAAAGGCCGGCGCTTAGAATGAATTCATTAGCTGGAAGTAAAGCTTATAATGTACACGCTGATATATCGTTTGCTCTTTTGTGTACGTTGGAAATTAAATTAATTACCCAATTTTTCTATTAGATCGCCATTGCATGTTTGTTGAACTCATGTATAGATAACGGTGGTGTAAAACTTCAACTGTGAGAATATATTGCAATTCTAAGTCTATGTATCATCCTATCTTCGGAGCACGGGGAATGATATATAACCCAGGGAACAATTTAACAATTGGACTCCGAAGATATATGTGGCGATTGGTACAACGTCTGGGGTATTAATTAAGACAAGTGCTGAAATATTAGTTAAGTTTGAAAACGTATAGGCAACAGCTTATATTGTCATGGCATGATGAATAACAACAACAACGGTCTTTTTGCATAAACTAACGTCGACCGAGCATCTCGTTGTTATAGCCAACGTATAATAAAAGAAGCAATTCAATAAACAAAATCTCATTTTGAAAACCGTATTTCTTCGTATACTTTTATAGCTTTTCCGTAGTTTGCATACGTTATTGCTAAGCTACCACAGTGTCTAACCGCCAGCCGCCAGAATGAGCAACAGCTCTGCTAAACTTTGATCTCGTTGTTGTGAAAATATTTAGTAAACGCATGCTGGTCTACTGTTTAAAACATGGGGTAGTTTTTAATTAAGGCAGCTCAATGAGAGCGTTAAGAATTCCTAACATTCCTAGTTATTCTAATTGTGTCACACACAAAATGTCCTCTTTTTCTTATGTTAAAAATTTCGGTGCATAAACAAGGATCGACAATCGTGTTTGAGCGTAACATCGAGCGGGCACAAGCATACTCGAAAGAAATGCAAATATGCATTTAATTAGTGATATTAAATTATAAATTCTAATTATTCTCAAGATAATTCGTTGCTGTTTTAAAAAAAAATCAACAATTCGGTTTTCTTGCGCTTTCTATGGTTTTTTTTAAGAATAATAAATGTCATAAGAATAATTGAATAATTATTATGTTTACAAAATGTTATTAAAAGCTTTTCAAGCTTCATTTCACCTATTAAAAAAATTAACATTATTTTCAAACTATTTTTTGTAGAATTAGAACTAAAGATTGTTCTCTATGAACTTTTAAGTTCTAACACAATATTGACAGTTGTGCAAAAATCATGAAACATATCTATTTTATTTCATACTTAAAAAGCTCGCAATAATGAAAATGTCTTGTCAATTACGAATGTCATCTATCTAAAGCTACTTAGCTTTTGCAAAAGTGGAAGAATTTAAGTTTCTTCTTTCCATTCTGGATAATTCCCGCTTGGTTGATTTCTCACAAGCCGAGGTTTCGTTGCAGTGGACATCTTCAGAGCCTGAAAATACCGGTTTGAGAGAAATCTGTTGACGTCATAGTTTTTTTAAATGTTCTTCTTTATACTTTTGTTAAGTTTAAGTAGAATATGGACGACGCAACCTTGAACTTTCACTTTCACTGACGTCATTACTGACCTCGTCGCGAACGTACGTGAAGGTTTTTTTTTCTCTCTCACACATTTTTTTCTCTCTCACACATTTTTTCTCTCTCACACATTTTTCTCTCTCACACATTTTTTCTCTCTCACACATTTTTTTCTCTCTCACACATTTTTCTCTCTCACACATTTTTTCTCTCTCACACATTTTTTTCTCTCACACATTTTTTTCTCTCACAAATTTTTTTCTCTCTCATATTGTTACATCATCGCATAATTGGTAATTTTGATTGCGTCGTGCGTCATCGCATAACTGGTAATTTGAACTTTCACTTTCACTGACGTCATTACTGACCTCGTCGCGAACGTACGTGAAGGTTTTTTTTTCTCTCTCACACATTTTTTTCTCTCTCACATTTTTTTCTCTCACACATTTTTTTCTCTCTCACACATTTTTTTCTCTCTCACACATTTTTTCTCTCTCACACATTTTTTTCTCTCTCACACATTTTTTTCTCTCTCACACATTTTTTTCTCTCTCACACATTTTTTTCTCTCTCACAAATTTTTTTTTTCTCTCACATTGTTACGTCATTGCATAATTGGTAATTTTGATTGCGTCGTGCGTCATCGCATAACTGGTAAAATTTTATGCGTCATGAAGTCTCATGATTCGAGCGAGAAGTATTTTTATTTAAAAAAAGCTGTGGGTGTACCTGGATTTGAACCCGGGCTTCTTGATTACAAAGCGGCGACCGTAACCACTGGCCTACGCAAACAGTTGAATCAAAACGGTGAATTGTAAATAATATAGTGATATATAAAAAAAAAATGCCATGAAAGTACTGAAAGCAGGGTTGAATAACGTGATTTGTAACAAAAGAAAAAATGAGAAAATTTTATACAAATAGTTTTGAAAACAATAAAAACTACATATAAAAACCTTTATTTTTTAATTCATTATAAACTCTTCTATAAAATACATTATTTCTAATGCGCCTTCTGGAAGTTCTTCCCACTCGTTTTGTACAATTATAGCTTCTATTTTAGAGTTTTTTTCCAAGTCTTCCTCCATTTTGTCGTCTTTTTCATCTGCAATATAGTTAGTTGTTCAAGTTGTAAGCAATAAAAAGTATTTGTACGTACCTTCCGAGGAAATGCTAATGATGCTATCATCGGCACTATCAGCTGACATAAAACCTGATAGATCCTTTATTTGAGGAGGTCTTGCGCGACAACTTGGCAAATCATCTTCATATATGCCTCTAGCAGATGGAGTACACCAATCTCTTTGCGATGTAGCCACTATGCAGCAACTTTTAAAAAGATCTGTGAAAATCATATATTAACGTGCATAGTAAAGATAAAGGATGTTATACCTGAGTTTTCTAAATGAACGCTGCAGTTTTCACAGATATTTTCCGATTCAAAGAGAGGGCTACTTAGAACGGGTAAACCTTCCATTGCAGTAATTATACCTAAAAAATTATTTGCAATCAGTACTAGCGGTGGGTATCAAACATATGAATAAAATTGTCATTAGCTGTAAATATAGTTTTACACAGTTGGAATTAAATATGTAATTGCATAAAAAGCATTACTGTATGTAAAAAAAAAAGATTATATAAAAATTGTACTTACCAATACTCGTAAGATACAGGAATAACGCTCGGATATTGTCTGACACACGCCGAAATTTTACTGGTAATAACATATTTTGTGAAAGCCAGGCATTAACGTAAATGACCCTGTAATTAGATATAATTACTTAAGCAAACGCATCCTTCTTCAATCGATAGTAATAAATATAGTTTGAATAATTTAGAATTAAATATGAAATCACATAAAAAATTAAAGTAACAAAAAAAATCAGTACTATTTCTAGAAAAGATTATTAAAAAATGTTTGACGCTATAAATATTTTTCATGTAGTTAGCAATTGATGACATAATTACATACAACTTATTACCAAAACGTATTCCTACATAAACCATAGTTTGAAAAAGAAACTGTTTTCGGATAAACACATTTGAAAGAACTATAAAAACTCATTATAACTGTGTAAAAAATAATGTAACACCATCTTAAAAAAGTAAAAACAAGCATAGACTTTAAAAGTTATAAATTATTTTGCGAAAACCGTCAATAACATAAGCAATAACATAAATGACCGCGTAATCACTCATAACTAATTACTCTAATGCATTTTTTAATCGAATTATAGTTTTAAAAAAAATTTAATTAAATATTTTACCACATAAAAAATAAAGTCAGAAAAATCAATACTATAATAATATGTAGAAAAGATTATTAAAAACTGTACTTACTAATACTCTTAAGATACAGAAACAACTACTCCTGTTTGACGTTATAAATATTTTTCGCGTAATTTTCAATTGATGATATAATTACATACATTTAATTATCAAACCGTATTCCTTCATAAGCGATACTTTGAAAAAGAAACTGTTTTCGAATAAAATATTTTGTACTATAAGAACTCATTATAACAGTGTAAAAAAATGTTATAGAACACCATCTTAAAAATTAAATACAAGCAAAAATTTTAAAAGTTATAAATTATTTTGCGAAAACCATCAATAACATAAGCAATAACATAAATGACCGCGTAATTACTCATAACTAATTACTCTAATGCATTTTTAATAGAATTATAGTTTTAAAAAATGGAATTAAATATTTTACCACACAAAAAATAAAGTCAGAAAAATCAATACTATAATAATATGTAGCAAAGATTATTAAAAAACTGTACTTACTAAAAAAGTAAACGTTTTACTTACACTATACAAGTTAAATAGGTATTTAATTTAGAAATCAATTTTTTAACTATGATTTAAAAACTAACGTTCAAAAACTTCTTATTTTTTTAAAAATTTAGTTTAAAGTGAAACATTATCAAAATTATTGAAAGAAATGTTTAGCAAAAATCTTTACGAGTTTTAAAGAATGTAAAACATTTTAAAGTTGACTTTTGTTTAGTTATAATTAATCAATGTAAAATCTTAAAACAACACTTCAAAAATATTTGTTTTTAATTTGTATTTCATACTAATGTTTCAACTTTAGAATGATAAATAATAAAACTTGAATGATTTAAATAATTAGCAGATTTTTTTTTAAAGAAAAACAAATAACTTTAAAATGTTGCAGAAAGCAAAATATGTAAAAATTGTGTGTATTGGAAATTTTCATTAATGAATGTAAGATTCCAAAAGTAGGTAATGTTGCTCATTAATCTAACGGTTTTAACTTATGTCAAATATTTTTTTTACAATCGCTTATATTTTTTAATATGAATCTTTACAGTGTTAAAAAATAAAATATTTCAATACAGCAAATATTAAAATATTGAATTTCAAATTATTGATAATCGCTTCATAATTATAGTGACAAGTTAGCTAATAAAATCTTCATTTTATTTTTGATAACGAGTAATTGCTTATGTAGAAAGCCAGTAATTAATGTAATAGTAATGATTATGTAATTATCGTGACAAATTCTAGAAATTAAGTAAAATTGTTCAAAAGTATTTTTATGTAGTACATAAAAAGGATACTGTTTACAATTAATCTTGATTTGTAATATAAAAATTATTCATGTTGAGAAGCAGAAAGAAAAGAAAAACCGAAAGGGTAAATATTGCACTCGGACTATGACTTATACACAAAACAATTCTAGCATTTCGCACATTCTATTGCGCAGACAAACGGCATTTAAAGCTAGATTTTATCTATAAGAAAAAAAGAATACATATCAACAATAATCAAAACAAAGAACTACACAACGCAACAAAAACATTTATATAGGAATTGCAAGTTGTTATTAAAAAATCTACTCGTGCACATTTTAACACGAATGATTCACAAATTAACCTAAACCCAATTAACCTTTTTTCTCTACCACAAAAACAAGAAATGTTATTTTATTACTAAAGACTTACGTACAAACAAACAAGTAATGCAAATTACTGCAGATCAAACATTAATTGTAAAACTAAACTGAATTACAATTGTATTTGTTTAAGCTGTATTGTAGCTAAAATTCTAAATTTTAAGTATTGTTACTAATAAAAGTTTCCTTATAACAAACAAAAAATTCACAATTACAAGTAACGCAAACTAAATATTACAAAACGAATAGTTAACTAGAACAAAAAGATAAACGTCTTGAATTCGTTAATAACACCAGTATACGTTTTTAACAAATAAAAATATTAGTAAATGTATTAACTGTAGTTAACGTCAAAAACTAAACAACATTATTGAAACAATAAAGATTATTTGAGTAACATACTATTGAATTTCATTTGTTAACAAAAATTTTGATGAACAGTTTAAAACTTATTTTATATAAAAATTATCTAAAAACACAATTTAACAAAGTTGTTGTAATATCAGCTAATTCAAAAACTACTTCTTAAAAAATTAATACACTTTACTCTAAGCTGGTGAAATAAAATTCCTAATGAGATCTGTATACGTTTCTTTTACATTAATATTATAAACTGTTTAAATCGGTTTGTAAATATTATAACGTTACAATTACTTAAGATTACAAGCAAAAAAAATGTTATTCGAAAACAATACATATAGAAATAAATGTTTGTAACAAGTTTAGAACACGTTTGAAGATAGTGAATAACTTGAAGACTTATTTTACACCTCAACTAGACAATGTAGAAAAATGTGGTAATTTTCACGATTTTATTGAAAATGTAGTATACTGCTTAACTAATAAATGGTAAACCAAATGAAAATATTAATCATTTTTGTAATAAACACGTGATTACTAACAAATAAACTTTTTATTTAACGATTAACAGAAAAGAAAGAAAACATTTTTAACAAAACCTACAAGCAAAATAAAGTTAAATAAGTAAATAAAGAAAACGTGTAAAATTAAAAATTTTCCTTGTACAATTTTAGTTGTAGTTATAGTAATTACAGTGAATAACAATGTAATTAATGACTTAATGGTGTTATTGTTTAATTAAAAATTTGAAACTTACGAGTTTTTAAACGTAGTCTAGGTTTTTTGTCAAATAATAAATTACAATCAAAAATATCTAGAAACATTTGAATGTAAATAAGCTTATATTTTTAATTTTGTCATTCGTTCAAAATTAAATAATTGTTTAAAAGATTGTAACTAAGAAAAAAGAAAACGTTTAGTTATATCTGACACTTTTTATATTTTTTTTTTTTGGTTTGACAGGTTTTACATTACATTTTTACTAAATTAATTCAAACTGAATCTGTTTAAGCAATAACCGATATCTAGTTTATTAACCTAGAATTTTGTATTGAGAAGCAAGTTCGAGATATTCACAAACGAATAGACTTGTTTATAATTTCAATTTTTGTACTAAGATTTTTCTTTTGTGTGATGTCATCTTAATAACATACTTTGTTCCACGGGTGCACTAGTGTAAAACGTTATTTAAATATTATAATACGTTTTTACAATTTAAGAATTTTTAAACTTAAAGTATTAGCTCTATGGGCACCTACGTAACGTTTAAATTTCTTCTCAAAGTTAATGTTACGAATAATTATTATTAAAATCAAACTTTATTAAAAATAGAAAACAAAATTACAAAACCATTTTAATACGCAAAGCAAAACTTATATACACATTGTCACTTAATCTATTGTAAACAATTACGAACACATTCATTTATAAATTTACTTTGTACATACGAGGTAAATTTATTAAATGTCATCTTAAGTTGGTAGTAGTGTATTTAAAAGTTAATAAATAAATCATTAAAAGATATGCTGTAACGTTTCAGAAACATTTAGCGTCACTTTGAATTATAAAAGATAGGGGATACAAAATAGAGCTACGTAAACCAAAGCAAATTGGTCTCCAATCCGCAGTGGCGGACAACTAAAGCTATAACAGGACTACTTTTTTAACAATTATGAAAATTTTATTGTCTACACCAACGGCCCTTGGATGTTTATGTTACCTTTTATAATTTTCTATACAATTTATTAGTTAATATAATGTATGAAACCGTTTTAGTAGTTATTTTTATGACTAACTGCTTTCTTACATTTATAAAAATTTACATACAACATAACTGGTAATTTTTGTTTACTTTTGTAAGCTTTAGTCTAAATTTCTTTGTTCTGTTATTACTGTTGCAATGAAAAACTGTACGAACCATAATTCTAGCAAATGATAAATTACGTTCAAACAAGATTTATTTAAAATATGTATTTAAAATGAAATAACGATACACAACTTGTTGCAAACTAGAGCAATGGCAATCAGACACTACCATATATGACGCGCAGTAAGTCGATTTCAAATTCTTATCTTCCATAATCTAAGAGTTTGACAATAATTAATTTAAAAAATATTACATGCTGAAGCGTTTAAGGCTTTGTATGACTAATAACTTATTTAGCTGTTAAGTTTAAAAAATAGAAAAAACTAAACATTTAATTACTAAATCATATAATTAGATTCTGATGATAGTAATAACTCATATTAAAAAATTAAACTTGAACGATGTTAAGAAATATAATTGTCAAGGGCTTTAATGACCACAATAATATTACCTATTGGCTATTACTGACACAAAATAAGTAATTTTCAAAAAATTAATATTTTCATTTGGTTTACCATTTATTAGTTAAGCAGTATACTACATTTTCAATAAAATCGTGAAAATTACCACATTTTTCTACATTGTCTAGTTGAGGTGTAAAATAAGTCTTCAAGTTATTCACTATCTTCAAACGTGTTCTAAACTTGTTACAAACATTTATTTCTATATGTATTGTTTTCGAATAACATTTTTTTTGCTTGTAATCTTAAGTAATTGTAACGTTATAATATTTACAAACCGATTTAAACAGTTTATAATATTAATGTAAAAGAAACGTATACAGATCTCATTAGGAATTTTATTTCACCAGCTTAGAGTAAAGTGTATTAATTTTTTAAGAAGTAGTTTTTGAATTAGCTGATATTACAACAACTTTGTTAAATTGTGTTTTTAGATAATTTTTATATAAAATAAGTTTTAAACTGTTCATCAAAATTTTTGTTAACAAATGAAATTCAATAGTATGTTACTCAAATAATCTTTATTGTTTCAATAATGTTGTTTAGTTTTTGACGTTAACTACAGTTAATACATTTACTAATATTTTTATTTGTTAAAAACGTATACTGGTGTTATTAACGAATTCAAGACGTTTATCTTTTGTTCTAGTTAACTATTCGTTTTGTAATATTTAGTTTGCGTTACTTGTAATTGTGAATTTTTGTTTGTTATAAGGAAACTTTTATTAGTAACAATACTTAAAATTTAGAATTTTAGCTACAATACAGCTTAAACAAATACAATTGTAATTCAGTTTAGTTTTACAATTAATGTTTGATCTGCAGTAATTTGCATTACTTGTTTGTTTGTACGTAAGTCTTTAGTAATAAAATAACATTTCTTGTTTTTGTGGTAGAGAAAAAAGGTTAATTGGGGTTAGGTTAATTTGTGAATCATTCGGGTTGAAATGTGGACGAGTAGATTTTTAATAACAACTTGCAATTCCTATATAAATGTTTTTGTTGCGTTGTGTAGTTCTTTGTTTTGATTATTGTTGATATGTATTCTTTTTTTCTTATAGATAAAATCTAGCTTTAAATGCCGTTTGTCTGCGCAATAGAATGTGCGAAATGCTAGAATTGTTTTGTGTATAAGTCATAGTCCGAGTGCAATATTTACCCTTTCGGTTTTTCTTTTCTTTCTGCTTCTCAACATGAATAATTTTTATATTACAAATCAAGATTAATTGTAAACAGTATCCTTTTTATGTACTACATAAAAATACTTTTGAACAATTTTACTTAATTTCTAGAATTTGTCACGATAATTACATAATCATTACTATTACATTAATTACTGGCTTTCTACATAAGCAATTACTCGTTATCAAAAATAAAATGAAGATTTTATTAGCTAACTTGTCACTATAATTATGAAGCGATTATCAATAATTTGAAATTCAATATTTTAATATTTGCTGTATTGAAATATTTTATTTTTTAACACTGTAAAGATTCATATTAAAAAATATAAGCGATTGTAAAAAAATATTTGACATAAGTTAAAACCGTTAGATTAATGAGCAACATTACCTACTTTTGGAATCTTACATTCATTAATGAAAATTTCCAATACACACAATTTTTACATATTTTGCTTTCTGCAACATTTTAAAGTTATTTGTTTTTCTTTAAAAAATCTGCTAATTATTTAAATCATTCAAGTTTTATTATTTATCATTCTAAAGTTGAAACATTAGTATGAAATACAAATTAAAAACAAATATTTTTGAAGTGTTGTTTTAAGATTTTACATTGATTAATTATAACTAAACAAAAGTCAACTTTAAAATGTTTTACATTCTTTAAAACTCGTAAAGATTTTTGCTAAACATTTCTTTCAATAATTTTGATAATGTTTCACTTTAAACTAAATTTAAAAAAAAAAAAATAAGAAGTTTTTGAACGTTAGTTTTTAAATCATAGTTAAAAATTGATTTCTAAATTAAATACCTATTTAACTTGTATAGTGTAAGTAAAACGTTTACTTTTTAGTAAGTACAGTTTTTAATAATCTTTGCTACATATTATTATAGTATTGATTTTTCTGACTTTATTTTTTTGTGTGGTCAAATATTTAATTCCATTTTTTAAAACTATAATTCTATTAAAAAATGCATTAGAGTAATTAGTTATGAGTAATTACGCGGTCATTTATGTTATTGCTTATGTTATTGATGGTTTTCGCAAAATAATTTATAACTTTTAAAATTTTTGCTTGTATTTAATTTTTTAAGATGGTGCTCTATAACATTTTTTTTACACTGTTATAATGAGTTCTTATAGTACAAAATATTTTATTCGAAAACAGTTTCTTTTTCAAAGTATCGCTTATGAAGGAATACGGTTTGATAATTAAATGTATGTAATTATATCATCAATTGAAAATTACGCGAAAAATATTTATAACGTCAAACAGGAGTAGTTGTTTCTGTATCTTAAGAGTATTAGTAAGTACAGTTTTTAATACTGTTTCTACATATTATTATAGTATTGATTTTTCTGACTTTATTTTTTATGTGGTAAAATCTTTAATTAAATTTTTTTTAAAACTATAATTCGATTAAAAAATGCATTAGAGTAATTAGTTATGAGTGATTACGCGGTCATTTATGTTATTGCTTATGTTATTGACGGTTTTCGCAAAATAATTTATAACTTTTAAAGTCTATGCTTGTTTTTACTTTTTTAAGATGGTGTTACATTATTTTTACACAGTTATAATGAGTTTTTATAGTTCTTTCAAATGTGTTTATCCGAAAACAGTTTCTTTTTCAAACTATGGTTTATGTAGGAATACGTTTTGGTAATAAGTTGTATGTAATTATGTCATCAATTGCTAACTACATGAAAAATATTTATAGCGTCAAACATTTTTTAATAATCTTTTCTAGAAATAGTACTGATTTTTTTTGTTACTTTAATTTTGTATGTGATTTCATATTTAATTCTAAATTATTCAAACTATATTTATTACTATCGATTGAAGAAGGATGCGTTTGCTTAAGTAATTATATCTAATTACATGGTCATTTACGTTAATGCCTGGCTTTCACAAAATATGTTATTACCAGTAAAATTTCGGCGTGTGTCAGACAATATCCGAGCGTTATTCCTGTATCTTACGAGTATTGGTAAGTACAATTTTTATATAATCTTTTTACATACAGTAATGCTTTTTATGCAATTACATATTTAATTCCAACTGTGTAAAACTATATTTACAGCTAATGACAATTTTATTCATATGTTTGATACCCACCGCTAGTACTGATTGCAAATAATTTTTTAGGTATAATTACTGCAATGGAAGGTTTACCCGTTCTAAGTAGCCCTCTCTTTGAATCGGAAAATATCTGTGAAAACTGCAGCGTTAATTTAGAAAACTCAGGTATAACATCCTTTATCTTTACTATGCACGTTAATATATGATTTTCACAGATCTTTTTAAAAGTTGCTGCATAGTGGCTACATCGCAAAGAGATTGGTGTACTCCATCTGCTAGAGGCATATATGAAGATGATTTGCCAAGTTGTCGCGCAAGACCTCCTCAAATAAAGGATCTATCAGGTTTTATGTCAGCTGATAGTGCCGATGATAGCATCATTAGCATTTCCTCGGAAGGTACGTACAAATACTTTTTATTGCTTACAACTTGAACAACTAACTATATTGCAGATGAAAAAGACGACAAAATGGAGGAAGACTTGGAAAAAAACTCTAAAATAGAAGCTATAATTGTACAAAACGAGTGGGAAGAACTTCCAGAAGGCGCATTAGAAATAATGTATTTTATAGAAGAGTTTATAATGAATTAAAAATAAAGGTTTTTATATGTAGTTTTTTTTGTTTTGCAACCTATTTGTTTAAAATTTTCTCATTTTTTCTTTTGTTACACATCACGTTATTCAACCCTGCTTTCAGTACTTTCATGGCATTTTTTTTTATATATCACTATATTATTTACAATTCACCGTTTTGATTCAACTGTTTGCGTAGGCCAGTGGTTACGGTCGCCGCTTTGTAATCAAGAAGCCCGGGTTCAAATCCAGGTACACCCACAGCTTTTTTTAAATAAAAATACTTCTCGCTCGAATCATGAGACTTCATGACGCATAAAAATTACCAGTTATGCGATGACGCACGACGCAATCAAAATTACCAATTATGCGATGATGTAACAATGTGAGAGAGAAAAATTTGTGAGAGAGAAAAAATGTGTGAGAGAGAAAAAATGTGTGAGAGAGAAAAAATGTGTGAGAGAGAAAAAAATGTGTGAGAGAGAAAAAATGTGTGAGAGAAAAAAAATGTGTGAGAGAGAAAAAAATGTGTGAGAGAGAAAAAAATGTGTGAGAGAGAAAAAAAATGTGTGAGAGAGAAAAAAAAACCTTCACGTACGTTCGCGACGAGGTCAGTAATGACGTCAGTGAAAGTGAAAGTTCAAATTACCAGTTATGCGATGACGCACGACGCAATCAAAATTACCAATTATGCGATGATGTAACAATGTGAGAGAGAAAAAAAATTTGTGAGAGAGAAAAAAATGTGTGAGAGAGAAAAAAATGTGTGAGAGAGAAAAAAAATGTGTGAGAGAGAAAAAATGTGTGAGAGAGAAAAAATTTGTGAGAGAGAAAAAAATGTGTGAGAGAGAAAAAAAATGTGTGAGAGAGAAAAAAAAACCTTCACGTACGTTCGCGACGAGGTCAGTAATGACGTCAGTGAAAGTGAAAGTTCAAGGTTGCGTCGTCCATATTCTACTAGTTTATTATATAATAATTCAAATTAATAATATTCTGTAAAAAAAAGTTTATACATATAAAGCTCGGAACACTGCTCTACCTTTATAAAGAAGACTGTAGATAACCACTATATAATGAATAATAATATTCATATAATTTTTTCGCTAACTGAAGAGAAACCAGAGTGACAGCGTGAATATCGCAAGCGCGACTCTGCGTCATTGAGTTGTTATAATTAGTGTAATAAAAGCAAACTAATTCAAAATTTGTGTAAATAACAGTGTATAAAGTTAATGTAATTATCGGTAAGAAAATTTAATTTAATTACGTGTATATGTAAATCAGGAATTAAAAGATATTAATAAAATTACGGAATTTACACGTTACGAGTGCGAGGCCATAGATAACGAGTCAATCAAATTGTTGACATTTCGAAGTAAAATTCGTATTTATATCAATACAATAATAAAGCTGTAATATAAATAAATAGTTATTAATAGCGTATTAAATAATACTAATGAATGGTAACAGTGATAGAAGGCATAGAACAAATAGCGTAGGACAACTAGAACAATATTTCAAAAGTAAAAGAGAGGATAAGACTAAAGAACAAGCAATATTTATAAAAAGTAAGAAAACGCAAAGATCGCCAACAGCAGAGAGCACGTATCACACAAATACCAACATAAAAATAAAACAAAAAGAAGAAAATATACTGTTACAAATGGATGTCATTCTAAGCAAGATAAAAGAATTAAAAAACGAATTGAAACAAGAAAAAATAAAAACCATAAAAAGGAGCGAAGAATTTAGACTATTAAACGAAGAGTGGGAAGAAAAGGCAAATATATGGAAAGAAGAAAAACACAACTGGAAAACAAAATCACTAAACTAGAAGAAAATTTAGAGAGACAAGAAAAAGAAAAAACTGAACATTGTCATTAAAGAACTGGATGATGCTAATAAAGAAAACAAGGAAACAGTTCAAAAATGGATTGAAGAAAAACTAGAAATACAAACAAAAGTAGAACAAGTTTTCACAGTAGGAAAAGATAAAAACAAACAAGCAGTAATTGTAAAAATGCATAATTGGGAAGCAAAGAAAGAAATTATGCAACAAAAGATAAGATTGTATGGAACAAAATTATACATTGAAAATGATTTAATCTTAAAAGAGAGGGCAACGCAAATAAAGTTAAAAGAAATGGCTGATAAGTTAAAAGAAGAAGGCAAAAGGATAAAAATAGAATATAAAAAACTTATAAATAACGTAATACACATATGGGACGAAATAAAGGAGATGATAAAGATCCACGAATCAAAAAACGGGTAAAAGAAAATAAATCGGACAGACAAATGATGACAACTAAGGAAAGGAGCAGTACTAGGATGATAACAAAAATAAACAAACAAGAAGAACACAAAGGTTTAAACTTAGCTACGTAGAACATTAGAGGACTTAATTGTAAAGAAAATGAACTTATAAAAAATTTTGAACAAATGAATATAGATATATTGACAATTACGGAAACTAAAAAGAAAGGAGAAGAAGTTATAGAACTAAAGCATGGACACATAATGATTTTGAGCGGAGTAGATAAACAAATAAGAGCTAAAGGAGGGGTAGGGTGTATACTCAACAAGAAAGTGGCAAAATATTTAACTAAATGGGATTGTGTCTCGGAAAGTATCCTAAAGATTGAGCTAACATTTGATATGCATCATAAGTTAAACATAATTACACTCTATGGACCAAATGAAGATAACAATAACTTAACAAAAGAGACATTTTGGGATACAGTCACATCAGTAATAGACTGCGATAATGGAAACACTATTATTCTAACTGACTTAAATGGAAAGTAGGGGTCAAAGACAGTGCATCACGAAATGTAGTAGGATAATATGGTGAAACGTTTCGGAATAACAATAGAGACAGAATCTTAGATTTATGTATACAAAACAACCTATTAGTAATGAATACTTTCTTTAAACATAAAGATATTCACAAATATACAATTGATTACGCGTTAGTCAACAAGAGTTTAAGACCTAAAATAAAAGATGTTAGGGTGAAGAGAGGACAAGAAATATTCAGCGATGACTATTTACTGGCAGTCAAAACCAAACTTGGAGTTTCCGTAAGTACAAATAATATTAAACACGAGAAAAATATTAGTAATGAAGCGATCAAAACGTACAGACTGAACAATAAAGAAATTGCAAATCAATATAGAAAGTTACAGAAATGATCAACAGAATAAGCAGTCACGTAAATGTAGATGTAGAAGAAACGTGAAAAATTTTCAAGAACATACTTCTCACTGCGGCAAAAGACGTTTGTGGTATAATAAGAATTAACAGGAACAAAAAGTAAACTGCATGGTGGAACGAAAACATTAAAAAGGAAATAAAAATCAAAAAGGATAAATGGTTGAAGTATCTAAGTAGAAAAAATGAACTAAACTACCGAGAATACAAAAACCAAAAACTAAAAGTAATAATAATTGTGTTTGCTAAACGTGAAAGTGACCTTCAAAGAAATATAGACATCTGGGTTAACAAACTGGCAGAAAAAGGACTAAAAGTGAGTGAACAAAAAACTAAAGTTATGGTCAGCGGAAAACCGGACACTACTATAAATATATCCATAAATGGGAAACCAATAGAACAGGTAATCACCTATAAGTATCTCGGAGTGCATGTTAACAGCAACGGACATCAAGTATATTGAAAGATGCCAACTCAGATGGTATGAACACCTTATCCGTATGAATACAGAGAGACCTGTAAGGAAAGTGTGGGAAATACAAAGAAATAAAAAGAAATCAAGAGGACAACCATTGGCTAAGAGAGGATGCACCATAGCACAAGCAGTAACCTTGGCTACTAACAAAAGAGATTAAGCAAAATTTGTAGATAGCATAGAAAGCAAATGAGTATAGGTATATTTAATATGTTGTCACATGTATTATATTTTTATAGAATTTATTATTTATTTTAATTAGGTATTGTTAAACTAAAGGATTTGGTACATACGTAAGTTGCTAGTTTAGTTAAGGAAAAAATATTAATGTAAATTAAGAAACTTTTTATTTTATTTTACTATAGAGCTCAGTCGTATGCCAATTTATTAGCTCGAAGAAATATCTAATTAGAGTGCTTGAAGGTACAAAACAAATATTTTATTGAAAAGTATTATTTTTTTTGCAAATGTTATTGATGGTAAAAAAGAAAATAAAGCGTATAATAAAGATTTGGCCGACTTTAATAAAGTTGACAATGCTGCGTTGTTGGTACTAACTAACAATATGGCTAAAAAAGTTTTAAAACTAGTGATGTGTTTTACAAATTCAGAGAAAATATGGTTAGAATTGTTTAGACGTTTTGATGACTTTACAGAAGATTGAGTTTTTGATCTCTGTTTTAATTTTTTTTCTTTCAAAAAAGAATTTGATGATAATATAGCTTCACATACTTCTAATTAAAAAAAATTGGAATGATTTAAAGAATAAACTTGAAAAGATGGAAGTCTAATCCTAAAATTCAAAAACAATATTGGATCTATACGTACTTGAAAAAGCCAAGCCACAAAATGATATATTATAGAAAGTGGAAAGCTGACAGTAAACCTCAGAAAAATAAAGAATAAAAATGTTAAAAATGCCAATATTATTATGTTGCTTGCTGCAAATAGTGTATTTAAAACTGATATTGATCTCAATTGTTAAAATGCGGATAATGGCGCTACAAACTACATTACAGATTTGATTTGTTGAAAAATATGCTCTATTTGAGTCCTTCCACAGTGCGACTACTGCTAATAGAAATAGTGTTAGTACTGAAGACAAATGGCATGAGATGATCTTAAGTGATGTTTGGTATGTACCAAATATTAACAAGAAATTATTTTCTATACTAACAGCCCAACCTAAGCAACTTGATAGTCAATTTGTGTCCTCGTCTGAGCTTTGTAAATTGATAGTAGGAAGACAAGTTAGGTTGATTAGAATCAGAAACCGTTTTGAAGAACCATACAAAATGGTTTTAAAACGCATTAAATCTGAATCAAGTGCTTATGTAATGTCAAATGATAGTATGTTATAATTATACCACAAACGCCTAGAACCTGAAAACAAAAAGCATATCAAAGCAATTATTTCTTTAAAATTCGGCATTGAAGTAAAATTATGTAGTGACTTGTTTAAAAGATGTCTCTTTGAAACATTTGGTTTTATATATGGTTATTAAAGACACTTGATTTAGAATGGCACCTTTTATTAAAGAAAAGTCTGAGTGACAATGGAAGCGAGTTTGATCCAGACGCAATAAGGCAAGTTCCTTAGCAAATCAAATAGTACTAGAAAAAGACCGACTATATCTTATACTCCAATAAAAACTCTAACTGCGCGTGCAAAATGCACCATTGTTGAAACAGACCCGTACTATGCAGAAACTACTCTAATTGAACGTTTTTAAGCTTGATTAGTAGTAAAAACATGTCAACAGAAAAAGGGTATCGGTTTTAACCAAACTTTCAGTTCAGTATAAAATGTCCCTAATACAATTTGATTTGTCAACTGTCTTCCTTTTATAGAAAGCCGAATGAATATGTTTATATGAAACATCTAGAAGGATATGATGATGAATCAGGACTTATGTCTGCGCTTTGAAAAGAAGCTTATAAACCTGTTTCAACTCCGATGTCAAATTAAATAATATCTGCTACTGACAAAGAAGAAAAGCAAAATTACTCTTACAGACAGGTTGTTGGTACCTTAATGTGTTTAACGGTTGGAATTTGGTCCCATCTAGTAAATGCTGTTGGAGTTGCATTCAGATTACTAGAGAATCTTGAATAACATGGTTGGATAAGAGTAAAAAATATTCTTCAATTAGTAAAAGAAATTGTAAATCAGAGTATCACATACAAGAACAGGCATAAAAGTGGAATACTAAAATGTTTAGTGATGCTGACCACGGAGGTGATATCTCTATTGGTAGATCCATTTGTGGACTTTTATTTCTCTATTCTGGTAGAATTATTTTATGATTGAGTTAAAGACAGTCTTTGATTGCAATATCAACCACAGAAATCAAAATTGTAGAAGCAAGCTTGTGAGATATTTGGGTTAAAGTGATAAACCAAAAATATTATTTCATTGAAGAAAATTTCTGAAACAAAATTGTATAATAAAGCTGCTTCTGATAGAGAAATTAGCGTTGAAACAGAACAGAACAACAAACTGTTTGCTCACAAAACCTTTATCCAGTCTACGACAAGTTTTATTATGTTAGCATATGGGACTTAATTAAAGTTGTTCAGTATAAACTTTTCCTTTTTCATTTTATAATTTTGTTTTGTTTTGTATATAATAAATAAAAACAATAATCTGTCAAAAAAAAGTTTGTTATATCAGTTGTATAATAACATTTGTTAAAAATTTTATGTTTATTAAAAGACATATGATTTGAGCCCACGTTGCACAATACTAAAAGAACCATAGACAGTTTCTATAAATGTTTAAAAAATAAAAATTTGAGTCGTAAATTTACTTTGTTTTTTTTTAAAGAAAATTCAAGAAAGTCGTATATCGTTAGATCAAATTGACTATTATTCGAAAGATGAGGTTTTCAGCTATGATTCTGTCGTACATTAAAACAATATTTTTACACCCTGAAATTTCAGCTTAACAGCCGTAAAACCTGTACTCACATATGCAGTAAAAACTAGAACGAATACAACAAAAGCGACGAACATGGTGATGGCAGCAGAGACAAAAACACTAATAATAAAAGAGAAGCAGGAGGAAAGACCAGATAAAAAGCAAGTTATAATAGATCTCAAAATTCAAGATATAGTTCAGTTAACGAGAGAGACTATGTTATGTTAAAAGTGTTTTGTTAAGATTTTCGTGCCGTATAAGTTTTGTTCCGAAACGCCCACTTTTTGCTACATGCAGAGTATTAGCTGTCAGTTTCAATTCTGACATATGCATATTCATACAAAAAGCATATATTTCCGTTTTGGCTGCAAGATGGGTAATATATGTAACCTAACGTTTACGTTCAGTAAGACTTTCATTTTTAATTATTTGGTTTCATCCACATTAATAATAGGCGCATCGATTTTACTGTATTTGTGGTACTTCTGATGGTCTTGCTGGGGCAAGAATTAACTTACATTTTTACGACGCGATTTAACTTTATTTTATTATATTAGCGACTTGGAGACGTGACTGTTTTTTGGAAATTATGCATGTCTAGTATATTATGTACAACGAGCCGATAATTTGGAATCACGTACAATTGTGGCCATTGGTTACTTACACCAATTGCCAGGCGTAATTTGGAGTCAAGCCTAAGTATTTGGGTGAAGAACGATTACCTTAGGGACACATCCGCGATGTTTTGATTTAGAGTCATTTGGAAGCTTGACTCATTCGGGGTCATTTATTGAATGAATTTTGATCGAATTATTTGTGATATCAATTTATACCTAATTTTTCTTTTTCCTTTAGTTTTAGCAATTTGAAGAGACGATTCAAGTGAGCCAATAGATAATAGCTTCACTCGACAATCGTGAGTATATAGCCTTTATTATTTATTAATTTATGTAATTACCGAACGTCAATACGTACGGCTTAGATGTACGTGTTACGACGAATTATGCATATTCATTACAGCTACGTTCTGCTTCTGATTGCAAAAGTCACTGTATCTTGCATTGATTCAAGTTTTTATTCTTCCTTTACTGATTAAGTTAGACTTTCAAATTGTAACACGATAATTAGATGTACGAAAGCCTGTTTAATTTAGAGGCCTGCAACACCATTTTTATTTGTGATATTTATTAGGAAATTCTCAATTACTCATATCTGTATAGTTCTACATTGTTTTATTTTAACCTTTTTCTCTCTCGACTTGCTAAAATAAATATACTTGTTGTTATACTTGTGTCTTAAAATTTGTTTATCTTTATCATTCGGCAGACAATAATAAACGGAATCTAAAATAAATATTTACTCGTTTTGGCGCTCTTTTATTTGTTGTAATTAGCACACCGAAGACCATCTGCGACTTTTTTCCGGAATATTAGGCTAGCCGTTTGCCTTTAACGAGTAAAATAACACGTAACAACTACGTCGACAAAATGACAGAAGGTCGATGGGCAAAATGGCCAAAGTATTAAAAAAATGCATATTTAAGGAAACTTTTCAGCCGACCCAAAACATAGTGAAAAAGCTAATCATCTGCTTCCTAAGAGACTAAACGAGATTTAGAAGAGTAAAACAAGCAAGACTAAGTCTTAAGAAAAGAGATAGAAGAAGATATTCAATACCTAACTGCACTATTCTGAAATTTCTGTAAACTCAGACAACATTCAAAAAACGGTCTGAAATTTTTTTATTCTATTTTTAAAAAATCTTCTAATTGGCTTAACGACCACAGAAAAACCTAAAAGCTACCTGCAACAAATTTTTAATAAAATAATTGTAATTTTTGAACTATCAAGTAACCTTTAATAGCATTAAATATTCAACAGAAAATGTTAACATACTTAAACAATTTTTTTAACTACAAACCATATTAGAGCTTTGTTGTTTAAGTAAAATGATCAACTTCTCTAAGAAATTATTTTTTTTTATATTCTAAAATTTTTTATTACAATCACAACTTCTTAATATTTATGATACGTTCGAAACCTATTGCAATACAAATTATAACAAAATTTGTCTATATATCCCTGAAAGACCTACACAACAATTTTTTTTCTGCATTACACAACTTATCACACTCGCAAACTACACAAAATTTAACCAAAAAACATGTTTTAATCTATGATGACGGACATTGCTTAATGCTGCCGCATATATGTGGAATGTCAAAGATCAAAAATTTTGCTATACACTAAAAGTTTTAGACATTTTAGATTACTTTCGTGTAGATTAAAGCACGTATACATATAGACATAGTTACGTCATTTTATAGGTAGGTATTGAGCTACTATACAATTGTAATTAAACCATTTTTTTAATTCAAGAAGTATTTGAAAGTTTAGGTTTTGTGTGGAAATGGAGCTTTTTTAGATGAACAAAGTTATTTTGTCTTCTACCACATACGATCATAAAGTACCAGCTTTTAAATGATTTGACTTTTGTGCTAAATACTATTCTTGCGATATGTGATCATGTGATGATATGCAAACAAAAAAAATTTTGTTAATAAAGTTTTACTTGTAGTTGAATTAAAATTTTAAATCAATTTTTGTTACAGTTTTTTTCCCAACACTGACTGTACTGAGGTGTGCGCATCTCTATCATATTTTCGTTTAGTTTTTAATTAATTTGTTCCTTACACTGTTGTAATAGTGCTATTCAACATTTTATTTTTTTTTTACTTTTTAATATCTTTTATTTGATTTTGAATAACTAAAAGATGTAATAATTTTAAAATTATATTCTTTTAAAAAATTTTTATTTCATAAGATGCAAAAAACATATTTTTATCAATTACAATATCCGATAATCAGTCAATATAATTTTTTTTGTAGATTTTAAAATTATTTTTGACGTCAAATTATCGCAGATTGTATGTTTAATGCAATTTAAAAAAAAAATAATTATTGCTAAGCAAATTCTTATACTTAATATACTTGCACTAGTTGAATTAAAATTTCAATTCCACTTTAATTACACATTTTCAAAATTGTAATTTGTTGAGGTATGCGGATTTGGACAAGTTTCTATGCAAAGACACGCTAAATCAAGACAAAATCAAGTCAAAGTTGCGCTAGGTTAGTTCAAAGACGCGCCAAGTCAGGACAATGTCAAGTCAATGTCGCGCTAGATTAGCTCAAGAACGCCCCTAGTCAAGACAAATTTAAGTCAAGGTAGCGCCAAGTCAGACCTAGGCTAAATTAAAATTGTGCTGAGTTAGCTCAAGCATGCACTAAGTCAGGACAAGGTCAATTCATGGTCGCGCTAGATTAGCTCAAGGACGCGCTAAGTCAGAATAAGATCAAGTCAAGGCCGCGCTTGATAAGCTCAAGGACAAAAAATATTATTTATTATTAAACACTTTTACTTGTGCTTGAACTAAAATTTGAATTATATTTATATTACTAATTTGTGACTTGAAGTTTGCGCATTCGGTCATATTTTTGCTTAATTTAGTTATCTTTATTAATTAGTTTCTTGTTTACATTGTTTGATATTGGTAGTAGTGTATACTAAGGATAGCGTCCACTAAATGTACCAGCTAGTAGGTAATTAACATGATATGGTTAGCATCCGTTGATGCATCGCAAGAAACTTAAGTTCAAGTCTAGATAACTTGAGAAACCATTCACACTCACATTAGGTTTATAAGCCAGTTTTTTATTGATCCAGTAACTGTTCTAGCAATAGGTTTGTATGAGTTTCAAATGTTTCTTAATAGTTGGCAGCCTGGATCACTTCCTGGATCGTTAAAACATGTAGATTATGAAGTGTATGATGTGTTATATACCACGGAGTACCCACGATCTGCTGCAGTCTTTTTGATTGGCTACATTTGTTTTGGAAGCACTCCATAGTTCTATTCCATATGTCCAAATAGATCGGATGGCTGTCTTGTAAATTAGAATTTTGTTTTCTGTCGATGTTGTATATTTTTTTCTTATTAACAAATTTAGTTCTTTTACTTTTATGTCTATTTATTTTTTTTTTAATATGGTTCTTTTAATTAGCTTGTTGTCTATAGCTGAAACCCTAATATTTCGCCTTTTCCATTTGTGGAAAATTGGCACTGTTGGACCTAACTGCTTATGGAGTGTGGATATTACTTGTACCAATTGGTTTTCATTTACTTTTACATACTTTAACAAAAGGTTGATTGAGACGACTTGCTGAATCGTGTATTGAGCATAGCAAAGACCAAATTAATGGTCCGGAATTCAATTTTGTTTTTGCAGCTGCCCACTAAGTCTACAAAGTAATAATTTTTTTAGAAAATTACATTTGTTGGTTCCTGTTCTAGTTTACCAATCATAATTGGTGCATCTTTGGTACATTTTTGCCAACATTCAAGCCTCAACATTGCATTATAAGTGTAAGTTAATAATACAATGCTTTTCTCTGGGAGTTTTAGCTGTTATTAAATTTATACCGGGAGCCTTTCATATGTTAAGCAATTATATTTCAAAAATTATTTTCTTTGGGGTTAATGAAAATTTGGATTTATGTTACATTCATGTACCAGCCATTGGGAAAATTGGATACGCGGACGGTAGTCCGTCTTTCTCCGTAGATGATGAAGTAATTGTTCTTTAAGGGTCTGCCAAATAGATACATTATTGACGCCGACAGCTCTACTTATTCGCCTAGTACTCACATGAAGATCATTATCTACAGCTTGCAAGATAATGTCTTTGGTGTTTGGCGTACGTACTCACGAAGTCTGCCACTGTCTGATTTTGGCGGCTTAAAAAAACCTGTTTCTCTTAACCTACGGTCGACTTCTTGAAAAGTTGGATGAGATGGAATATGCCCCAAAGGATATCTCTGCTGATAAATTCGTCTGGCTTCTCGCGAATTTCGATGAGCTTCGCCAAAACATAACTGCATATCGGCGTACTCCGCACATGTATATTAAACCATTGCAAAAATAAGACTAACTTAAATAGCAATAAGTAATTTCACCGTTACACTTGTTACAAAATGTTGATTGACATGTATTCTGCAATTGTTCGTTTATTCCCTTCACCGCATTTAACACATACAAATAGCCTGTTGTATGACCAAACACAAGACCAAGACTATATAGGTCTTCATTTTGATCTTGGTATTGCATATTTAGTCTTGCCCTTGGTCTTGTATTGATATCCTTAATTTTTGTCTCGGTCTTGGTCTTCCATATAAACTTTAAGTCTTGGTCGTAGTCTAACACGTAAGATTTTTGCAGTGTTGCATTTTTACACCGTATTATAATGAATATCAAATTATTCAATTTTTTTGTTTTTAGATGCTATTAAATGTGCATGTATTGTAATAATAAAACCTTTCCATTTGCTGTTTCTGCAAATGTATACACTATGTTTGTTTATTTGCAAAAACAATAAGAATAGTATCATATAAGAATGTCTTGAATATAGAGACATTTCATAAGTGTGTAATATTAAACTGTGGATAAATTTTAATTGTAATTGTTAACTGTAGCATCGTCATTTTTTTATAGAGATTATTCCACAAAATATGTTAATTAAAAATGTATAACTTATCCAAAACAATAAAAAAAATTAATTAGAAATTGGTCTTTGTCTTGCGAAAATTTTGAAGACGTGGTCTTGCAAAAATCCTGGTCCTGCAATTCTTAATCTTGGTCTTGCTAATGACGTCGCGAAACCAAGACCGATTTCGGTCATCATTAACTTGCACTAGGCTTTTGAGTAACCGTATAACTGGCATATCATGCACCAAACGATGTTATTTTTACAATTGTCACATTAGCCACCTTAGTCATTTCATTTCAAAGTTTTTGATGACAAAATTCATCTTAGTCACAACGCCTACTCTTACTCCAGCCAAAGTCTTAAACAAATTGGTGTGTTTTCTAAATGTTGCAAAAATTTTCGACAATACTGAAAATATTTTTAGTTGCGTAGTTAAAACTTTTAAAGGAGCATTTTTGTGACCAAAAACTATTACTATTAGTGAGAGTAATGACGAACTTGCAACGGCTGCAAAAATAAACAAATTTTAAAACGTAATTAATTCGTCTTAAAAATTTTTTTAGAACAAATAATTGAAATCCTGAAAAAACTGCACAATTGCGTGGTCGGTTAAAAAAATATTGAGTAATTAAACATTTTTATACTACAAACAAGGTGAATTGTTTATTATGGTTTAGTTACAATGCAGATAAAGAGCGAAACATACACAGTCGATCAAATAATTAAACTGAATAATTAACGAAGCATTCATTTCGTCATATTTCGATAGTGTTAAAACAAGCGCCACCATAATAGAATTATGTTTTCGCGCCATTCTGTGTCTTACCCCTCTTTGAATTAAAGCACGATAATGAATATATGATAAGGGTAGGCAGTATATTTACCGACCCAGTTCAAGTTGCTCTTTTGGGACTAAAATTCAATTGCAACCCTTTGAAAGTGACAGCTCTAAGATCTGACATCATATTACATTGGGTTCTACGACCTTCTTCGTTATCTATCCCTTTTCGATAAACGTAAAACGGGGGTTTCGTTTTCGCGGACACGTAACTCCTGCTTTGTAATACGAATCACCCTCGCTGTGTTCTAATTAGTGAAAAGTTGCTAAGACGCCGTTGTTTGTACTGTTAATTCACAACACGTACCTATCTTACTTTTTACTTGATAAGGAGAGAGATCAAAAAGGAACTTGCAGACGTTTTAGAAAGAGGTGGCGACACCGTTAGGTAATAATTAAAATGCAAAAGAAAAGGATGGAGATGTGTGTTTTGTTGAACCAGGTAAGGTTGCACGCAGTCCGTGCGGGTCGTCTTAATATTTAGCCTCTTAAGGAAGGGTGGAATCAGCACCCTCTTGGGGAAAGTTATACTAATTAATGAAGGGGGTTAAGGCTGCTAAATACTTTGAGAAATGTTTGGAGGAAGGATTATTGCTTCTGTTTTTCTAATGATGATGCATTGCTCTAAAGATAAGTTAAAACCTTTCTGAAGTTGCCACAACCCAACTGTAAATTTAACGTCATCATTAAACACTTAAGAGTTATTTTTATTTAAAAAGAAAAAAGTTGTACGTCTTAGTATTCATTATGTGTATAAGAAAAGCGAGTAATAAGAAAAGCGCTTACGATCGATGTGTGTTCCATGGCAACCCTCAAAGTCAGTTAATGAAACAAGATTTTTCAAGACAAGCCTGTTAAGAATGAAAACCCGGGCATATTGTCACTTTTAATAGAAAACGCCACAGTCGAGAAAGAATTCTTTGGGGTAGGAATCATTTCATAAAAATGAGAGAGTTTTTAAATCACTTCTATTCGTAAACACGGACGTTCTTTAAAAATGTTCATTGCATTATCAAATCTTTTCATTTTCAGTTGATACGCAGCAGTACATTTTGAATCTAGAACGCTTAATGCTGATTAAGATTCCTAGTGTGTGTCCGTGGCTAATTAACAGAACCTTTCCTTATCTCTATCTTTGAACAACTCGTCTCTGTTACTCTTATAAGCCTATCATTCTTTTCTAATTGCCTTTTCTTTTCGGTATTTTCTCGTTCGTATATCTTACTCAAAATATCGGGGGGTCATCCGGTGATTTATTGCTGCATAAATTTGCTTTTTCATAATTTCGCTATTTAGAATTGCTTGTTTATAAAAAATAATTTTTATGTTTTATCGTCAACTAGTTTTCTATATAAATCACTGCGATAGATTCGTAATGCAAATTACTGTAGTTGTGTAATGGATGCGTGAAATTGAAACATCTTCGATCAGTCTAATAACATAAGCTACTCCGTTCATACACGAAGAGAAGAGTTATTACAATTGTTTTCACAATTTCAAATTAGAAAACAGAATTTCGTATAATGATTCCAATTATTATGGATTAAAGCATTATTTTGATTAATTTACAGTGTAGGATAACAAACAAAAAATCCCGAAACAATTATTAAATTTGTTTCAGAGCTAATGAAAATAAAAGGAAACTGAAGAATTTGTAAAAACAATTTTAATTGCACTAAACTCAATACTTCCAATTATTTTTTATTTTATTGAAAACACTGTAAAATAAATTAAGACATAAATAAGTCATTGAAGAAAAATTCTTGAAAAACTTGTTACCGCGTTACATCAGCTTTAAAGTTCTAAGTAAGTTTTGAAACCTATTTTTAGTTTTCATTTCACAAATTACAAAAAAAATTTTGAGTTGTTACTTATACTAAGTTTATTCAATAAGAATTTTAAAAAATGTAAAAATTTGTTTTAATGTTAATTAATACTTGTTTTTGACATGAAATTGACCAAATTGCTCAGTTCCTTTATTGAAATAACATGAAACCTCATGTGAATAAGTAACTTTTGCTATAAGTTCTCTATTGGGTTTAGGTCAGGTGATTGTGCTCGCCCGTCTATTCTGTCATCCACGATTTCACCAAGTATGCTATATGGCAGCAGGATATAACTTTAGTTTTTCCCATATGCCATTGTAATAGAGGCAAATGGTCTTCTTTGATAAGTACTAGGTCGTTTTCTTATAGCTGCAAATGTTTAAAAGGCTATTTAGTTTGTTGTTGAATTTTGGAAACAAATTTGGAACACTGTTTCAATATTTGTTGGTAAAAACGCTGCACTTGTTAAAATTCTTAATATTGGGATCAGGTAACATAGTAAGTGGTCTCCTAATTAAAAATTGAGCAGGTGTTATAAGTTGTAAATCATTAGGGTTGGAAGATAAGAAAGAAATAAGACAAAAGTTTATATTAACTTCTACTTGTGCAAGCAAATCACAATTTTTCAAAATTTGCACATGGATTCGTAATACACGCTTAATATGAGCTTTGTAGGATTTAATTCCTGCTTCCCACAGACCACCAAAATGTGGGCTAGGTGCATAAATAAAGCGCCAATTTAAATTTAAGTTCCAACACTAGTAAAATGCTGAACAACCAAAACTTTTGTCATTTCTGCAACGCCAACAAAGTTTGGTCCATTATTGGCATCAATATGTAAAGGTTTGCCGCAGCAAACATCAAATCGTCTTAAATGCTAACAAAAAGGTGTTTGTAAAAAAATCCATCACTAACTCTAGATGAACGGCCTTTGTCGAGAAACAAACAAACACAAGTTTTTATAATTTTAGGATTATGGCAATCTTTTATAAAAGAACGACTAGCGTAGTCTATCTCACAAACAAAAATGAAAAGTGTAAGTGGAGCTTACTCTACTCAACTGGGCGGAAGATTACCCATAATATTTTTTTATCAAATTTCGTCTGAAGGTAATCCAGAAACGGTTTTTTTAAAGATTTTAATAAAAACTGAGGTCTTGCATGCAGCAACCTAATATGCTTGCAAGATACGATAAGTTTACGAATAATATGCTATCTAAAAAGGAAAATAGAATATTTTTTGTCATAAAAATTGTGAGTGGTGCAATCTACCACCTACTCGTAAAACGCCGAAAAAATCTAAAAAATGATTCAGTTTGGCTAATGCTAATTTTAGCATTTGGCTTTGAACAATAAAGGGAAGTGTTTTAGCAATTTTAACAATAGTCGACAACGAATTAAAGAATTGGCTTAAAGAAAGAGGATCAACTATTTATTTGTCCTTGGGTCACAAATGCAGCGTATTAACGACGTCGTATACCGTATGCCAAAACGATTCAGAAACAAACCAAAAGTGGTCCACATCAATCGTCTAGTTTTGTTTGCTGGCAATAACAATGTTATCCAAGACCAGGTCCAAACAAGCTTATAAAAAACAAATGCAGGAATCAAGTCGATTAAATGAATTTCAATAAGCAACTAGGGAGTTTTGATAAAACTAGGTTTAGAGTTACAATAGAAGAGCAACTAGACCTGTTCTAAACACGAATGAATTACGCCATTGCACAATGCATATTGCGTAAGTGAATGTTGATTTTTTAACTAATCACCAAAAACTCCTTACGTGCAAAAGCGTTATACAAAAATCTGTGACGAACAGTATAGAATCTCAAGGAAAAAATTGAGTTTTTGCTTGGTTGATCGGTTTTCGGGGCGACCTTGTGAAACGTAGTTGTGAATTCTCTACTAGAACAAGACTTACCCGATGTCTTGGACATGTTCAAGGCAAAATCACGACAGGGCCTGAACATTCTGGCTTGCTGGGCTGTCAACAACAAATTGACTGTTTCAGTTGACAAGACCAAACACATAGTTTTTGGTTCTTCCTTAATTAGAAATTCCTCACTTCCAATCAACGACATTTCAGTTTTTGAGTTTATGTACCTCAGTGTTTTACTCAATCATAAACTGAGCTTCGTTAAACACTGTTTCTATATAGTCAGCAAGGGCAAGACTGTTTTGCACTTGTTCTATAAATATTCTCGTCTACATAAAAAATCATTAGTGACCATTTTCAACAGTACAGTCATTCCTATGCTCACATATCGCTTAAACCTCTAATACCACAGATTGCGACATACCCACATTGTCAGAAAATTGGAATCCATACATTCTTTATTCTTTTGTACGATCCTCGGGACATATCGTATAGTTTTTATCGATTCTTTATGCGTTGTCGCAAAATATTTCCTGCATTTTCTACAGAAAATATACTGTTTCAAAGTTTCTGTAAAAGCTGGCACGTGCACATTCTTAGACCAGCAAGTTTCAACCGCCAATTTTCCTTTCTTTTTGGCCGTCAAGCGTCATCTCAAGATTCTGATCTTCAATGAATTGTAGCGGCAGTGTCCCATGACGAGATGACGTCTAAATTTTCACATTGCACGGCGGTTTCCGTTGCCATCTGAAACGCATTAGCGTTGCAGATGACGACTGGTGCTTGTCGTGTGGTGTTCCTGATACTCCGTCACATAGGATTCTCGCCTGTCGGAAGTTCGATGATGACGAAAATACCCTAAAAACCCAAGTCAACCCGTATCCCGATTCCCCTGTGTCTATCCTTGGACTAGTATCCGACGCCAATGTACTCATTGCATTTGCTAGAAGAGACTATAGCGCAAAACTCAGGTAATTTTAGATAAGCGAAGAGTGCGCTAACAAACGATGTAAAGAAATTAATTAAATAATCAGTAGAATTGTCAAAATTGGTTAATTAACCTCCTAAGTCAGGGATGCCAAATAGTTCGATTTTAAGACTAAACTATTAAAGTCTTATCTGCAATAAAAAGTTACACAGGAATAATTCATTGATTCAATCTCAAAAGATAGTTATAATCTTATATTCAAAAACAGAACAAAAGAAAAACAATAAGGTAAAATTCAGTAAGGTTACATAAAACTAAGGATATAAATTTTTATTATTTAATTAATTAAACTTAAAACTAAGAGAGAATACCGGTATTTTTTTACATATACTAAGGAAAATAATTTTGAATTGAGTTAATTAAAATATTTGCGGTAAACAAATTAATTTTTAAATTAATTACTGAAAGTGAAACTTGATTAGCTTTTACATATCTAATTAAACAATTATGAATGGCACATAATTAGATAATTTTAATATTTAGTATTTAATAAGTTAGTTTCAAATGTAAAGTTATTTAGTAAAAAAAGAAAAATCAAGTTCGTTGATAAAGTTTTTAATCGATGAAAGGAATGTAGATAGATATATGTAACTCACGCATATGGATCAAATTTCACGTTGATGTTATTCAACGGAATGCACAGATAATGTTGGATAGCCTTGGGAAATTTTCCATCAAGAATCGATGTCCAAATCCACTTAAATTATAAAGGTAATGATAATTTCATTAAAGATAAAATCGGTACATAAAAAAAAGAAAAGTCTGTATTATTAACACAGACTTTTAAATAAAGATATTGTAGATATAAGTTAAAATAAAAGCTACATGGCTTCAAAACTAAGTACCACAAACGTACTACTCAAAGGCTGAGTACCGAATGAATCTCAAGGCTAACCTCGCCCTAAAAAGTAGCAATTCTACAAAATAAAAATAAAGTAAGGTTTACACGCAACATTTAGTTAAAATAATACAGATAATTTAAAATCAAATAATAACAGTAACGAAAACGTTACACACCCCGTTCGACCAAAAAAATAATGATAGGTACTATCAAATGCAGTAAAAGAAACATTACGGTGGCCCTACAACACCAAACGTAAAATAACAACGACAAGGCAAGATACAACGCAAAGGCAGTAACAACGCAAAGCATCAACAACGCAAAGGCAAGCTATTAACGCAAATGTAACTCTAGCCGTAGGATCGACCATTTATCGCTTACTCTAACTTATCACTAACCTAAAACTATAAAAATCAAAGTAGGGGAAAAGAAGGGAGAAATCGCACATCTTTATACAGTGCAAGTAAAGATAAGACATCTTCCTCCCATTGTTTACGCTCGATATTAGATATTTGAGTTTAGTTAATCAGAGCACGGAAGAATGATCGATAAAGACAGTAAACTTTGTACCTTCAACATAACCTCGAAAATGTTCGCAACCAAACAAAACACCAAGACACTCTTTTTTGGTAACGATATTTTTTCTCTCAGCTTTAGTTAAGGTACGACCTGCATAAGCTACAGGATGTTCAAAACCAGCTGCTTCTTGAAAAAACACAGCACCTAGACTAACGTCAGAGGCATCAGTTTGAATGAAAAAGGCTTAGAAAAATCGGGACTAGATAAGAGAGAAGCAGAAGTCAATAATTTCTTTATAGTAGAAACAGCTTGACCGGCTTTAGAAGTCCAAATAATAGATTGTCCTTTGGGGTTACCATACAAGAGGGCATTAAATTACTTTACAAACTTTAGTAGTATTTTTAGGAACGGGAGTTTCTAAAATTGACTTAACCTTTTTAGGATCGGTACGCAAACCATCTTTATCAACTACAAAGCCAAGAAAGACAAGGGAATCACGCATAAATTTGTATTTTTCAAAATTTACAGATAAATTAGCTTCTTTAAGCTTTAAGAAAACTAAATTACGAACCCCTAAATGTTTCTCAAAGGTAGGAGTGGCGATAATTATATCATCAAGATAGACGAAAACATAGGGGTCAAGTTCTGGACCAAGTACTGCATCCATAAGTCTCTGCATTGACTGAGCACTATTACATAAACCAAAAGGCATTCGTTTGATTTAAAAAAGACCTTTACCATGAACAATAAACGCAGTTTTAGGACGAGAATCGATATCAAGAGGAATTTGAAAAAAAGCTTGCTTCAGATCAATCGAGGAAAGAAATTGACTATCACGAAGTTTATTTAAGATAGAGTCAATCCTAGGCAACGGATAGGAATCACGAACAGTTACTTCATTTAACTTTCAACCATCAAAGCACATACGATAAGAGTTATCCTTTTTCTTTACAAGTAAAACAGGAAAGTTCCGATAAAAAGGCATCAGGAGATAACGACTCAAATTTCTTAACAATATCTTCAAGTTTACTGATATTTTCAGGAACTTGATGAGAGAGGCCCTTAACTTTATTTACACTACAATCAGAAACTTCTTTAGGTATAGAGAACGAAGAAGAAAGAAAATCCATAGATATATTAAACTGATGACAGAAATCCATTCCAAAAATAAAGATAGTAGAAATAGTAGGCACGACATTATTAATACTAATAGGAATTTTCACAACATGAGATACTCTTTGAGGTTTTCCATCTGCAGTTGATATTAGAATAGAGGGATCGTTAAAAACTGTAGAGAAAAAAGAGACGACATGTAAAGCATCTTTACCTAGAACAGAGATATTTGCACCTGTGTCTAAAAGAGCTATATGTTCTTGATTATTCAAGAAAAACTTAATGTAGGGGCAATTGTCATTCGGCTTAGATTCAAAGAGAGGAGATAATTCAGGTAAACTTTGCGAGGAAGAGTTACGATAAAACTTAGAAATGGTTTTTAACCAAACAGACCATTCGTTTTTAGAAAAGTAGGTTTTCGACAACTTTACTCTTTCTTTCGGATGGTACGGGAGATATTTTTGTTGAGATGACTTGGACTTGGACACACTGCACCTCTACGTGCGCCAGACTCGTTTTTGAAAGCGAAATTATTTGCTGACTAGCAGGAATTCCAGAACCCACATTACATTTAGAGGAACAAGAAGTACACTTAACTATGTTAGGAGTTCCACATCCATAACAAAAATTTTTCTTAGGTAATTTACAGTCAGAATAGATATGTCCATTATTTTGACAATTCCGACACGTAGCGACAGACAAAGATAACTCCGGGGTTGAGTCAGTCATATTGACATCATCAGTATACGCAGAGTCAGGAGCTAAGAGAACATTCACTTTTAATGAAGTTGGTGGATGATATTTTTTAATTTGTTGGCGACTAATTTCCAACTTACGGCAAATATCCAAGAAAATAGAAAACGTTGGAGTATCCTGTAAGAGCAAATGTGAGATAAAGAAAGGGTGAAGATTTATTTTTTACAATACGAAGTTGATCTTCAACCGAGGGGGTGTAGACAATCTATTAAACATGCCTTGCATTATAGCAATGAAGATAGCAGCACTCTCCTTTTCTTCTTGAATACGCTGTTTAATTTCAGATAAAAGGTCATCATTATAAGAAAATGGAAGGAAAGTGTCTTTCTACAGTTTTTCCAAAATGGTGCCAGTTATTTACGGTATGTCGAACAGAACGATACCAGATAAGAGCTTGTTCTTCAAAAAGATCAACAGCAGAGTCGAATAATTCTTGGAAAGAAATATTACGAGCTAAGCGTAATTCATGAACTTTTTCTAAAAATTGGATTAAGTTACTTTTATTTTTAAATTCCATTTACAAACCGGCATACAATACGAATGAGATACGGTAGTTTTTTTAATCGAGGTATTTTGTAATTGTGACTCAATGTCGTAGACACTATCCAAACGTAAAAGAAATTCGCCTTCCAAATCAACAAAAGATTTATTTAATTTAGCAACAATATTTTTTCTTTCATCATTTTTGACAATAATTTGAGAAATTGATGAGATAAACGCTGCTGCAGACGTTTAAATTCAAGACTTCCAGAAGAAAAATCAGAAAGACCATAAATTTTCGAAGTTAAATCTTTTAAAGAATTAGTTGCTTCAGAGACACCTTGCTCAAAAGCATAGGTAGACACTAGAACTTTAGATTCGTCACTAGATTTGCGATGCAGAATAGAACGCAACTGTCTACGACGTTGATCCTGACTAGACAAAGAGGTTTGTCCTCTGATAGAAATTTCGTAACTAATTTCTTCAGAAAATCAATTTGTAGCGCAAAACTCAGGTAGTTTCAGATAAGATCAGTAGAATTGCCAAAATTGGTTAATTAACCTCATAAGTCAGGGATGCCAAATAGTTTGATTTTAAGACTAAAGTATTAAAGTCTTATCTGCAATAAAAAGTTACACAGGAATAATTCATTGATTCAATCTCAAAAGATAGTCATAATCCTATATACAAAAACAAAACAAAACAAAAACAATAAGGTAAAATTCAGTAAGATTACTTAAAACTAAAGATAGAAATTTTTATCATTTAATTAATTAAACTTAAAACTAAGAGAATACCGGTATTTCTTTACATTTACTAAGAAAAACAATTTTGAATTGAGTTAATTATAATATTTGTGGTAAACAAATTTAATTTTTATATTAATTACAGAAAGTGAAACTTGATTAGCTTTTACATATCTAATTAAACAATTATGAACGGCACATAATTAGAGAATTTTAATACTTAGTATTTAATAAGTTAGGTTCAAATGTAAAGTTATTTAGTAAAAAAGAAAAACCAAGTTGGTTGATGAAGCAAAGCTTTTAATCGACGAAAGGAATGTAGATAGATATATGTAACTCACGCATATGAATCAAATTTCACGTTGATCTCATCCAACCGAATGCAAAGTTAATGTTGGCGGATAGCCTTGGAAAATTTCCCATCAAGAATCGATGACCAAGCTGTATTTCCTTCAAGAAAATCAATTTGGATCATTGGCATTTATTGTGTTATTCATATACCAAATCTACACAAATTATAAAGGTAATGATAATTTCATTAAAGATAAAATCGGCACATAAACAAAGTCTGTATTATTAACACAAACTTTTTCTAAATAAAGATATTGTAGATATAAGATAAAATAAAAGCTACATGGCTTCAAAATTAAGTACCACAAGCGTACTACTCAAAGGCTGAGTACCGAATGAGTCTCAAGGCTGACCACGCCCTAAAAAGTAGCGACTCCACAAAATAAAAATAAAGGAAGGTTTACACGCAACATTTAGTTAAAATAATACAGATAATTTAAAATCAAATAATAACAGTAACGAAAACGTTACAAGACCAGAGTCAAACGTAAATTAAAATCTACTCTAGTTAATTTTTGCGTAGCGTTATGATTTTATTTTACAGTAAACTACGGCAAAGTAGGGTATTTATTTAGTTATTTAACTGCATGTGGCTTATATTAGTGTTTTATTTGATTATTTTTAGTTCAATAACATGTTTTTTCCCGTTTAGTTGATTTTTAGCCTGACATGCAAGGGTAAGCTGCAAGGTAGGTGCCTCGCTGAACTTCGTTCTCACATAGCACGAACCTGATACACAGCCCATCTGACTCGTCTAACTAAGCAATCGTTTCTTCTCGTAACAAATTCTAAATCGTTCTATCTTCATGTAACGAACTCCTCCTGCTTTTCCTTGGTTGCGACCCAGATCACCTGCATTAGAAAACAGTTCAAAATATGTTAAACATCGTCTCCTCTGCAGTTACCATCCAAGTAGAACGTCAGGTCTAAATAAATCCATTGACTGCTACTTTTATGCTCAAGGAAGTTGCCGAAATGAAGAGAGCTACTACTATCGCCACGACACTTTCTAACTGCGCCTTTCCAGTCTTAAGAAAAGGTCAATAAAACGCATAGAAGCTTCGAGATTAGTCAAGATCATTCAAGGTGATTACCGAAATGTACTTGAAACCGATAAAGCAATAATATAAAAGGCGTTCAAAAAAGCTTTGAAATTAGTCTAGTCAGAAGAAGAATACTGTGTCGGTCTAGATAAATCAAAGTGCTTAACGCGTGTGCCAAGTATAAATAAACAAGTGAAATTAAATACCAGTTTAGATAAATAATAAGTGCAAGTTTTTGCAAACATTGTTTATAAATATCGAGTGATACATAATTTATTTGTAAGTTGTTTATCTTAAATATCGCTACAGTTTATTAAGTTTAGTAAAAATTAGTTCTAAATTACGTTTAAAATTGTCGTAAAACATTTGTTTACAATTTTTGACTTGAAAGTCCTGAATTAATGTGATGATTATGTCTTAGTGGTTTACAATAAATTCTTGATAATTAATTTACAGGTCTTCGGTGGTAATTAACTATCATTTTACAAGTTATTGCTGCACGAAACAAAGTCAAAATTATTTGATTTAAATCCTGGCAAAAATGTTTTATCTGTAAAAATTTATCAAATATAGGTGTACCATGAACGCTTGTACGTAAAAAGTAGAATATGAAATAAAATTACAAAATTTAAAAAACTGAATTACTATTAAAATTACTTATAATGAGCGTCTACATGTTAACACATAAACCAACAAATTTACCTAAAACAAATATTGACGTGAAAAAATCGATGAAAATTACGTTTACGTAAGTACGTTAATTTCATCATATTTAACGTTACCTTCGGTTTAAAAACAATATACGGAACGTACGTCGATTTAAAAGAAAAGAATTTTTGTCTAGAGTTTATTTAGGAATAAAAACTTCATGTTTATTTGAAGAGGTCTCGGTTGGTTGTTGGCTGGCCTCGTCGCATTGGAGTCTGATTACATATTCAGTTGGCTTTCTGGCTAATGTAAAAATGCTTTTTCTCGTCTCTAGTAATATTTAATGAAGCAAGAGACTGCTTGATTTTTCAGACGAGCGTCTCAAAAGAACATTCATTATTGAATATTCTTTCCCAGTACTTTGTGTGTATTTTTTATGAATTTATTAAAGATCCAGAGAGTGCTTTTATTAATATTATCTTGAATTAAGGATAAGACGTTGAAATTTAATCTAAAATACTAGGATGTCTACTTTTTTTTATAAGGTTATTGGCGAAATCTGAGCAAATTTGCATAAATCAAAAGTCTTTTTCGCAAATGACAAAAAGTCGCGTTTTAAATGCATCGTAAATCCCCCCCTTGCTTGGATATAAAGTTTACAGCGGCTCGCGACTATTTTTCTTTGTAAGTGGTGAAAGAATTGTGTATAAATATTGAAAGGGCAACTATACCAAATTGTATATCAAAACAGTATCACTCGAAAGCATAAGAATTTATTACGTTTTGAAAAGCTATTACTTAATGGCGCGAACAGAGTACTTTGAAAAAGCATAGAAACATGTGTTTCAGAAAGAATTATTTATGAATGCAGTTGTAGAGAAAAAAGGAAAATATTTTTAGGCAATATATACATACAATATTTTAAAGTTCAACAGCTATTCCGCTTCTTATCGGAAAAGCTATACTTCTTTTCTGTTAATGTTTAGACTGTGATAACGCCACACGATTTCTATTCAAAACCTCAACATTCTAAGCGACTATCAATAACAGTAAACAGAAAAGGTTCATGAAAAGGATAATTTCCGTTTACGTCCTAAATATGCATCACTTTTTCTGATGTTCGAATTTCCGCGTACTAAAATCAGCGTATGCAAGGAAAATGAAGGCGAGGAAGTTCGGATTTATGATACAATATCTAGAACTGGGTGGCTTGACGATGGAAGGGATCCTCAAGAGTAGATAGACATATCTTATACGATGTAATATTCAAAAGCAGAGGTTGCACACCCGCCTGATATCTGTATATCTCGGGGGAAACACAAATATGCTATACTACCAACATAAATTGATTCTAGATACGCTTCTCGGCCTACAGATTTAACACGTTTTCAAAATATAGGGTGAGGAGTTATTATTTTCCGATTGCGGGTGTAAAATTGTATACCTACTTTACAGTTTAATAGAAAATTTGATCGAGGAGGAATTTGTGTTTATTCACGAACGGTAGCTCCTTTCGAGCCGTCCGGAATTAAATTTCTTTTTATTACGAATTATTGTGTGACTTTTTCCTAAAAACTACAGAACCAAAAATTTGGAATTTGAGCTTAAACTAAGTTTTGCTTAATTTTGCGTTAACGCTTATATAGAGCATATTCTAATATTTTCAGTAACTTCAATCTCAGGTAGAAAATTACTGGTTCTTACTTAACTCTTAAAATCCAACCACAAGACAGGAAAAACTCCCAATAAAAATGATATAATCGACCACATGCGTAAACCACAAGAAAATATCAACGAATCAGGATAACGAAATATGACCACAACTCCTCCTTTCTAACCACAAACCAACCGCAAGACGAGGTGCGTCGCGACGCCGATTTACCGGCGTCTATAGGCGTCAAAGAGAAGCGTCGATATGGCGATAGATTTTGTTAAGATTCATTACGCTTCGCAATTATTAATGTCTTACACATTAATTGTCTTCATCCTTTATCTTATTTACAACTAACCAAAAGTAAATACTCCTGAAAAGTGAAGCTCCTGAAAATCAAAAATTGTTAGAAAAAAGCATATTTTTTTATTTTACTGTAAATTATTAATGACTTTGTTTTGTTTAAATAAAAAGTGTTTTTTCACATCCGCTACGCTCTCTGTTGAAGGAAGGCGAAACTTTCTTACATATTTTCGCGACAAAGAAAGCACTTTTCAAAGAACTGGCCTCTTTCTTACTAATGCTAAGAACGTACTCGAAGATGTAAAAAGTTCTCTTTTAAAACGCGACATTTTTTAATTTTTTGTAAGTAAAAAATTATATTTACACAACGATAAATATAAAACTGAAAATATAATTAATCTACGCGACTGCTGAAAAAAATAGTCTAAGGAAAACGGCGCTCGGTGAAAATCGGGATAACGCCGAAGCAACCGCATACTGGCGTGTCTCTAAGAAAACCCTACGACTTTTAGCTCGGCACTTTTCTAAGGATTGGTACTTGAGGCGTTACGACGCTGTAAGAAAAGGGGTGGAAAATCATTAAGTTCAAGGAGATCGCGGTAGAAAGCGCTGCTTCGCAAAAAACCAAAGGCGCTGATGATAGAAGGAATTTTGCGGTTACTTTGATTTGCACAGTATTCATTAAAGATTTTCTGATAAAACTGATTTTCCGTCTTTATCTTTTACATCCTTAAGTGTAAAATAGTGCGAGACAAACGTACATAACTGATCTGAGTTTAAATTAATGTTTCAGACGATTGAAGTGTACTTTGAATCTTCGTTATTGCATTTGTTTAATTTGGAAGCCTAATTACTCATTTGTGAAAGAGAATGTGATGTGGAAATATTCGCAAATTTTCTACATCATGTTTTACAATTAAAATTAAATTTAACACTCTATACAATTTTCTTGTGTTGACTTTTAACAATCACGGGCTAAACTTAATTTTGATAGAAAATTAAATTATTAAAAATTTTGATTTCTTATATCTGCATTTATCTACACAGTGTTAGCAGTTTTATTTACTTTATTTCTAAAATTGTTAAAACTTGTGACTTAAAGTAAAAGAAAAAGACAAACTGATTTAAACTAAAATTTAAATAGAATGAAACTAAAGCAATGAAACTGCATTGAAATAAATACATTTTAAATCCAAATTTGTAGTGTCATGCTAATTAGAATCAAAATTAATTATTTTAATTTTAGTCAGTACTTACACTAAATTTAATTCATCAATTTAATTTTTTAACAAAAATTTAAATATTTGCAATTGCATTGCATGAAAAAAACTGCCAACAACATATAACAGATTCAAACTTTGTGATTATGCAAATGAAATGTTTTTAAATTAATTAAATTTAAAAAAAAAACAAAACATCTCCATAAAATTGTTGAAAATTGAGCGAATACATGCGAAGATTTAAAATCAAAGTGCGTTAAGCTTCCAAAAGTTATTTCAGTTATATTAGCAAAAGTGCCATTAATTTTTCGTAGTTATTTGACCCAGCAGAAGATACATATATAAACGTTGGTTCCAATTTGTCCATCTAACGGAGGTTAGTGGCTGACATGATTGACATCTAAGAAAAAGTAATTAGCCAGTTAATCAAATTTTCTTAAATAACAAACACGTGCGGTGCGGGTGATTAAACTTGCTGTAATAATAAATAAAATGGAAATGCATTCTTACCTCAGCGAATCTTTCACATGTAACGCATATTAATCAAAATTGATTGACAGCGTTGATGCTTCAAGATACTTAAAATGTATATAGATATCACTGTGCACGTCGTTACTGTTTCCTTAACGTTAGAAGCAGAAACGATAATCAGTACCGTTCAGCTCGTAGATGACATTTACGACTGGGAAATTTATTCAGCACGAGAAACTATAGATTTTTTTAACATAACCAGTTGTCCTTATCCGCAGTAATCCTACTAAAAATTGAATAGATTTCAGTTTGAAAAATTACAAGAGAATTGGAGCATAGCAGCAACCGTTTAGAATGCAGTCTTAAAATTTCAAATATCTAGTTTTCTACTCTTTAACTCACATGGTATTCTAGAGCATGCATTTTTGGTCACTGAAATAAATCATCGATTAGTTGAGGCCTTTTCGAAGACCTCAATATATTATAGATTATGAAACCCAAGCAAACCTATCTTGTTCTACCAGTACATCAGAAAAGACAATCTTCAAAAAAACAATAACTCCTGAAAACGCATTAGATATCTCTCCAGTTTCAGTTGTCATTCAGCAATGCAAAATATTAGAAAAACGATAATAAAAGTTGTCACTACTTTTAAGTTTATAAAAAAAAGGGATATTAAAAAGAAAAATACCAAGCAAGCAGAACAATAAAAAACAAGGAAAGAGAAAACTAAAGTAAAGAAAAACCACCGAAGGAACTACTGAAAAGAAATCTTTGTAAGGAGTCTTCAGATTCTGGTGATAAGGATTTAAACAACTTCATGGATTCATCATCAGAAGAGTATTTTAGTGACATCAAAAATGAATGTATAGGCTGTATAGAAGACTACGGAATTACCAAGAAGAAAGAAGGCCGGTAGAAGTGGGTAGCATGTTCTCGTTGGTTTCACGAAGGCTGCACCGCCTTTACTAAACTTTGCCAAACGTGTGGAAATATAAATGTACATAAAAAAATGACAAAGATGATGGTCTACCTCTCCTTCTGTAGATGATTTAACTGTTCACCATACTAGAGGAGAGTTGGATCAAAGCACATATTGTTTTTTTTTTATATTAACATTTTTTTATGTATTATATGATACTTTTAAGTTTATCGTGTATGAAAATATTTTTGTTACTGACTATTTATGTTTAATTCAAGTTGTTTTATTTTTAAATAAAGCTATGATTTTAAGGTTTTGACTTTGCCCCAATTCTAACAGTTTCGGCAGAAAAAAATATGTGCTGGTCCCATGAGACTAACAAGTACATTTATAGGTTTCTGCACCGTTGGTCTCCGATGATCACGCCACAATATAACCTATATTTTCTAAACAGTGACTGCAAGTGGTGTTGTTTGTTGGTTTTTTGTAGCTTCGTCGGTGTATACAACGTAATAACTGTAAACATACTTTATTTTAGCATTACAAATACATGTATAATAAAATATAGAAAATAGATTCATTTTTTTTAGGAAACAATACCGTCTCTAGCCATAGTTTTGCGAGTTAAGTAATAGACTAAAACTTTAAATAAACAGGAAGTTTTTTTTTAGAAGGCCAAACGTACAACAAAATATCTAACACAAAACTAACTAGAAAAAATAGCAGTGAATTTTGGGCAAATGAACGACAAACCTGATTTTAATTTAGAGCTTTTTTTGGGATCAGATAGCAGCAATTCAGCATTTTAGTATGATTGAGATTTGTATAAATCTTTGTTATCATCATCAGAAACGGTAAACAGATTCACAACTAAATATATAGTATCAATTTTTGATAACCAAAATATCATCTAAAATACATCCAATGTCAAATTTGAAGCTTTGATTGGACTCCAATTTTAGTCTACATCTCTATTTCCTGTTCCATCAAGGATGTAGCGGTGATGCTAGCTAATGGTACACCGGTTGATTTTTTTATGCTTGTTGACAAAGAAATTATTACTCCTATCTGCACCTAGGCAAATATTTGAATATATTTTAGATAAAGACGCAGAACTCGCTTGCATAATTAGTCTCCTAAAACCAATGATGAATTTAGAAAATTATTGAGTTCTGGCTTAGTCAAAATGCAAACAAGTTTGAAATTTATTTGACAAGGATTCATTTTGCCAAACAATAGACCAAACATATAAATTAATTCTTTTGCTCAAAATGAAATAAACAAACCTTAAATTATTGCATGTAATTGAGGAATATATGTGCGGTGATAATACTGTATTACCATTCAGAAGTAAGCTAAGCTTTTACCGCTAGAAATACGAAGTTAGGTTACGTAAAGTATGTTAGTATGATTCACAACCTAAAATTGTACGCAACAAAAGATAGCAATGTCGGTAGTGAAAAAATTGTGCTAAATCTTGTTGATCTAATAAATCAAAAACAAACGCTCGTTACAGATAATTGGTATAGGAATGTGCCTCTAGCTCACAAAATGTTAAATATGAATACTCATTTAATTGAAAGTAGAAAAACTATAAAAAGTCTTCTTAAAAAAATAGTTAATGCACAATTAAAAAATAATTAAATTTTTTTCATAGAACATGGCATTACATTTACAAATTGGAAAGATCAATTAAATATTTTTATGCTTTTAACAAAACACGAAAATCTAATGGTAGAGATTCCTTCCAATAGAAGCACCAAACTGAATCTTGCAGTTATTGTAAATTATTTTAAAGGTAAAGGACTACTTGATATATCTGACCAAACGAGATCTTACTTAAATCCACGTTGTAAAAGCGTAAAATGGTTTCGAAAACTAGCTTTTGAGTTTGTGACTGAAGACAAAACGTCGGTAATTGATTTTAAAAAACAAGTAGTAAAGCATATGGTTCGATTAAGAGATACGTAAGATACAGCTGCCATGATGAAAAGGTCGGTTACATACTAGAAACAGAGAACAAGAGAAATAAGCATAGTAGGAAATAAATGTGCAAGAATTGTTATAAGAATAATGCTGAGAAGAAACCTTAATATGCAAATTTCGATGTTGTGCATGTGAAAGAATCGATTAGGTAAGAGTGTATTTTTATTTTACGGCGTGAAGTATTTTTTTTGTAATTATGACAAGTTTGGTCACCCGTACGCGTTTGTTAATTTAACAAAGCTTAATGATTGGCTAATTCCTTTTAATGGAATCAATAACTAACAGATATACGGATGAAGGAACCATAATTCGATGTTAATCATTTCAACGACTCACCTTTGTTAGATCGGCACACTGAGACCAACGTTTGTATATCCTCTGCTGATGCAAATAACTACAAGTAATTGGTGACACACCTATTAAACATAACATAAACGACTTTTGGAGACCTAGCGTATTTGGTGTAGGAACCATCGAAGTTTGCTCGTGTCTATCTTAGCACATAAGTCTATCATTATTAACTGTGCTAGTACTAAATGTTTCTATATTTATTCCAATCGTTATACAAAGCTCTTTTTTTAATTTGGTTTGGTCAGATTAACCATTAATGTTCTCGGTTACAGTACATTGTGTATTATACAAGTAGATGGTATTTTAGCTTTACAATCAAAACAGTTTTTGATGCTCTTGTAGAAAAATACAACACACCAACCAAATTCGTTTAAAAAATATATGACAATTGAAGACGTAAGTGTGTAAAGATGTTATATTGCATTTTTTAATAAAAAGGTTTTATTACCCTTGTATACACCCAGCGTATAATTTTATCTTTCAAACCATAAATATTTAGTTACTTATATTTTACGGTAATGAAAGTGTCATGGTAACATAACATCTTTATCCATGAATTAATGGTAAGTTGGCAGTGTAGGTGACGTGCATAATTTTAAGGTTAAGTTTTTACTATTACAAAAGCTCTAGTTGTGATTTAAGTATTTAAGTTTAAAATTTGTGTAATAATTTAAAATAATGAATTGTACTCACAATTACCCAATGATGCTAATAGCTATTGGCATACTTGAATCGTTCCTTAAAATTCCTAAAAATAAAAAAAAAACTTAGATATAGATTGATATCACAATTCGCTCGAAATTCAATATGACCACAAATGCGCCTAGTTTTTAAATGACTGTATTCAAGTTAATTGTTCATCACCCAAATTCTTTGTCTTGACCCTAAATTACTCTCGCCAAATGGTGTAAAAAACTAATGCCTCCAATCGTATGTTATTCCAATTTAACGATTTGATGTATTTAATAGACTCGACATGCACTATTTCCAAAAATGGCCAGACACGTAACTGTCTCCCAAGTCTCTATAATAATTACGAAAAAATAAAAGTTAATCTTTACTTCAGGGAAACCTTCGCATATGAAGTAAAACCAATTGTTAACGTGGATAAAGACAAATATTTAAAAATAAAAGTTTTACCGGAAGCAAACGTTAGGTTTTATGTACATTTATTTTTACATCGAACGGAAGTGCCGTTTTTTAATTAACATGCACATACTAACATTAGAATGTCTTCCGGGTTTGGACCGTGTCATAGTTGCAACCGGAGCTGCCAACGTTTCGCCCACTTTCGTAAGGGGCTTCATCAGGGCGTGAGATAAATCGCAAAACTCAAACAAGCAATCGAAATCTAACTAAGAACTTCTCAAAAGTTAGGTTATCCACTTGTAAAACAAGCCATAACCTAAACTATGAAAAGGTAAGAAAGAAAACGATAACCTGAAAAAGCAAACGAAAATCTAACAAAGAACCACTACCGAGTTAGGTAATCAACTTGTGAACCAAGCCAGATTCTAAACTCCGTAGAAGTGACTTAAGAAGAAATGGTCTCCGTATTTAAAGGAAAGGATCGTCACGGATGATTAAGCTCGACCCTGATTGGGTTACGGTTGCTAGGGGGCGTGTTTTTGATAAATGACTAATAACCGGGAACCAAAGAGGGGATAGTTCGAAACCATGATCACGATTGAAGTTATTGGGGTGTTTGATGATTTCTATGCTTTCTCGGAATTTCCTGTTGAAAAGAATGGAGATTTGGCAATCAACGAAACATTATCAAAATCTATCTTGTGACCTGTAGTAAAATGATGTTCAGCGACCGCAGACTTGGAAGTATACCTTTTCCTTATACAACGATCATGTTCTGAAATGCGAGTAATGACGGAACGACCGGTTTCACCAATGTAGACTAAACCACAAGAACAGGGAATTTGGTATACACCTTGAGATGAAAGTGTAGGAAATTTGTCTTTGGGAGAAGGAAGAATCTGAGAGATTTTGCCTGTCGAGTTGAATATGGGTTTAATACCATTCTTACGAAGGAGTTTCCCTATTTGATCTGTAACCTTGTGAATGTAGGGTAAAAAGGCCAATTTCGGGTTAGATTCGGGAGTAGAAATGTCCTTAGGTAATCGAGTACGTGGATGTAAACGACGATTAATAACTCTATGAATATCTCGCTTTACATAACCATTGTTCACTAAGGTTCTAGTAAGATGACGGAGTTCTGAGTCTAGATTCTCAGGTTGACAAATAGAAAAGGCACGATGGACCAAAGATTCAATAACAGAACGTTTCTGTGCAGGATGATGATGAGACGAAGCATGAAGGTATCTGTCCGTATGGGTGGGTTTGCGATAAACAGAATGGCCTAGAAGTCCGTCGGGCTTACGAGTCACAAGAACGTCAAGAAATGGAAGAGAACCGTTACTTTCGATTTCCATAGTAAATTTGATATCTGAGTGTTGATTGTTAAGATGATCAAGAAACTTAGACAATTCAAGATGACCATGAGACCAAACAATAAACGTGTCGTCAACATATCTAAACCACACTTTAGGTTTTAATATTGATGATTCCAAAGCAACCGTTTCAAAGGATTCCATAAAAATGTTAGCTACAACAGGTGATAGAGGAGAACCCATAGCAGCACCAGAAACTTGTTCGTAAAACTTATTATCAAATTGGAAGTAAGTAGAGGATAGACACTTTTCAATAAGAGGAACCAAACTCAAGTCCTTGCCATGTTGAGACAGAATCTGTTTGATGATAATAAGCGAATCCTTAATAGGAACTTTAGTAAAAAGTGAAGTAACATCAAAGCTCACGAGAAGATCTTGGGGTTCAAGTTTTATAGTTTCTAGACGTTGAATAAAATGCTGAGAGTTGAGGATGTGAGAAGAGGTTTTACCTGTAAACTCGCAAAGAATGTTGGACAAGAACTTGGCTAGCTTGTAAGTAGGAGATTGGATAGTACTAACGATAGGTCGAAAAGGAATACCTTGTTTGTGAATTTTCGGAAGTCCGTATAGACGAGGTGGTTTAGAATCTGATGGGGTAAGTCGACGTTTAGTTTCAGGAGGTAGATTGGAAGATTTGATGATTTGGCTAACCTCGCGTTCAATCCTCGAAGTGGGGTTATGGGTTAGAAGAGCGTAAGTTTCCTCAGACAAAATAGAATTGATTTTCGTAACATAATCAATTTGATTCAAAACTACAGTGGCGTTGCCTTTGTCGGCTGGAAGAACAATAATATCAGGGTTCTTACGAAGACTTTTTAGAGCTGATTCTTCCGACTTAGAAATGTTGGATTTAGGAATTTTAGATGATTCAAGGATTTTGCCAGTGTTAAGTCGTAAGCCCGACGGACTTCTAGGCCATTCTGTTTATCGCAAACCCACCCATACGGACAGATACCTTCATGCTTCGTCTCATCATCATCCTGCACAGAAACGTTCTGTTATTGAATCTTTGGTCCATCGTGCCTTTTCTATTTGTCAACCTGAGAATCTAGACTCAGAACTCCGTCATCTTACTAGAACCTTAGTGAACAATGGTTATGTAAAGCGAGATATTCATAGAGTTATTAATCGTCGTTTACATCCACGTACTCGATTACCTAAAGACATTTCTACTCCCGAATCTAACCCGAAATTGGCCTTTTTACCCTACATTCACAAGGTTACAGATCAAATAGGGAAACTCCTTCGTAAGAATGGTATTAAACCCATATTCAACTCGACAGGCAAAATCTCTCAGATTCTTCCTTCTCCCAAAGACAAATTTCCTACACTTTCATCTCAAGGTGTATACCAAATTCCCTGTTCTTGTGGTTTAGTCTACATTGGTGAAACCGGTCGTTCCGTCATTACTCGCATTTCAGAACATGATCGTTGTATAAGGAAAAGGTATACTTCCAAGTCTGTGGTCGCTGAACATCATTTTACTACAGGTCACAAGATAGATTTTGATAATGTTTCGTTGATTGCCAAATCTCCATTCTTTTTCAACAGGAAATTCCGAGAAAGCATAGAAATCATCAAACACCCCAATAACTTCAATCGTGATCATGGTTTCGAACTATCCCCTCTTTGGTTCCCGGTTATTAGTCATTTATCAAAAACACGCCCCCTAGCAACCGTAACCCAATCAGGGTCGAGCTTAATCATCCGTGACGATCCTTTCCTTTAAATACGGAGACCATTTCTTCTTAAGTCACTTCTACGGAGTTTAGAATCTGGCTTGGTTCACAAGTTGATTACCTAACTCGGTAGTGGTTCTTTGTTAGATTTTCGTTTGCTTTTTCAGGTTATCGTTTTCTTTCTTACCTTTTCATAGTTTAGGTTATGGCTTGTTTTACAAGTGGAAAACCTAACTTTTGAGAAGTTCTTAGTTAGATTTCGATTGCTTGTTTGAGTTTTGCGATTTATCTCACGCCCTGATGAAGCCCCTTACGAAAGTGGGCGAAACGTTGGCAGCTCCGGTTGCAACTATGACACGGTCCAAACCCGGAAGACATTCTAATGTTAGTATAGATTCCGGCCGTGGAAGCCTTCGCTATTACATTAACATGCACATGTCAAAAAAAGAACAAATGACGGTTAAAGCTCTGATTGTAGCAAAAGGGCGTTCAGAGACGTAGTAAATACAGTACGCAACCTATATCAAAATATTTTTAACATAACATAGTATTACAGTTAGTGTCAAGCCACTTAGAACAAATATAGACAATATCATCAACCTACTACTTCGTATGCCCACAATGGTAAGCTTTATGTTTTCCTAATACCGAGAGCTTAAGGTAACTTTCTGATTTCTATATATGACAGAACGTAGTGACGATGAGGATGTTCCATTAGATAATGAGTTTAATAACTACGAGGAACAAACAACCTAGTATAAATACCTCTACGTACTAGTTTTCATAACTGTAATGGTAAGTTTCATGTTTTAATTATACACGATTATACTGAGTAAAGTTGAAAATACATTTTTATTTCTAGCTACGACAGAACGTAGTGACGATATGGGTAAATTATCAAATAGTGAATTTAATGACTACGAAGTTGATTCATTGGATACTGAATATATTTCTCATCATAATAATGAAGGAAGCGATGAACACATAGATTATTGCTCTAAAAGTGATAAAGACAGCAAAGCTTCTTGGGGCGTAGCTAAGTTACCTACTATCAAGAGTGTTAGTGCTAGAAGTAGTAAAAGTAATGTTTTCTTTGAGAAACGAAAAATCAAAAGAAAGAAAATAATGGCCAAACTTGCTGAACAATAAATGATAAAGAAGAAACACATAATGAAGTGATTGAAAATAATAATGTAAACAATTTACATCACATCCATGTTGACAACGTTCAGAATAGTATTATTTTTGAAGAATCAGCAACAGACAAAAAAACTTTTTGGAGCCAAACTAAAATTTTCGCAAGAACGAATACGGCGACCAGAACAATAGACAAATCTCCAATACACAGACATAAAGAAGAGAAATATATTTTGCAAAAAAACTAGAACAATCATGCATGCGAAAACTATAAAAAAATAGATTGTTACGCATTAAAAATGCAAATTAAACTGTACAGCTAAATTTTATCTTGAAGCAAGAAAGGTCGTTCTAAATAAAGTTTTATATATTAGATATAGATGTAAAAATTGTATACTGCTCAAAAACAATATTCGTTTACATATTCAATAACGTATGCCAAAAAAGTAACAACATTTTGCTCACTACACTAAATTGTCAGAAAAAAATTAGATTCTCACAAAAACGTCTAAAATCTGGACAATCAGCCCCAACGCCGGATAAACGAAGATGTCATCATAATCAACCTCACAAAATTATCGACGGTGTAGTAAATTGCATCACAAAACAAATCAAACAGTTTCATATTTCACTTAAGTACATTTTCGCTTGAACTGAGGATATAGAAAATAGAAGCAGTAACGAAATTGCCCTTTGTTTGTTTAGGTTTTGTATGTTGATCAAAGAAGAAAATTACAAAATGAATCATTTAATGATTTGGTTAGATTTCTGTGGTAGTAAAAAAAAGTTTTTCATTATTTGCCTCTTGTTTTTAAATGGATTTTTATAAACTATTGACCACAAGTTCTCAGAAGTTGGCTACAGTTAAATTGATTATGACAGGGACTTTGGACATATCGAGAAGGTGATTAGGAAACTCTCAAAGTTGTTTATTCTAAACGTCGTCAACTAATTAAGAGTAAGAATCGTACTTGTCTTGATATGGAACATTTTATTTACAATTTTAAGTAGCTTCCAAGTAAACTACATTTGTCTAAAAAGAAGCAGATTTTATAAAAAAATCTACAATCTATTTTTGTTGAGCGTATTGGACAGTATGAAAGAAATCGTCCAATGACAACCTTTTTGTAATTACTTATTTAATTTTACTGTAACACTTAATAAAGATAAGTCTTTGCGTTTGAGCACGATTGTCTAGTACATTAACTGCCAAAGGATTAGGATGCATTTCTAATTTATTTAGGTAATAGTAACATTTTAATTTCTTCTTTGACGGTAGGCACTTCTGAGTCATTTTGAGTTTTACTATTTAAAATGATTGGTACCTCTTCAATACATCAATGTTAGATCTCGAGGCGGTGCTCCATAACTAGATTCCGTAGGTTCAAGCTAGTTTCAATAAATGGGAGTCTCTGCTTAACAGCAACTGCTTTTTTCAGTTTTAGTACATCTAATCTAATCTTCTTCTTTCAGATGGGTCAGGAATTATTCATTTTACCCCGTTATCTTGTAAGATATTGTCATCTGGTGAAGTTAAATAGTGTTATTATAGGGCATGGATAGGATGCTTAGTTTTTTAATTTTTTTTGGCGTTTTATTTTGCTGAGTGATTCGTCATAATTTGTAGAATTCTTTACAAGTGGGTTTGGATGTATAAAATTTTTGGATATTTGTAATTTAGATCTTGTTAAGATTTGGTCTTTAATGAGAGGGAGGTTAGCATCTTGGTGGAAGTTTTTGTTCCTGACAAACCAGGGTGCGTTGAAGAAGAGTCTCAAGGATTTGTTTTGTACGATTTGAATTTTGTTAATTTGGGAATTGGCGGCTTGACTCCAGACAGGTAAAGCATATAGCATAATAGGATTTATGACATATTTATGCAGAAGAATTTTGTTTTTAGGATTTAATTTGCTCTTACGACAGAGTAGAGAAGCCAAAGATTTAAGAGAACCTCGACCTTTATTGACGGCGGATTCGACGTGCGTGGAGAAGGTTAACCGTTTGTCTAATATCACACCAAGGTATTTGGCGGAATTACACCAGGGAATTTGATTGTTGGAAATTTTTAGTTGACCATGAGGATGATATTTTAGTTTCTTAGAAAATATTATCGCCGCACTTTTTTCGGCGTTGACGTCCACAAACCAATCGGTAAAGCATGTGTCTAAAATGTTTAGCGCTGATTGTAGGCGGTTAGTTATGTGTTTTGTTTGCTCTATGTTGGGGGGTTTGAAAATGTCGTGCGTGAAAATGTTATAAAAGGTTGGGGAAAAAACAGATCCTTGCGGAACTCCAGCTGCTAGAGGTCTGATCGAGGACGAAACATTATGCAGTTTAATGCGAAAGTGACGATGTGAGATAAAGGAATGGATGATGCGTATTAATTGAGGATAAAGTTTTACCGAAATTAATTTGTAAACAAGGCCGTCATGCCAAACTCGATCAAATGCTTTTGAAACGTCTAAGAATACCGCTATAGTGGCTTGATTGTTAGACATGGAATGGTAATAGAATTCTGTAACTCTGAGAAGTTGAGTAGTTGTAGACTGATTAGGGCGAAACCCAAATTGCTCGTCCGGAAGAATTTTTAAGCGGGAAATTTCTGAGTTCAAGCGAGAGAGAATAATTCTTTGGGCAGTTTTGGAGATAGCAGGAAGGAAACTTATCGGACGGTAGTTTTGTGGGAATTTGTGATCTTTTAAAGGTTTTGGTAGAACTATTACATCTGCTATCTTCCAATCACGTGGCAAATAGCCTAGTCTTAGTATACAATTAACGGTAGCGGTGAGGTACATTATTGCATTCTGAGGAAAGTTTTTGATAATTTTATTAGAAACTTTGTCATGACCAGGAGCTTTGCGATCTCTGAGAAATCGTTATCGTCAAGGCATTTTTGCGAATCAATAATTGGGATTGGGTTAAAATTATCAATTAATAGTTGATTAAATCTAGTCCAATTGTCAGCGTTGAAAAATGTATTATAACGGGGTTGTGGTCTGAGTTAAGTTCAGGAATAGAGTAAATGGTAGAGAAAAATGGAATATTCTGAAAGACTACTATATCCAAGATGTCCGGACGGAAGGTGTCATTATAGCAAGTAGGTTCAATTGGTGCAATAACTGATAATTGAGGATGGTTATCTATATAATTTAGTAGTTTGCGGCGATTTGGATTTCAAACATGAATATTCCATACAATATGTTTGCTGTTAAAATCTCCTGCTGCGATGGAAGGTTGTTGGTTTGGAAATAAGCGATCAAGATCGTCGTCAGTCATTGGAGATTTAGGTGGTTTATAGCATGATACTATTCTAATGTTGCCGACAGAAGTTTCAAACAATATAGAGGTTGACTCTATATGATCACAGGCAGGGTTTGAAAGTTGATAATGCTGAAGGAATTTTTTAACATAAATAAATAAATACCGGTTCCACCGCCTTTATTGTCACGGTCAGTACGGTAAAAAGTATAATTAGAAATTTTTGGGTTATGGCAAGCATTAAGGTGAGTTTCTGATAAAAGTATAGCATCGATTTCGTACTGCTCAAGAAAATGTTGAAGTTCAGTAGTTTTGTATTGAAGACTATTGCTGTTCCAGAAAGATAGCTTGAGGGACGTGATATTTGGTTTAGTTGCCGTAATTGTTAATTGCAAAGTAATTTTCAGAAGCTGTTGGGTTTGCAACAAGAAAGCTAAGGTAGAATTTTCGGTAGGGTTGGACTGACTGAAAGTAGTTAACATGTCACCTAGATTTCTTGCAATTTGTGCATGTTTATTAGGCTGAGGGAATGATGTGTCAATCGTTGTATTGTTAGTTGGTAACTGTTGAGTATCTAAAGCCACTTCTTGAATAGAATGAAGAGGAGGAAATAAAGTCGAAGAGGTAATTTGAGGGTTATTCCAAGCAGGAGGTTTCTGTACTGCAGAAGAAGATGTGCGCTTAGTAGCAGCAGGACATTGACCATAATTAGCGGGGTAAGGTCCCCCACAATTGGCACATTTAGCAGGTAAATCTCCTGTTTTTGTACATGTGTACGATGGGTGAAAATCACCACATTTTACACAGCGGTAAGGAGCAGTACATTTCGATTGCGAATGCCCATGTCAAAAACGGATGAAGGGGTGATTTTGATGCCATCAATAACATTGACGGCGGTTGTAAAATTAATCTTATGTCAATCAAGAAGTGCAGCAGTTGAAGGCCACAACGACTTTTCTTTTAGAATTATTAGGGGAACGTGGTTATCGTCTTTGTTGTTGGTGGGTTTGTAGGTGATCGGATTACAATTTTTAAATGTATTTTAACAAACATATCTGCGGGCGGTATTTCATTGGCTTTTGTTACTTGACTAAATTGTAAAGTAGAAGGCGTTTGATATTCAGGGGTACAACTAACCTGACTTATAGTATCGTCTTCCGCACTCATATGAGATTCAAGGTAAACAGGAGACTTCTTTTTCTTTTTTTTCCGTACTGGTTGGAAACCTTCCTCATCAGTACTAACGGGAGGGTAGTGACTTTGCTCGTCAGGAAATTTGGATAGCAGCTTTCTCACGCCATCAATAGCACTTAATAATTCTTGTCAAGACATCGACGAACAAGCTTGAAACAACATGTCCGCGCCTGCGGACATGTTTTGTAAATCGGGTAACAACACAAAACAACGGAACTTGCAAAATAGCACAAAACACTCAACTTAATACGGCGAACAACAATAACGTAATAACAATATTAAACTTTGTAAAAAAATATATGAAAATAAATGTCTAAGTTAGAACCGAAATTAATGAGAACTTTGACATTGACAGATCGGAGGGGAAATGGGTTTTAGTACAAGCATCATTTTTTTTTATATACTATATGAGTACGCCATGTAAGTTTTTTATCCAGGTGAATGCCTAGGTATTTAAGGCTATCTGTCTGTTGTAGTATTTTATCTAAATGCTGCTGCAGTTGAGTGCACTGACAGGAAGGCCGTGATATCTGCATACGTCGCTGTTATAGCGCTATTTTTAATGGGTAAATCGGCATTAAAGATGAAGTATAAACAGGCCCAAGAACGCTTTTTTGCGGGAGCCCAGTTTTTATTTGTATCAGTTCTGTTAGTTCATTCTAGTATTTGACGTGAAGTTTTATATAACATCTTTACATGATTTTACACTAACAACGAAAAAAAAGTTTAAGTAAAGTTTAAGTAAAATGTAAAAAAGAAGTTACATCTACTACACTTACAAAGAAGATTGCTAGTTTAACTGCTAAAAAAATTTAAAAAAATTACGAAAACTCAAGTTTGTTAAAGACGAGTATTCATGGTTCTATAAAAATGTTTTGGAACTAAATCTTAAAGTACCAAAAACCAAAAAAACAAAAAAGAAGAAGATGATTTAACGTTTTATTTTATTAGTTTTGTATTGCCAAACGCAAGACCAAGACAAGACCACATATAGGTCTTGGTCTTGCAGCAGTTGACCTAGCTCTTGGTCTTATATTGATATCCTTAATCTCGGCCCTGCTCTTGGTCTTGAATATAGAGTTTTGGTCTTGTTCTTGGTCTTTTATGCAAGACTCTTGCAGTCTTGCATTTTTACACCGTACTATGAATGAAACATCACAATGAAAGTCAATGTTGTTAACAAAAAAATTTTTAATAGATATTTGATTGATTGATGTCTAACCCACATAAATTATAATAGAAACGACATGTTTCGGTTTTTTTAATACTTAAGCAAGTACAACTGCATCTCTAAATGGCTTAAATATTAAAAAAAGTCTAAACATATATTACTTATAATTTTTATGATTAAAAATGAATGTAGATCAGACAGAATTTTTTACTTTTTATTAATCTACCAAACTTGCAATAAGAACGATGATACAGAATATTAAGTTACTTTATTTTTAATTTTAGATGTCAAGGATCAAACAAGATTTAATTTAATTTTATACTCAATAAACTATCAAAATACAAATACATAAATACACAAACAAATCTTAATTAATAACAATTCTTAATTTTGAAGGACCTTAAAATTGTATATACCTACATTTTTTATTGAATAGTTAAATTTAAATTACATACAGGTAAAAACATTTTTGAAGGTACAAACTTGTTGTAATGTGCTAAAGAATCGACATTTTTTTCCCACATATATGAAATAATAAGCACTATTGCATTTGCAATGCGTCCGTTATATTTTATAATAGATGTACTTTTAATTTTTGCGAATTCAGTTGTTTTAAAAAAGGAACAACGCATTTCATCTTTGAGAAATTTGTTTGAGTATTACAGGCGACGGTTTAAAATCCTTTGTAAGTGCCTATATTGTAAACTAAGTAAAATGTGCTTTTTGGTACAAATTTTGAGTTAAGAATTTAGAACTTTCCCACAAGTTGTTATTTTACGAGTTATTTTATTATTTGTATATACTTCTATTAGATCATAAAAATGTGAAGAGTTCATATTCGATGAACTCAAAAAAATTTTAAATTAATTCAAATAAGCTAATGTTGATAAAATTCGTAACATCGTCTTTCAGTAGTTTAGGAATCGATGAGAATTAATATTCTATTGGTACCTATCTACCTATATGGTTTCTATTCATATGTGACAGAAAAATATGTTTTATTTAAAATTTAGAATATTATCTGTTTAAATACAAATTTACTGTAAACTTTCTTCTTCTGGAAAACTAACTTTGTTTTATTGTACACCCTAGTTATAAAGTGCTTTCTTGGCATAATTTATTTCAATTAAATTACATTTTAGCCAAACTTCAAATAGTTTTATTTGGTTTCGGAAAATATTTCATTTAAAATTATTATAGTCGTTACTTATTAGTTATAATTTTATTTTTCAAACAAACATTATTTTACTAAAGTCGAAGCCACCCTTCTACAAAAAACTTTTTACTTTCACGTATACATACAATAATTTTTTGGGGAAAACAGATGTTTTTTTGTATGTGGCATAAATTAAAAAAAAATCGCTTGTAATAAGAAAAAAACTGCAAGAGTCTTGAAAGATTTGTTTTTGCCGATATCTTGCAGGGCTAGTCTTGCATCCAGTCTTGGTCTTGCAACTTTGAGCCTTGGTCTTGCTAATGGCGTTGTTATCTTGCTCTTGGTCTTGCAAACCTTGCGAGACCAAGATAAGGCTGCAAGACCAAGACCAATTTTGGTGATCACTAGTGTTTAAGTTACATGACTCTTTCATTTATGATACCACAACTTGGTTTTAATTTCAAATTCAATAGATGTTATGTATAGAAATTAATTTTTTTCTGTAACATAGTGTTGTATAAGAATATCAAATATAAAGAATGAGAATACTAATAATACACGATTGAAAACGCCTTATTTCAATTTACTCAGATTTTTTATTGTAACATAACACTTATCCACTTACGTCTTCAATTGAATTTGTCAAATTTTATACGCTTTCTAAAAATCAAACAAAAATCTATTGATTTTTAGAATACATAATTTATATTAATTAAAATTATCAAAAAAATTCCGAAAAACACTAAACTCCAATATTTGATTTGATATTCTAATTATTACACACAAAATTGTATCAAACTTTACTGTGCTTGAGTCAATTTAAATAATGTTAATAACTCTAATAAATGCGTATACCCAACTTAACTAATTTAAACACATTAAAAATCTGTTTTAAAACAATGCACAAGAAGTTATGTAAGTGTCAATGTATAAAACAATAAATTAATTTAAACAGTTATGCATCCTAAAAAAACTAAATAAAAATGCAAGTACTTACACTGCTTGTAAATAATTTCAAGAATGTACAGTTCTGCAGTTAAACAAATTGAAGCATTTCCAGAGAAGAGCTACGACAAACTGTAAAATCCCTTAGGTGCAATAACAGAAGCATAACCTTGATTAACACATACTAAACTTACACTAACTTGTTAACCCTTTCTTATGACTACCCTACTAATATTATTAACTTCTGACTGTACTTAAAAAAATTGACATTTATCGGTGCGCTATAAAATTTCCAGCAATTTTCCCCAAAAATGCCGTGTAGGAATGTAAAATTTATATAAAAACCAGTAAATTTTCTGTAAGAGAGTAAAGGATGTTAAACCTCTGTTGGTTGCAATACGGTACACCTGCCACCGCTAATTAGTTGGCTGTAACGACCATTCAGTGTCGATTAAATGTTATATACAACCATATGTGGAACAAAGCTTAACTCCATGACCATTTGTTTGAAAAGAGACAAAAGTAACTGTAATTGCTGTAGCCAAATGCTAATATTTGTATTAAATTTGAAAATTACACTATTCACCCGTTGTTGGTTTACACTTTAGATAAATTATTTTCTATTTATCTCTACAAAAATATATCAACTATAAAGCACGTTACTTAAATCGTGCTTTAGTTCTTTGTATTAAATTATAAATGTAAGTTACTTTTTGCAATGTCTATGATTACAACATAAATTTTTTTAATTGTAATTAATAAATAAAATATAATATTGATCAAAATGTGGTATTATTTTAAATATTTTTTTAAAATATTGATAATTTTGTTTTTCTATCTTCTGAAAGTTTTAACGCTCAGTGCGTTATTTGTATTTTTAATTTTTTGCTCTCAGCTACTGTGTATGCATAGAATAATCGGAACAATTGCAATTAGGTAATGAAACAAGATGCACAATAATAAACTAAAAACTATAATAAAATCGTCAATAAAATAAATATTTATTTGGAAAAGAGAAAGAATAAACACAATAACCAAAAATAAGCAATTAACACAAATAAATAACAAAATGACTGCACAATGCTCAACGTCACATTCTCTACACATGTAGCTGCTGTTCTTTCTTTTCTTTTTTTCGGTCTTTGTTTGGGAGTAAACTTTGCATCTTCTAGTAGCATTTTTCTTTCTTTAGAACAAATTCCAGAAAATGACGTCTAGTTAGTCTTGCATTCTTGTAACCAAAATGAACTGGTTTTGACTCAATAGACGAATACTTGATTGCCAAACCTAATGCTTCAAAATACTTTCTCAACAACTGCTGGACGACTTCTAAGTAAAACATTGCAATTCGAACATTTTCTCATTGTTGCGTAAAAAAATTGCATGTTTTGTTGCTGCTCCATTCGACTTTGCTAGTTTTTAGCCCCTTCAGAAACTATCGTATCTGTTCTGTCGTACCGTGCCGCAAATTTGAAACAGATAATTTGGCAGAGAAAAAATGTATAAAAATTACCAATAAACTACAAATTCCCTTTACTTGCTTCTTTATTACCCATATCCAGACTTTTTTTGGTTTGTACATTTATTCTTTTTGCACAAAATTGCGTTTCAACCTTCTGATATCTCATTTTGTGTAACTTGTTTGGGTACGTAGTTTTTGTCAATCGAAAAGACTTTAGAACTAACACTTTCAAAATTAGATGAGTATTTGTTTTCCTTGTTTTGAAATGATTCTTTCTTGCTAAAGTGCCCTCACCCACAGACTTTAAAAATTGTTTAATGCCACAATCGTCCACAAAAATTGGAACTTGTTTACGCTTTTGGCTTTTCCCATAAATCGTCGCCCTTTTGGAGCCATTTGTTACATATCTTTAGTAACAATTTCATATTTCTCACTTTAACATTTTTTTTTAGTACCGCTCTGGAAGCGAGTGCGTCATTGGCGGTAGAATCCAGTATTCGTTGTGAGTACGTTGATTGTGTAGGAACTTTGACCGTTCAATCCTGAGTAGCTACCTGTTCTTTAATTTCACTGGTCGCAGGTCTGGCAATCACAGCCATTTTTTTTGCGAATTTAAAGTAATTTCAGCAAGTTGACAAAAACTCGAAGTTTATAATCACCTAACGGTTTGATTTACAAAAATTGATATTTAATGCTTTTCTTGTGTAGTGGATGCGTTAAGAATAAACAGAATCTTTTGTTTAGTTTTATTCAACGATTTTTACTAGGTATATAGCAAAGAAGCCAGATTTTTCAACTTTGATTTTCAGATAACTACCGGGATCAATGCAATAAGCTAAATGAAGAGTGATGTCTAACTAAATGAGTAAACATCTGATAATTCATTATTTGTTTTAGGTAATTAGTGTTTTCTTATTGCAACAAATTTAAAACTTAAATCATTTTCAACTATTTACACTATTTGTTAAGCTGGAAAATAAATATAATATTATAGATTCAGTGAAAGCGTAGATTTGGCATATATTTCGCAAGTTTATCATGAGTAGGACTTAAACGTATGTCTTCTTATGTTTAGATATTTTTCTTTGCTGAGTATGTTTCTAAATATCTTTTCATTGCCGTTGCATTACATTGCCGTTACATTATAACCGTTACATTGCCATAACAATGACAAATTTCCTACACTTATACCTCAAACTGTATACTAAGTTTTTTGTTCATATGGTTTGGTCTATATTGTTGTCGCACGTATTTCGAACATAATAGTTGTAAATGAAAGACATATTTCTATATCTGACGTTGCTGAACAATGTTTTACCACAGGTTACAATATAGATTTTGGTATGCCTCGGCTATTGCAGAATCTCTATTTGTCTTCAATAGAGAAGTCTGAAAAACCAAATAAACCTTAAAACACCTCAATAACTTCAGTTGTGACAACGGTTTTGGACTATCTCTTCTTTAGTTTCCTGTTGTTATAGTTTATCAAAAACAAGCCTTTTTTTTCGAACGTAACACAATCGTAGTCGGGCTCATCCCTCCGCGACGATACTTCTTGTATAGATACAGAGCCAACTTTTTCTTAAGACATTTCTATAGAGTTTAAAATCTGGCTTGGTTCACAAGTTTATTATCTAACTCCGTAGCCGTTATTTGTTAGATTATCGTTGGCAACTTTGGTTATAACAACGACACGGTTCAAACCCGGAAGACGTTATAATCTGTAACACCCCGGTGGCTCACAGTCTCGGCGTTGGATTTAAAACGTTATTAATTTAAACACAATTAACATACATTTATTCTGCAAATTAAATATGTAATTGTAACAATAAATCTCTACAGCTGGTGTAGTTTTATTTCCTGTTTCATAACAAATAAAATGTATTTTATTAATGTTATTAACTTCGGTGGAACGCGGCCTACCACTTTCCGTGAAATCGAACTTGATTGAATGCGGCCCACACAATTTAACCTGCAAAAAAAACCTGTACTTTTTCTAGAAGTATGATAAACGTAAATGGCGTGGTTACAATTCTGTTGAAAACTGTGCTAACATTAATTTAACAGGGATAAAAGCGGAAAATTATTCAGGTATGATAATAAAGGTTATAAGACAGGTGTAACAAATTAAGTTTTCCAGGGAATACACTGCTACGGTGAACTGAGTCTGATTTCTAATTTACGACGGGTTGACCACGTGTCTATTAATGACAACGTTTCAGACAAATAACACGGTGGAATTCAATAACGTTATTACTATTACGGGTTGTTGCGGTTTAGTTATACGGTGAATCGAAAACTTCGGCAAGTTCAGGTGAGTATTTCAAAATTGACACCGATTTGAAATGATTACTTTTAGATCTCAGTCCGAAACCAAAACGTAGCGATGCTAAACGTATTGAGATACTTTAAACCAGCCTGGCTCAAGCAGTATCTCAACGCATCAACTTCAACTACATTAAGGGTTGAACGTAACTGTAGATTTAAGTTACGCAAGACAAATCCTACACCAGCCTGGTGCAAGTGATTTGTCCCTTCACTAACGGACTGAGGTTCGCTACTAACAAATACTATTCGGTGAAACCGGAGCTTGTGGTCAACTTGAGGGAGGGCGTTTGGACGTAACAGGGTTCTAATACAAAACGGCAAAGTGAATGCAAAAATCGTAAGAGTAGCAGGGTTTGAAGCGGGTCGGTATGAGTTTAGAATGGTCCGGGTACGATAGCAGGTTTCGGTTAATCGGTGCTCACAATTATACAGGATCAGGATTGGTTCGGAAAAGAGTTAGCCGGGTACAAAAGCATTAAGTCGTAAAGTAATAAGAATTGGATAAACACAGGTCGGGTTTCGGAAAAGAGGTTCTACCAGAAACGGGTCTCGGCAGAGAGAGCGTTTTCAACTTTGACGGCGGCTTTTATTCGTTGTTTCGTTCCAGTTGAATGATTATTCGGCAGGGGAGAGTCGTGCGCTTCGAAGCGGTAGAGGTGGTATTCATTGGCAAGTCCAAAGCTCACGCGTAATTGCAAACAATTTTTATACAATTTTCGAAACAATTATGATCACCTCTGCCGTTTCGTTACAAATCTTATTACTTATTGCTTGACTTAAAACTATATAATGTGTTACTATTTTGACTGTCTGAGTCTGCAATAATTAATTCATTCATCACTGATTGCTACTCTATGCCATTCAAGATTCTAGCAGAGCTGCATTCTACATCACTCCAAACGTTGAAGTTAGTTTAGGACCATTTTTTTGCGTCGTTTTAGGCGTTGGTATCCTCAAAGTTTTAATCATTCAGGGGTTTAAATTCCAACTACCGCTAGTGGTCTAAAGTTCGACTATTAGTAAAGCACTCAAAAAAGCTAATGCTTGCCGTTTTTGTTTCAGAATTCTTAAAAACGTCTCCAAATATGTTTCTAAAAATAAAATACGCCAATGGCGTAAAGAGTACATTAACAGCAGAAAGTAAAGTTGACTTTCCGGTGCTGTTACTTATCTGATTAATAATTTCTTAGTCAGCCACAAGTTACTTTTACCGTGGCCGGGTTTGGCACTTAATTTTTGAAAGGTTCTAATTACCATGCACCTCAGATAACTGACGGGTGTACTTTAAATAGAGTGACGCATCAACACCAACCAATTAAACGCGTTACCAATTCAAAATAACATTTGAGAAAAACTCAGCTGTTGTTACAAGTACTCGTACAAGTTCAAAATTGAGTTGGACAGTGGTATTAGCGTCACCTAAAGAAAATTTTATGTTAAAAGTGTTTTGGTATGGTGTTTGTACCCCGGAACGTCTAATTCCCGCTTCATTTGGGAAACATTGCTGTCAATTCGTTGTTAATGTCTGATCAAAATATCGATGGGAGAAAACTTACTTTTCCGGTCTGTATGGTACGCTTCGTATATGTTCTAAGTAAGTGCCTAATTATTCACACTAATCCATGATATAAATAGATGTTGTATTTACGCTGCTTTGTGAAAATTTGCTTGGGGTAAACATTGTTTCAAATTTTTGTGAATTAGTTTAATTTTCTCGTATTGTCATTAGCAGTTTTTGGATACCCACATGTTATTCCATTAATGTGAAGATATTAAAACCCGTTTCGTTTATTGTGAATAATCCTATGATGACGTCACGCCTCGCTGATTGTCATACCAAAACTTTCACTGAATTAATGCAATTTTAACAGTTAAAATTAATTTGAGGAACACTTGGCGCATTTGGTTTTCTTATTAATCGATTCGAATAGGATTTACATGAGATAACACCGTATGTACGTGTTTATTGTATTTTAGCAAATTTTAGAAAATTCTGAGAAGGTGCTGCTATGTAATTGCATGCTTCAAAAAAAATCTAAATTTGAAATATCATATTTCCTACTTTAATTCTCTTCATTTACGTTGTGAGTCGGTTATATACACGGCTGTACGCACATATCAGGTTGTCGTCACAATTAACTATAAAACCTTTTCTTTGTGTCTAACATATTATTAGATGGTGTGCTTTGGTTCTCTGAATTATCAAAATTTGTATTTTCGCGTTATAATTTACAAATGTAAATTTATACTTTTGGAATGTAAAAGTTCCCTAGTAGAGCAAAACGTTTCTAAATCATTTATATTTGTAACATTTTTAATACGCTTAAATGGTACATTAAAACGTTTATAAAACGTTTTCAAATCAATGTCATACCGCTTCAAAAGCGAATCCGAATATTGTTTTTTAGACGGTTTTTGAAGCGCATACAAATCGATTTCAGAAATAATACCAAAATTGACTGAAAAATTATTGCCTAAATCGTGTTTGTAACATTTTCAGTTAGTTTCCACTAAATATTAAACGTTGATGTCCAAAATAATTTACGGAGTTATCTACGTAACGTTGCAGAATAATACACAGTTATCATCTTTTAATGTTTCTAGAAACGATTTACACGTACATTTTTTGAATGATTTGTATTTCCAAAACTATACATATGAAAGAAACCGCTAAACTTAATACAAAAAGCTATTAGATAGCTTTGTTTTTTGACGATTCAGTATTAATCCATTGGCACAAAATAGCGAGCCAAACTCGTGGTATGTAACCTTTGCCAAACGTAGAAATAACGAGTCTCGCTCGTGATACTCATTATATTTTTTGGTTGTTTATAAAGCAATATATCAAATGACGTTTTTTATTTGTTAAACAAGTCCAATCGGCCGTCAAGATCAAGTTCTAGCAAATTTTCCTATCCTATATTTTGAACGCATAATTGCATTATTTTGAAATTGAACTTTATAATCGTTGCAAACCCCGCCTGTGTAAACGTTCGAAAAACATTCCAAAAAATCGTTTTTTGAACGTATACTTTCCTTATTTTGGATTTAAACTTAATAATCGTTCCAATGCTATTTTAAGAAACAATTTAATAAATTAAATGAACATGAATAAGTAACGACTCTAGTTATCATTTTTAGAAGTGTTTTAAAACATTTCAAGAATGATTTAGGAAATGATTTATAGAAACATTGCAAAGGGCGGACATTTATCAAATTTGAGACAAGTGTGAAACGATTCTGGTATATTTCTTTATTTCATAAAAATCGTTTTGAAAATGTTGCAGAAATGAATTTTTCTACTAGGGTTGCCCAACTGAAAGAAGCTCACTTTAACAACTATTGTCTGTAATATTGACCTACATTTGATCGCACTTATGTAAATTTATCTATTTCTTTTTTTTAAATTATTTTCCTGTGATAAAATAAATATACTCAGTGTTACAACTTCTGCTTTGTCCTTTGTCCTCTTTCAGGTTTGGATAGATTTAAACAATATCTTCCATCTTAAGATTTCACCGTTTTGGCGCTTTTTTAAATGGTTTATAATTAACACATTGAAATCTACGATCCACTCACCGAATCAAGCTGAGTTAGAACCTAACAATTAAATTACGAGAAGTTAGGTAACAACTTTTATATTTCTAGCTTGTCCGCTGGACAGTTCCTTTAGTTTGCTGAGTGAGACTTGTAGCAGTTAATTCAGACAACCAAATGATGTAAAACTCTATTTCTATATTCTATTATAGACTTAGTAATAGGATATTGACGATAAAGTATTATTCGTACAAAGTAAAAATAACATAAAATAATAGTTGCAAATGTCAGAGAAGCAAATCGCACCTACGTAGTATGTACCATTTGTTCACATTTGACTCGGACTGTTCCATTAAATTAAACCAAAACGGTTATTCCTTTTTCTTTGACATTCGTGTAAGTTTGACCGGGTTACGCCTATTAATGTGGGATTGTCAGTCATTTGTTTACGACGCACAAAATTTCGCAATTTTTACTATGGGAAAAAAATTTTGCTTGAAAATTGTGTTTCCAATGGAATTCCTACTATGGAGTCATTGAAAATGTTGTAAAAGTGTTTTAAGGAGTCTACTCTAGCAAGAAAACAAATCTTTGAGTGAAGTCGTAAAAAACTTGCTTAATGCGAGTCGTCTATCTACTTTTGTTAACTACGATAACATCGAAAAAATGAAGAAAATTATGCTCGGAAATCGTCGTGTTGGCATTAGAGAGATATCAGAAGCTCTCAAAATCTCTTATAGATATCGGCTCAACACATTCTAGTTGCTGTTTTGGGTATGAAACGCGTCGCCTCGTACCGAAAGATCTCAATTTTTTACAGAAACAATGTTTAGTAGAAATTGCAAAGAGATGCTTGCCGACGTTTTTGATGACTTTACATTTATCAAACGCAATATTATTTGTGAGAAGTTGTGGGTTTCTAAATATGACGTCAGAACTGCCCAACAGTATACCGATTGGCGGGCCCAAAATGAGCCAAAACCAAAAAGCCCCATCAAAGTCAGTCAAAAATCAAAGTGATGCTTATTTTTTTTATTACCGTAGTACGATTCACCATGAATTCGTTCCAAAGAGTCAAACGGTCAATAAAGAACACTACTTGGCCATTTTGCGGCGTCTAAGTAAATTTATCGTCACGATTATGCGCTGTAGCATTGCAGCATGATCGCCAGATTTGGCTCCATTTCCAAAACTTAAATATCCAGCTCCGGGGAAAGCGCCTTGAATCGATTAAGGTCATAAAAAGAAGTTCGCCGAAGAAACTAAAGGCCACCCCGGTCAAGACCTATAAATGTATGAAAAATTGGATTAACCGCTGGCATGCTTGCATTGGCTCAAAAAGAGCCAATATTCCGAGAAAAATTTGATCGGATGCTATATAAGCGCGTCTATAAAACTGCAGAGTGGTATAGACTTTGCCATTCAAGAAAGTAATGATTCAGTTAAAAGCAATAAATGCCGTTAGTAAAAAAAAGATGGGATGATTCAATGTAAATCGTTTTTTGACTTCATATAGAAAAACATTTTATATGAGTTTATTTATTTTTAAAGCATCACAAAGATACGCTGCCTCTGAATAGACTATGCGGAACTTTTTTTCTCGGGCTTAAGGCTTCAATAAAAAAATGTAGGTATTTATTTCCAAATATTAGAAGAAGTTTACTTGAAACAAAATGTTTAACTGATCGAGTATACAATGTAGATGAAACCTGGCTGACCATTGTACAATGCAAAATTTTTCAATTAATTGGAAAGACCGGTAAACTTTAAACTTCAGTTCTTATTTCTTCAGAGCAAGGAACGGCAGTTACAGTGATAGCATGCATAAGTGCCTCGAAGTATTATGTTCCACATTTAATTATAGTCTCCAGAAAGAACATGACTGACTAGCTGATGAGAGAAGTGTCTCCAGACTCTCTTGGAGTTGCACACCCATCAGGTTCTCCTAATCTTAGTTGAACACTACAATCATGTTTAAAATGTTGGCGCAATTGAATTAGCAGAATGCAATCATGTGACAGCTGTGTCATTGTCACCATACTGCTCACACAAGCTTCAACCTCTAGACAATGTTTATTTAGACAAGTTTTAGTTTTCGTATGACATAAAAAAACTGTTTGGAAAAGCATATTGAAGAGTACAAACAGAAGAAATCGCCATGAACGGTTATAGCAAAAGAAATTTTCACTAAATAAAAAACGCTAATTTTCTGATTTTGGCACAGAAATCGGCAAAATCCTGTGGTTTTCAAGAGATGCTACATGGAAGTTTTGACATAAAATTTCCCTCATAATCAACTTTTTGCGTCTAAGCCGCGCGATTCGTTGCTTGCGGATCATCAAATAAGTCCTGTCGAAGCACTTCAAGCGGTCTGAATTATGTCATTCCATATGATATCCTTCCTGTGTCATAAAAAAAACAGAAAGAAAGCAACAAAAGTCGCAAGGCTGTAGGAACTTGTGTAATCAATGGAACCCCCTATATAGAATATCTTATTAAATCATTCTGCCGACAAAAATGCGGCAAAAAAGAAATTACATTTTGGGGGAAACAAATCCAAAAATTGTAAAGAATTAATTCAAAAATCAAAAGAAGAAGAAAACATCTAAAAGAAACACCGTCCGCGGATCAAATTTAGTTGACTTAAGGTTAATTTACAAATTTGACGATTGCCTTCTATATTCACGCCTTATTTTAGCCTGTAACATTCTGCCTCTTTCAGTAATCGTTTTAAATGATCTTGAATGATCCTGAAACTTCGAGGCGTTTTAATATCAACAAAAAAAATATTATCATTTAGTGTTGTACCAAAAATACCCTAGAAAAATTTTCTTTTAATGCTTTATAAACAATTTTGTTTAATAATTATTATATAACTTTGTTATATTACATCAATTCGTTTTATTTATGTCTACGAAATTAATTTTTATAATAAATATTCAACTCAACTATTTGTCACAGAACTTTGTTTTCAAAACCAATAACTCATTACTATTATTTACTAAAATAAATAAATAACAAAATTGGCTTTGAACTCAGCAATTTAGTCTACTTGTGTGTTTAAACCAACTTTATGTAGTCACTTTTAATAATTGTAAAAAGAAATTATTGATTATTAGGCAATCTAAAAGTATGTGAAATTTTAATTTAAGATTACATATAAATAGCAAAAGATAAAACACAAATTTTTCTTATTTTCGTTATATATTTTTACAAAGCTTAAATTTAAGGTTATATGTTTAACTGTAAAATTACTAACGTAAATAAAAAGGGTGTGCATACTTTAGAAAATGCTTTGAGGGTTCAAATTTGAAAGCAGTATAAATCCTTTAATATTAGAGTTTGTAATAAAATAAAAATACTTAGGAACGCGCATGAACCTTTTACTCTAAATAATGTTTCAGAACTTTTACTGCAATTGGCCGCTTGCGGTTACCGGTACGGAGGGACATAAAATTCAAAGGAAAATAGAAAGCAAAGGAAAATAGAGACGGACTAACTCTGGAACACTATTTAGCAGCGACCGTCATATATTTTAACCGTTCCTACACCACTATAAGTAAGTACGGCTTAAAATTAATTTACAATTTATGCGTCTAATCGTCAAATAACGTTTAAGCATAATGGAACTTTTAGGGCTTTGTAAAATTCTACTAATTGGCTTAGTTTAAAGATTTAAAAACGATTGCATAATATAGAATAAATGTTTACATTCACACGTTTGTAAATAATAATCGTGATGATAAAAATCCTCGAAATGTTTGACTTTTCTCAAATTCTGAAAAAAAGTTTAACAAAACACTACGAAAAGGTAAGGCATTAAATTTTGAGTTAATTTAGTATTATTTTTTGTATAATTTGACTGAAAATTCTTATAGAAAATTTATGCCAGAGAACAGAGGATAATAATTTTGTCTGCATAAAAAGTGCATAATCTACGAAGCAAAATGGTTTAACTTGTCTTTATTTAAATTTATTTGACTGATACAAATATTCTAACTTATATAATAGGTAAGGATAATAATAAATTTTATTTAATAATTATATTGAGTAGCGAGTAGAAACTTTCTGTGAAGAAATAGGTCTACTTCAGGGAAGCAACCATGCTCTCGCAAGCTATGATTTTTGCTCACCCCCAGAAAGGAAAACATCATGTCTTAACCCGTAACTCCTAACCCACTGAACGTTGCCTACCACCTACCTACACCTTTGCCCACTTGCCAACCCGGATAGCGTGGCAAGTTAAGCTAAAGAAAACCTTTAATATAAAATGTCGAGTTTACAAAATGTAATATCTTAAGCGAGTAGAGTAATATCAGAATCTTGCACTAACTTTAGTCATCCGCACAGATTATAGGGTGGGAGCATATATTTAATAAAACGCATTAACCGAAAAACCCAAAACAAAGAACAAACAATTGTATTGGTCTTTAACAAAAAAAACAAGAAGGAAAGTGGAGTGGGTCTTCTGGTTAATAAAAAATAAATAAACAAAATCTATATCAGAAAAAATTATTTTAATAGTAATAGATAAAGATAAATAAAAAGTACAAATACAAAGTAATCGCAACAACCTATGAAAACAAAAAAGCTAATAAACCAAAGTACACAATAGTAATGGGCGATTTCAATGTAACGGTTGAAGTACAAGAAGACCAGAACGAGCGCAGAATAAGTCCATCAGGGTTCAGAAAGAGAAATCTCAAAAAAGATACATTTGTCATCTATGTTCAGGTAAAAACCTATACTTAATCAATTCTTACTTAAGGAAACCGAAACAAACAAGATGGACATGGTAAAGTTCAAATAAAAACGTAAAAAACCAGAACGATTACTTTATATGTAATGACAAAGACATAATTATAGATACGACGGTTTTAAACCTAATAAAGGTAGGGAATGACCACAATATGGTAAAGGTAAAAGTACGAATTAATAAGGAAAAAAAACGAAAACTAATAGCAAAAACAGAAAAAGTATAGACTCAAAAGAAATAAGTAATCAAAAAACTAACTTCAAACATATCATTAAGGAATATATCCAACAAGTAGAAGATCTATTAGAATCCGACTTAAAAACTCTGAACACCAAACTAACAAATGGTTTACTGGCAACTAAAAAGCAAGAAAGAAGAAAAACACCAAAAATTAAGTGACGAAGCAATAAACCTAAATATAAGATGAATTCAAATATTACAAAACAATGCAAAAAGAATAAAAATAATAGAAATAAATAAAACAATCCAAAAGAAGATAAGAGATGATACTAGATGTAGGAATACGTAAATAAAAAAAACTTTGAAAAAAAACCTAAAAAAACCACAATCAAAAATCAACAAAATAAACACCAAATAAAAAAAACTATTAAAGGAAGATTACAAAAAAATTTCTTTGTGAGATGTCGGTACGGCTCGGTACGACTTCCGGCGTGTTCCGGCTGAAATTACATGTAAGAATTTTTATAGATATCAATAAGTACAGACATACCAAATAAACATATTTTTTATTGCATGAGAACATAACATACAAATACACAGAGTAATAAAATAAAAAGTTTGTAGGAACTTAAAATTAGTGTGCAATTTGACCCTGGTGACTTTTGAGGAGTTTATCTATGCGAGGACGAATTGTAGATAGGCACATTCTCATCTCGCTGTCCACATCGAGTAGTGGAAATCTGTATCTCGATTTTATATTTTTCATCGCAGAAAATGCAGATTCGCACAAGTACGATGTCGAAAAGGGCAATAAAACAGATACTGCTTTCTTTGCTAATTCCTGGTATTCATCCTTAACTGAAATCCAGAAAATATCTGTCGCCACTTCTTTAAATTTTAATTTCAAAACTGTGTCAAAATACATCTCAATAAGTTGTTCCTTTTCACAATAGGTTAATTCCGCTTTGTTTACGTTCTCCTCGTCAGGTGCAACCACCCACTTACAGCCAGCAGTCGAGATAGAGGGAAAGTATTTAGTTATTCCTTCTTTTAACTTACATAGGTGTTCTTTTATGCTCTCCTTTAGCAGAGTTCTTTCTTCAGGTTTCAAGTTAATGAAAGTGATAGCCGTTGCTGGAAAAGCAATCAGATCGTTCTCTTCTATAGCCGAGTTCCACAATGCAATTTTTTTGGAAAATGCACTTATTTTATCAGTTGATGATATTATGGTTTCCCTTCGCCCTTGCATATTTGCATTCAAAGAATTTAGCTTACTAAAAATGTCAGATAGGTAAGCCCACTTTGCACACCAAACCAAGTTTTTAAGATGTTTACAAAAATCACTTTGACCATCTTCTATTTTGAAGAATGTGAGTAGTTTCTCTTTCAGTTCTAGAACTCTGTTTAGTTTTTTTGCCTTTGGAAAGCCAACGAATTTTACTATGAAATAGCAACACTTTATGATTTGCGTCTATTTCTTTACATAGCTTCTCAAAAACCCTTGACTTTACAGGACGAGTTTTAATATAGTTGATCATAGAAACAACAGTTTGAATAACCTCACCCAATTGACTTCCATCTGTAGATTTTACTACTAGAGCTTCTCGATGTAAAAACCAATGAGTCGTTATTACCGATGGGTTTTTTTAATGCGAAACTTAAAAATCCTTTTATATTTCCCGTCATTGCCGCAGCGCCATCTGTACATATCGCAATGCAATCAGCCCACTTAAGTCCGTGATCCAAAAAGAAACCGTCAACAGTAGCAAATATATCAGCTCCTGTGGTTGTTGTTTCCAATTCACGACAACATAGGAATTGCTCAATAATTTCCGGCCCATTCACAATTCTCGCAAAAGATATCAATTGGGCTTTACCTGAAATGTCCGTGCTTTCGTCCAGCTGTAGAGCAAATTGTGTATTTGCCAATTTTTCGCTAACATTACTTTGAATATCGATTGACATATCTGTTATGCGTCGATGGACTGTGTCATTTGACAAAGGTACTTTTGAAATTTGTTCAACTGCTTCCGGGCCTAAAATTGTAGCGACAATTTCTTTACACGCTGGCAAAATCAATTCTTCGCCAATGGTATGCGCTTTCTGTTTTTTAACAATTAATTCTGAAACTTTAAATGATGCTAAAAGTACCTTGTCTGATAGTTTTAAGTGCTAAACATGAAATTATAACATACAGGTAATGCATAATTAGCTGATGAATTTAACAAATAAATAGCTACTCCTCCGCCACGTTTATTTTTTCTTGAATAAATTGAATTAAATAAATTTTCTGCAAACACTAATTTAAATAATAAATTGCTTAATCCTGTTAGAATACTGCTCAATTTTTCCACAGCATAATTGCTAAAAGTCCAAAGAAAATAACCAATGACGAAAATTAAATAGAAAGAAGAATTACTTATAATTTAGCAGATAGCCTCTTAACCAAATCTGACCGTTAGCAGCAAGGTAAAATATGCCAGACAAAGAGTAAAAGTTTGTTACGCCCACACTCCCCTCTTGTAAACGTCAAATAAGATTACGCATTTGCAAACAGTGAAGTCCGCAAACCAATAAAGACGTAAATTTTTATTGGAATTATTACTTATAAAAATGCTTAAATAATGAAATGTAACACAAGTGTGTTAAAAGCTGCCCTGAAGAAAGTTGTTATCAAAATTGTTGCACGAAAAATGTCAAAAAATGTATCACCATTTGTATGCAAACATTCAAACTAAAACTCTTGACTATGATGGCGTCGTGAAAAAAAAGAAGAAACTTCGGCGATAATGTGAATAAAAAAAAAAATAAAAAAGTAACCACGTCATTTAAACTTTATGTTAAGATTTGTTACACTCAGTAAATATCTTTATTTTACCACACAATCTTAAAGTAATGAACTAAAATTCAATTTGATATCTTGTATTAAAATGTATTGTAATTGTAATTAAATGTACACTCAGGAAAAAACAGGACACTATTTGATTCTAAGTACAAGCTGTGTACTAGCCATGTAAAATGAGTTTAACTTTATTTAGCATTGTTCTGAACTGTGCAAAACTTTTTTTATGGTTGTATATTTAAGTTTATTAAATTAATTTCAAAAACTATCTCTACGACTACCAATTAAAAACAAAGAAACCCAAATAGCTAGTTTGCTTATGAATTTGAAGATTTTGATTCAGAAACTAGAAATATATATATATATATATATATATATATATATATATATATATATATATATATTTGTAACGTCGTACTTGTAGCAATGCAAAATTTATGCTTCCATACCTATAGCAATAATCGTGGACGCGTTGCAATATTGCTACGCGTCCCGATATTTTGCCGTACTTGCCGCAATAATTGTGGCAACGCTGTTTTGAGATGTGACGTCAATCCCAATGTGTGTTGCCTACATTATAGGTATGTAAATGAATTTGTATTCTACAAGTATTCTAAATTATTCGCGATGTATTTACAATACAGAAAAATGTTTATTATTAACATTAATAAAATGATAATAATTAATAATTGGTGTTGTTAATAGAAAATACGGTATTAAACTTTTTTAATAGAAAATATATATTTTTTAATAAAAATGACGTTGATTACAAAATCAGTATAATTTTGATTTTTAAATGAATTCAATATTCGCAAATTTCTAATTACCGAGTTTTAATGCCATTCACCTTATGTGTTTTGTACTTACACATATAGATATTAAAAACGTGCATATTTAATGCAAGTGCAATTAGAAAATGCTACAATTAACATTATTGTTAAAAAATTGTAATTTACCTTTCTTTCTAATTTTTTCAATTAAACTGAATTCAACCCTTAAAAGTAAACGCATAAGTAAACAAAAAAATCAAACAGAAAAAATAAACCAATCATCCGCGAGAGGAGAAAATAACAAAAACGCCTTAAAGCTAAAACTAAGAACTACGAATCGTGTAAACTTCAAATTTTTGTCTCTTTATCAGACATATTTGCTAAACGTTTGTCAAAGAATAAACAATTCTTGTTTTTACTGAAATCATTTATAAGCTTTTAATAGGTGGTACAACTTTGAGAAAACAAGCTTTATTCAAACCTCATTGTAGGTGTGCTCGCTTAACATTGGGTCAGTCATAATGTTTAAAAACAAGTGTTTGAATGTTATATTTATAGTTGTTTTACTGGTTTTTTGAATATGTAGCTCATAATTTCCAAGAGAGTTACAACAAAACTAAGAACCTGTATAATATCAATTCCGAAAACTTCCTTATCAATTTCAGCAAGCAGATTCATACTAACACCTTGAACTAAACCAGTTTTGATAGTTAATTAGGTATAGGAGCTATTATTATACATACTACAGGATACTACTTAAATATTATGTCACTTATTTAAACAAAACAAAAAGATACTAAATACGAATTCATAGAATCTTACGTAAAGTGTTTTAGTAGAAACACAGTATAATTACTGTGGTAGTAACGTATTTGGACGTGACCTATCTAAAGTATTGAAATTGATACATAGTTTGACTCGACATTTATTCCATGTGTTATCTCAATTTTTACCAACGGTTTTTACTGTAAAAGCAATGTCCTACTGTTATCACAATTAGCATACTATTACAATTTATTTTAAAAAACATTTTTGTTTTATGACCTTTTATAAATTAATGTATCATTTTAAATTGAGTTACTTTTGTAAAAGAAAGGTAGATAGCTGTGTTATGATTTTATTTTCACATTTTGTTATCTTTACAAGTTTTACTACAATCGTTTACATCTAATGCAATTTAAATTCATAATTTTTTTTATATCTTTTATTGAAATCAGTTAGATTTGTTATAAAAAAGCATCTAAAAACTGTTTATTTTGTCAGTTTTAGCAGAAGTTATAGTAGTAGGTTTTATTGTTTTTTTTAAAAATGTATTAATACAATTAAAAATACGAGGAGTTATCACAATTTTTGACAAATCTTTGCCACATTTGGAGAGAATGGTTTCCGATAGGTTATAAACTCATTAGCACCAACGACGTTATGCTATCTCGATCAAACTGTCTATTTCAACCTTTTCTCGTTTTAGACATCGCGCGATGTTGTTAGTTCGAGTTCGATAACTCTAAACCTCCCTATCAGATCAAAATTTTGTTTGCGCGATCTAATTGTACCCATCTTTAGTTACAAATTTGAGAAATTTGAAAGAAATCCGTATATAATTGTGATTACGTTGACGTTTTAACTGCAGTACGTTCCAATCCACAATTTTTGTCAAATCGTTACCAAATCTGGAGAGGATGGTTCCCGATAGATTATAAATTCATTATCATCAACGACGTTTTGCTATCTAGATGAAACTGCCTTTTTCACCCTGATCGTGTTTTCAACATCTCACGATGTTGTTGTTTCAAGTTCGATAACCATAAAACTCCTTATCAGATCAAAATTTTGTTTGCGCGATCTAATTGTACGCACTTTTATTTACATATTTAAGAAATTTGGAAAAAATTCGAATATAATTGTGGTTACGTTGACATTTTAACCGCAGTACGTTCTTATCATAACACGCGAAAAACGAATTTTTGACTTTGTCGGTCCGTATTTTGGTAACCCTTCATTCAAAATTGTAATTTGACACATCATTAGATACCCCGTTTTGTCCCCTATCGTTTCTTATAATATCGATTATTTTCAAACTTTGATAATAAGTTTATTTAGCTTTGTGTAAAGTTCTGCGCATACTGCATTATAATTTTCAGTTTTTATTACGAAAGATGACTAAAATCCACAATTTTTGACAAATCGTTACCAAATCTGGAGGGGATGGTTCCCGATAGATTATAAACTCATTAACATCAACGACATTTTGCTATCTCGAAGAAACTGCCTTTTTCACCCTCTTCTTGGTTTCGACATCTCACGATGATGTTGGTTCAAGTTCGATAACCCTAAAACGGCTTGTCAGATCAAAATTTTGTTTGTGCGATCTAATAATACGCACTTTTAGTTACATATATGAGAAATTTGAAAGAAATCCGTATATAATTGTGATTACGTTGACGTTTTAACCGCAGTACGTTCTTATCATAACCCGAGAAAAATAGAATTTTTGACTTTGTCATTCCGTATTTTGGTAACCTTTGATCCAAAATTGTAATTTGACACATCATTAGATACCTTGTTGTGTCCCCTATCGTTCCTTTTAATATCGATTATTTTCAAACTTTGATAATAAGTTTATTTAGCTTTGTGTAAAGTTCTGCGCATACTGCATTATAATTTTCAGTTTTTATTACGAAAGATGACTAAAATCCACAATTTTTGACAAATCGTTACCAAATCTGGAGGAGATGGTTCCCGATAGATTATAAACTCATTAACATCAACGACATTTTGCTATCTCGAAGAAACTGCCTTTTTCACCCTCTTCTTGTTTTCGACATCTCACGATGATGTTGGTTCAAGTTCGATAACCCTAAAACGGCTTGTCAGATCAAAATTTTGTTTGTGCGATCTAATAATACGCACTTTTAGTTACATATATGAGAAATTTGAAAGAAATCCGTATATAATTGTGATTACGTTGACGTTTTAACCGCAGTACGTTCTTATCATAACCCGAGAAAAATAGAATTTTTGACTTTGTCATTCCGTATTTTGGTAACCTTTCATCCAAAATTGTAATTTGACACATCATTAGATACCCCGTTTTGTCCCCTATCGTTTCTTATAATATCGACTATTTTCAAATTTCGATAATAAGTTTATTTAGCTTTGTGTAAAGTTCTGCGCATACTGCATTATAATTTTCAGTTTTTATTACGAAAGATGACTAAAATCCACAATTTTTGACAAATCGTTACCAAATCTGGAGGGGATGGTTCCCGATAGATTATAAACTCATTAACATCAACGACATTTTGCTATCTCGAAGAAACTGCCTTTTTCACCCTCTTCTTGGTTTCGACATCTCACGATGATGTTGGTTCACGTTCGATAACCCTAAAACGGCTTGTCAGATCAAAATTTTGTTTGTGCGATCTAATAATACGCACTTTTAGTTACATATATGAGAAATTTGAAAGAAATCCGTATATAATTGTGATTACGTTGACGTTTTAACCGCAGTACGTTCTTATCATAACCCGAGAAAAATATTTGGTAACCTTTCATCCAAAATTGTAATTTGACACATCATTAGATACCTTGTTTTGTCCCCTATCGTTCCTTATAATATCGATTATTTTCAAACTTTGATAATAAGTTTATTTAGCTTTGTGTAAAGTTCTGCGCATACTGCATTATAATTTTCAGTTTTTATTACGAAAGATGACTAAAATCCACAATTTTTGACAAATCGTTACCAAATCTGGAGGGGATGGTTCCCGATAAATTATAAACTCATTAACATCAACGACATTTTGCTATCTCGAAGAAACTGCCTTTTTCACCCTCTTCTTGTTTTCGACATCTCACGATGATGTTGGTTCAAGTTCGATAACCCTAAAACGGCTTGTCAGATCAAAATTTTGTTTGTGCGATCTAATAATACGCACTTTTAGTTACATATATGAGAAATTTGAAAGAAATCCGTATATAATTGTGATTACGTTGACGTTTTAACCGCAGTACGTTCTTATCATAACCCGAGAAAAATAGAATTTTTGACTTTGTCATTCCGTATTTTGGTAACCTTTCATCCAAAATTGTAATTTGACACATCATTAGATACCCCGTTTTGTCCCCTATCGTTTCTTATAATATCGACTATTTTCAAATTTCGATAATAAGTTTATTTAGCTTTATGTAAAGTGCTACACATAGTGCGTTATAATTTTCAGTTTTTATTACGAAAGATGACTAAAATCCACAATTTTTGACAAATCGTTACCAAATCTGGAGGGGATGGTTCCCGATAGATTATAAACTCATTAACATCAACGACGTTTTGCTATCTCGATGAAACTGCCTTTTTCACCCTGATCACGTTTTCAACATCTCACGTTGTTGTTGTTTCAAGTTCGATAACCATAAAACTCCTTATCAGATCAAAATTTTGTTTGCGCGATCTAATTGTACGCACTTTTATTTACATATTTAAGAAATTTGGAAAAAATTCGAATATAATTGTGATTACGTTGACGTTTTAACCGCAGTACGTTCTTATCATAACACGAGAAAAACGAATTTTTGACTTTGTCATTCCGTATTTTGGTAACCTTTCATCCAAAATTGTAATTTGACACATCATTAGATACCCCGTTTTGTCCCCTATCGTTTCTTATAATATCGACTATTTTCAAATTTCGATAATAAGTTTATTTAGCTTTATGTAAAGTGCTACACATAGTGCGTTATAATTTTCAGTTTTTATTACGAAAGATGACTAAAATCCACAATTTTTGACAAATCGTTACCAAATCTGTAGGGGATGATTTCCGATAGATAACAAACTCATTAACATCAACGACATTTTGCTATCTCGATGAAACTGCCTTTTTCACCCTGATCACGTTTTCCACATCTCACGATGTTGTTGTTTCAAGTTCGATAACCATAAAATTCCTTATCAGATCAAAATTTTGTTTGCGCGATCTAATTATACGCACTTATAGTTACATATATGAGAAATTTGAAAGAAATCCGTATATAATTGTGATTACGTTGACGTTTTAACCGTAGTACGTTCTTATCATAACACGAGAAAAACGAATTTTTGACTTTGTCATTCCGTATTTTGGTAACCTTTCATCCAAAATTGTAATTTGACACATCATTAGATACCTTGTTTTGTCCCCTATCGATCCTTTTAATATCGATTATTTTCAAACTTTGATAATAAGTTTATTTAGCTTTGTGTAAAGTTCTGCGCATACTGCATTATAATTTTCAGTTTTTATTACGAAAGATGACTAAAATCCACAATTTTTGACAAATCGTTACCAAATCTGGAGGATGGTTCCCGATAGATTATAAACTCATTAACATCAACGACATTTTGCTATCTCGAAGAAACTGCCTTTTTCACCCTCTTCTTGGTTTCGACATCTCACGATGATGTTGGTTCACGTTCGATAACCCTAAAACGGCTTGTCAGATCAAAATTTTGTTTGTGCGATCTAATAATACGCACTTTTAGTTACATATATGAGAAATTTGAAAGAAATCCGTATATAATTGTGATTACGTTGACGTTTTAACCGCAGTACGTTCTTATCATAACCCGAGAAAAATAGAATTTTTTACTTTGTCATTCCGTATTTTGGTAACCTTTCATCCAAAATTGTAATTTGACACATCATTAGATACCCCGTTTTGTCCCCTATCGTTCCTTATAATATCGATTATTTTCAAACTTTGATAATAAGTTTATTTAGCTTTGTGTAAAGTTCTGCGCATACTGCATTATAATTTTCAGTTTTTATTACGAAAGATGACTAAAATCCACAATTTTTGACAAATCGTTACCAAATCTGGAGGGGATGGTTCCCGATAAATTATAAACTCATTAACATCAACGACATTTTGCTATCTCGAAGAAACTGCCTTTTTCACCCTCTTCTTGTTTTCGACATCTCACGATGATGTTGGTTCAAGTTCGATAACCCTAAAACGGCTTGTCAGATCAAAATTTTGTTTGTGCGATCTAATAATACGCACTTTTAGTTACATATATGAGAAATTTGAAAGAAATCCGTATATAATTGTGATTACGTTGACGTTTTAACCGCAGTACGTTCTTATCATAACCCGAGAAAAATAGAATTTTTGACTTTGTCATTCCGTATTTTGGTAACCTTTCATCCAAAATTGTAATTTGACACATCATTAGATACCCCGTTTTGTCCCCTATCGTTTCTTATAATATCGACTATTTTCAAATTTCGATAATAAGTTTATTTAGCTTTATGTAAAGTGCTACACATAGTGCGTTATAATTTTCAGTTTTTATTACGAAAGATGACTAAAATCCACAATTTTTGACAAATCGTTACCAAATCTGGAGGGGATGGTTCCCGATAGATTATAAACTCATTAACATCAACGACGTTTTGCTATCTCGATGAAACTGCCTTTTTCACCCTGATCACGTTTTCAACATCTCACGTTGTTGTTGTTTCAAGTTCGATAACCATAAAACTCCTTATCAGATCAAAATTTTGTTTGCGCGATCTAATTGTACGCACTTTTATTTACATATTTAAGAAATTTGGAAAAAATTCGAATATAATTGTGATTACGTTGACGTTTTAACCGCAGTACGTTCTTATCATAACACGAGAAAAACGAATTTTTGACTTTGTCATTCCGTATTTTGGTAACCTTTCATCCAAAATTGTAATTTGACACATCATTAGATACCCCGTTTTGTCCCCTATCGTTTCTTATAATATCGACTATTTTCAAATTTCGATAATAAGTTTATTTAGCTTTATGTAAAGTGCTACACATAGTGCGTTATAATTTTCAGTTTTTATTACGAAAGATGACTAAAATCCACAATTTTTGACAAATCGTTACCAAATCTGTAGGGGATGATTTCCGATAGATAACAAACTCATTAACATCAACGACATTTTGCTATCTCGATGAAACTGCCTTTTTCACCCTGATCACGTTTTCCACATCTCACGATGTTGTTGTTTCAAGTTCGATAACCATAAAATTCCTTATCAGATCAAAATTTTGTTTGCGCGATCTAATTATACGCACTTATAGTTACATATATGAGAAATTTGAAAGAAATCCGTATATAATTGTGATTACGTTGACGTTTTAACCGTAGTACGTTCTTATCATAACACGAGAAAAACGAATTTTTGACTTTGTCATTCCGTATTTTGGTAACCTTTCATCCAAAATTGTAATTTGACACATCATTAGATACCTTGTTTTGTCTCCTATCGTTCCTTTTAATATCGATTATTTTCAAACTTTGATAATAAGTTTATTTAGCTTTGTGTAAAGTTCTGCGCATACTGCATTATAATTTTCAGTTTTTATTACGAAAGATGACTAAAATCCACAATTTTTGACAAATCGTTACCAAATCTGGAGGGGATGGTTCCCGATAGATTATAAACTCATTAACATCAACGACATTTTGCTATCTCGAAGAAACTGCCTTTTTCACCCTCTTCTTGGTTTCGACATCTCACGATGATGTTGGTTCACGTTCGATAACCCTAAAACGGCTTGTCAGATCAAAATTTTGTTTGTGCGATCTAATAATACGCACTTTTAGTTACATATATGAGAAATTTGAAAGAAATCCGTATATAATTGTGATTACGTTGACGTTTTAACCGCAGTACGTTCTTATCATAACCCGAGAAAAATAGAATTTTTTACTTTGTCATTCCGTATTTTGGTAACCTTTCATCCAAAATTGTAATTTGACACATCATTAGATACCCCGTTTTGTCCCCTATCGTTCCTTATAATATCGATTATTTTCAAACTTTGATAATAAGTTTATTTAGCTTTGTGTAAAGTTCTGCGCATACTGCATTATAATTTTCAGTTTTTATTACGAAAGATGACTAAAATCCACAATTTTTGACAAATCGTTACCAAATCTGTAGGGGATGATTTCCGATAGATAACAAACTCATTAACATCAACGACATTTTGCTATCTCGATGAAACTGCCTTTTTCACCCTGATCACGTTTTCCACATCTCACGATGTTGTTGTTTCAAGTTCGATAACCATAAAATTCCTTATCAGATCAAAATTTTGTTTGCGCGATCTAATTATACGCACTTATAGTTACATATATGAGAAATTTGAAAGAAATCCGTATATAATTGTGATTACGTTGACGTTTTAACCGTAGTACGTTCTTATCATAACACGAGAAAAACGAATTTTTGACTTTGTCATTCCGTATTTTGGTAACCTTTCATCCAAAATTGTAATTTGACACATCATTAGATACCTTGTTTTGTCCCCTATCGATCCTTTTAATATCGATTATTTTCAAACTTTGATAATAAGTTTATTTAGCTTTGTGTAAAGTTCTGCGCATACTGCATTATAATTTTCAGTTTTTATTACGAAAGATGACTAAAATCCACAATTTTTGACAAATCGTTACCAAATCTGGAGGGGATGGTTCCCGATAGATTATAAACTCATTAACATCAACGACATTTTGCTATCTCGAAGAAACTGCCTTTTTCACCCTCTTCTTGGTTTCGACATCTCACGATGATGTTGGTTCACGTTCGATAACCCTAAAACGGCTTGTCAGATCAAAATTTTGTTTGTGCGATCTAATAATACGCACTTTTAGTTACATATATGAGAAATTTGAAAGAAATCCGTATATAATTGTGATTACGTTGACGTTTTAACCGCAGTACGTTCTTATCATAACCCGAGAAAAATAGAAGTTTTACTTTGTCATTCCGTATTTTGGTAACCTTTCATCCAAAATTGTAATTTGACACATCATTAGATACCCCGTTTTGTCCCCTATCGTTCCTTATAATATCGATTATTTTCAAACTTTGATAATAAGTTTATTTAGCTTTGTGTAAAGTTCTGCGCATACTGCATTATAATTTTCAGTTTTTATTACGAAAGATGACTAAAATCCACAATTTTTGACAAATCGTTACCAAATCTGGAGGGGATGGTTCCCGATAAATTATAAACTCATTAACATCAACGACATTTTGCTATCTCGAAGAAACTGCCTTTTTCACCCTCTTCTTGTTTTCGACATCTCACGATGATGTTGGTTCAAGTTCGATAACCCTAAAACGGCTTGTCAGATCAAAATTTTGTTTGTGCGATCTAATAATACGCACTTTTAGTTACATATATGAGAAATTTGAAAGAAATCCGTATATAATTGTGATTACGTTGACGTTTTAACCGCAGTACGTTCTTATCATAACCCGAGAAAAATAGAATTTTTGACTTTGTCATTCCGTATTTTGGTAACCTTTCATCCAAAATTGTAATTTGACACATCATTAGATACCTTGTTGTGTCCCCTATCGTTCCTTTTAATATCGATTATTTTCAAACTTTGATAATAAGTTTATTTAGCTTTGTGTAAAGTTCTGCGCATACTGCATTATAATTTTCAGTTTTTATTACGAAAGATGACTAAAATCCACAATTTTTGACAAATCGTTACCAAATCTGGAGGGGATGGTTCCCGATAAATTATAAACTCATTAACATCAACGACATTTTGCTATCTCGAAGAAACTGCCTTTTTCACCCTCTTCTTGTTTTCGACATCTCACGATGATGTTGGTTCAAGTTCGATAACCCTAAAACGGCTTGTCAGATCAAAATTTTGTTTGTGCGATCTAATAATACGCACTTTTAGTTACATATATGAGAAATTTGAAAGAAATCCGTATATAATTGTGATTACGTTGACGTTTTAACCGCAGTACGTTCTTATCATAACCCGAGAAAAATAGAATTTTTGACTTTGTCATTCCGTATTTTGGTAACCTTTCATCCAAAATTGTAATTTGACACATCATTAGATACCTTGTTGTGTCCCCTATCGTTCCTTTTAATATCGATTATTTTCAAACTTTGATAATAAGTTTATTTAGCTTTGTGTAAAGTTCTGCGCATACTGCATTATAATTTTCAGTTTTTATTACGAAAGATGACTAAAATCCACAATTTTTGACAAATCGTTACCAAATCTGGAGGGGATGGTTCCCGATAGATTATAAACTCATTAACATCAACGACATTTTGCTATCTCGATGAAACTGCCTTTTTCACCCTCTTCTTGTTTTCGACATCTCACGATGATGTTGGTTCAAGTTTGATAACCCTAAAACGGCTTGTCAGATTAAAATTTTGTTTGCGCGATCTAATTATACGCACTTTTAGTTACATATATGAGAAATTTGAAAGAAATCCGTATATAATTGTGATTACGTTGACGTTTTAACCGCAGTACGTTCTTATCATAACCCGAGAAAAATAGAATTTTTGACTTTGTCATTCCGTATTTTGGTAACCTTTCATTCAAAATTGTAATTTGACACATCATTAGATACCCCGTTTTGTCCCCTATCGTTTCTTATAATATCGACTATTTTCAAATTTCGATAATAAGTTTATTTAGCTTTATGTAAAGTGCTACACATAGTGCGTTATAATTTTCAGTTTTTATTACGAAAGATGACTAAAATCCACAATTTTTGACAAATCGTTACCAAATCTGTAGGGGATGATTTCCGATAGATAACAAACTCATTAACATCAACGACATTTTGCTATCTCGATGAAACTGCCTTTTTCACCCTGATCACGTTTTCCACATCTCACGATGTTGTTGTTTCAAGTTCGATAACCATAAAATTCCTTATCAGATCAAAATTTTGTTTGCGCGATCTAATTATACGCACTTATAGTTACATATATGAGAAATTTGAAAGAAATCCGTATATAATTGTGATTACGTTGACGTTTTAACCGTAGTACGTTCTTATCATAACACGAGAAAAACGAATTTTTGACTTTGTCATTCCGTATTTTGGTAACCTTTCATCCAAAATTGTAATTTGACACATCATTAGATACCTTGTTGTGTCCCCTATCGTTCCTTTTAATATCGATTATTTTCAAACTTTGATAATAAGTTTATTTAGCTTTGTGTAAAGTTCTGCGCATACTGCATTATAATTTTCAGTTTTTATTACGAAAGATGACTAAAATCCACAATTTTTGACAAATCGTTACCAAATCTGGAGGGGATGGTTCCCGATAGATTATAAACTCATTAACATCAACGACATTTTGCTATCTCGATGAAACTGCCTTTTTCACCCTCTTCTTGTTTTCGACATCTCACGATGATGTTGGTTCAAGTTTGATAACCCTAAAACGGCTTGTCAGATCAAAATTTTGTTTGCGCGATCTAATTATACGCACTTTTAGTTACATATATGAGAAATTTGAAAGAAATCCGTATATAATTGTGATTACGTTGACGTTTTAACCGCAGTACGTTCTTATCATAACCCGAGAAAAATAGAATTTTTGAATTTGTCATTCCGTATTTTGGTAACCTTTTATCCAAAATTGTAATTTGACACCTCATTAGATACCTTGTTTTGTCCCCTATCGTTCCTTCTAATATCGATTATTTTCAAACTTTAATAATAAGTTTATTTAGCTTTGTGTAAAGTTCTGCGCATACTGCATTATAATTTTCAGTTTTTATTACGAAAGATGACTAAAATCCACAATTTTTGACAAATCGTTACCAAATCTGGAGGGGATGGTTCCCGATAGATTATAAACTCATTAACATCAACGACGTTTTGCTATCTCGATGAAACTGCCTTTTTCACCCTGATCACGTTTTCAACATCTCACGTTGTTGTTGTTTCAAGTTCGATAACCATAAAACTCCTTATCAGATCAAAATTTTGTTTGCGCGATCTAATTGTACGCACTTTTATTTACATATTTAAGAAATTTGGAAAAAATTCGAATATAATTGTGATTACGTTGACGTTTTAACCGCAGTACGTTCTTATCATAACACGAGAAAAACGAATTTTTGACTTTGTCATTCCGTATTTTGGTAACCTTTCATCCAAAATTGTAATTTGACACATCATTAGATACCCCGCTTTGTCCCCTATCGTTTCTTATAATATCGACTATTTTCAAATTTCGATAATAAGTTTATTTAGCTTTATGTAAAGTGCTACACATAGTGCGTTATAATTTTCAGTTTTTATTACGAAAGATGACTAAAATCCACAATTTTTGACAAATCGTTACCAAATCTGTAGGGGATGATTTCCGATAGATAACAAACTCATTAACATCAACGACATTTTGCTATCTCGATGAAACTGCCTTTTTCACCCTGATCACGTTTTCAACATCTCACGATGTTGTTGTTTCAAGTTCGATAACCATAAAATTCCTTATCAGATCAAAATTTTGTTTGCGCGATCTAATTATACGCACTTATAGTTACATATATGAGAAATTTGAAAGAAATCCGTATATAATTGTGATTACGTTGACGTTTTAACCGTAGTACGTTCTTATCATAACACGAGAAAAACGAATTTTTGACTTTGTCATTCCGTATTTTGGTAACCTTTCATCCAAAATTGTAATTTGACATATCATTAGATATCTTGTTTTGTCCCTTATCGTTCCTTATAATATCGATTATTTTCAAACTTTGATAATAAGTTTATTTAGCTTTGTCTAATGTAGTACTTATAAAATTTTATTTACACCTAATTGTACCCTATTTTAGTTACAGTTTAAAAAAAATTGATTGATGTCCTTATATAATTGTGATTAGTTGACGAACTCGAGTACGTTGTTATCAGAACACGCGAAAAACGAATCTTTGACTTTGTCGTTGTGTGTTTTGGTAACCGTCTATCCAAAATTGTAATTTGACACATCATTAGACACCTTGTTTTGTCGTCTATCGTTTCTGATAATAAGAATCATTTTCAATCTTAGCTAATAAAACTTTACCAAATTTGGAGAATATGTTATCCGATACGTTATAAATTCATTAGCATCAGTGACGTTTTGCTATCTCGATCAAATTGCTCTAAAACAGCTCATCGACCAAAATATTGTTTAACACTTTTAATTGTACATTCTTTTATAAATTTGAAAATGTGGAAAAAAAATTAATCGAAAACTATGGATCCATGCAATTAAAGTTAAGACTTGAGTTATTTAAACATATGTTCATTACAGATTAAAAATTTACAATCAGTAAAAACGAGAAGATAATTATTATCGTTCATAAGCCGGCTGTAGTGCAAGTCAGCATAAACTAGTGCTAACATTCGTTTACATAAATATGTCGTCACTTTCTTATCATAGTGTAAGACTGTTTATATTGCAGTATGATATAATTTGCAATTGACTTCCCGCCAAATAACAGCCAAGATTTACTTATGTCTTTAGTTGCGAAATAAACATTTTATTTTTAGTTGTTATCATTTTTTTGCCCCATGGTTAGATAGCCGTTCAAACAATTATTGTCACATTATCTCGATTCTAATGGTACAGCATTTATAATGGTCGACTGTCTTGCAGAATTATGTTGATTTTGTTTATATTTGTCTATTTTATAAATGGAAATTAACAATAAGAATTTTCTATTTTGAACTTGGATAAAATATTTTCTTGTTTACATGTTTTTACTCTACGCCGAACCTAACACTAATAACAATTAACGTTCTATGAATTTGAGTGAGTGAGCTAGGCGTCGGTAATAAGATAAATTTTATTAAATGAAATTAGTATATGCTTACATTTATCATTTGATAGATATTTAACATTTATATGAAGTATATGTATTACTTTATTAGGCATTTATAACGAGCATGATAACATTATTTGAAATAAGTGAACGTTAGGCAACACATTACACATTACTTTAGCAGTTTGGATATTTAATAAAAAAAAACATTTTACTATATAACAATATAACATGTGTTGTTATTTCCTACTGTACCTATTTAAATACATATAAATGCAGTAGTTAAGAACAATTAAAGGTGGTTGTTTAATATTTTCTTAGTTACACATTTTGTAGGACCTGTGACAATGTTTTTATACGTATAAAAATTGAAAACTGCAAACCGTACGTATCGCGATGCGTATAAAACTGTATAAAACTCGAACAGTGTTGCAACATCAACATTGCAACAGGTTAGGCTGTACATATATATATATATATATATATATATATATATATATTAAATAAATACCCACATATAAATTTCAAGTCAAAAGTAAAGAAAATCTAGGAGAGAAAGCAAAGTGAGAAAAAACTCTAACGCCGACAATTATAATTTTTTTTATAAATACATTTTATTGCATAAAAGCTTAAAATAAAAAAGTAAAGAAAACTGATAAGTTATCTATTAGGGTACCAGGTACAGTTGTTGACCAAAGGACTGCCATTGGCAACTTTGTTAAAATTTTAAGATCATAAGGTCCGCGTTGTTTCTTTTATCCTCTTTATAATTTATTTTGGTGTAAGGAACACTCTATCATCAACTGAAATTTTTATTTCAAGTTGGCAAACTTGGTAGAAGAGAAAACTTCGGTGTTTGCCAATTTTGTATAAAGTTGCAATTTTTAATTTATTTGTATTAGTTATTAGCCGCAGAAACCGAATTTTGACAATATTTTGCTCATTTTCGTAAGAGGCTTTATCAGGGCGTGAAAGAAATCAAAAACTTAAAGAAGTAATCGATAATCTAACAAAGAATCGCTACAGAGTTAGGTAATCAACTTGCTAACCACAGCAGATTTTAAACTTCATAGAGGTGATTTAAGAAGATGTTGTCTCCAGCTCGACTTTGATTAGGTTACGTTCGAAAACGGGCGTGTTTTCAATCAAACAGTAACAACCGGGAACCAAAGAGAAGATAGTTCAAAACCGTTGTCACGATTGAAATTATTGGGATGTTTGATGATTTTTATGCTTTCTCGGAATCTTCTATTGAAAGCAAATGGAGATTTTGCAATAGCCAAGACCTTAAATCTATATCGTAGCTTGTAGTAAACTAATATTTAACAACTGCAGATTTTATACAACGATTATATTCTGAAATACGTGTGATGACGGAACCACTAGTTTTACCGATATAGATCAATTCACATGAATAAGGAATTTGGTATACAACTTGAGATAAAAATCTAGGAAATTTGTCTTTAGGAAAAGAAAAAATTTGATAGTTTTTACCTGCCGAGTTGAATATGGGTTTAATTCTGTTCTTACGAAGAAGTTCCTTTATTTTATCTATGACCTTATAATCTAAAGTAATTCCAATTTTGGATTGGAATCATAAGTAGAAATGCCTTTAAATAGTCGAATACGAGGATGTAGACAATGATTTATAACTACTTAAATATCCCGCTTTATATTACTATTGTTTACTAAACTTCTAGTAAGATGACGGAGTTCCGAATGTAGATTCAGATTGGTAAATAGAAAAAACCCGATGAACCAAAGATTTAATAACAGAACGTTTCTGTGCCAAATAATGATGAAACAAAGCATGAAGATATCTGTATATTCCATGGTAAATTTGATATCAGAGTGTTGGTTGTTTAATGATCAAGAAAATTAGACAATTCAAGACGATCATGAGACCAAATAATAAAAATGTCATCAACATCAACAACCCAGACTTTATCTTTAAATATTTCGAAGCAACCGTTTTAAAGAATTTTATAAAAATGTTACAACAGGAGATAATGAAGAACCCATAACAACGCCTAAATCTCGGCCCGTACATGTCTTCGCGATTACACTAAAAATTTCTACAGGGTGAATATCTCTTCTAAAACCTCCATGTTTTCCAAAATCCGTCACAAACTCGTCAAGTTATTGTTCACTTTTAACTTTTTTTAGACATTATCTTGACTACAGCATCATTTCTAAATTTCTTAAAATTAAATTCCACATTCAAACACGTTCGTCTAAAAACATTCTTCACTGTGCTAATCTAACGTTGATACGCAAACGGATTAAGCAAAGCAAACGTGAGTAGACACAATTTCTAAACTCCTTTATCTAGAGTTGGCCAACGCTCTATTTCCGGATAATTAGAATTTTTTTTACAACATTACGCATCAACAGTCTAATACCACTCTATGGTTAACCACTCAAACTTATCTCAAAAAGTTGTTAGAATCTAAAAATCAGAAAGTTTCTTGAACTACTAGGTTTGTAAAAACGGTAGTTAACCTATCTAGTTTAACTCTTACTTACTTACTATAACAGGAATCGGTGCTATTCAAGGGTTTTAATTTTGACGTATTCCTAAAGAAGACATTTTATGTGCTGCTGTCTTCTATAAAACATCTTCCTCGCCACATCTCAGATACCATTCGTACTCATACTTGCAAAATTTTTCAACCACATAAATTTCCTAAATGCAACATTTTTAAGTCGGAAAAGTTAGATTTGAAAAGTCTCTTTAAGAACCGCGATTTCTTCGTTCTTCTAGACGACTAAAGCAATGCTACTGTAATTTTAAATCAAATTACGTTGAGAAAATATATACTATTCTGTCAGAGGATAAGTACGTTTCTTTAATTCCTAATCTTACTTTGAAGATTAAACGTAAGATCAGCAAAACCATTAGTTCTTCTAATATAGTTTCTGAAACCAAACATCAACTAACCCTCGTCTATAAAGCCTTCACAAATAAGGTAACATTTTAGACCTATCATCGGTACTATCCAATCTCTTACTTACAAAGCTAGGCAAGTTTTTGTCCAACATTCTTTCTGAATTTACAGATAAAGCTTTTTCTCATATCTCACTCGTCTGCAAAAAAATATTTTTTATCAAGCCCTGACACTATTCCGGGTGATTCTTATGTAAAATGACGTCTTGAATCCAAATATGTCTTCCGTTTTCTTGCATCACCCACCATTTTCGAAGGAGCCCCAAATCTCTAATTTTGCCACTTTTTGATAAATTAATTATAATTTATTTATCAAACGATAATAATAATTATAATAATTATTATAATAATAAATATATGGACATGAATTTAATTTAAATAGGAAAAAGAATTATTTTAGCTATAAACAGTAATAAATAAAAAGATATTCATCGTTACTTGGTGCTTGCTTTCCTTTTATACCCTGAGGTACAGCTCTCTCGTTTCAAAAACCAGCAGTACTCCGCCAACATGCTTGCATTCCACTTCCCTGAAAATCTCTTCTCCAGCTTAGCGATGTCTTGATGGAACCGTTCCCCGTGTTCATTCGAGACTGCTCTTAAATTTTCAGAGAAAAAGTCCAGATGCGAGTGAAGAAAGTGAACTTTAAGAGACATGTTACATCCTATGTCCTTGTACGTTAAAAGCAGTTCCTCGACGTGAGCGACATAATCTTCACTTTTGTGGTTACCCAGGAAGTTCTTACAAACGTCTTGAAATGCAAGCCAAGCTCGTTTTTCTTTTCGATTTAGGTGTTCAATAAACGTCGAATCTTGGAAGAGTTATCTAATCTGGGGACCAACAAAAACGCATTCTTTGATTTTAGCTTCGCTTCGCGCCACCTGTCTTGTCCACTGCTTTTACAAACTGCTTGATCAATCCAAGTTGATGTGTAAATGTGGTAAGTAAATATTTTCCTTCGGAACCAAAGGATTGTGGGCGACATTTTTCTGACCAGAAATAAGATTTTCTCGCAGAGGCCAGTCCCGTACGATGTAATGTTTATCTCGGGCTCGGCTATCCCATTCACAAAGGAAGCAGCAATATTTTGTGAATCCTGATTGCAGGCCCGTGAGTAGAGCAACAACTTTTAAGTCAGCGCAAAGTTTCCACTTATAATCATGATAACTAATTTTATCAAGGATTCTGAAGATGTTTTTGTACGTTTCTTTCATATCAACAGAGTATGCAACTGGAACTGATGGGAAGTCATTCCAATTTGCCAACAGGACAACTTTTAAGCTTGTTTTTGATGAGTCTATAAACAGTATCCATTTGTCTGGGTCACATGGCATCTGTAGCTCTGTCATCAATAAATTTGCATTAGGGCAGAACACTAAACCTTTATCTTCTAAGAAAAGACATTTCAGGGTTGCTTGTCTGGTCCTGTAAGAAGATATTTTTACTCCCTTTTCTAAGAGATTCCACTGTTGAAGTCGCGATCCTAGGAGCTGAGATTTAGTCTTGGGTAACTGCAAATCTCTAACAAGATTATTTAATTCTGATTGAGTGAGGAGGTGAAGTTGCCGAGAAACTAAATCTGCGGAATACTCTTCATCATCATTAAACGTATTATTCGAAGCCCCAGGTTGTGGCTCAGAATCTTTTAAATCAATTTCCGGCTCGAGAGTATAAGTGTTTGGGGGCTCTGGGATTGGCAATGTATCGTTATGAAGAACAGGTCTTAGAGCTGACGGAATATTGGGATACTGAATTGTATGTTTACTTTTGCTCGAAAACCCGACGGTGGAAGTCATACAAAAGTCACAATCTGTAAGATGACAGCGAGGTTCACGCCAAACCATGGGCACAGCAAATGGCATTGATTTACGGGTACCTTTGAGCCATTTGGTCAAACTACTGTAACAAGTCGTACAGCAAACTGATGGAGCCCAAGTTTTGTCATGGTCGCCAACTTGACAATCAAAGTACAATTTATAAGCGGTTTTAACAAGCGGAGAAAGGGGTTTTCGTTGCGCTTTTAAAGTTAATTCCCCGCAGACATAGCAGAAACTATCGGGATGATTTTTACACTCGCGTGGCATAATTAAACAGTAATTCAACGCTCGACATTAACCACAAATCACACTTAGTCACTTGAAAAAATCCGGAGTAAAAGTAGTTTTAATGTTTTACACAAATGAACAAAAATGAACACAAAATCCAGCACGTTTAAAACGTCGACAAGTTAACTCTGCAACAGCTATAGATGTATTGATCAAAACAGTTAAGCAAACAATGTAATATACTATAATGAGAAGAGTAATGCAAGTTCAAGCCTGTCGAAAATTCCTGTTCAAACCTGCATGTGGTATTGAGATCGCCAGCGTCGTGCAGTGAATCTTCCTAACTGTTTATTGATATTTTTTTACTGTTCTTATATATTTGGATTTTATTGTTGTTTCTATATACATTTTATAGCAAAACTTTTGCCATATACTTTGGTATAAATTTTATTACCTGCTTTGGGATGTTTAACGGCTATAAGTTAAAATTCTAAAAAAAAATGCAAAAAATAAAGTAAAAATGGGGTACCCCCAAAATAGGTGGATGATGGGTAAAAACGAAGCTCATTTTTAGATTCAGGAGGTCTTTTTACATAAGAATCGTCAAGAATGGTATCAGGGCCGATTTTCATGCAGACCAGTGTCTTCAACTCTCATAATTTTGTTCAACGTTTGAAAAGTTTGAACTCCAGGATCTTGTGATCTTTGATGCCACTTTTTATTAAAGTGTTTATCATCCACTTACTTTTAAGTTGAGAACAAATTTTACAAAAAAGTTTTGGGCGCCGCTATAATGTTTTCGTTATCTTCTGCTTGAACCAACATTTTTATAAAATTCTTTAAAACGGTTGCTTTGGAATTGTTGATATTAAAACCTAAACGCTAGCTTAGGTATGTTGATGACACCTTTATTGTTTGAACTCATAGTCGTCTTGAATTGTTTAGGTTTCTTGATTATCTAAACAACCAACATCCTGATATCAAATTTGCCATAAAAATTAAAAAAAAATGGTTCTTTTCTATTTCTCGACGTTCTTATAACACGTAAATCCAACGGAATTTTAGGCCTTTTGTTTATCACAAACTTACACATAGATATCTTCATGCTTTGTTTCATCATCATCCGGTACAAAAATGTTTTGTTATAAATTTTTTGGTTCATCGCGTTTTGCCTATTTGCCAAAGATAAAGATTAAGGTAAAGATTCGCTAAGCCAAGTGACTTAGCTTTTGCATAAAAGTCAAAATAAAAGTCTTAAATTAAATCAAAGTCTTCTTCACAAATGTATATGTTTTTTTAATATTTTATTTTAAGAACTTAATTAATTAGACATGTTTTGCTAATAAGAATTAGCATCATTAGTATAACTAAAAATTAAGATTAAAAAATTGGAATATAAATAAACAATGCTAACCAAATGAAATTGTTAACAAATCATAAATTAATATGGCAATTAAACGTGTTCGACAATTTTATACAGTCTACTATATCTAAAAAAATATTTTAAACAAAAAAAATTGAAAAATACTTCTTCTATAAATACGGAGAGAACTTCTTCTTAAGTCACTTCTACAGAGCTTAGAATCTGGCTTGGTTAACAAGTTAGTTATCTCTGTAGTGATTCTTTCAAAGTTTATTCTTTACTTCTTTAAGATTTCAATTTTTTTGCAACCCCCTTACATAAGAAGGCAAAGCGTTGGTAACTTTGGTTACAATATCTACACGGTCCAAACCCGAAGGCGTTCTAATCTTAGCATAGACTCCGGCCAAAGAAGTCTTTGCGATTACAATAAAAATGTTTAGAGATTCTTTCTGAGTTGTTGGATCTAAAGAATCGTAACATAAAGACTTTATTGTTTTGTTTTGATCAGCAAAAAACTATGCTGCCGTACATGACAAAAAACACTCATTCAAAACTTATAGCTTTTAAACTTTTCGGAAATACAGTATACTAGATGAATCTATAAGTTTAGAAAATTGATTGTTAGTAGATCAAATTTACACGAACATGTAAGTTCACTTTTCTAACAAGTAGATTATGCTGTTCTTTTGTGTACTTGACAAAAATAACAAATATTTATGCATATAAAAATTGTTGGCTTACCTGAGACGTCAATATGACGGTTGTGTGGCAAAAAAATTTTGAATTCTATCGATGGATAATGTGATACAAGGTCTAAAAAAACTTCTAATGCCAGTTTTCTGCTTAAAGGTAGTGTTGGTAATTGCGTTGCAGGAATCATGTCGGAAAGAAGTATTACATTTACTAAAACTAAATGATGTAGAAGCTTGCAGGCATATTTTTGTCATAGCGTTGAATGACAGGAAAACAAAGAAGAAAACGAGTCTTTATAGTTACAGCGGAAGATGGGATAAACGGAATTGAGCTTTACAAAAAGTATTTGAATTTGAGACCAAAACATGTGATCCATCTATATTTTGTAGACACAGACAATTTACTAAAGAAATTTGCTATCGGAGCCAAACAGCTTCACTAGTTATTGTTTTCAAAAGACACATCAGCGACGTTTTTGGCAGACAGTGGAGCTGACATCCAAGAAGAAATACGGCGGCTCGCGTAGCAGTCTTGTTGCGAAAGCCTCTATAGAGAATAGCACCAAAAATAAAATAGAAATTACAAAAAAAATGTGTAATCGTTCGACAGAAGTCACTTTTTGACATCTGAAACAGCAACATCAATAGTAAGTAATAGTAAGAGCAAGCAAAGTCAAAAATTCAAATTTTTTAGTGTCTGCGTTGCAGTCAGGTTCCTCATCTTCTAGTATAATGATTAAAAATTTAAAAAAACAAAAATTTACGCTAATAATTAAAATAAATGTAAAAAAAAAATGCTGCTAACGAGAAAAGTACCACATTTCTTCACGATGTTTGCTTGAACGTTGTCACTTGGTACAAGAAAAATTTAATTGTTTTATACTTACCATACGACAGTAACATTTACATACAAAGAGTTTACCAATAGGACTTTCTTTTAAAATATTTATTGTAATAACACAACAAAAGTAATTAATAAAATCCAACTTTATTATTCTCTTGTCTTAATGTAAAATAGGATTAGTGATATAAATTAAATCTTTGGTTAAATTTGAAACTTAGTAACCAAGCTGCACTGCGAACTTTAAAATGTAACAATAAAAAAACGTAATTAGTGGTATGTACATTATGAATATAAACAAACAAACTAAAAAACAAACAATAATAATAATAATTTTATACATCTAATATTCACAATATTTTGATACCGTTTATTTTCTTTAACAATTTCTTTAAAATAGTATCACTACAGTTTAAGTTACTTAACTACATTGCACTCGTAAAGTTCGTTTTGTTTACTCAAAATTTTGTGTTTGAGAGGTAGAAAAAGTGGTTCGCGTTTTAAACACTAATCAAAAAGTAAATATTGCACCAGGAAGATCACGAAAATTTTACAAAATTATATTATCAACAATCGAAAAATGAAAAACCCATCGTTTCAAGTTCTTCTCAGTAAGGTCTCCAAACGGCAACGTCCCCGCTTTGAGCTGGTCCTCGCTGTCCTCCGTTGCTCGTCAGAGCTCTCGAATGAGCGTCTTCTTGTCGCGATGCTGCATTTGCACACGAAACATTATTAGATAACAACAAATCACTACTGCCATTCATCTGTCTTTGATTAGTCGTCGATAAGTGATCCATAACCGTTTGCAAATCGTTGTGGTGTCCTTGCGATGTGTGCGAATGTAACGAATGAAAATTGTGTGTTTGATTTGCTGCTGAATATAATTGCGAATACAGTAAACTAGCGGGTAAAACCGGATATAACGAATTATTACAGTTAGCACTTGAATAACTTGTCGGAGTCATGTTTTGGTGCAAAGGAAAGTTGGCGTTATTAGCATGATTACTGGATAACGCCCCTTGAGAATTTATTAAATCGTCTTGTACAGGACTTTCCGCGGCACTCGAATTGTCCGATAACGATCTTGGACCCGATAGTGTAAAATCAGTATGATTTGACGTATATCTTGGAACTAACAATGATGAAGCGTGTGTACTTTGCGAATGATTGGTATGTGCCTGCGACGACATTAAGCCCAAATGCTGATCCAAGTCTGTTGTAGACGCATCTGGAAGTACTAAAAATAATCAAATTAAAAAAGCCAAAAGCTTCTATTTAGCTTCTTCTCCAACAAGTATTACTGAGATTATATTATAACAACACTCACTTGAAGTAACTGCTGCACTTGACCCAAATGCATCTTGATTTGAAGCTTGATCAGGTGCGGTACCGGAGAATCCAAGAGCTGGGGTGTTAAATTGCGACGGAGTTGGAGCAGCGCAAGAACCAAGACTACTAGGTGTTAAATAAGGTGAGTACGCACCGGTGCTATAACCCCAATGTGAATTAGTAGTGCTTAGGCCAAATTGCGGCATATCTATAAGAAACAAAACGTTTTGTTTTAGTAGTAAATTAACGTTTCATTCGAAAATGTAATTGCAATTTACCCAATTTAATAGGATTTAACCGCAACGTTTGTAACATATCAAAACTATAACGAAAAAATGAAGTCATATATAGAAGGCAATTAATCCTTTTTGTGGTTTGAAATGGATTCAATAACATGCGGACACAACAGGGTTCTGATGGATTTTATAAAAACGATAGTACTGGTTAAGCATGTCAGATGATATCGACCGATTTGGTCGATACGTTCATCAAGTCTATTACCAACAAACGCAAAATGCATTTCAACAATTTTTTAAATTGAATAAATTTGCTTTTGTAGGTGCGTTTTATAATTTAGTCAAACATTAATTAGTTTTATTTAAAATTCAGAATGTTCGGCGCGAAAAAATATTTATTACCCTTGCGGGACGAGTTTAGGATTTAATTTTGCAAGTTCCGGCGTGATAAAGGATTATGTAAAACTTAGATTTAGAAATTTAAATGAGTTTGTGTTATAACTTACTGTTGCAGTTTCCTATTGGGGGCATTCGGAATCCTGATAAAGGGTCTGTCGTTGCAAATGGAAATGGACGTTGACCAAATGCAAAGTGAAATTGTTGCTGTTGCCCTAAAAGCGATAACACTAGATTAGATTTTAGTACTGTCCTACTCCCTCGTGATACCTTTTACAAATGCCTTAAACAAAAAAATTAAACAACAGTAAACATAATTACAAAAATTCTGAAAAAAAAACATTACACATTGTCATTTCTGCGTTTATGGTTTTTAATATTGTAATAAGGATTTCTATACAGATATAAACGCAAAAATAACATAAATATAGAGTATATGCTTAATTAGTCGATCAAGATACAGATTACGTCCGTGTACTAATATAAATAAACAGGAAACCATTACAAAATACAGTGCATGTCGCTTATTGTAATCACAGATAATGTTGTCAGTCGGATACTGTTATCATGTTATTAAAGAACGTATACTACTACATAGAAAAAACATCGTTTATAGTAATCATAATCTCGGTTTATGTTTGTTATGTTAAAAAGTTCGAAGATCAATTTTCGAGTATAAAAATGTTTTAAGTATAAAATTTGTCCCTTGACATGCCCCACCTTTTTCTTTGTAGCCGGCTGTCAAAACGAATTTTTTTTTTGTGAACGTTTTGTAAAATACGAACCGTTCTTAGCGGTCTCTCTGACACAACAAGGCTTTCATTATTAAATTGCTTCACGCCATTCCACGTAAATATGCGCCGCTTATTTTGGGCGGGTCTAATCTCTCCACCTGTAATCTTATTAGTGACGTTGGTAAAACACTTGCTTATCGAAAAGTTTTCATGACGTCAAATCGCTGAAGACCACGGGGTTGTACACCAGTTTATGGGAAGAAATACTTACACAAGTGCGAAGTTAATTAAAGGAAAGCTCGGCGCATTCTTTTACGTCAAATCCATTAAATCAAATTATTTGTGCTAACACACTATGTACGCTTGTATCAAATTGCATATTACGTTTTAGGTCAGACTGTTACGGAATTAGCTAATCCCCTACTAAATAATACATAACTGTAAGTATTGCATTTTTTATTTCACTTCACAATTAATATTAAACTCTTTTTTTGTGTGTCACATACTTATCGGGTGCGCGTTGACTCTCGATATTTTGATTTTCGTATTTTTAAAATTTAACTTAATAAAGTAAAGTCATTCTTTTGTGAAATGTAAAAAATAGATCGATTAAAGCACGTAGAAGTTTGACGTGTTGCCCAGACAAAGGCCTGTGATATCAACCCAGGTAATATTGTTTACAACGTTTATATAACTATACTTATGTACTGTATTTGTCCTCTTCAACTACTTCTGTGATACAATACAATAAATATATATTCTGTGTTATTACTTCTGTCATGTTATTTGTTTTTTTCCAGCTACGGGTATAGTTAGACAATATCTTCCTAATTTAATCTTTCATCGTATTAGCACCTTTTTTGCTTTAATTTATAATTTAGCATCACAAAGCCTGCGACTCCCTCTCCGGGGAAACTGTGTTAGCCGTTGCCTCTTTTTTTTGTTGTTACAAGAAAACCAGCGTGACATCAATTTTCTTCGCAGATTTGTTTTCATACCTGAACAATAACCTATTTTGCATGAATTTTTCAATCAGATGAGTGTTGTTTTACACAAAATGGGGTATTGAATTTTTACATTATTCAAAAAAATGTAATCATTATACTCTAAAAATCAGTGACTTAGTTAGGGTAGAGTTGAGCGTCCAGTTCGTCTATAAAGATGGTGAATAGTACCGGGTTCAAGTATAAACTTCTAATTACCTTCGTTACTTTTGAGGTTACTCCTCTGTTGTTTAAACTCGTATATTATTTTAAGTATTTGTTCAAGCAGTTCGAAAGGTATACTCAGCAGCCTCTACAGTTATTACATACCTTTCTGTCTCTTTTTTTGAATATTGGCACAATCTGACTGATTTTCCAGTCTTTTGTATTTTTCTTCTTTTCATATTTTATTAAACATTTTTAAGAGTGACTTAATTTTTTGTTCTCTTATTTTTTTAACAGTACGACTGTAATTCTGTTATGTCCTGACGACTTTCCATTTGTGAATTTTTTTAATGGTGTTACTAACTCTTCTTCTGTTGTATCTTCTTTTTCGTTTTTGTATTCTGATATTTTTCTTCTATATGTGCCTTTTCTTCGTTAATCATAACTTGGGCCTGTAAAAGTTTGTAAAAGTATTGCCTCCATCTGTTCATTGTTTCTGTTGGTTTTACGAATAATCTTCCATTTTTATTTTTTAATTTGCTCCTTGGCGTTTTTCCTTTCTTTAGGTTTTTTAAAACTCTATAAAGTAATAGTTGTTGTATATCTTAGCTCCTCTGTACACTCTAACATCTTCCACTGCATGTCCTTTTACTTTTAGCTTCTCGTGTGTATGCGTGTTGGAAAAATGAATTTGTTATAATCAAGTTGTTTAGAGAGCAGTATTCTATTAATCTATTTCCGTTGTTATTCTTTTATCTTCGCCAAATTTTCCAATTACTTTTTCTGTGTCTCTTTTTTCCCCACTCTATTGTTGAAGTCGCCTGCTACAAATACTTTTCCTTTGCTTGTTTCAGTTTTCATTATTAATTTTTCCCATGAATGCATCCTTTACTTCATTTTTCTCGTTTTCGTCGGGTCCGTAAAGTGCAATTACCATTATCCTTTCTTTTCCTTGTACTTTTAATTCTACAAAGAAGGTTCTTTTCGACAACCCAGTTGAATTGGTGATCTGATCGCCTAATTTCTTGCTGATGATACATGCAACGCCTTGTGCCATTTTTACACTTTCAGTCACTCTGGTGTATATTAACCTATATCCATCCATGAACGTCTTTTCACCTTTCTCTTTTTTCTTTGTCTCTGCTAGTACTAGTACATCCAATCATTTTCCATTGAACTCAAATATAATTTTTTTGTCCCTTTATTCCTATAAATTTACCTATATTCTTGTCTTCTTTAATTAGTTTTTTGTATTTCTTAGTATCCATTTTTACTTTTTTTGTTGTGTGTGCGTCATATCTTTGTTTTAATGTGCCTGTTTCTTGTAATTAATTAACTTTTTTTTGCCAGTTCCGTTACCGCTACGTATCTATGCTTATTAGTTTTTTTTGCAGTTTGCGTTATTTTCTTATTTGTTTCCTGAACGGTTCCTTCAGAAGATCTCTTCGTTACCGTCCTTTTCAGTGCACTGCATTCATTCTTATTTTTTTTCCAATGTTTTCTCGTTTACCAAACCACTTGCTCCACATATTTCATCGTTGAACATCATCTTTTGCATTATACTAGATAATTTTTCTTCTGTTCCTTTTGTGCTTTCCTTTTTCTGATCTACCGCTCTCTTTATTATAAAGTTATTCTTTCTGATCTCTCACTCTCTAAATTATATATTTTTTTCTCATACTTTGCCATCTTCCCTTTTAGTTTCACATTTTTGTTCTTTACTTATTGTTTCATTTTTAGTGCAAGCGCATCTAGTTTCTCATTCATTTGTTAGTACATCTTTCTCAATTCTTTCCATCTGATTCATCTTCAAGTCTGCTGTTAATTGCATGAAGTGGCAAACTACTTTAATTTTAACTTTATTTTCTATTAATGTTTATGGATTGAGAAAACTTTGGAGCATAATGTCTTGCCTAACCAAAATAGCCGAAATAGCCCCGTTTGCTAGTAATAACAACAGTACCTAAGACCAAGGGCAAACAGAGTAATAACGAGGACAACCTGGAAACAAGTCATAGGAATGAACTCTAACAAGTTTATGAGTATGTACGGAGGTTTTTGATAGGCTAGGTTTGGAGTTACAACCAAGGAGCGACAAGATATGTTCTAAACACAAAAAGATTACGCCATCGCACATTGCGTGAGTGAAGATCTTGAGATGTCCAAAGCGGTTACAACCGTGTTTAAGAAGTTTGGGCGGCTAGATGAACTACGGAAACAGCTACCCGCGGTCGGCAAAGTTTTAAAACTACGTGATGACCGATGCTACGTACACTATCTGGTCACCAAGAAGTGCTCACGTGCAAAACCGTCATAAAAAACATGAGGCAAGCATTATGGAATCTTAAGAGAGAAATAGAGTTTTACAACATTAAGAAATTGTCAGTACCCAAGCTTGGTTGTGGCTTAGATCAAGTGGATTAGAGGACAATTAGTAATATGTTGAAGGTCGTTTTTTTAAGAACAGACGTTTAAGTGTAGATTTCCAAGTAGAACATTGGGTCAGAAAATGTCCATTGACTGCTACTTTTATGCTCAAGAAAGTTGGCCGAAAGAACTGCCGCTATCGCTACCAACTTTTTACATGTTTTCCAGTTTCCTATTCAGAGACAGTCTTAAAAAAGGAGCAGTAAAGCGTTCCCAAAATATTTGGAAACTTCGGAACGCTGACTGAAAAGAACAGAATATTCTGGATTCCGATTAAGGAAGACTATAAAAAGTAAAAGAAGTATTTAAGGAAGATCGAGTCAGAAATGCATCAAATGAATGTGTATAACATAAAACATGAATAATGTCATGTTGTTTGCGGTAAAAATTCAATCCTCTCAGATGCGGACAGACGGTATTTGTTTTTTTATTTTGCAGAGATGCCCAACGTATACAAGAGGAAACAATGTGCTCGTCCCAAAGGTCAGTGCACAGAGAAAAATTTGCAACAAACAAATAATGCAGTGAATACCGGTGTAATGGAAATTAATGAAGCGGGTCTTTGATGTTCCTAAATCCACAATGTTAGGAAAAATGAGAACCAATAACTCTAGTAAATGCGCTCGTTTGAGACCAGATTTATGCTTTGGTTTTGATTTATTCTTACAGGAGATGAGGTGCGTTTAATAACATTCAAAAAAAATGGAAAAAACAAAATACAATCACTTTTATTTTTAGAAAAGCAGGGTTATAAATGGTTGCAATCTGTTATGCGACGTAATTCCGTCATAGTTGTTTGTAAAGGTAAAACTGTATCAGCTGCACGAGTTGTGACCATGTTCAAAAACGTAGTAAATAGTTACTATACATTACACTATAGAGTTGACAAATTGGAAGAGTATGATAACGAGTGTGCTGGTTGTTAGAAGGATTACAGTCACTAAGAAGAAGGAAGATTAAATTAAATATGTTATAAGTGACCGGTGGTTGTACTAGGGGTGTACGTCTTTCTTAAGTTTATGTAATTTGTGTGGTAAACACAGGGACAAAGTAAATTAGGCTTAAATTAATAGTCCATCTCTTCACTACAGCGTGGTTCGTCTCTCCTACACTATAGAGGAGAGATAAACTTTTGCAAAGTTGTATTTTTAATTTTTTTCTTTATCGAATGAGCTATAATATTTAGTTTTCTTTATGTCAATTTTTCTTAAATAATGTTGTTCTGTACGTTTATTGTTACGTAAATGTACCAGTTCCTAATAAAAAGTTTTATTTTTTTTTTTCGAAAAGTGGTCCATCTCTCCTCCTCTTCTCTTCGGTATACATTACAGTACTGTTTGTTATATAATAAGTTAATTAGCACTGGTCAAAACAACTTTTTTGTCTTTAATCTGTCAGTTGTATTTAGTTAGTTATACTGTTATGAATTTTTAGAGAATGAAAATTGCTTATATGCTGACGTAAATTTTTTTGAAATAACATTCAATGAAGTTTTTATATAATTTACAATCAAAAGTGTTATGGCATTGAAAAAAAACACTAAAATGCATTCTACCAGAAAAGCAAGTTTATCTTAAATTTAAAACTCCGTAAATCAATGAAATTCTACATAATCTTTTGATTAATTTTAAAGAGTAGCGTACACACATCGGAAAAAGCAGAAAGAAAGTGCTTACCATTCAAAGATTTATAGTTCGAACGACAATTTATAACTAGAACACTACGGTTGCTGAATTGCAAATCCGCTAAAACTAAATTAATGAATTGAATCGGTTGATTAATTAAAACTAGTTCATTTGTATTTGTTTCGACCCTTTTCGCTTCATCTTGCGAAAAATACTTTTTCAAATCAAATAGTACGTTAACAAAAACTCTGACGATAACGATTAAATTCAAATGCACAATCCACCGTTTAAAACTAAATGAACTAATAGCGCAGGAAGTAGAAGCAATTCGCAACAAACTGGCACAAACTTTCAGAAACTTGGTATCTAACATACAAGTCTTGTGGTTTCTTAATGCTTTCCACGACGGCTGCTGCCAGCAGGGGATGATTTATATGATTGCAGAAACTTGAATGTTTGATAAGTTTTTTTTGTGAAAAAACGTTTGATTACATTAACCGTTAAATTATAAAAGACTTCCCTCGATAAACCAGCGTTTAAAAATATAAAAATTCTATTTTAAATATAGTTTCAAAAGATTAAGCCGACAACTTTTTCAACATTAATCCTCCCCCAAGTTCCGACGTTAAGCTCTTCATAAATAAAGCTATTTACAAGAAATAAAATTGTTAAAGTAGCGGAACTTTACAAGGATATCGGTAACAATTTTTTATGGCTGAAAGTTAAAGTTTTATATGTTTATGTGTACACGTAGTGTCGGTATTAAAACTTTATTATATTTGATATAACTTTGAAAACGGTATTTAGTATTGTACGAAACGTTCTAAATTTTTTTATAATTACGTTTAAACGAATTTAAAAACAATACGCTCAAGTAAAAATGCTTTTTTATTTTATTTAATTATTGATATTTTAAAAAAGCTGTTATAGAACTTAAAATTAGGTAAAAACCGTAAAATTAAATGTCTTTATTTGTGTTACTTAATTTAGTTTTTGAGTTTTGATTAATGCTTATTTTGCTTTTATTAGAAAATTAAATAATATAAAAGTTCGCAGAATCAGTTTTTATGTACAAAATCATTCATAGCAGAAGTCTATAGTTAGAAAATTTTAAGCAAACTGATGTGGTTGGTTGTAGGCTTGTAGCAATCAGGAATCTTATCTTGATATTGAAATTGCACATTTTAAGAAACGCTAATAGTGGTTCTCAGCGGTGACTTTGGCATTAATGAGTTCGTCAACAAACCAAAACCCAAATTAGATTAAAGAAATTTTTTAAATGATTCGTTAAATATCTATCACTGTTTTGGTGTAAATTTTAGATGGGTATAATTAGTGTCTGTGAAGTTAGCACGGCATTCTATAAATACAAAAATAATAAGAGTTCCAATATCACTTTTCATAGTTCTATAGTTCCTGATAAAAATTTAAAAAATTTCCGCATTTCTTACCTTAAAAAAACAAAATTGTAAATATGTCGTGCTAACTTCGCAAATCTAGCACGACACTCTCCTCTCTAAAGTACTAAAACGCGTTGAAAATTACTATTTTTGACAAGAGTTCTGAATAGTTCCGGTTAAGTTAAGTATATATGTGTAATTTTAGAGCAATATTTTCACAATTAACGATTTGAATAAATTTATAATATTCACACTCAGCACAATACTCTGTAAAAAAAATTTCCGGTCAAGTAAAGTATATATGCATAATTTTAACTATTTTGAATAAATTTTGTAATATTTAGGCACAGCACGACATTTTGTAATAATGTGTCGTACTGATGATTTTGCTTAGTTTTAATAGAAATTTTACACAGTTCTATAAGAATTCTATGCATTAGAAACATTTTTAAGAAAAGTTCCAACTGATTACAATTTTTTAAACAATTTTAAAAAATTAGGTCTGGCACATTGTGTGAAAATGTGTCGTGCTGATGATTTTCCGCTGTTTTAATCAAAATTTTACACATTTCTATAAGAGTTCTATGCATTAGAAACATTTTAAAGAAAAGTTCCAACTGATTACTATTTTCTAAACAATTTTTAAAAATTACGTCTGGCACGACATTTTGTGAAAATGTGTCGTGCTGATGATTTTCCGCAGTTTTAATAGAAATTTTACACAGTTCTATAAGAGTTCTATGCATTAGAAACATTTTAAAGAAAAGTTCCAAGTGATTACTATTTTTTAAACAATTTTCAAAAATTACGTCTGGCACGACATTTTGTGAAAATGTGTCGTGCTAATAATTTTCCGCAGTTTTAATAGAAATTTTACAGTTTTATAAGAGTTATATGCATTAGAAACATTTTAAATAAAAGTTACAACTGATTACTATTTTTTAAACAATTTTCAAATATTACGTCTGGCACGACATTTTGTGAAAATGTGTCGTGCTAATGATTTTCCGCAGTTTTAATTGAAATTTTACACAGTTCTATAAGAGTTCTACGCATTAGAAACATTTTAAAGAAAAGTTCCAACTGATTACTATTTTTAAACAATTTTCAAAAATTACGTCTGTCACGACATTTAGTGAAAATGTGTCGTACTGATGATTTTCCGCAGTTTTAATAAAAATTTTATACAGTTCTATAAGAGTTCTATGCATTAGAAACATTTTAAAGAAAAGTTCCAACTGATAACTATTTTTTAAACAATTTAAAAAAATTACGTCTAGCATGACATTTTGTGAAAATGTGTCGTGCTGATGATTTTCCGCAGTTTTAATAGAAATTTTACACAGTTCTATAAGAGTTCTATGCATTAGAAACATTTTAAAGAAAAGTTCCAAGTGATTACTATTTTTTAAACAATTTTCAAAAATTACGTCTGGCACGACATTTTGTGAAAATGTGTCGTGCTGATGATTTTCCTTAGCTTTCATAAAAAATTTTACACAGTTCCAAAAGAGTTCTATGCATTAGAAACATTTTAAAGAAAAGTTCCAACTGATTATTAGCTTTTAAACATTTTTCAAAAATTACGTCTGGCACATTTTGTGAAAATGTGTAGTGCTGATGATTTTCCGCAATTTTAGTTACAACTTAACACAGTTTTATATAAGTTCTACGTTTTAGAGACATTTTAACAGAAAGTTCCAACTGATAACTACTTTTTAAACAATTTTCAAAAATTACGTCTGGCACGACATTTTGTGAAAATGAAATAAAATAGAAAATAGAAATTTTACACAGTTCTATAAGAGTTCTATGCATTAGAAACATTTTAAAGAAAAGTTCCAACTGTTTACTATTTTTTAAACAATTTCCAAAATTTATGTTTGGCACGACATTTTGCGAAAATGTGTCGTGCTGATGATTTTCCGCTGTTTTAATCAAAATTTTACACATTTCTATAAGAGTTCTATGCATTAGAAACATTTTAAAGAAAAGTTCCAAATGATTACTATTTTTAAACAATTTTCAAAAATTACGTCTGCCACGACATTTTGTGAAAATGTGTCGTGCTAATAATTTTCCGCAGTTTTAATAGAAATTTTACAGTTTTATAAGAGTTATATGCATTAGAAACATTTTAAATAAAAGTTACAACTGATTACTATTTTTTAAACAATTTTCAAATATTACGTCTGGCACGACATTTTGTGAAAATGTGTCGTGCTAATGATTTTCCGCAGTTTTAATAGAAATTTTACACAGTTCTATAAGAGTTCTACGCATTAGAAACATTTTAAAGAAAAGTTCCAACTGATTACTATTTTTAAACAATTTTCAAAAATTACGTCTGTCACGACATTTAGTGAAAATGTGTCGTACTGATGATTTTCCTTAGTTTTCATAAAAATTTTACACAGTTCCAAAAGAGTTCTATGCATTAGAAACATTTTAAAGAAAAGTTCCAAGTGATTACTATTTTTTAAACAATTTTCAAAAATTACGTCTGGCACGACATTTTGTGAAAATGTGTCGTGCTAATAATTTTCCGCAGTTTTAATAGAAATTTTACACAGTTTTATAAGAGTTATATGCATTAGAAACATTTTAAATAAAAGTTACAACTGATTACTATTTTTTAAACAATTTTCAAATATTACGTCTGGCACGACATTTTGTGAAAATGTGTCGTGCTAATGATTTTCCGCAGTTTTAATAGAAATTTTACACAGTTCTATAAGAGTTCTACGCATTAGAAACATTTTAAAGAAAAGTTCCAACTGATTATTAGTTTTTAAACAATTTTCAAAAATTACGTCTGGCACATTTCGTGAAAATGTGTCGTGCTAATGATTTTCCGCAGTTTTAATAGAAATTTTACACAGTTCTATAAGAGTTCTACGCATTAGAAACATTTTAAAGAAAAGTTCCAACTGATTACTATTTTTAAACAATTTTCAAAAATTACGTCTGTCACGACATTTAGTGAAAATGTGTCGTACTGATGATTTTCCGCAGTTTTAATAAAAATTTTATACAGTTCTATAAGAGTTCTATGCATTAGAAACATTTTAAAGAAAAGTTCCAACTGATAACTATTTTTTAAACAATTTAAAAAAATTACGTCTAGCATGACATTTTGTGAAAATGTGTCGTGCTGATGAATTTCCGCAGTTTTAATAGAAATTTTACACAGTTCTATAAGAGTTCTATGCATTAGAAACATTTTAAAGAAAAGTTCCAAGTGATTACTATTTTTTAAACAACTTTCAAAAATTACGTCTGGCACGACATTTTGTGAAAATGTGTCGTGCTGATGATTTTCCTTAGTTTTCATAAAAAATTTTACACAATTCCAAAAGAGTTCTATGCATTAGAAACATTTTAAAGAAAAGTTCCAACTGATTATTAGCTTTTAAACATTTTTCAAAAATTACGTCTGGCACATTTTGTGAAAATGTGTAGTGCTGATGATTTTCCGCAATTTTAGTTACAATTTAACACAGTTTTATATAAGTTCTACGTTTTAGAGACATTTTAACAGAAAGTTCCAACTGATAACTACTTTTTAAACAATTTTCAAAAATTACGTCTGGCACGACATTTTGTGAAAATGAAATAAAATAGAAAATAGAAATTTTACACAGTTCTATAAGAGTTCTATGCATTAGAAACATTTTAAAGAAAAGTTCCAACTGATTACTATTTTTAAACAATTTTCAAAAATTACGTCTGTCACGACATTTAGTGAAAATGTGTCGTACTGATGATTTTCCGCAGTTTTAATAAAAATTTTATACAGTTCTATAAGAGTTCTATGCATTAGAAACATTTTAAAAAAAAGTTCCAACTGATAACTATTTTTTAAACAATTTAAAAAAATTACGTCTAGCATGACATTTTGTGAAAATGTGTCGTGCTGATGAATTTCCGCAGTTTTAATAGAAATTTTACACAGTTCTATAAGAGTTCTATGCATTAGAAACATTTTAAAGAAAAGTTCCAAGTGATTACTATTTTTTAAACAACTTTCAAAAATTACGTCTGGCACGACATTTTGTGAAAATGTGTCGTGCTGATGATTTTCCTTAGTTTTCATAAAAAATTTTACACAATTCCAAAAGAGTTCTATGCATTAGAAACATTTTAAAGAAAAGTTCCAACTGATTATTAGCTTTTAAACATTTTTCAAAAATTACGTCTGGCACATTTTGTGAAAATGTGTAGTGCTGATGATTTTCCGCAATTTTAGTTACAATTTAACACAGTTTTATATAAGTTCTACGTTTTAGAGACATTTTAACAGAAAGTTCCAACTGATAACTACTTTTTAAACAATTTTCAAAAATTACGTCTGGCACGACATTTTGTGAAAATGAAATAAAATAGAAAATAGAAATTTTACACAGTTCTATAAGAGTTCTATGCATTAGAAACATTTTAAAGAAAAGTTCCAACTGTTTACTATTTTTTAAACAATTTCCAAAATTTACGTTTGGCACGACATTTTGCGAAAATGTGTCGTGCTAATGATTTTCTGCAGTTTTAATAGAAATTTTACACAGTTCTATAAGAGTTCTATGCATTAGAAACATTTTAAAGAAAAGTTCCAAGTGATTACTATTTTTTAAACAATTTTCAAAAATTACGTCTGGCACGACATTTTGTGAAAATGTGTCGTGCTAATAATTTTCCGCAGTTTTAATAGAAATTTTACAGTTTTATAAGAGTTATATGCATTAGAAACATTTTAAATAAAAGTTACAACTGATTACTATTTTTTAAACAATTTTCAAAAATTACGTCTGGCACATTTGAAGAAAATGTGTCGTGCTAATGATTTTCCGCGGTTTTAATAGAAATTTTACACAGTTCTGTAAGAGTTCTATGCATTATAAACATTATAAAGAAAAGTTCCAACTGATTGCTATTTTTTAAACAATTTTCAAAAATTACGTCTGGCACATTTGGTGAAAATGTGTCGTGCTAATGATGTTCCGCAGTTTTAATAGAAATTTTACAGTTCTATAAGAGTTCTATGCATTAGAAACATTTTAAAGAAAAGTTCCAACTGATTACTATTTTTTAAACAATTTTCAAAAATTACGTCTGGCACATTTTGTGAAAATGTCGTGCTGTGCCTGAATGTTAGAGATTTATTAAAAGTTGTTAATTGTTAAAATAGTGATCTAAAATTACACATTTATACTTGACCGGAATATTCAAAACTCTTGTCAAAAATAGTAATTTTCAACGCGTTTTAGTACCTTAGAGAGGAGAGTGTCGTGCTAGATTTACGAAGTTAGCACGACATTTTTACAATTTCATTTTTTAAGGTAAGAAATGCGGATTTTTTTAAAATTTTTATCAGGAACCGTAGAACTATGAAAAGTGTTATGGGAACTCTTATTATTTTTTTTTTGATTTATAGAATGTCGTGCTAACTTAACAGACACGTATAATTATTGGTTTAAACGTTTCAAAATTTAAATCAAATTATTTTTTATCATTAGACAATTATTGAAATTAAAAAATAATAATATTTTTTATTATATTTGGTTACTGGAAATGTCCTGGTATATGAAAAATGACCTTTCAACTCCGTAGGAAGTTATAGGGATATGTGCAGTGTAACGCCAGATTTACACAAATATTTAGGTAATTGTGATTTTCTACAGATTTGATCTAAATTTAATTGGAGGCGATTATCGTCTTGAGATCAAGAAAACTCAAGTGTATTTATTTTCAATTACCAAATACGCTTATAAAATTAAGCTAACTATAGGAGATATGTTTTCCGTGCCACAACAAAATCAACCCATGGGGTACCTACCTCCAGTACTATAGATCAGTCATACTAGCAACCCCCAGGCACACTCACTTTACAAACTCTATTCTCGAATTCACTATTCCCCACACCCACTCATTACTTTCCAACATAATTATTCCTAAATACTACTCCACACAGCAACCAAAAACACCAAACCGACAAGATAACATATCTTCAGAATCGGCAAACCCAAAAGATGACAAAGACATAGAACTAGACTCAGACAACAGACATTTATGACAAACGCAAAAGAGATAAACAAATCACGCCATCGAACACCTCCAACACATTATAAACAAACGATCAAAACCGATACAACCCCTATCCACTGAAAACATCAACAATCCAGTTGAAACAGAAAATACGGTGGAACAACCACAACCACTAAAACCACCCCCGTACATTTATATTTGGCGTAAAAAACTTTAGGGATATGATTAACAACCTTCTTCAAGTCGCAGAGAAAGAAACGTATTACAGCAAAGCACTAGCAAATAAAACCGTCAAAATTACTCCACATACAATAGAATTTACAATACGAACTAGCTAAAAGAGAAACGTGCATACAAAATTGTAATTAGAAATCTACATTATTGGATACCAATAGAAAATATTAAAGAAAAGCTAGAAAAACAGGTCCCGCAACGTTTTGAATGTCAAACACAGCCTAACCAAAGATCCTCTATCGCCATTTTTTATTGACTTAGAACCACAAAGAAACAACAAAGAAAATTTTGTAGTTAGAATTTTTATGCAACTTTAAAATCACTGTTGAGCCTCCTATGAAAAGTCACAACATAATCCAGTGCATAAGATGCCATTCTTACAGTCACTCCAAAGAGTATTGCACCAAACCCTTCAACTGCGTAAAATGTGGCAAACAGTACAACATACGCGTAAAATACAAACAGAAACGTTAATGCAACGGAAACAGAACAACCATCAAACCTAAGAGAACAATTATCCACATTTTTTTAAAAAGCTATGTTTGTCCAACAACAACAAGATAACAGCATAATATTAAACCTACTAACGACAGTCATCGGAAAAATAAATCAATAATGGCCCACATTCTACGAGTTGCAATCTGAAACGCTAACGGACTGCTTAACCATGAATAAAAAATCATAACATTCCTAGATTTAAATAAAACTGACATTGTACTTATCTCTGAGTTTCATTTGACAGATTGAACAGCGTTTTTTATACCCCAATACTCCATATATCAAACTCCTCACTCTGACATTGCCGTTCATGCCGGATCTGCAGTAATTATTCGAAAATTAACCTCCAATTATGTCTTACTTAAATATAAAAAAAAAAATAAAATAATAATAACTCAAGCAACATCTTTTAAATTAAGAACTTTTTCTTGGAACATTAAGGACGTTGTCATCTACAGTCCACCACAACATAGGATATCAACAAAGGAATACAAATTTTGTTTCCAAACCTTTGAATTGCGATTGGAACTCCAAACATACAACAAAAGGCAGAAACCTCTTATGTACTATGACTGAAACCCATTACAATTTTCTCACTAATGGAGTTCCCACCTACTCACCGGCAGATCAAAGGATATTTTCGGACTTGGTTGACTACTATAAATAAAAAATACTAAATGGAACAATTTTTAAGACTACATAGAAACAAGCATAAATTTTAAATTACGAATAAAATTGCTTAATGACATAGATGAAGCAGCACAATATGTTACTAGATTAGTGCAAGAAACAGCCTGACACCTCAAAACAAGTTTAGTACAACTATAACCAATACTATCAACACACGCTGCTGGTCCGTCAATGAATAGTACATAAAAATATGACATAGGTTAAGAAACCGATTTTCCACTTTAAATGTTCCCTACCATAAAACCTTTTTCACCAGCAGAAGTCAACATACACAAAGTTGCAAGCTACAATTTAATAACCAAAAAAATATTAAAGCAGTTATCTCGCAAAGTCATAGTTCTACTAACAGTAATCTTTAAGCGAATGTTATGTTTGTCCTACTTCTCCATAGTATAGAAATACACCAAAATCAGCGTGATACACAAACCAGCAAGATCTCTACATCAACCATCATTATATTGACTTATAAAACTACTCCCCATAGTAAATAAAATGTTTGAAAAACTCTCATTTAAAAATGAACTTCTGACGCTACTACCTAACCACCAGTTCGGATTCCGGAAACGCCACTCTTCTATACAACAGATTCATAGGGTAGTTGACTAAATTGTCAAAAGTATTGTAGGCAAGCAATGCAGTATTCTTTGACATTTTACAGGCATTTGATAAAATGTGGAACACGAGCCTTTTCTACAAAATAAAGAACCACATATAGTAAACAGTTTTTATCTCCTTTTAAAATCCTACTTAACCGATAAATACTTCACAGTAAAACATAATGACAGTCAATTTATGTACTATACTATCAAATCAGGTGTTCCCCAGAGGAATGTTTTATGACTTCTGTTGTTCCTAATCTACACGGCCCACATACCCCAAACAAATAACCACAATTGTTTCGTTTGCTGATGACGGAATTATTAGTAAATAAAAACCTCTGCAAACCAACAAACTCATCTGGACTTTCTCACCAAATAGAGAATATAGCGATAGAGAATAAAAATCAATCAAATGAAATCAGTCCAAGTCACATAACAATAATATAATAAAATAACGTACTTATACCTATTAAAACAGAAACAAAATACCTTGGAGTCATCCTAGACCAAACTTACCTGGAAAAAACAAAAAAATATCAAAGTTCGACAAATGTATTGGCTTGTTAGACGAACATCCAAGTTCTCTCTAAACAACAAGTTACTGTTATACAAAGCTATAATCAAACCGATATAAAAATATAGACTCCAGCTGTGGGGTTGCACTAAGTCAACAAACCTAAAAATCATATAAATGTTCCAATCTAAAGTGCTGAGAACAATAATGGTTGCTTCGTAGTATATCATCAACGACGCGCTCCATAACAACCTAAACATCCCACTTATAACAGAAAAGATACAACGAGCTACCATCAGATACAAAAATGAGATTAAAAATCACGAAAACGACCTAATAAAACAACTAAACAACAGCGGTTTCACAGTAAGAAGACTAAATAGAACTTGGCTTTGAGACCTAGCGTAACAAAGATTTCTGTATATTCAATATTATTTTGCTTTTTCTCTGATAAGGTCTTATCTTTTCGATATGTTATTTTGTTTATTTATTTTTTCAGCTTTGTTTAATATTTTAAAGACATCTGCTTTTTCTGATGCTTGTTGAATCAAAGCAGAAATTTATTGTTAACTTTGTTAATTTTAGCTATTTTGTTTCGTAAGAAGCAGTATTGAAATACTAGTTAATATATGTTTTCCTTTTGTTCTAATTTTTGGAAATCGACAATTTGTTATCTGATTATGAACAATGACAATAAATATACAACAAAATTGGAAATTTTAAATACGCATTACAAAAATTACGCATTATTACGTCATCCTATAGGTCAGATAGACTGCGCCCAAATGTATCTCTATTTATTTATAAAGATATTGTGGCGTCTAAAATTACGTTAAGTAGTTTTTAAATTAAAATATGAAATTTTTTAAGTACGATAGAATTTCTTCGGCCTTATTGATAAATTTGTAACTAATTGTCTCATGTCTTATTGTTCATGTTTTGTATTTGATATTTTGTTTGTGTTATTTCTAAATTTATGTAAGTTAAGTTCATGCATTTATTTTAATTATGATTTGTACATTAAAATTTTTTGTTTTGTTTACAATTTTTTTTAATACGTTACAAAGTCTCTTGTTTAAAGTCTGCAAACTGTTAACAAACATTTAAGCTAACACACTAAAGAAAAATTTGACTTCTATCAACTGAAGGAGATAGTTTTTATAGATTCTAAAAGAGCTTTCAATAGCTTCAAAACTTGGCCAGTATTAGAAACATAACAAAACGCTAGAATTGATCACATGTATTCAAATATAAGATATTGTACGACAAAGAAAACTCAATTTCCCAAAAGCTGTTTACTATAGTGTTAGAGAACATATTTAAACAGTTTTATTGTGAATATAAAACAATGCAAAACACACAAAAAATGAACAAAAATTTATTAAACTATTAAACCACGGTATTACAAAAGACGCCTACTAACAAGATATTGTAAAAGCAGCTAGAAACTTTAAATGACGGCAATTGGCACAAAATACAATAAAATGAAAGCAAGAACATAAAGCTTTTGTCACAAAGTAGGGTCAATGTGGGGAATTGTAAACACTCTCATTTTTAAAATGGCAATGACCTTTTGTCTAACCTTGTTTACAATTACTCCAGACTTTTTAACTATTAGGACAATTGTAAACTATTTGTAGGGGCAATTGTAAACGTATATTTTCTTTTAATATTTAGGTAAAAATGGTTCGAAATTATCGTAAGAACAAACCAAATCTTTCTTACACACTGCAGGACCTCAAAAGAGCAGTGCACGATGTTGTAAACAAGAATAAGACTTATCGGCAGGCCGAAGAAACTTACTCAATTCCAAGGGCGGTGATTTACCACAGAATCAATGGTAGAAAATTATCTATGGATTGCAAAGGAGCTGGTCGTCCTACGGCTTTACCGAAAGACGTTAAACAAGAAATCAGTAACTGCCTTATGGATCGCCCCAGAATGGGCTATCCTTGTCACTAGCAAGAATTGTGTGAGTTGGTTTCAGTATACGTAAATTTAAATAATATAAAAACACCATTCAAGAATGGTGTACCTGGCCAAGAATGGTATATTGGGTTTATGAAGCGGAATCCACACCTCTCTCTAAAAAAACCTGAGCATTTGCAGAAAAACCGTATGAAAGCAAGAAATCCAAAGATATTGTACGATTTTTATCAAAAACTTGAAACTGTGGTTGAGGAAATAAATTTAACAAAACCGGAGAAACAATGTTTTATGTTTAACTGTGATGAAACTGGCTTTAATAGTGATCCCACAAAAATTAAAGCTATAGCTGAAAAAGGTAAAGCTTTATCAAAGGTATCGGGAGGTTTTGGGAAAGACTACACCACTGTGTAGCTCTAATAAGTTTTAAAGGAGCAGCAGTACAACCTAGATGGATGGCTATAGAGGCATACCCGGGAACAAAATATGGTGCTATCAAAATGGATGGATGGAAGAGGCTCAATTTTTTAATTGGTTTAGCACCATGTTTGCTCCTTGGGTTAAATCCTTGCGAAAGAAAAAGGAGCTTTCCAATCAAGCCGCACTATTATTATATGATGGCCATAGTAGCCATATCAATCTAAGAATTCTGAAATTGGCTATCAAAAAAAACATTTAAATAATGCGATTTCCTAGTCATTTAACTGACCGCATCCAACCTCTGGATAAATGCGTCTTCAGACCCTTAAAAATAAAATGAGATCAAAAATTGATCGATTATGGAAAATCGCAGATGGGGAAAGGAACAGGGCGTTTCTCCAGACAAACATTTTTAGAAATTCTTAATTGTGTTTGAAATGAAAGCATAAAAGAGTCCAATATTAGGTCGAGATTTATAACGACAGGTCTCTGCCTTGTTAATGCAACTGCCTTTCCCAAGGATTTTTTTGACCCAAAAGCTTTGGAATATTATAAAAGAAAAATAGAAATTAATGCAAATTTACATCAGCAAACAGAACCAGAACATACAGATGAAATGCCATCAAGAAGTAAAGATAAAAGTCAAAAATACCATCAAACAATAAAGATATAAGTCCCAAGAATATTATAAAGATTTTTAGTCAACAGTTATCTTCAAATACAGAAGAACTAAGACCGGCAATTACCACTAAAAAAGTGATTCCTCGTCTTAAACAAATGCAGCACGGTGAGTTATTAACAACAGAAGAAGTTCTTAAGAAAATGGAAGAAGCGGAAGAAAAAGGCAAACCGAGAAAATTTACAAGCGAAGAAAAGAGCACAAACAAAATCTAGAAGGAAAATCAAAAAGATAAGGACATCACACACTGCTGATGAGAGTGAAAAAGATGTCGATATCAGCAAACTGGTTGACGACAATTCCAGTGATGATATGACATATGACGATATTTTTGAAGCAGAAACTAACGATGAGGTAGAATATCTAGAACCAAAGTGGGAAAACATAAAACCAGATACCTTCTTACTCATAAATTTTCTTGATGGTGCGAGAAATGCTATTAATTATAAATATGTGTGTGTAGTGCAATCTGTGGATGACGACGATGGAGAAATTGTGGTGCAAGGTCTTAAAGCGAATGACAAACAAAGAAGAGCATTTTCACTTGTTGAAAATGATATTTCTTCCATAACAATGGACATGATTAATACTGTCCTGCCTACTCCAGTACGAAATTTTGTTAATAGAAAAGTAGCTCATGAGTTTAAGGGAGCTATACAAGTTTTTGCAAAAAACTAAAACCTTTTAACAATTTATCTACCATCTACCTACCTATTATATTTTGTTTTATAACTTTTGAGTGTTTGTGTTTCAAAGTTTCGTTTACGTTCAATATTTTTACGCATTGTAATTTTACATGCGTTTCTCTTTTGTTAAAAATAGAATTTCATCAATAAAATGTTGAAGAACAGACAAGTAAGGGGTAAATGTAAACAAGAAATTCACTAACAGATGAGTTCAGTGTGAAGCTTTAGTGTCAGTTTGTTCACAATCGCCCCGTAAAATATGTACTATATTACCGATTGTAGGCTATATGTAACTTGTTCACATTTGCCCCAAAAAGATTTACATTTACCCCAAAATTTGCAAAATTTATTTTTTTTTGGGTAAATGTAAACAGCCATTAATTTTGTTTAAATGATAGTTTTTTTGAAAATCCTCTAAAAATAATTTATAAAGCAAATGGACAATATAGTCTGTTGAAGGAATTTGTTGTAAATCATTTAAATTACAATTTATGGTTTTCTGAAATTGAAATTTTCAAAAGCGTTTACATTTACCCACATTGACCCTAGTAAATCTGAGCAAATTTGAACATTTTATGATCATTTTTAATACTTTGGCTTTGGTGGCATAAGATGTTGGTAACCGATTCTTGTGTGTCTTTTTTCTAAGGTAATTTACTTTTGCAATCGATGCTGATAGTTGACCTGAATCAACCCATAATTTTTTTGAGGTTGGAAGACTCATATCATGCTTTTTTTTACTGGCTGTCACAATTTGATGTAAAATAACTTTCTTATATGTCATTGAAACAATATTTGATCAATTAATTTTTTTAATTTTTTATTTGCCTTTGATTCACGGCAAATTAAAAGAACAAAGAAGAAAGATATCAAAATCTGAACTATATATTTATAACAAGTAGTTAACTTAAATTAAGTAAATTAAAATAAAAGCAACGAGATTAAAACAATAACAAAAAAGGAAAACCGATATACAAACTTTTATTGTTTAGTTATTGTAAGCTTTGTTATTAGATAATTTTTGCTGATTTATATAATTAGCCAAAATAAGAAAATTGATGCCCCCTTTATGAAAAAGATTTAAAAAAGTTGTAGTTAAACTAGACATAATTATTTTAAAGCTTATCTTATGTCAATTAAGATAAAGTTTGAAAAAACACTTCTGGCTTAGATTAAAGTTTTTAAATTAGTACCATTATTATAGTTAACACTTTTAATTACATTTGATATACGTATTACTTGAAGTATCGACCAACTAACAAGTTTAAAATATTAATAACAATTTATTTTGCTTGCTGCTGATTACTAAGTTTAGTCTACTTAAACATGAAAACTTTAACTAAAGATACATAGACGTAGTGTGCTTAAAAACGTTCTTGTATCGTTATAAATTCCAACAAAGTTAGAAATAGAGTAGAATTAAATTCCGAGTAGACACTCAACGTATTAATCTACATAATACAAATAATAAACACCACTCAACTTAAATCAAACTACAAGAAAATGTGATTAATTGAACTCCTGCATGTGAAATGAGAAAATTAACACGAAAATAGAAAGCTTAGGGTTGGTTACTTTATCTCTGTTAGTGACATGAAAAACGACAGCAACTAAATTTAACCTTATTATATACTTAGCAATATTTATAATAGAAAAGTGAGTAGTTGATTAGTTTGTACGCTTAAAAGTTTTTTTATTTTATTTTGATAAAATGAAAGATCAATTCTAAAGCTTTACTAAAAAGCTTTGGTTCCGCAAGTGTCTCCGCTCTCACCCTAATCTAATACATATCAGCAGGAAAGTGTCCAGCTGTCGTAGACTCCCCTGTCCTGCTAGGTTTGTCACCTCCTGCTGATACCAACTGCTACAGACATTAATTAATATATACTCCGAGGAACTGTAATTATTTTCGGGAAAAGGAATTAGAAAATTAGAGAGAAATTCAAGACTCGTTCGATTTATTAAGTTCAATTAATATTGGTAAAACCTAACGTTCTCAATTACTATTCTTAACAAATTCAATAAAAATTTTGCCAAAAATTAAAACAAAGCATAACAATGCCTATATAATTTGAAAAAATATAAACACTTTTATTTTGTATTAAAAATAAAATTAAGATACGCGATACAATTAGTTAGGGTTTGAAGCTTTATGTTGAAATTTATTTAATTTGTATTATTTTAGATAGAATTACGTATTCGCAAACTGTTTGAGACAATTCATATAAATTTTACACAACGATTAGAAATTAAAATAATTTAATAGCATTATTAATTTTGGTATTTGATAGGCCAACTCTTGGTTTTTTTATGACAATTGCACATCTTTTTGGAATGGAAATAATTAGTTTCCTTAGTTCCTCTTTAAAAACAATAATAACAAAAATGATGTTTTTCAAAACTACAAAAGAAGTTATCGCTAAGTGTTATTTGGTGTGCTAATTTTGAAAATCTTAGTCAAACTTTTCACACTGTTCTCCGCTGATTGCTCCCAAAGGAAAAAATCCACATGTAAGTTAGGAAAATATATTTTGACACTCATGAAGCAACGCAACGTTTGAAATTTTTCCAGCATAACCATAACTTGTTTTATAGTCAAGATTCTTGTAATTATTTATAAATTTACTGACGACATCTTTGACAGCAACTCAAACTTCTTCTTATGCTTTTTTCTTCATAAGCTTGCGATGTCTGGACCAACAAAAAAAATATGGAGATAATATTCAAACCACCGCAAATAGTCCAATAACATTAGAGCAACAAACAAAAAAAGTTCTCCTCTTCTTCAAAATACTTAACAAGTTTATTTTTAATTTTTGTACCGATAAAAAGAGGTTCTTTTAGTCAATATATTTCGTCTTTCAATCTAAAGGCGAACAATTCGGTTGCCTTTTTCGAAAGGACCAGATCTTTAGTTAGACCATTAAATTCAACCTGAAAAAAAAACTAAAGTGAACGAAAATTCTAAAAAAATAACCGGCAATTCAGTTAGAGATAAAAGCACTGGGCATATCAAGTTTATGAGAAACGAAGCCCATGGCCGATGAAATTAATTTTATCTGGCTAAGAGATTAGCTTTTAATTTTTGCGGTGATATCCACGGACACGCTATGAACTAAAGTAACAGTCATCAGAGTAACTTTTTGGCTTCATAGAAATTCTAGATCGTAAAACAAGTTGTCTTTCTTTTAAGCCATCAGTGTACTGTGGATCATTGAGACACTGCACACAAACTTTCTGAGGAGCTTACGATTTATTCTGGTCTCAAAGTTTTATGCCAAAACATGTAAGATACAGTTGTCTATACTGCTTTTTTTAATAACGCTATATTTGCCGCATATGTAACAAAAGTCATCTGGCAAAGATTCACAACGTTTTGACATTCAAGTAAAATCAAAGTAAAATTGAATTTTTCAAGAAAAATCGATTAAAAATCATTAAATAAAATCTTTTTCCATTACTCTTTAATTCAATGTTTGTGTTCTTAAGGCCAAAGCAAATTAAAAACCTCTAAACAAGTAGTTAATCAACTTGTAAATTAAACCAAATTCTAAACTCTAAAAAGGTAAGGATGAAAACAACAATCTAACAAAGAACCACTATCTCTGCAGTGGTTCTTGTTAGATTGTCGTTCGGTTTTTAATGTTAGTTTAAATACTTAGCAAAGTTTTTAAAAGGAATTGTGGGCAATTTGCTTATTTTATGTCGTAAAACAACTAAAAATGTAATTGATGATTGTGGGAAGAATTGCTGAGGTACCATGCATATTTACGTTTTGCGGTTAGGCTTCATCTTTTTGATCATTTCTAGCATTTATGTACCATTACTTGCTAAATTCGAGAATTTATTTACTACTACTTATGTTACTAAATTAGATCGTTTACTATTATCTACTAAGTTTCTAAGTCGAATCCTTAATATTCTTAGTTTAGGAAATATTTCAAATAAATTGGAAATATTGTCGACTTATGAACGTTTTCGACACCAATTATGTCAGGCATAATATGTTAATCGAGAAGACATCCAAGACCTTGCTTATAAAGTCTCTATCATCAACGCATCTATCCTGTACTCAAATTCAATTTTGAAATCGGAGAGATTGGAAATTTAGTATTGAATGTAACCTCCTCAGCCCTATTTGTGATATCACGGCGGTATACTTGTTACTTATTTTTTAGTTTTTCAAAGTGTTGATAACGTTGCTAGTTCTAGAAACAGTTTGAACCGTAAATACCATTTTACTGTCTTAATAAATTTTAATGCCGACTAAGTATACGATTGTTATCACAAGTAGTTTACGTTTTATTTATCGTTCAGATTATTCAAGCTTGAGGCTTGACTAGCTGTGTGTTTGTTTTTCTTTTATACAAATCTCATATTGTTAATGTTCAATTTTGATATACATTTTGCTACTGTATTTGTTAGGCATATAGGGCATTGCGTAAGTCGATGGTACAGTATACCTGAAATGGAATTTGGTTATTTACTGTGATGTTGCATAAACAAATAGTTATTTGCTTTTATATTTTTTGCTTAGACGTCAATGTTAAAATAAATTTACTTCTTGTTAGTTTTGTTGTGTTCTGTTTGTTTCCCTTGAGTGTTGTAAAGTGGGAGCGAGCACATGTACGCTTTTTCTCGCTCTGACGCTTTTTTAACTGATTATAATTAACACATCAAAGACAGACTGAATTTGTTTAGTTGTTTTATCTACGCCACTCTCTGATTTCAGAGCTGCAGTTGCTATTCTTTACTGTAGATTAAGTAACAGGTAATTGATCGCAATTTAACCTAGTGCACGTAACAAGTAACGGACGTCTCAACGTACAAAGCTTGCGTTTACCGTAAGATATTTTTCATAGATAATATTGCAAGAGTTGACAATGTTCTGTTATTTCTGTTTTTATTTATTTTGCTAAGCAATAGACTAATGCTTTATTTAATTTCTGCAAACTTATATTAAATAACGACATTGAAACCACCGTCTCAATTACTATAATTACAAACAGCATTACGAACAAGTTGTAAGGTTTACGTACTAAAATATCTACACTTACGTCGGGAAACTTTACACACTTGGTGTTTTTTTTTCTTAACATAAGGTATGAAACTGAGGTATTTATTTGTAATAATGTTGTATGTATCTAATAATTTACTTTTCAGTAATTTTATGGAATTTGTGTTGGATGTGCCATTAGCTAATCGCAAATTCCTAGACGCCAATTTGTGAGTATTTTGTTTCCTATATAAATTTTTTTTTTTTACATTGTCAGTCATTTGCTCGCACGGCTGTACGTACATATTACGTTTGTTGTCACAATTAAATATAATTTTTTTGCATGTTATAAATTAAACGATGCGCTCTATTTTGCTTAAGCTTGTGATATTTAACATTTGTGTTGTATTCACCAACGTGGATTTAATGTGAATGTAAAGTTAAACCAACGAATTTGTTTATATGTACAAAGTGTTGCCCGATCTAAGGGGTTTGCATCATTATTATTAACTGCGATATTTATAAACAAATTCTTAATTGTTATTTATCTGCCCAAATTCTATCACGTTTTATCTCTTTGTTGAAGTAAATATATTCGTTGTTATAAATTGTGTTTTGCAACTTGTTTTCTTTCCATGTTCGACAGATGTAAACGGGATCTGTAGTTAATACTTCTACCGTTTTGACGCTCTTTTGATTAAGTTATAATTAGCACATCAAATACCACCGAATATAGCCGAAGTGTTCGAAGCTACCGCTTGTAATAAGTTATGGTTGAATTTACGTAACAAAATTTGAAGCTTAACTGCTAATGCTCGATTATTCTGTGTTCGATTATAATTCTATCTGTTTTTATTGGTTCTTTTACTTATTGATTGTCGTTAGTAGGTTTGACTCACTCGAAACTTTATTTCGCTTTTTTTGTCTTGTTGCAAGATCTGGTTTTGTAATAGGTTTGCATTTACGTGCAGATTGTTTAGATTATTAGATTTTTAGTCTTACGCGTGTAAGCAGATTTCTGCTTTGGTTTGCTATTTCGATTAATTTCTTGTTTTAGGTTTTATTGTGTACCAACATTTCTTACTTTTTCGGACTCCAACTTGGCGAATTGGGAACATTCCAATTTTTTCCCATGAAGATCCTTCTTTACTGATAAATTTTTAACCAGGATTTATGTTTGTTTTGTAGAGTTTTACAACATCAACTTTTCCTTTCAGCTTCTGAAATGTTATCGGGTAAAGTTCTTATTATGTTTAAAACTAGACGACATATTTTATGTTCTTGGCAAAAAGTTTGGCAATTTTAAAATTAAAATTTTCGCCTTTGGATTATGCACTGTCTTTTTTTACAATTGTTGAAACCGATATCTAAGTAAATAAAGCTCAAGATGATTTGCCGTAATCTGACGCCGTTCTATCAACTTTCGTTAGAGTTGATCTATTGCTCAATTAATATCTTTAAGCAAATGGTTGGAATCAAACATCAACGCTCGTAATTATTTCCACGTTTTGACATCACAGAGCAGTGACACAGTTCAAGAACCAGCTTTTGCTAGTAAAATTTCTATTTCTGTCTCTTATGCTAAACTTGTTACTTGCTCTCTTCATGTTTCTTCACTTTCTTCTTCTGTATATACTTCTACTTCAAATACTTGCGTTTGTTGTCGTTCTCAAGACAATGAGCTTTTACGTTCTGTTCGTTCTATTCTTTCGTTTCCTTCTAATATGTAAAATTACTGTTTCTTCTTACCGTTCCTCTCGTTGGCGTATCGTAAAAGGTCTTTTATGTAAACGCGTAGGTGTTTCTTCTTCTGATTATTGCGTGTGGAAATGAGTCGATCCATTGGACCAGAGCATGCAACTTATTCAGGTATCACATTCTATCTGGCACTGATCACCGCAGTGACAAGCGCACTTTAAAAGCTCTTCGCTGTCACTTTTGCAGGCCTCATATGAGACCTAAGGTTGGCGAGTTCGTAAGTTATTGTTTCTGCTTGATCTCGCAACGAAGCACTATTTGGTCACGTCAGGAATTGCTAGAAACGATAAAGCTTTTCAGCACTGGTGTCGCTAAAAATTCTAAACGTCTGCATAAGTTTTGTTTCTCCAAATCTGAAAACCGTTGCTGTTGCGTGTTGCATCTACTTCTTCAGTCGCTTCTAATTGTACTTTCTTGTCTTTTTTTTTTCTAATCGTTCTCTTCTTTTTTATCGACGTCTCAAGCATTGTAAGTGCTAGTTTACTTTTTGGGCTTTCGACTTGACATTTAAAATTTTTTTGGTTCTTGTCTCTTAGTTTTGGATATGTCAGTGATATCTTGTTGGTTATAGCTTGGATGCTACTCAATTGTTCTTCGCATATTGCTGTTCTAAACTTTTGTTTACTTAAGTTTTTAGTTAATTTCTTTTGGTTTCCTTGTTCTCTATCTTACTTCAGAACAGACTACATTTTCTTCTGTATATAGTTACATCCGCTTTTTCGATTGGTATTGGTTCTTTTTTTTGAGTTTTCTATCCCGCTTGTCGGCATTAAAATTTTGTCTTGGACAGCAATTGGTACGCATTCGTTACGGTTGATTTTACGTAACAATTTCTCAGGTCTTAAACTTAGATGTCAGCAATCAAAAGATTTTGTATTGTAGAGATTTAAGCGTATTACTGAAACAATTTACTAAAATATACATACCTATATAGTTTGTATAAATTTATCTCAAAACCGTCAACACTATCAAGTGAAATAATTGAAAACTGATTTTTTTAAATAATTGTGTTATTGCTGAGGTTGATTTTTTTCAAACTGTATTTTGTAAACTTTCTTATACCTGAATTTTTTTTGAATTGCTTCATATTGTTATTGTAACGTAGTTAACTCTATCAAGCTCATTTTAAGCTCCACACGGCAATTCAAAAACTATCTGTTTTATATGGAATAAATTTACTCTTTTGAAGTTTTGCTTTACTTTTAGTTTGTTTTTACAAGCGCGTTTTACAATTTTTGGTAGGGGACTACTGCTAAAACTATTCGGTCCCCCATGTTTAATTGGTTTAATGGCAACATTTCCAAAGCAACTGGATTGCTTTGATACATTATATTATATTTTCAACCGTACACTCTTCTAATGCATCTGTTATCTCTGCTGTTATCACCGGTTCTTTAAATTACTCTCTCCTTTCTGTTACGCCTGACATAATTTTCATTTTTTTAAGTGCTTAAATATTATTTGCTTTAGCTTTTTGCCATGCTGGTTTCTTACTTGTTTTACTGTTTATCGTAGTTTTCTATTTCCAATTATTTTATCAACAATTATCAACGAAAAAAGTGGTTCCAAGTTTTCTAATAAGACCAATCGTTTTTAGAATAATTTTATACATATTAATTCATTGCGGGACCTATAACAAACAAATATAGAGCTGGAATTTTTACACTGTCGTAATAGATCTAGAATCGTTTACATTTATCTTTAAATCTAAGTAAATATTTTGTTTTTTCTTGAATTTATCCAAAACAAATTTTTTCTCAATCTTTTTACTTTGAGTACTACCGTATACTGGTTCTCTCTTGTGGAAATTTTTGCAATTGTACTGACATAGTTCCTTTCACTATATTCGTTGGATTATAATCGTGTATTACTCGATACATACTTAGAATTTTCGCGGTTAGTAAATTCAACTACCAACATATTACAATCTCTACAGCACCAATTTGTTACATTTTAAACGCGGGCTTATTAACCACGAGCTGGCGTCGACCACAATACTTTTATATGTATGTATTTAAAACGAAACTTGAATATAAGATATAGAAATATATTAGTAGAACTGTGGAAATAGATCAGAAAAGATTTCCCACTGCTGGTGATCTGCAAAAGGGTAAAACGGTCGTACACTGGTTTTCTCTGGTATAAATTTTTGCAATTTTATTGATATAGTGCTTTCACTATATGCGTTTGTGGATTATAATCGTGTATTATTTGATACATTTTTCCAATTTTTGCGGTTAGTAAATCCAACTATTTACCTTCTAAGGTCCTGTTGCTTCAACGTGATTTATTCTAACTATAGATTACACGTTCATTTAACTAAATAAAAAAATAAATAATGCTAGAAACCAAAACACAAATCTCAAAATGACCAGTAAAACCATGTAACGAAAGAATGTAACCGTGTAACCAACCTCTACAAATATATACATAAACTTTAACAATTTTGCTTTTACTTATTACTCTAAACTGAATAAATAAAATATGTAGTTTTGAAGATAAATGATATAAAATATTACACAAAATTTCGCTAATCACTTGCAACGACACATAATATCCGAACATTTCAATAGTTGACGTATTCGATGAATGTTTTATACCTAAGAAGAAATTAAGCAACTTTGTTATAATTGTTATAAACACAACTAAATTATAAGTGCAATCTTAATTGTGATTTCATTTCCAAAAACTTTTTTCAAAACAAGAAATCATACTAAATTACCAATTCCAAAAATTGTAAATAAATTAAAAACTATTTTGAGTACATCATAAAGTATGTAAACATAAATAGTAAATTATTTTAATAAGCAAATACGAAACAGTATAGAAATTGCATTAATCATACATTCCCAATAATAAGAAAACTTAATTTTGTTTGTAAATTCTTGAACTTTATGCAGACATGTAAATTTAATTACAGAGAAAACAAAAACAATTTGTCTCTGGAATTCGCATTCATTTAGTTTGTATTTTTTAACAATTCCTGCAACCTTTGTTAGATTTTAACGTTAAATCAATAATAATACTTACTCGTTTTAGATCTAGGTTCCCTGGGTCCATCAACTGTAACTTTAATGGCTTTATTGTAGGTAGCAACTTGCGGAGGCGTCGTTGATACCATAATCGTTAGAGTAAAGCTTTTACCTGCGCACAAATAACAATTAATGTAAAATTATTTGAACGTGTTTTAATTAAAAAAATTGCATAACATTACAATTAAATTGGCAAATTGAGATAATTAATTAGTTTCGGTTAGTAATTATAGTCGAACACGTCATTAAAAACCAAACGGAATCGTTTGCAAAATAGTTCAACTATTTGGTCTATTAAATATACTAACTCAATCCGCATCTTTGGCATGTGGTATTGGGTCAACCATGAGCGTCAACCACGAGCTAGCGAACGGGTAGTTAACACTTATATGCGGAATGCCGGAGGTCGCGGGTTAAACGTGGCTAACCGTCGGCCGGGTTGCCTGACCGCGACCCGGTGCCAGCCGCCGCCGGCACCGCGACGTTCGCGTGACGCCCTCCAATGCTACCAATATACTCTCTCCAAACTGCCGCCTCTATTGTCTTTCCTTTATTGCAATAACAGCATGCACACTATTACGAAATTCACACGCAATTTTCTGTCTATTTGACATTTTACACTCAATTCCCCTGAGTTATTTATTCCCGTACAAAGGTATTCTTGTTCAGCATTTTTAATGTAATTAAAAACAAATTAAAAAACGCTTTGTACAAAGTAAAAAATCCTTATTTTACAGTATGTACATACGAGTTGCAATTACTTAGCAAAGCGAGTTGTAAACAGTGCATTCAAATGTACCGACCAATTCTTTTCGTACGAAAAAAGAAACGTTCTAAATAATTTACAGTTAGCCATATATAAATTAGTTTAATTATCCGCAAAGTAGGAAAAATTCAGAAAAGCTTTTGTCAGATTGTAATCATCAAACCAAATAGAATTTAAAAGCAAAGCCGAAGTACAAACAAAGCCCCACCAATAATCCTTTGGTCCAATAGCCACGCATAACTCTGTTCACAATGTAAGAGCAATCGATTACATACACTTTGTAACGTTTTGAATTTATTCACTGTCTGTTGTAACGCCCCGCTATGTTTTGGATGATAGTTTAGTTTAGAACGTAATTGGTCCCGTTGGTTTTTAAATGACCGCTTCTCTTCATTGTGGCACGCACTCGAATGTAGGTGAGGTTTAGTGAAAAATGTACACTACTTGATGTGTTTAACCCTGCCATTAGGGTTTGTGTGATACCTCAAATACACCACCGTGTTCAGACTCGTTTTAATACATCGATTTTTGTATCTTTTATATTTAAACGAATTTTTCAATTATGTTATGTTTTTATCTTTTTCGTGATACTATTTAATGCGCAATTTGTTGGCAATTATTCTAAGGTAGATAATAAGAAACGCACTTTAAAAGAACTTTAAATTATTTAAGTATACACAAAATTACTTTTACTATTTTTGCAGTGCGTCGAATAGGCCCTGCACCGCTTAATATTTGCAATTTTCAATTTTTCTAATTACGGTGTACAAAATCTAAGAAAAATAATAATCTGTGGGTTTTATCGGTTTTTAAAAATTTTTAATGTGCATAGTTTTAATAGAAACAAGTTCTCAAGACATCAAAATTGAAGCAATTTGAGCAATGGATAAGTTGTATATAAGAATGATGTGTATACACCTAAGTGTAATGAGATTAAAAATTTTAAAACAAAAATTTGATTGTATCGTTGCCATAAAATAATACGTTAAACTTAAGTTAAAGAAAATCGTTTAAAAATAGACGTAATCACAGTAACGCATGTTCAAACTTTTCGCAATAGTAACACCAATAGCGCTGTAACTGTTCTATTTGAATCAGGTTGTAGGTACCCGAATTTGGAATTTTGTTGTAAATTAACTTGTAAAGAACTCGAAACAGCTATTACTTAAAAAAATTAATTTATTGTTTTTAACTGTAATAAATTCTAATTTTTTGCTTTTGTAAACCATTGTTGACGGTTTTTGCGCACTTGTCAACATAAAGCTGAAACTATTTTTTAAAGATTTTGAGACTTTGGAGTCTCGTAAAATAAGTTACTATTTTTTTACATTTTTTTTTAATTTATACTTATACTTTAAAATAGATACGGTTTTTTAAGAATTTAATTTTAGTTTTCTGACTTAGGCGTTAACTTTCAAAATCAATCAATTTGTCGAGGATTTACAGTACTAACAAAAGTTTTAAAAGTTGGTAATAATAGGAAAATGGAATGGTTAAGCTTCATGATTAAGTACAAACGCATTAACATTAAAGAAAAGCTGAAAAGTGTATCAATACTCGTCAAAATTGTTTAGTTATAAACTTCTGTCATTCAAGCATAAGGTTTCAATTCTAAATATTGGCGATCATTGGCCGGTATTACAAAAACAAAATGTTCTAATATTTGTATTATAAAGTGCGAAGTGCGATCAAAGAAAATTCGCCTAACAAAATTGACAAATTTGCAACAATGATTTTAGGTTTTATAAAAGCCCCGTTTTCATTATCAACATTAAATTTTCTTGAAGCAGATTTTAAAAAATACAGCATACATAAATCAACTTAAATTTTGCAAACTAATTATTAAAGATGTAATAAACTATAAAAACGATAATTAAAACACAAAATCAAAAAAAATATTAGAAAATGCGAGAAACAAAATTGGACGAATATAAACAATTTTACATCAAACTTTAAACAAATGCCTACAACGTATTTATCATTAGTGAAAAATATCAAATACATTTTTGTTGCGTTAAAGTAATTTTGCCAATCAATAATTTTATAAAAAACTAACATGAAAATCACAAGACAGTTACTAGAAAGAATCTCAAAAAGAAATCTTTTGGATTATAGACGTTGCACGTAAAAAGCAACGTTTACGCACAATGCTGCAATTTTTTTCTTTATATTTGTAGATCTTTTTAACGTTTGCATTTCATGTTATAGTTTTTCTATTAGTTGGTCACAAACCTCAAGTCCGATCATTTTCTTATTCCAACAGATCCCTATAAAAGCTTTTTTTAAAGAAAAGAAGATATATAACAAAATTCGACCTACAAAAAAGTTCAAACGAATGATTTTAGTTACAGACTGAATATTTGTTATAGACATTTCTGGATTTTTCAGTAATGTATGGTGGCTTTCAGAATTATATTACAAGCTTTCATCGTTCAGAGAGATTGCGTTATTTATAAGAATCAATTGATTTTGTGTTTAATTCAATTTTCGTCAAAAATGTTACAAAATATTGTTTACAAGACTTAGGTCCGGTTGCATGAAACATTTTTAATTTTGATTATGTAGTTAACTAAGTGGTCATTAGTACAAAATCAATTTAGTTAACGGCGTCAGCTAACAGCATAATTAACTTTGCTTTATGTAACCGTGCATTAGGTTTTGTCTAAGAAATTAGAACATAAGAAAACGTTAAAGTAATTGACGATCTAGCAGATACAGTTTTGGATGAACAAACCTCATCCTTATTAAAGAAAGGTTTTAGCTTTGCTGTTACAATTAATGCAACATCGATAGAAAATAGTATGTGGAGAAGAAGCTACAATACGCACTCTGGAAATCTCTAAAACTATTTGACAAGATGTTTGCAACATTGTAAAAAAAGCAAAAATGCTACGTTCAAAAATTAATAGACAGGAGAGAGAAGCAGCTGAGCAGTTACCTAAAAACAAAAACATTTTAGTTCTGAGAGCAGATAAAAAACCCTACAGTCGTTAAGAGTTTACTAACATTACAACCAGAAAATGATGAACTTACTCTCGGAATATTGCTGAAAATGTTTACAGAGAAATCTCTATGCACTAAAGTAAACTCTGCCATCAAAAACGTCACTACTATAGATATTAACAAGAAACAGTTTTGATTGTCAAAAATTCAATTATGCCACGAATCTACGGTTTTCTTAAGATATACCAACCCAATCGTTAGCACGTTATCTAGCTACAAAACTTTTGCCGTTGACAAGAAATACAAAAACTCACATTAAGGCCAAAGTCTAGAGCTGTTTAGTGTGTTTCTGAAACGGTAGATGGAGTTTGAAACCGCCCAAAAGTTTTTCCATAATTAATAATAAACTATTCATTTTTATGAAATTTTAAAAATTGTTTTATATTTTTTGCTTTAGAGATTAGAGACGATATTTTTCAAAATTTGATTTTCTAATAAAAATCAATTTTTTTTTGATAAGTAGGTTTTTTAAAAAGATATAGGTATACAAGTAATAGAGAATTATTTCTAGGATAAAATCCATACTTTGCATTGCGAATTGAATAATAATTGCAAACAGCATTTTGATTTGATTATTTCTCTTTGATAAAACCGCACCTTAATCATGATTTTCTCTTAAATTGCACGTTCTCATGATAAAGGTATTAAATCTCACGATTTTATAAATAAACTACATTTTTTATATTTTCTTAACAAAAACAAATATCAAAACTGTCGTTGATAATAGCCGCTTTTTTTTCATGCAATTTTTATGGTCAATGATTGAGGCGAGAAAGGAAGAAAGAACATTAGCTATTGAGTGCGGTGATGTAACAGAAGATAGTAAAACGCCATTTATTGCAATAGTTGTTGATGGAGGTTGGTCTCACAGAAACCATGGACATAGATACAAAGCGAATTTTGGGGTTGCATGTGTAATTGGTCTAAAAACCAAAAAACTACTACACATTGACGTCAGAAATAAATATTGTTCTAAATGCCAATACCTTGCAAACAACAATCTCTCGACAGACCACGAAGATTGTTTCAAAAATTGGCATGAGACTTCTGCTTCAATGAAATCTGATATGACCGTGGAAGCGTTTACGTCAAGCTATGATATACATGAACTTGAGTATAGAACTCTTATCGGAGACGGAGATTCAAGTGTTTTTAAAAAAGTAATGGAGTTTGTTCCTTACGGAAGGAACGTGAAAAAGAGGAAGTGTGTCAACCACGTTGTGAAAACTTTATTTAAATTGCAAAGTAAAGGTCCTTTAATCAAAAAACAGCTAACAAATGCAATTATTATGAGACCAAAAAATGCTGTTCGAAAGGCAATTGCTTATAACGCTAAGCAAAAAAACACATCAGAAGATTTGAAGTATGATATTAGAAATTCTCCATAACATGTTTTCAGAATTCATAAAGGTTGTAAACCCTATTTTTGTAATTCTCAAAGTCAGCCTTCAGAACCAATACCTGACAATAAATTTTTTGTAATAAAATCGGTAGAAGAATGTCTGAAACCTCTTTTACGAAAATACGACCAGTTGATTACTAATGATACTAGTAATTTAGCTGAGAATTTTATGTCCCTCGTTGCCAAATTTAGCGGTGGAAAACAAGTAAATAGAGGTAAACGCGGATCGTATAATTTTAGAACATATGGTGCTGGATTAAATTTTCAATATGGACCACAGTGGCATCCAAAAACTATGAACTTTGTAACTGGTTTAAGTCCATCTACCCCTGTAAAGAAAACAGCAATTACAAGAACAAAAAGATTAGAATGTACCCGTAAGTTTGCAGTAAAACAAATACTGTTCCCTAAGAAAAGACGCATAAATGAACTAAACGACGGGAAAAAAGATTATGGTTCAAAAAGTCAGCAGCCAGATATGAGCATTACTAAATATGAAAAAAAAAGTTTAGAATTCTTAGAGAAAATTAATGTAGATAGACTGGAACGTGACAAAATAGAATTTCTGACAAGGGGACAATCAGATAATGACCGATGGTTTACCGAACGAATAGATTGACTGTATCAAAGTTTGGTGAAATTTGTAAAAGGAGATCAACCACAAAAAATTGACTAATAATAGAAAGATTATTATATCAAACACCTTTTACGGCCATTGATTATGGAAAAATTACTGCATATTCGGCGATAAAAAGATACAAGCAAAAGTCAGGAGAAAATGTTATTCCATGCGATTTATTTATCGATCTAGAATTTGGCTTTCTTGCAGCTTCTCCTGATGGAATTCTTACCTCAGACAATGGTGTAGTGGAAATAAAGTGAGAATTTTAACATTCAAAAAGCAATAACAAATTTAACACAATTTTGTTTGAACAATGATTTTAAACTTAAAACCAATCACAATTATCATTATCAGATTTAGGGGCAATTGCATATAACTAAAAAAGATTTTTGTGACTTTGTTGTATGGACCATAAAAAATATCTTAATTGAAAGAATTAATAAAGATGGCAATTTTTGGAATTATAAAATGAAGCCAAAGGTTATCAGTTTTTATAAAAATAAATTGCTGCCGAAAATAATTGATAAGGGAAAAGTAAAATTTCGTTGTCTCATATTGCAGGTGGCGTCAAGTTGCAAAAGCGGCTAGATCAAAAATAGAAATTAAAATTGATTTTTGATTCGTACGGGTAAGCATATACTGAAATTTAAAAATGTGTTTTTAATCGACAAAATGTGTAAAATAAAATTTATACCTTCAATTGTAAAAAAAATTTTTTTATATCATTTTTAAACTATATTTAAACGGAAGGGTTTTTGAAATACTTTTTCATGTCTTTTGTCTCTCTCGCACACTTGGCAGTAGACTTTGGAACTTGCGTGTTACAAAAGAAGATACCTAATAACTTTTGACGTGTTATCTATTTTATCAAAATCCCGGTTAACAAAGTGTTGTTTTTTCTCAAGAAGAGAATTACTGAATCAAACTCTGTCTTAAGAACACTTATTTCAGTTATAACGACAGTTTATTTAATTAAGTAGAAAGAACAACCATGGGCCATTATTTATATTTAGTATTGTAAAACTGAAACTATGAAAAATGTTAATTTAAAAAAAATAGATTTGGTTCAAGTATGTTGTTGATACGTTTGTTGTGTGGCTTTATGGCCAATATAAACTATATCAGTTCTTTCAACATCCAAACTCTGCACATAATAACATTAATTATGAAGTTAGAACATAACAGCAGTGTAATTTTTCTTGATGTACTGGTGATAAAGGAAAATAACGAGAAGTTGTTGCATTCCGTTTGTAGAAAGGAAACGCACACTAACAGATACTTAAACACCAAATCTCACCACCATCCCAGTACAGAAAACCACTGTTTTGCACATTTTAGCTAAAAAAAGCTATACGTGGGTCAGATAATGAAACTCTACAAAAGAAAAAAGAAACACAAACAACATCAAAATGGATACGGGTTTAAAAAGATCTAAAGGATATAGGAGAGCGCAGTCAATCGTCAAAGAAGACTCACCACCTCTCACTTGCACTATTTATTTAACTGTACTGGTTTGACAGACATAATAAGCATAGTGTTAAAAAACACAATATCAAAACTGTTTTTACGGCTAAAGATACCCTGAACAATTGGTTCAGATTTGCTAAAGTCTAACGAGAAGCGTTAAAACTATACTGCAAACACCGCAGTGTTACAAAATCAGTAGTGGCAGTACACGTGTGGAACCAAGGATAGATGCTAAACTTTGACCAAACTAAAGTATTGACTAGAACTCCTTTCTACTATTCTAAACTTATCCTTAAAGCTGTGAAAACACAAAACATCTATATAATATGAAGAAGACTGTTTAAAACTCAACAAAAAATCTTGGCTACCACTACTGCATCCTCTAAGACAAAGATCAACCTTTTTGGAAAGAACACAAACTCTGAATCTGAGTAACAACGAACTCAATCAAGCTTACGGGAAGTAAAAATCCGTAAATTACCTGATCGCTAATAGTATAATACCATCAATTTTTCCTTTAGTGACATTTACCACTCTAAAGATGCAAGCTGCAATGTCTTGCAAAGCTTTTGTTTGTTTGAGTTCACAAATGACAATACGAGAAAGATCAAGTTCTCTACTTCTTGTTTTGGTTTTTAAAAGAGACTATGCCATGTCTAAAAAGTTTAGGTGTTCTACTACGATTCGTCTAAGCCAAAAGCTACGATTTTAAATATTTTATAACGTTGTCAGTTAAGAACGACGTCAGCTAATAACATAACTTTGTTTTATGCAACCAGGTATAACTTTTTGGACTTAGGCCCTGTTGTATAAAGCGTTGTTTACTCTGACGATGTAGTTAACTAAGTAGGCATGTTGTTAAATCTCGTCCTTGGTCGTCCAAATCAATTGTTTTGCTGACGACGTTGTCAAACCAATAGCTACAATTTTATATATTGGACAATGTTATCAGTAACAGCGTCAGCTAACATCAAACTTAACTACTAGTACTTAAAATTACTTTACTATTTTTAAAATTTCTAAGTGAATTAATAAGTAGCCATTATTTTTATAAATTTTATGGCGATAAAAATTGAGATTTTTTTAACTTCTTATTTTTAAATTTAATGTCAAACTGCAAAGCTGTAGAAATAAAAGTTTGACGCAATATTTTTTTAATTGACAGAAAACGAGATGTAAGTAGAATGCTACTGACTTGCATAACGCTTCGTTAGCCGCGATAAAACAGATTATTAAATGCAATTAAAAATTCATTTTCCAGAAATGACTTTTGTAAATAAAATCAAGAAATGTAAATAATCCGCAAAGACAATTCTTAATATGTAATGTGAAAAATTTAAATAATTAAATACCACAGGGACAAATTAACGCAAACAAAAAGAAAACGCAGAAACTAAAAATAGGAATCAAATATTCATTTTTAATCCAGTCGAATATAGTACAGAGCACGCCGTTTATTAGAATCACTAATGTTATCAATCGGGTAATGCTATCACTTTATTAAAGAACGGACCGAACTACATAAAAAAACATCGTTTATAATAATCATAATTTCGGTTTATGTTATCATTTTTCTTCTGAAGTTTGTTTTTAATTTTTATACCTGAACAATAACCTATTTTGTAGGAGATTAGCTGAATTTTCACTATACATTTATAAAGTGAGTTAAAAATTTAATCATTGTACCCTTGTTTTGCATATTTAGCTTTATTTTGCACTGTTATTTATCTATTTAAGTATTTCGACTGATCTACGCACTATTATCTAATTTAAACATCTGTAAATGCGTTACCTTCGATTTATTTTGTATTCTTAGTGTATTTGGAAAGAATGCCTAGATCTTGGAATAACAACTTATTTAACTACGTCTTACATATGTGAGAACACTATTTTGTATATATTTTTAATGTCAGCAAATTACTGAGAAGAAATTTGTAGTTCTTAGAACAGAGAATTAAACAACATAATTTTGTTTTGGATTTCGTTTTGTTGATGGTATTTGACCACAGAAGCGTGGTCGGCAACGTTGTGACCGCGGTCGCAGAAGAACGACAGAAATGAGAACACTAAGAGCAATAGTTGGAAAAACATTCAGATATAGAATCCCAAGTCGTAAAATATGCCAACACTCAAAAATTTATAAAAACTAAGAGAAAACTTGAAGACACGCAAAAGACAATCTAAGAAAGAATATTTAAAAAGTTATGTAATCAACTTAAGAACCAAACCATAGTCAGACTCCAAAAGTGACCTAAACATAAATTTTAATATAGTGTACGCCGCTCACATTAGGACTTGGGGTTTTTGATAACAATAACGGAATGGTAACAAACTCCAATATTAAAAAAAATTCAGCTAAATATGCAAAATTGTTTTTAATTAGGCTAAGAGCTTGTCTCTTTATTGTGTCCGCCATTGCAAATTGTTAAAAAGAACTAATTCAATCAACTAAGATAAGTCAGTAAGTGGGTTGACGCTCGACGCATGCTAATATTAGACGGCACATAGTCGCCACACCTAAGATAACTGATTCTCAGACAATAGACCATATTAGTTTATAGAGAAAAAAAGCTCCGATATCACTTGAGCTTGCAAATAAACAAAGAATTGCCCGACTGATAACATTATCCGCGATTCCAATAAGCGGCGTGCTTTTTATAGAATTTTTTTTTATAAATTAGCAATAGCCGTAAACCAAAGTAAGAATAACGCAAAACAGTTGTCATGATTTAAATTATCATATTTGATGGTTTCTAGTCTTTGGAAATTTTCTATTTAAGAATAAAGATTTTGCAATTTAATCAAAATCTATATTCTCACCAGTCAGTGGTTAAATGGTTTTCCTTATTAAAAATTATTCTCTGAAATGTTTGTGATAACGGAACGAGTAGTTTTACCAATGTAAACTAAACTACACTTTGACATACATTCTTTAGATAAAAGTGTTGGTATTTTGTCCTAAGATGAAAGAAAAGTTTAATAAGATACTGTCTAGTTAAATATTTATTTGGTGCCATTCTTACAAAGAAGTTTATCTATCTTCGTTCGGAATGTTTCCCGTTTTATATAAAAAATGTTCTGGACTAAACACAACAGTACGAAAACTTGGCAAAATAAAGCAACACCATTGTTATATACAAAAACTTACTGGTGTTAATGTTTTTGTTAATCAATTAATTTATTCAACACACAACACCAGCACATTAATTGCAAAGTAAGTAAGTAGTAGTCCTAGAAACCTACGGCAACAGAAAGTCTGCAAAGTGTTAAAAAAAACTCTAAAACATTTAAAAAAGTAGTAGTATGAACCAGAATAAACAAAACAATCTTAATGAACATAGATCCGCACAGTAACGGTTTCGGACATATGCAAAATTATTCTTTTTTTAAAGTATTTATTTGCATTGCTGATTTACTATGTACAAAAACAAAAAGCAGAGTTACATAAAATGTTTAAAATGCCCTTCTTTCATTTCTAAGTAGGCACGACATCTTAGTCTGAAGGATATTCAAATTCTTTGTAAAACCCCCTCATTAGCTCGGATTTGTTGACAATTTTTATGAATTTGTAGCTGCAGTTCCTCAAGGCTATTTACAGGAGTATTATAAACTAATGTTTTCAAATATCCCCAAAAAAAGACGAAACGAAAAAAATACCAAAAAGATTCCATATTTTTCTTAGCGTAAAATTTCTAATTAACTTAGTTTTAATTTAGTATTCTTTGTTTTATATAAAAAAATGGCTTTCAAACTAAGTCTTCTCGCATTATTTTTACCAATTGTAGCTGAATTTCGCAATAAATAAAAAATATTAATGGTTGAAGATAGTAGTAAGTAGGGGCTAATAGATAAAATAGTTTTAAGATTAACAGGAAGGTCGCATAATCGTGTTGAATTGAGGTAAAACCTGATAGTGAGTAATACTGATAAGGTTAAGCATGTTTAGACTTGTTATCTGGGTTGTTGGATTAGATCATGTTTCGCCAAGCTAAAAATGCTCAGTATTTTGCATAATGCCATATTCAGTTTATTCAACATTAAAACGATACTATAATTGTTATTTTATTTCTAGAATATGGCTTACAGAGGTTATGTGATTTCTCCAGACAGCTCGACGATGGAAGGTATGTGGTTTAAGGGTAAAAAAAACTCAGTTTGTTGTGGCATTCCTGTGACATGGCGTAAACAGAAAAAACAACCAACTGCTACTGTTTTTCGGTAGATTTAATATAAAAAATAAAAAGAAAATATCTCATCCTAACCTTGACTCAGTTATTCGTTCAGTGTCCCATGGTTCTGAAATATTAGTTCCACAGTGATCTTCTAATTCAGATGACATCTTGAGTGACTCAGAGACTTTTTTTTCAAAGTGAGCTAAACGTTGATTTATATTGAAGAAAACCATAATGGCTTAGGTACGATTGACTATTTTGACTGAAAACTAAGTAATCTACATTAAAAAATAAGATGAAAGATTTCGCCAGGATGCCGGTGATTTTAAGAGACGTTGCCAAAAAATAGTTTCAATCTGTTAGCTGACTACTGTTGGATGCTTAATAGAGAAGCCAAAGAAGGAGATCTGAAACAAGTTTGGAGAAGAATCAAAGAGACAAAGAGTAAACCTAAAATTGTGTATAAATGTCAAAAACAATTTTTTTTATTAGAAAATAAAAATATTTAGTTAAATGTAAAGAATATAAGTCTTTATTAAACGTTTCTTTTTATTTTGCAAAAAAACATGTAATGGGATGTTATGCACGTCATTTTTAGAATCTACGACCTTTAAAACAAATTCAGCATGTTATGGTAAATTTGCGAATACATTAGTGTGGGGCTAAACTTTTCAAATTAGAAAAGTCTGAATCATACAACAATATTTGCATAAAATATTTTCACAACTGGGCATTGTTCCCAAGTAACATTTTGTAACCGTGGTTACGTTGTAACCAGTTGCAAATTAGTAACATTAGCACTATGGTAAATAAACCGTTGCAGCAACGTAGCAGCAACTTTCGTAATTTACTGAGGTTTCAAATCTTTTACAAAAATAACCATTTTACAACTATGGTTATAAGTAAGTTTTTTTTAAACCCTTATGTAACTACAGTGTCAATTTAGTGACATTAAAACCTTCATTTCGGTTTCGAGTGTAACAGTTTTGAAAGTATGGTTACAAGTGTGAATTTCTAAAACTACACTACAGTGTTAATCTATACGTTCAAACAGCAACAGAAGAAGTGCATTTTACGAGATTTTTATAAGACACATAGTCCATTATCATTATCCAATAAACAGTACCGAAAGTGTTTCTAATTCAAAACTACGTAAGTACAATTATTGGTATATTATATTACTATAATTTTAATCGTGCATTTAAACTACTGTTTCAAATTTAATCAACGTTGAAGAATTAGTTGCCAATTATAAGTAAGCAAATTTTAAATTGATTTTATTTTCTTCTAGGATAAAATAGAATTTGATTGCAAGGACATTACAATATTACACACAGTGATCAGAACGTGTAAATTAGATCGCCATTGCTAACACCTATAATCTTTAAAAAACCAGTCAACATGTGCATTTGTAGCCTAATACAAATATTTAACTAAGAATTACGTAGACGCATTAAACTATAACATGTGTCTTTTAACACAAAGACATTTTTCTCTTAACAAAATTTATGCATTTACTATTTACAAAATTTATAAATAATAGATATAATCGGCTTTTCTTGAAAATTTGCCGTAAAAACCTGTTTACTGATGGTACCTACTTGCAACAGATGTAAAAATTCTTTTATTATATCTTTTTTGTTTGAATTTAGTTCTGTAAGAAACTATAAAAATTTAAATAATGTACATTTATTATAACTTTTTATATATCTGTATCTTTTTATTAATATATTTTTATCTCTATTTTTGTTTTAATCTTTATGATGCAGTTAGTAACTAAAATATTAAATAAGTTGCTTAACAAAGCGGTTATAAAGTAGTTTCAAATAATGGTAATAAGCATGTTTTCAAAACAGTTACATAGCAGTTGCTGTAAACGGTAACTACAATGTTACAAATCAATTACAAAACCGTGATGATAAACCATTACAGAAACGATTCAGAATAGGTAAACATGATTTGTAAAAAACCGTTATAGCAACGCTGCAAAACAGTTACAAAGTAGTAATTGCAACGGTTTCAGACACGTTGTAAAACGGTTATAATATTACTGCAGTTGCCTTGCAACTGACCAAATCCGGTATTGACAACGTATCAGGAAAGACTCAGCAACTATTCTGTAACTAAATACCTTACTGAAACCATAGTTGCAAGAGAGTTTTACAACCGTTTTGTAACTGATTTTTGCTACTTGGGTTTCTTTTAAAATTCTTAAAGCTTTATAAACAATTTCTTTGTTCCTTCACGAATTATATTTTTTATCCAGTTGTTTGAATACCATAAAAAAAGTGCATTTAAAAATAAAAATATATAAATAACTTTAAAGTAAGTCTCATTGAAAAAAATCTGCTTTGGTTTACAGCCTTAGATTTAGCATTACAATATTTAAAAAATAAAAACCACAAATACAAAAAGTATTTTCAAATGCTTTAATTGCAAAATTGTTTTGTTTTATAAATTTAAAGAACGAAAACCAAAGCGGAGCCAAAATTAGAACATAATCAGAATGTTTTTTGAATTAGAAACCACGTCCAGAACGAACATTTATGATTTAACGTAATTGTATTTTTAATACTATATACAAACAATAATAAAAAACACATATTTTTGAAACAACAATAATGTTAGTTCACGTACTAACTTATAATTCAAATAAATAATTACATAGCTATTATGTTTAGCAAGAATAATAAAATTAAAAACAATGTTAATGTAGAAAATCGTTTGTATAATTTTTTATATAGATACTAATTAATGTTGCATTTCTATTTAAATGTTGTTTATTAATACTTGTTGTTGCTGCTTAGTAAGTGTAGTTTCTATTTTTCTTATTTGTGTTTATTGGAATTTGTAAAATAACAAAAACAAAAACTCAAAACAAAAAATTATTGATTTGAAAGTGATTATTTATTTAAAATACAATAAGTCTAAAACTTGTTTAAAAATACAAAAGCGTAGATAATAATTAATATCTAATAGACAAAGCTATGATTCAATTATTATTTTAGTTAATTTTTCTTGCTGAAGATGATAGTCTAGTTACCAAAACGACCAGAAATTTAATAATATTTATAGCATTATAGCCTTTGATTTATATTTTGCAATTAACTAGATAACATTAACTTGTGAAAAGAAAATCAACTATATCTTTCAGTTTATTGTTATTGAACAAATTAGAAACGTGCAAACTTAATAAATAATGTGGTAATTGAGATTTTTATTTAGGTGTTGTACCATAATGATAATTTATAGATAATTAGATGTAATTTTAATATTTTTTATTTTTATTTATTGTAGTCTATTGAAAGGCTATACATAAAGAAGCAAATAAAAAAAAATTTAATTCTACATTACCTTAAACCTGAATTTTTTTAATAATTATTCAAAGTTTTATTAAACTGGCTCAAGTAGCCGCTTTTAAATTAAAGTTCCTTATTGGTACTAAGAAATCTAGTGATTGTTTTACTACAGTAATTTATGTATATTTAGTCTAATAATTTTGACGATATAAATTTTATTCTGTAAGTAGTTTTAAAACTAACAAGAAAATTTTAAAAAGCAAAACTAAAAATGATTAAAAAACAATGTTATATTTAAGATACTTGCACTAAAACAATGCATTTACTAATTAAACAAATTTTTGTTTGCTGGTTAAACAATTGCTCTTACAGCAAAAATATTTTTAACATTTTTAGAAATGTTGAAAGTACAAACAAAATTTTGATTTTTGAGTTAGAATAACATTTATGTAAATGAGGATTGTTGACTTAACACAAATATGCTTTTTTCACAAAGATCAACAAAAAATGTTTGCGTTTTAATGCTGTAAGCGACCAATTAGTCACAAATTCTTATTATTGTAGTTAGAAAGACATTGTTTTGGTAGTGGTAGCTTTTCACGACAAACTTTGCACGTAAGTATACAGTGGTTTTAATTTTGTTGCAGTTTTAAATTTTTTGCATAATTATTAATAACATTTGATTTATTCTAATTTTAGGAAATTTTTATACTAATTTAAAGATTTTATAAGTAAACCAATGTGTTTTGCCAATAAATAAAAATTATTTACTATACCTAATTCAATTTTGTTACTTCATATTTGACAAACAAAAAATGTGTTTTATAGATCAAAAACTATTTCTTACAACAACAAAATTTGAACAAAACTGTTTTTTGTCGCTACAACAAGGAATTTTATTAACTTTATAACTACTAATAAAATTTGTTTATGATGTTAACTAAACTAAAAAAAGGAATACAAATACAAAATAACTAACCTTTTTTGTAATTTTTTTTTAAACTTGACTTTTCAAAACAACGCCAAGTAAATAATGGAAAATGAATTACTTTTGTAATTTGATGGTTGTTTTAGAAATAACCACAACTAAAGCATAGTTCTTCAATTACTAATTATGTAATCTATCTTAATAACAAATTTCAAAAGCTTTAAAATACAACTAATGCACTGCTACATAAAAGCCAGGGTATTAGTTAAAACTTAAAATTAACTTGCATGTATTAAAGTTGTAAAACATGTACACCTACGGTCAAAAATGGTGGAGAATTAAATAAGAGAAATTTACCATACAAACATTTTTTATACTTAAATTGAATTAAAGTTCACGATTCACGATTTCTTCAGTATGATTTATGAATACTTCGTCTTATAGTTTTGATGATCTAAATATTATTCTTTTACTTGTTTTTAATGTGATGCAATTAACGAAATAATATTAGAAGTAAAGTAAAAATTAACATTAAAAATGGTTAAAAAACAGTATTGTTTGTAGAATATTTGCACTAAAATCAATGTCTGCGAATTAACACATTAGTTTAGTATAATATTTTTTGGAGGAATAACAATTATAGCAACAAAAAATGATAATATTTTTTTGGTTTTTTTTAATTAATATGTGTTGACATTACGTTTCGCACTACTAGTGCTTTTTCAAAAATCTGTAAATACAATATATTTTAATAATTAGGTAACATTAAAAATTTTAGATTAAAATAAATATTAAGAATACATTTTGTTATTTACTAATTATATTTATTTTGATGAATACTAAAATGGATTTCTGATGAAACCAGAAAATTATCAAAACTCCATAAAAACAATAACCCACTACGGCCCATAGTGTCAACGTGTACTAGTCCTTTATACCAATTGTCAAATTTTTTTTCAAAAATCATTTCAAATATAACTACTCAAAATAAATACAACATAAAAAATTCATGGTTATTTAAAGATGACATTAGCAACTTAAAGATTCCAAATCAGCATATTATTTGTTTTTTGACATAGTATCCATGTACACTAACGTACCTCATAACCTAGTTATTAATTCTATAAATCACAACTGGACAAAAATAGAAAAACATACTTTAATACCAAAAAATGAATTTATTACAGCTATAAACTTAATATTAAACTCAACCATTTTTACTTATAAAAATTCAATTTACAAACAAATTCAAGGTTTAGCAATGGGTCAACCAATTTCTTTAACTATAGCGGATTTAGTAATTGGTGATCAAGAAAATATAATACTTTATAACTCTCATAATATTACTTTTTATCAAATATATGTCGATGACATTTTAATCATATTACATAAAAATAAAGTTTTAAATGTTCTAAAAATGTTTAATAATATTCATCCATTATTAAAATTTACATATGAAAAAGAGAAAAACAATAAAATAAATTATCTAGATTTAACAATAATCCATAATACCAATGGAACTATTGATACCAATTGGTATAAAAAAGAGATCAAAACAGATAGATACATTAATTATAATTCTAGCACACTCTTATAAAAAATCAGTAATAAATAATTTAGTAGACCGTGCAATAAATTTATCCTCAAAACAATTTCATCTTAGTAATATTGACATTATTAAAAACATACTAATTAATAACAATTACCCAATTAATTTTATAAACAAAAACATAAAATCACGTCTAAAAAAATCCATAGAAACAACAATTAATTTACAACCTAATTGTTTAGGAAATGAATTTAATAACAATTTAGTTAATTTACCTTAGTTTACCATATGTCAAAATTTTTTCAGAAAAATTAAAAAACTTCTCAATAATTACAATTTTACTATTTCATTTAAAAACACTAATACTTTAAAAACAACATTTTTTACAAAATTAAAAGATCCTACCCCTTTACTTTTTCAATCTAATGTAATTTAGAGTATATAATGCTTGTCTTGTCCGAATGTGTATATTGGACAAACTAAACAGTTACTAAAAAAACGTATGCAACAACATAAAAACTCTGTAAAAAATTACTACACAACTCAAACCAATAACAAAACAGTATTAGTAGAACATTCGTTTAATAAAAACCACTTTTTTGACTTCAATAACCTAAAAATTTTATATAATGAGTCTAATTTAAACAATAGACTTTTTCTAGAAATGTTTGAAATTAAAAAAAAACAATAAATCTATCAATTATCGTAATGACATCATAAATTTAAGTAACATTTACTGCAGAATCATAAATACATAAAACATTTAAATTATTAAACTTAAAAAGCTTTTTAATTAACATTTAAAATTTACTATTACTTCCTTCCTTATAAAATCAAAATTATTTTCAAATACTTTTCACAAATTCTTATCACCATTCACATTCTTAACATTATATTTCCACAAGCACGTTAGTTCCATAAAAGATTCAAAACCTATAATAGTTATTCCTATTAATAAATTAAATTTTATATATAATTAAAATTAAAATAATTTTTCAAAATGTGAAATTTATTGTTGGAGGTGAAAATTTTCTCCTTTAAGTTAATTTTCAATAATATTTAAATTAGAAATTCGGTAAGTTGTTTTTGTAATTTTGCGATTTCATCAGGAATCCATTTTAGTATTCATCAAAATAAATACAATTAGTAAATAACAAAATGTATTCTTAATATTTATTTTATTCTACAATTTTTAATGTTACCTAATTATTAAAATATATTGTATTTACAGATTTTTGAAAAAGTAGTGCGAAACTTAATGTCAACACATATTAATTAAAAAAAACCAAAAAAAATATTATCATTTTTTGTTGCTGTAATTGTTATTCCTCCAAAAAATATTAGAAGTAAACATAACACCAACAGCATTCTTCATTTTAATCAAATTAGTTTAGTATTTTTTAGATTTGTAGAAATATTGTAAGCACAAGTAAAATGTAATTACTATAACTATTTTTAGTTGGAATAACATTTATGTAAATGAAAGTTTCTTCTTTTTAGCAAAAATGTGTTTACATTTATAAGACTTACTGACTTAGCACAGATATGCTTATTACACAAACCTCAACAGAAGTTGTTAGTGTTTCAATGCTGTAAGTGACTAGTTACAGTAGCACGAATTTTTGTTATTAAAAAATAGTTAAACAGACATTGTTTTCATACTGTTAGCTATTGACGATAAATTTTGCACGTAAGTATAGAATAGTTTTTATATTGCACAAAACTGAAATTAGTTAAAAAAGAATGTTATTTGTAGGATATTTGCACTAAAATCAATGTCTGCTAATTAAAAAAAAGTTTTGCTTGTTGGTTTCCACAGCAAACATTTTTATCAGTTTAGTATTTTTCAGAGAAATAGAAACAATTTACAGTTAATAGAAATAATGTAAGCACAAATAAAATTTTTTTATCAAAATATTTTTAGTTAGAATAACATTTATGTAAATGAAAGTTTCTTCCTTTTAGCAAAAATATGTTTACACTCTTAAGGATTACTGACTTAGCACAGACATCCTTATTTCATAAATTTCAACAAAAAAGGTTGTGTTTTAATACTGTAGATGATCACTTAGAGTCACGACACTTTATTATTGGCAAATAGTTAGACAAACATTGTTTTGATAGCTTTAGCTACTAACGATAAATTTTGTACAAAACAAAATAGTTAAAAAACAAAATAGTTTGTAAGATATTTGCACTAAAATCAATGTCTTTCTTTATTAAACAATTTGTTGTTTTCACTGCAAAAATTTTTGTTCTACAAACAAAGAATTTTATCAGTTTTGAATTTTTGCCATTTCTCGAAATGTAACTACCAGTATAATTTTGTAATCATCAAAATTATTATAGTTTGAATCATATTTTATGTAAATAAAAGTTTTTTCTTTTTAGCAAAAATGTGTTTACACTTAGAAGGATTGCTGACACCACAAATATACTGATTTCACAAATCTCAACAAAAAAGTGTGTGTTTTAATACCGTAAGTGATCACCTACAGTCATGAATTTTTATTATTGGCAAATAGTTATACAGACATTGTTTTGATAGTGTTTGCTATTGACGGTAAATTTTGCACGTAAGCATACAATAGTTTGATGTTGCACAAAACTGAAGATAGTTAAAAAACAATGTTTTTTGTAAGACATTTGCACTAAAATCAATGTTTTTGCTTATTGAACCAATTTGTGTTTGTTGTTTTCACAGCAAAAATATTTGTTGTACAAACTAAAGACTTTATCAGTTTTGTGTTTTTAACATTTGTAGAAATGTAACTATAATTTTGTGATTATCATTTTCTTCTTTTTAGCAAAAATGTGTTTACACTCAGAAGAATTGCTGACTTAACACATATATGCAGATATGATATCAAGAAAAATAGTTTGTGTTTCAATGCTGTTAGTGACCAATTCGTCACAATTGGTTAGACATAATAAGTAATAGCATTTGATTTATTCCATGGAAATTAAATTTATAAAATCATTAGAGTAGTTTATGAAGATTTAATAAAACTTCCAATAATGGCATACGAAAAGTTGTTTAGGCAACAGTTATTTTACAGATACATTATAAAACTAAGTGAATTTGTTTTGCACAACAAATAAATTCTGCTTCACTATAACTAAATCAGTTTCGTTACTTCGTATTTGACAAACAATATTTTACTATATCTAAAATTACTTAATCTAACAAAGATATTTTGCTCATTTAGATATAACAGAATTTTGTTGCATCGACCAAAAATTGTTGCTACAACAAAGAATTTTATTTTCTCTATGACTGCTAATAAAATTTGTTTATGATATTTATTATACTAAATAAAGGGATAGTACAATTGCAAAATAACTCAACTTTTGTTATAAAATCCAAGAGATTTAGTATCTTTTTTCATAGCAAAATATTGTACGAATATACAGTACCAAAAAAAACTGAAATACATTAAACCATCTGCATTTTTTTAAACATAAAATAAAACTGTAACTGGATCAAAATTGATTACTATTACAACGCGGTTAAAACGTTCAAAAGATTTATAATGAACCGATTAATACAATTCTTCATAGTTAACGACTTTGTTTTATTTGGAAAAAAATTAAATTGCTAATTCTTCACAATTTAAAAATTACAAACAAATAATGATTTCAAAATCAAAATATAAATTAAGACAAGAATATAAGGTTTGCTATCAAATTTTCAGTGTTTTGAGCTTTACTTTTCGTTGTAACAAAAAAATCTCTTGTATTTGTTAATTGCATATTAACCAAGACTGTTAAATTAAGTATTAAAAAAAATTACATTTGTATACTTGTTGATGTTAGAACTAAAATCCGTCGTTAAATGATATCTGCTTTTCATGGTCTTGTTGCGCAAACTAATCTAATATATTTAAAGATTATGACTTAAAAACACAAAATTAAAGTAAATAATTAGAAAACGAGTTTAAAAACCAATGTAAAAAATATTCTTTTTTAACATATGAACTATTCACAAATCAAATTTGTTTACAGCAAAGACAATGATAAAAGTAACTAAAATTGTTACTTTCTTTAAAGTTTTATGTAATTTTTTTTATTAAACCGTTTTATTTTATAAATTATTTTTTTATCAGGTTTATCAGTCAAATTGGTTTTAAGTTTCGCATTTTTTAATTGTTAAAAATAGCAGTAGAAACCAAGAGACATTAACCTTAATTTAACTCCGTCGGCCATGTTGCTTCAGCGGTTGCAATCATTATGTCTATATAAACCTACTTAAATTGTTATTGTGCCCCATAATCTACTAATCAAAATAATTACGTACCCACCGGATTGTTAATCTCAAATAGTCTAAATTGTAATTGGCCGACTTCGCCCTTAAAAAAACAAAGATTTTAAAAAACGTTTAGGAAGGAGTTGCGGTTTACTACTACAACACCTACAGTTATTGTTAATTAACGTGATGTTTTAATCTAATCGCACTCGAATTAATTTTTATTGCAAACTGCCGAAACGAATTTGAATTTATACACGTTTGGTGAAAGTGAAAAACCCGATGAAAATCTGTAGTGGAATAGATGGTTAATTTTTATTTGTAGCAGACATCGAGGGATCAAAAAGCTCTGCATAGAAAAAGGGTTCGACTACTTGTTGGTGGGTTTATCGAATAATAAATTTTGTACGCGTTTATAATCCAGTTTCCCGATCAATGTTTTAGTTCATACATAGTTACAGGGTGTATTGTAGTATACAGAGGGACAATATGTTGCAGGCACGTTTTCGGTAGGGGTTGAATATTAACCTAACACGCGTCGAGTGCTGTAACATATTTATCATAGCATCTGTTCCATCTAACTATTGTTGAGATAGATTAAATTATCAAGGTACTTCAATGATTACATTACATATAATGAAACATATCCTAGAAACAAGCGACGCTCGAACCTAATTAAAAATTTTCAATTTCACACGAAAAAGCTTAATAAATGAGTTCACTTGTAAATAATGTAGAGATAATCGCAAAATCCAACTACCTTGAGAAGTAATTAACAAGAGAAGGTATTATTCAGATCTTAGATGGCTTTGAATGATCGCGTGCTAATCTTCAACGTCTCAAGAGATGCGAACTTCACGTTCCCTATCCAATTTCATTCGGTATAATAGAATTCTAATCTAAAATAATTTCCGGTTTTAAAAGCGATAGGAAAATGGAAAAAATTAATTTTTTTGTAACCGAAAATTTCCCCCGAAAGGTTTTATGCAATCGAACCCTTTAAAAGTTTTCAACTATTTGAAAATAGCCCTCAGAATTCCTGAAATATTAACATCAAATATTTCTGGGTTAATTAACGACGTTCTCGATTATAATTAAGAATGTTAGTAATTCCTTTCGAATTTTAATAGTTTCGGTATTTTAACCTATTTTATTTTTGTGTATTAATTGAAAATGCTTGTATGGGGTGGGTTAGAACGACTAAATAAAAAAGAAACACGTAAACCTGAAAGTTACATTTAATTATCTTGTCGTAATTTCTACAAACTCGATTAGAAAAAGGGGATATCCTGTCATTTAAAGGGATTTAATTTATAAAACGGCAACAAAAACAGATAAATGAAAAGGGTTACGGGTAGACAAACAGCTTATTTCACAGGGGATTAACTTGCATAATCTGTTGACACTTGAGTATTTTCCACGACAAGTTGGTTTTCCGCGAGAAAAGTATTCCGTCCCGTGACAAATTTTTGCCATGCGCAATCTTGCGACCCCCTTAAACTTTTAAAACTTTCTCCGCTCTTAAAACTTTCTTAGACCTTGCGTTAAAATCTCCGGGCGAATCTTAGAAATTCGACGCTGTTTTATCTTAGTTTAATCTGAAAAGGATATTACCTCGACCGCTTCGTCCGACAAATCGCAAATCGTTAAATTTCGCAACTTGATTTTTCATAACTGCAGTTGAGTTTCTTAATTCCGCGCAGTAATTTTCATCGTTGCCCGCTCGAATCGTAACTACGGTTCCATCGCCTATATCTCCTAGAGCCACAACTTTGAATGCGACGGGTAACGTCTTATTCGATCTCCAGTGCGGTGGAAGGACGGTACATACAAAAAGCGGACTCCCGGTGCGGATTAGCTCACCGGGATGTTCCGCTAGAAAATCGCTTAAAGTTCTTTCGGCGAGTATATCAGATGTCATTTTCGTATACGTGTCGTTTATAATGCTTGTGCCTTCGGGAGAGGCCGCCGTTCCCGTTGCTGTTTGGGACGTTGCAGTTAAATGCATACCGGTTGATCCCCAGTCACCGAACATCAAGTATCACTTGCATTTAGACCTTATCAACAAGGATTGCCGTACAGGTGGTCAACCCTGCGGAATCGTCGATGGCACTTCACCGCTAAACATGCTCACGAAAAAAATAATAAATACAAGGGTTGCATGTCACGACGCCGACGGTTGCCGAGCAACGGATGACGTAATGTCAACACTTTTTCTGAATGAAAACTTTTACGGGGTGGGGTGAAAAAAAGGGACCACACCGCAACGCATTATGACATTAAAATGCGCACGTGAAAACAGTCGATGTGCACGTTTCACACGAAACGGAAGAAGTATTTGCGTACGATCACTTATCTAAACATACGTTTAGTTAAATCCTTTAAGGATTCGTGAAATAATGCGTGTGACGGAACGAATGTTGAGGCACAACTGCGGCCCACACACGCACTGTTTAATGTATAAGAAGCACGCACACACTTAGGATAAACAAAGCGAACTTTCTAATTTAGCACTTTTACGAATCAGAAAACGTTAACGTCGTCGGGAGTTTATGAAAGCTAGTCAAGTGTGTTCCTAAATCAGGATTGGCGAGCGGAGTTTTGGCTACTAAACGTTTGTACGGACATAGCGTTTCCACGCAGTAAACATAGCCCGTGTATATATGACGTGCGCCGCGAAAGAAGTCGCCAGCACCGCCGCTTTTGTCCTCTTCTAGCGTCTACGGCGTCCCGTTTAATACTTTTACCGTCTCTCCATGATTAACTAAAGTTCACACATCATCGAGCGTACGTGATCAACCGAAATTTTCGAATAAGTACAGAAACGAAACAGGAACAAAATATAGGAGTTTGTCGTAGCTTCGTCCCAAATGCAGTAGTATACTCTTGCGCCCTGATAACCCTTTGGTTATCAGGGAGAGTTGGACAGAGACACCCTAATTTAACCAGAGCGACGGAGGAAAGAGATACTAGAACTGTAGATTAAAACAGAAGCTAACATAAGGGGTACATGTTCGACGAAGACATCTGATAAACGTGGACACCGAACAGAACGAGATAGCATAGTTTGTGGTCAAAGTAGGTTGGGCTGCGTGGGTAATAAAGGAGAGAAGTATATAAATTAGTGAGGGTTGAAGGAAGAACGGATAAAAAGCTGGTTAGGATACCACATTAGAGGAAGGAAGACGGCTATACGATAAACACGCAGGCGTCACATACGATGGAATGAGATAGATTTTAAATAGTATGTTGTTGGATATGGCTATGTCATATGTTTGGGTGCTTCCCATCGGCGGTCGCTGGTCTACCCATGGTGTTAGCCTCATCCTTTTAACTCGCCTGAATCGCGGTCGCTTCTTTACACACCTTTATCAAACACTCTTTACAAAGAAATTTTTAAAAAAGCTTTTGTTTTCCACTCATAAACGTTTCACGTTTTATCCTTTTTCTCGATAACGTAAAAACATAAATATAGTTCAATTCCGACATTTAAAGCTTCGTTCGTTTCACTCTAAATTATTAAATGTGTTAACGTCATGAATGGCGTTTTAATTTCCATTTTACAAGTTGCACGTATTCAATTTGCGTGTTCATTACCACCGATTATTCATAACATAAATAAATACCAAAAATATTGGTATTTTTTAGAAAACAAAGTTTTAGTTTCTGGTACAATCAATATTTTATTGCTAAATATTAAGTTACCAATTTGGTATTGTTTTATACCTACGTAAACATTGTAAGTGCTACTAATGGACACCCACTTTAGAAAATGTTGTTTAAGTCTAACGATAATAATGTAAGTTACATAAATGTTATTTATACCTGGATGTAAGAACACGATTACCGCCGCTCGAAAGCTTATTTACTGTTTAATTTTTGGCGTTGTAAAATCATATTCGTGCCAATTTTTTTTAGTTTGATGTAATAAATATACGTGCACTTGTAGACATTGTCATTGAACTCTATTTTTCATTACGTGAATAGGTGTGCAAGATAAATCAAATCTATCGAAACCGTCCTCGTTTTTTCTTCATAGAATAAACTCACAAAGCTGATGTTTCATTGTGATTTATGAAAAAAGAAATTTACTGTTAAACCGTCGAATGTTTTAATGGCTTTTTGAAAAATAAAAGAAAGATATCAATGTTTTATGCGGTTATTGCGAATTTTTATACAAAGCGTTTACTTTTCTAAAAAGTTTATTTATAAAGTTTTATTAGTGTAAAAAAAAAAAGAAACGAGCGTCTAAAAAACACACAAACTATTTATTTTAGACTAAAAAATTTATTTGCTTTTTATACTTTCTATTTCATGTTTGGTTTTTACTTTTTTTAATCAATATTTAGTGTTGCAGCTTTATCTTTCTATTCTAATTTTTGATAGTTAATTTTATGAACTTTTCGTATTGTATATACATATTTTATTTTTGAAAAAAGTATTGTTTGGTATGTTTTTTTTATTCTGAACTTTTGCAGTACCAATAAAGTGTTATTTTTTTACGTTTATTGCACAAATACAAGCACACATACAACTAAACATTATTTGTTTTTGTTTGTCAAAACATTAAATTAAAAAATAAATTAAAAACAACATTTTTAAATTAACAAAAATTTTAATTTAGTTGCTAACTGAATAAGATATAGAGAACCCAACATTTTTTTTAATATCAGTTGCCAGCAATTTTTTAGTTTTATCATGTACTACATGCTGTGCGTTCATTATGAAAGGAAGAAATTCGTTTAAAATTCAGGTAATTATTTTGTGAAAAAACGCGCAATCACGTCCATTAGTATTTTTAGTTGCAAATTTTTTGACATTAAAAAATTATATACATAGTGTCTCAAGAAAAACATATGTAACCATCATTGAATTTTTTTTAATAGAAGGGCCTGTATGTTATACTATTTTTGAATTGTACGGTAAATTTTGAACACTGAACTACCTAGTATGGCAAGTTTTTTCTTCATAAAAATATTTTACTTTGAATTCATCGATTTTTATTTCTTGGCCACTATACCATTATTTAGATGTGGTATTTTGTGACAATAAAAATCGCAAGCTTTTAATTTACCTATGCTTTTAATTTGTCATTTTGACAGTTTTACGTTTTATTTTAAAAATGCCTTTATCTGAAGAAGAACGTAATTTATTTAATGCAATACATTCTGATCGACGTTTAATTACTAGATCTACTGTCAGCAAGACAAAAATGGGATAATTATTTCATGATGTATCTCCTAGAATATCCAGCGCAATTATTTTTGAGGATATTGGGTGTGATACCCTCGTACAATAAGTTCCATTGTCTCAATAACAACAATCAAGAGAAGCAGACAAAAGTTTTTTGTAATTTTGTTTTCTCAAAGGTATTTGTTTAGGTTTTTCACTCATTGTTTTAATTTTCCATTTTGATCAAAAAACGCAGTTTTGTAAATAGATAATTGAGATTAATAATTAAAGTTTAAGTTTCACCCAAAAGATATTTTTTTTTCTAATGAGGCTAATTTTGTTTTAAATGGACACGTGAACAGACAAAACTGTAGATACTGGACAACTGAAAATCGTCGCTAGACACAAAACTGTCAATGATAAATGCATATGTTCTTTTTTTGACACCTAGTGTATTATGCCAAAATATCTGCAACTAAAAATACCAATCGACGTGTCTAAGCGTTTTCTCGCAAAAAAAATTACCTGAATTTTAAACCAATTTATTCCTTTCATCATGAACGCACAAAACAAAAGAAAAATTGGCCATTCAACAAACCGTGCAGTTTTAGATTTTGGTTATGTTGTATGTATTTAGGTCCTTATTGAAACAAGAAAGATTTCCCATTGGCGCAGTTGTGCGCTCTTATGTACTATCATTTTTGTGTCACATTTTTTAGTTTTTGTTTAAACTCTTGCGTACTATAATAAAATATTAATTAATTCAAATATAACAAGTTTTTGTAGAACACTTCATTAATTTTTTTAAACGTACGAATTATTGAAATACAGAACCGCAAAAATAAAAAATGTTACAAAAGTTACAAAAAAGAATTTTGACTATTAAAATTTGAGGTTTTACTTTACTTTAAAAATAATATGCTAACATTTTTTTATTATTCATTGCCTTCTATAGATTTTTTATCGTTCATTTTAAACTCAGTTGATAGCATTGGAGTTTTCTCTTACTTCCGGTTAAAATCACGCCGTTGACATTTTACACGCAAACTGCAAATAAAACGCATGTAAAACTTAAATCCTTGACAAACTTTTTTAAAATTTTAGATCATCCAGTTGTTTAATATCGTAAATCAAATGTAAAAATCAATCGATGCCTGTAAGAAGAATCGCTGAGGCATGACGATTTGCGGTTAAATTTATTTTTTTTTGTCGTTTCTAGCATTTATTACTACTTATTACATTTGAGTGTTTATTACTGCCTACTTAATTACGTGATTAACACGTGGTATTGACTACTTTCTAAAGGCTCGCCCATACTTAAGCACGATCGCGAATGAAGCAAACCGAAGCCACAGCGAATGCTTCAAGTTGCGGCAAAGTCTCTCGCGGCAACAATCCAGTTCTTCGTCAAACTACACAACAAACATTTCAAAACAATTATCAATAGCTTGTGTTTTATATTTTTTTGCACAAGAAGAAACCTTTAAAAAAATCAAAAAAGTTATAAGATCGTTACAAAAAACAAATAAAGAAATGGAAGAATTAAAATCGTTAATTGAAGCGTTAACTACTCACGTACGCCAAGGTTTTCAAGACAACACACACGAAATTAAAAAAAAATCAAAGAAAAACTTAATAAGCTAGCGTCACTTTGGAATGAAGAAAAAACACAACTAAAAATCAAATTGAAATTTTAGAAGCCAAAGTAAAAAGGCAAGATAAAGTAATTGAAAATATAAAAAATAAATTAGAATTACATGAACGTCACAATAAAGCACGAAACATTATTATAAAAGAACTAAATGTTCCAAATGAAAATTTTATATAAAATATTGAAAAATTTTTGAAGGAAGAGATAGGAGTTGCAGCAAATATCAGTGAAGCTTTTACCATAAGTCGAGATCCAACAAAGAAAATAATAATTGTTAAACTAAAAAATAGACATGAAAAACAAATTATTATGAGAAACAAGTATAAACTAAAAAATAAACATATTTATGTAGAAAATGACTTAACCAAAAATCAAATTGAACTGCAATATAAAATGAGAAGCTTAATTAAAGAACGCGTAAACGAAGAAAATAGAAAAGGCAGAAAAGTTAAAAAGGGCTACAATAAATTAACTGTAGACGACACAGAATATGTTTGGGATAGTCACGATATGACGTTAAAACCAAAAAACAAAGAAGTAATCTCATCAAAAAACTATTAAATACTAAAATACACCACTTAGACACAGCATTGCAAACCGGGGTAGAAATCATTGTATTCTGGAATATTAACGGAGTCAACAAAATATTTGATCTAGAAATAGAAACTCAGCAAAGCTTACTGCTTGGAGTTACATTATCCGAAAAAACCAAATGGGTTTAGGAAAAATCGCGGCACCATTGACAATATATTTTTTTTAAATGCTATTATTCAAAATCACTTAAGGTTAAAAAAAAGAAAAATTAATGCAATTTTTGTAGATTTTAAATGAGCGTTTGACAGTGTTAACCATGACAACCTGAGGAACAAACTATATAGCACTGGCATGTCTTCAGAAATCATCCGAATCATAAGAAACTTATATTAAGCGGCACATTCACAAATTAAAACACAGGATGGACTATCCGAGTTTACAAAAATAACAGAAGGAGTTTTACAAGGTGACATCCTAAGTCCAATTTTATTTGCGTTATACATTAACGATCCAGAAAACTATTTTAGAGACAAAGGAGCAACTGGACTAAACATATACGGGAAAAAGGATCTGTTAATTTTAGCCTATATGCTGATGATATTGTCATTTTATGCGACACTCTTATAGATGTAAAGAAAAAACTTACAATCCTAGAAAAGTACAATAACAAAAATTTTTTAACTTCTTCTTCTCGAGTCCTTAAACCAAAAGTTTCATATGTCCTTCCAGTGGCGGGCACAGGCTATGGCCCTGTCGGTGGCTGCGGTGAGGGTCTCCATGGTGCATTTTTCGTCGAGGAGTCGGCAGATCGGAAAATGTTCCATGGTCTGTCTTTCCTCGCAGTCGCATAAATCGCTGTCGCTAGAGTACCCCCACTTGGTCATGTTGACTTTGGATCTGCTAGTTCTAGTGCGTTTTCCACGTAATCCAGTCCAGATCACCGCCAGCGGGTAGGTGTTCTCCCACTTCTAGGCTGGTACCGTCGATTGCGTCGGTGTTTTTAACGCGTTCGCGCCATGAATCCAACCTCGCTGCTTTAGCTGTTGAGTCCAGGGGATTCTCGGGTATGAAGCTTTTTCGGGATTTTAGGCGTTTGTCGACGTTGGTATGGCCGTACAATGGATGTCTGGGGTTCTCTAGTTGCCTCAGTTTTTCCCGCCTACTTGCTACATTTCTTCTTATGTCTGGTGGAGCAATACCGGCTAATAGGTAGCCTCTACCTGATGGGTGTCGGTTTCAGGCAACCCGTGATGTAGCGACAGCTCTCGTTGAGCACCGGGTCGAGTTTTTTGGCATGAGATGACCGCTCCCAAACTGGGCACGCAAATTCTGCTGTGGAGTAGCAGAGTGCGAGTGCAGTAGAGCGCAGGGTGGTCGGGTTGGCGCCCCACTTGGTGTTGGCCAGTTTTCTAAGGATATTGTTCCGAGCGCTGACTTTTCCCTTCGTCTTTTCCACGTGGGCCCTATAAGTCAGGGTCCGGTCGAGGACGACTCCGAGGTACACTGGGTTCTGGTGGTGTTCTATTTCCGTACCATTCCAGGTGATGCGTAACTTCCGGTTTGCTTCCCGATGGCGCAGATGGAAAGCAATTACCTGTGTTTTGGTCGGATTTGGTTTCAGGTAGTTCTTGCTGTAGTAGGTTGAGAGGTTCGATAGAGCAGATGTAAGGACTCTCTCGATGGTGGTGAACTCTTTCTCCTGTGCTGTGACGCACAGATCGTCAGCATATAAGAAACTCTTGCAATTAGGGTGGATGGGCTGATCGTTGGTGTAGATATTGAAGAGGGTCGGTGCTAGCACACTTCCCTGAGGGAGGCCGTTCTGTTGCCGTCTCCAGCGGCTCTTCTGCTTACAGAGTTCTACATAGAATCGTCTGTTTTCCAATAGCGATTTGATGACTTGCACTAGGTGGTAGTCGTGTGTCATGTCGTAGATCTTCGAGAGGAGCATCCTATGGTTCACAGTATCGTATGCAGGTGAGAGATCTACAAATACTGCGCCTGTGATTTTCCCTTTTTCAAAACCATCTTCTATGTGCTGGGTGAGGTTGAGTGTCTGTCCCGTGCAGGATTTGCCCGGGCGGAAGCCAGCTTGTTCTGGGATTAGGTGTTCTTCGATCAGGAGAGACAGATGGTTCAGGATGAGACGTTCATAGAGTTTGTGGAGGTGGCAGAGAAGTGATATTGGTCTGAAGTTTTTGGGGTCCGAGGCGTCTTTGCCCGGTTTTAGAAGGGCAATGACGCGTGCCTGCCGCCACAGCTTCGGGATGTTATATGAAGAAGAGCAGTTCTTAAACAGCTCTAATATCCACTCTCTTGTCCTTGGTCCGAAGTGTTTTATTTGTTCTGAGCAAATGTCGTCCATTCCAGCCGCTTTACCATTTTTCAGGTTCTTAATACAGATGTTGAGCTCTTCCATGGTGAAGGTGGTATTGAAGCTGTTGTTTTCTTTGCCAGGTTGTCGCTTGATCCTCATCTTAGGTTGTTTAGTTGGTGCTTTCCCGTTGGCTTGCAACCTGGTTTGCAGTGACATTATGGTGTTGTTCAGCCTTTTTGGGGTCGTTGCTTAGCTTCTTGATGGTGAGCCAGGTTTTCCTACTGCTGTGGGTCATGTCCACACTTTCAATCATGTTTTGCCATGACTTCTGTCTTTCTTCCTGTATCTTTAGTGCTAGTTCTGTACTAGATGCAATGGTGCTATTTGAGAACGGGTTTGCTTGGAATAGCTGTTGGTACATCTGATATTCGTCTATCATCTCATGGGAGAGTCCTGGCACGTAGCTGGTTCTACATCCTCGTGGTATGTTCTTTCTGGATGCAGTACGTACGGCGTCAACGAACAGGTTGTAGTTGGTCTGTGACGGTTCGATGTTTGCCACTTTCGTGTCCAAGTCCTCTGCAAATCCTGTCCAGTCTGCTTTTTTGAAGTTGAAACGGCGGCGGAATGGGGTCGTGATTGGTGTGACTGCTGGTGATGCGCTAATGGATATCGGCCTGTGCTGTGTGTGTGGTATGGGTTCCAGCACGGCTTTACTGCAGAGGTCAGCGATGTTGTTGCTTACGAAGGCTAGGTCTGGGTTGTACCCCCGTTTCCATCTAGAACTGTTGAAGGACTTCGGGAGTTTGGGGTCGTGGATTAGACTGAGGTGGTTTGCATCGCTCCACGTCTCAACCAAGTCGCCATTTTCATCTGTTTTGGCGTAGTCCCAGTTGACGTGGTGACTGTTAAAGTCACCGATGATGATGTGAGTCTTCTTCCGATCAAAGTTTAGCGGTTTAGCGAAGTCAAACCGTTCCCCGGGTGGCTTATAGACCGAGGTGATAGAGATGCTGTCCAGTTCCACTGTCAGGATTTCGATGTTGTTGGCTTGAGACATGTTGGCCGTCTTGACGATGAGATCGCTTTTCGTGAAGATGGCGCTACCGTATTTCTCGTGCTGGCACTCTAATATTAGCTTCATACCAGGGATCCGTGGGCGGTTGTTGTTTTGGCCTGGGTGGGTCTCTTGCAGACAGAGCACATGACATTTCTGGTTTTTTAACTGTAAACACTAACAAAACTAAAATCGTTTTGTTTCATATAGAAAATCCGTTCTTATATAAAAAATACTGAATTAGAAGTAGTCAAAACGTTTAAATACTTAGGAGTAACATTTTCTTCATCTGGATTGTTTAAAATAGCTGCTAAAGACAGTTTTAAAAAAACTGTACTAGCAATACAAAAAGTAAAAACAATTCTTTTTAAAAGTAAATCAAATGGATGGGATGAAAAGACAACACTTCTTAGAACGATTGTTAATGCAACAATTTATATGGATCGGAAGCATGGGGTTTAAACGAAGTTCACCAAATTAAGAAATGCCAGCTACGTTACCTAAAAAGCTTACTACAATGCCCTAAAAGTACTCCAAACCACATGATTCGATTAGAAACAGGCAACAACCATATAGCAATAATTTTTTGGAATCGTGTATTAAATTGGTGGATGAAAGTGTTAAATATGGAAGATAATCGTTTTACAAAACAGCTACATAATAGTTTAAAAACACTGGATATAGTGCTTTGTAACAAACCGAAATTAAATTGGTGCTCACAGTTACACATTTTTTTAGTTAGCATATGATATAAAGATGGGACAGTCAAGTAGTGGATAAACTAATAATACAAAAAAATATTAAAACTTTAAAACAAAACCTATAAGAAGACGATTTAAAAAAAATGTGTTCTCTCTAAATACAGTGTACTTTATAAACATTTAAAATTTAACGTTGACAGAGAAAAATACTTTAACTTTAAAGTAGACATAAGCAAAACTCGAATAATTGCTCAACTGAGGCTATCTCATAAAAAATATGTGGACTTGTTTTATAAAAATAATAAATATGAAATAAACACAGAAGAAAACTGTTCCATTTGTAATTGTTACGAACTAGAAGACATGTACCATTTCTACATCGTGTGCCCTATTTACAACCCCGTCAGAAACAATAACTTCAAATCACAGTTTGCTAACATTAACAAAGACAAAATTCATGATATGTTTAGTAATTTAAATATCTTAAAAATCAATACAATTTATTATTTTACTATAAATGCATTAAAAATAAGAAGTTTTATTTTAAATGAAGGATTAGTTAATTTAAATTTTAAGTTTTATATGAGCAAAAAAAATATTTTTTGTTTGCTTGCTGTACTATAAGTTTATATTAAAAAAAATATTTTTGTTTAGTATCTTACAGATTTGATGTGTATTAGATTTAAAAACATTGTGTTCTTTTCTTTGTACTAGATATATTAATTTTGCTACTTTATCATTACCTTAACCCTGGAACATCACACTTATTTTTTGAGACATGAACTGCACACTCAGGTCTCAAAAACCCAAAGGCCTTTTTTAGCAAAAAACAGAAAATGTGAATATTTTATGGTTTTGGGAGAATACCTAATCTTAATAGAATGCGTAGAAAAAAATTCAATCATGGTGTATTATTTTACAAAGAGATATAATTCTTGAAAGTGAAAAATAACAATAAAACATAAAACATTTTTATCAAAACAAATAAACATACATTTCAAATTATCAAATGTAAATATAACTTTATGCTAATTGCTTGTAACAAAAAATAACCTCTTTTCGCAATATCAACCTTAGTTATTCTTAGCCAGGTCTTCAGTTTCATGGATTTTGATGTTGGCATTCCCAGCACAGCTTGGCTCTATGCTCCATGCAATATGGCCTGCGACACGCAGAACACGCAAAACTTGTTTTTCTGTCTTTCCCTGGTGCACAAAAGGAACATCTAACTTTTTTTGTTAAAGTAACATCATTTTGCGGCGGGGGGACTTCAATTCCGAGAATTTCAGAAATTCTTTGCCGCAATGGTTTTTGTAAAGTAGCAACCACCAAACGTTCTTGTAAATGTGGCTCAATTAGAGCCATTCCTAACTGCTTTAGAAAAGATTTTCGATTATTGCTACTATTTTTCTTCCAGTGCGGATTTGAGAGGAAAAACAAAACCATTGCATTTATTCCACTAGCATCAAGTATATTGAAAAAACTCGTAAGGGCCAACGTCTGGTCTTCCGTGAGGTAGTATACGAATGGCAAAGCTGATCAAATGTATCTGTTCCTCCCTTGGTCTCGTTATACGTATGTATAATATTGGGCTTCCCAGTAACGGCATTTAGAGAGGCATCAGAATGCAATGTTGACAGCAAAAGTACAATTTTGTTTTGTTTAGGAGTGTAAGAAACAAGAGTTTTATTTCTGTCAAAAGCAAATAGCGATGTACCCACTGCTTTTTTATTCAGAAAGGTAGTAGGTATTTCTCTCTTGTTCTTTCTTAAAGTTCCAAGAAGAGTTAATTTATACTGTTCTAACATTTGTTCAGCTAGTGGAATCGATGTAAACTAATTGTATATTGTGATGTTTCGATTAGTTCCATGCATTGGTTCTGAAGGTTTTCGAACATAATAAGCCGGTAATGCCTCATTGTTTTCTGTTGCTACTCTTCCAACGTATGGAATTGAATTAATCATATAAAATGTTTTTGCATCATTCAGCATCATTATTTTGATTCCATACTTATCAGGCTTACTAGCCATGTAAATTCGGAATGAACACTTTCCTCTGTATCCTATGAGCTGATCGTCAATAGTGCAGTATTCATATGGTGTATAGTACGATTTACAGTTGTTCACAAAAATGTCCCATAATTCACGTATAGATGCAAATTTATCCACTAACCGTCTTTCGGCTCTAGTTTCTTTACTATCAAACCTCAGACATAACGCTATAAATTGAAATCGCTGCTGTGACATTGTTGCCCGAAATATTCCATTTCCATATTTTACTGACCAAAGTTCATCTAAGTTACAGTTTGATACACGTGATGCACCTGCTAAAAACAACAGCCCAATGAAAGCCTTCATTTCTGACTTATTTATTGGCCTTGTGTAACTCTGATATCATTGCATTTACGAGTAATTTCTTCATTTGAATGTAAAATAATAATATCTATCATTTGTTCGTTGAACAATAAATTCTAAGTTTGTTCAGGAGATTGAACTGTTCTGGCTTCTCTTTTGGGGCCAGGTAAATGTAATACAATGTTTTCTCGTCTTGTACGACCTTGTCTTGCTGGTGGTTGTGTGCTCCAACGATGACCATTTTTCCCCAGTAATCTAGGAATATTTCTAACCGGTTCATCCACTACTTCGTCTTCATTTTCGCTTTGTTCACTGTCGCTATCTGAGAGTTGTTCTTCAACATAATCTTCATCAGAATCTTCTCCTCCAAAAATATCTTCCACGATGTCGTTTTCAGTCTCATTCTCTCATATATTTTCTGCCTTTCTTTGTAATTCTACCTCAGTTAAGGGACGACGATTTTCTCTGCTAACTGAAGCCATTATACTAAAATAATTAATCATAAGTTGAAACAAAATAATTATCATAAACATCACACTTGGGTCTGACGTACCCATGCTCGTATTTTTGGAAATATCTTACCTCGTTGTTTCACTAAAATGCAGCAAATGACCTATAGTCTAACTCGGCTAACTACAAACTGAATTTACATAAATTGGCGACACAAACAAACCACTCATGCGCATGTTACATTGCAATTAACGACGTTCTGGGTTTCTGAGACCCAACAGTGCAGTTCCAGGGTTAATTTTTCAAAACTTAACTCTTTGTTATAGAACTTTGTTTCTAAAAATAATAAAATTATTATTGAAGTGAAACTTCTTTATCGGCGTTGGAAAAAAATTTACCGTCACATTTTTCGCTTACGCGTCACATGGTTACGCGTCACATTTTTTATCGTCACATTTTTTTCTTGCCCCTACCACGGTTGGTTCAGACGAAGAGTACTTTCAGTTTCTCCAACGCAGTAGGGAGAGCATGTCGCTTATTTCGTTACGCCTCACATTTTTAATTAATACGACTGCTAATTTAATGAACATCAATTAATTGGCATAGAGTATAAATTCTGAAATATGTTATTAACTTTTGTAAATCAATTAACTAATTTTTTATTATAAAATTCTAAAATATTTTTAAATAAATACAAATTGTACAAGGTGTTCAAAGGTAGTAAAATAAATAAAAAGTTCGCCCCCGGATGGGCTCGAACCACCAACCTTCGGTTAACAGCCGAACGCGCTAGTCGATTGCGCCACGGAGGCACATACTATAGGTCACAAAACGGATGGTTATAAGGTACACGGTCAAAACGTTGCTATAAGATACGATCAATTGTTGTTGTAATACTCCACAAATTCTACAAAATCATCAAATATCAGCCTTCGTGGCGCAATCGGTTATTTGTATTCATGTCTATGATAATAAAATCCTTTTGTTTAAACTTTATCTAATTTAACTTTATTTAACCAATTTCTGAAAAGTTGCATGTAGATCATTTTGCGAAAAATAAGGCCATAAAGAAGTTTCACTTCTTACATGTGTACACTAGTATTATTATTTATATTTGTTTAGTCATTAAAAAGTAAAATAAAATAAGAAAATTAAACTTAAATGGTTTTGCAATTACATCTGAGAAGAAGACGCACGTGCCATATAAATAGTACGTTTTTGGTAAACGACCTGTTGGCTAATGAAGAGAGTGATAAATTTTAACAGAATATCAGAAGAAGATTTTAATTTTATATTAAATGATATCAAAACTTAATTATCGAAAGAAGATATAATATTTAGAAGAGCAATACCATCAGAGGAAAGGAAAGCTATCACTTTATGCTTTCTTGCAACCGGTTGTTTTTCTAATAGTTCTGGAGGTCTGTTCAGCTATTATTCAATTGCTTAGGAATTACGTAAAGGCAAGTGAAATTAAGCTATTATAGAACCATATTTTCGTATTTTTATTTGCTAATTGTATCTATGAAAAATTATGAGCTCTCGTGTGAGTCCAAATAACGGAAAAAATATTCTTCTAGTGTAGTGTTGGTGTCATGGGATGGGTTTGTGGCGAAATAATTGGAGCGTAGAATTAACTATGTGATTGACTGTATTTAAATTGTAGAGTGGTTGGTTCACTGCATTTTTGTGCTGTTGGCATGGCTGGTTGACTGTACCGCATTCGTAAAGTGTATCATTGACTGGTTGTTGGCTGTATTGAAACGGAGTGACTGTGGCAAAAAAACTTGTCATGTTAGAGATGCTTGTCAAAGTACGAGATCTAGTTGTTTGACGTGGGGTATCTTCACTATAGTTTTTAATAGACGCCATTTGCAGCACGAATAAAACATTACTAATTCTTTGCTCGGCAATAGCTAATCGGCTCTTATCAAATGGCCGGAGTTTTTTAGCTACATATTCTTCTTTGCGACATTGGCAGTTTGTTTTAAATATCAAAATGCTTCAACACTTTTTAAATCATCACTCGTCACACTTACGCCCACTTTTGTAAGCAGTAAGGCACTTGCATCCACCGTGTTGTCCTTATCCGTTTCCGATAACTCTTTCTCGTGTGACAAAAAGTTTTCACTGTCGCTGGCTGGAGACATTATATTCTGCAACAATAAAAATTTCTTGTTTGAAAAATCGTTGCACATTCTATTTAATATACATAGATATAAAGTTTGACCTATCAGGATTAATTTATTGTATGTATTCTTTCAGACGCCATTGACACAAGTCGAGTGGAAGAATATTGCCGATAAATTCAAAGATACCTGACGTTTTCCTACATGTCTTGGATCTATTGACAGAAAACACATTTTGCTATAGGCTCCTGTAAACAACGAGAGCATATTTTATAATTATAAATCTCAATTTAGGATTGCTCTGATGGCTGCAGCGGAAGCTGATTATAATTTTATACTCGTAAATATTGGTTGTCAAGGGCGAATCTTAGATGGAGAAGTATTTAAAAATTGTGAACTGTACAAACGAATTAAAAACAAATAACTACATATTCCACCACCTTTAGCTCTTCCAAGAAGAGACACAGAAGTTCCTTGTGTTTTCCTAAGCGATGCAGCATTTGGAGTAAATGCACGTGGCTCACCAAAACGAATTTAACTATAAGTTAAGTCAAGCAAAGCGTGTGATCGTTTGGGATGTTGTACTTAGTGTATTTCGAGTTTTACAAAAACCATTGCTTTTAGAACCAGAAATGACAGAAAAAGTAGTAATGACTATTATTTTTTACGTCAAAGTAAAACATTTAGAAATATCTACACACCACCAGGTACATTAGATAAACGGATCAATAGAGAAATAATACCTGGTAAATGGCACAATAACACAGAGATAATGGCATCTTTTTTAAATTTAAAAAATATGCCGCGTAGAGCAAAATACAGTGCTGAACAAATAAAAACTGAATTTACGATTTACTTTTGCACCAATGGACAAGTATCTTGACAGAAGCAGTATGTTCGTTGTTGTAAGTTTTATAAACGATTTATTTGATGTGGTCTTACAAAAAGAAATGTAGCAGTGTCAAATCAGACAAAAACGATGGCCACTCGATTGCTACTCTACCACAATTTTTTTTCCTAGATAAAGTTCATCTAGCCACTGTCTAGTTTGCACGGCATAATGCGGTGTCGCACTATTCAGTTAAATGTAAAACATTCCAGAGTTTGAACAATTAACGGCTCTATTGTGTTTTCAAACAAATTTACAAAAATATCACCTGTAAGGTTTCCATTCAGAAACAAAAATCTAACAATTTTATCTCCTAGAATGCCAGCCCAAACATTTACTTTCTGAAGATATTGGATGTGATTCTCTAGTACAAAACAAACATATGTTTTTTAATATGTTAGTGTATTGTTAAAGTTTTGTGCTTTGTGTGCTTTTAAGACTTTCCGAGCCGATTCATGTGACACTCTGCAATTTGGCCAAGCAACGTTGTTGAACACATGGCAACTTGACTTAAAACTTAAATTTGCACAAATTCTTGGCTGTTTTACTTTGATATTTGTTACAGAACCAGTGGCTTCAAATTTTCGCACAAAAAATCAGACGTAAACATCGATAACCTTTTTATTCCGATGCCTTGAACGCAGTAGCCGCCCGTAAAGCACATTGATTTTTACTTTACCATTTTTAAAAATTCTTTTCAAAAAACCAGTTGGTATAAAATTTAATAATGATATTCTTCAAGGTAACAATAACTACTGACGTGTAAATACCTGTAAACAATGAGTGAAAGGCCTAAACAAATACCTTTAATAAAACAAAATTACAAAAAACTTTTATCTGCTTCTCTTGATTGTTGTTATTGAACGTATTGTACGAGAGTATCACACTCAATATCCTCAAAAATAGTTGCGCTGCGTATTCTAGGAGATACAACATGTGATCATTATCCCATTTTTCTTTACATACAGTGTAAGGGTTGATAGCATCTCCCCAAACTTCAATATTTGCTAATTATTTAAAAACGAGTCTAGTAGAATGTCACTTTATTGGTATTTCTAAATAGCGTTATTAAAGACTTTTTCAACAATGTGTCATAAATGGCGAGATGGAATTTACATTTTTATAGGGTGGCCGGGGTAGTGGAAGTGTGCCACTGATCATGTCAATTTGATTTTTTCTCTGTATTTGTCAAAACGTGTTTTTATCATTTTTGATATTATTTTTTGCTGCAAATATATTCCCAATCCCAAGTTTTCAAATTGACACACTGTATATATTTTTATCGTATTAAAGCCGAAACTTTTTTAATGCGAAACCAGAAAATAAATTGCAATCCTAAACTACAAAATATAACAATAACAAAATCAGCTTATCTTCATATGTATTATAAGATATATGTAAATTTACTATTGTAGTTTTTCCCGTTCGTAAGAATATGCGACAGGTAGTATCATATACTTTAATAAAAAAACACGTTTACTTAAAATTTGTTTTTGTGTAGACAAATAATTGTGTTGTTATTACTATAAGAGTTATTTTAGCATTTGATTCATATTAAAATTTAATTTCTTTGAGTTGTTATCTTATTTTGACCGGCAAGTCAAAGTTTTCTAGTCTTACTTTTAAATGTCTGTCTAAATTGATTTCTTCTTCTAGATGTAGTACACTTTCACCTTAGTTTTGTATTTCGTTATAATTCCTTATTTATTCGTATTTGAATTTGAAATATTTCTGCTCTAACACTCTGTATGCGTGTATACGCCGACTGAGTATCCCGGTACGAGTGTTGGTTAATTTTAATATTGTTATTTTTTGTGATGCTTCTGTTCAACCGGTTTAACGTATTTTGAGAGTGCGACAATGTAAAAATTACAGCCAATTAAGCAAATTGGACGCTACTATTAAGCAAGGAGTAGTGAAAATCAGAATAGTCGTAGACAATAAACTGGAAGATGTAGGCAAACAAATGAATGCAAGACCGCCATTTTCGACTTATGGCAACAAGAAACAATTTTCTAGTACCAAATCAATCGCAGATTAATGGTTAGCTAATGAAGGTCGTTCTGTAACCCTTCGAACGGTTTACCGTCGAATCAAAGTTTTGGATTGCAATCTTATCAGCCACTGATGGCTCAACACCAATATCAACGAGTGGTGTAGGCTGCGACTCCACTGGAGTAGTCTTTAGTGATGAATCCCGATTTTGTTTGGAGACGTAGGAAACGGCGTAGTGTTCAATTTTCTGTTGAGCGGCATATGCACCAGACTGTGGGGATTAAGGTAAAAGGTGATATAACCTATGGAAGTAAGTCTTGTTCGGTATTCATCCGCTATAGACTATACGACTCAGTTCGTTTGGTATTCATCTGAGGCAATATAAACGCCTGGCAATATACTAAAGAGGTGGGAGAACCCTATATTCTTCTATTTCTTCAGCAGTTGGAAAACCTACTTTTCCAGTAGGATAATGCGCGTTCCTATATAGCAAGACACTCTATGGAGTGATTCAAAGAGACCATAGCCACCTAAATCTCCTGATCTTTCGCCTATTGAACTGGTGTGGGACATTATAGGTAGAATACTGAGAAACTTAACGCGTCCTACACAGACACGACAGCTCTCCGGCATAAATTGCAAGTTGCTTGGGATACAATAACTCAAAAGCAAATTGACCACTTTCTGGATTCGATGTCCACGTAGAGTGAGCGAGTTTAAAGCCAATAAGAAGGGAACAACACATTATTAAATAAAAATTGTATGCTTTTGAAATTGTAATCATTTACTACCTCTGACTAGCTAAATCTTCCTGCCTGGTTTGATCACAAAATTCCCACCTCATGTGTCAACTGATTCAACATAAAAAAATTAATTTGTTTCTCTTGGCTTATGAATTAGCTCCAGTAAGTCCCTGAACTTTTTGAAAGATTTATTTTATTTTACCTGGTTTTTACATGAATTCGCACTAAAATTATTTTTGTTTCTTTTGGTTTCTTTAACTTTTACCTGCATTTACTATTACAAGATTGTTGTGTACACGTTTTTGAATTTTTTTATGCGATGTCATTTTCATGACATACATATAAGACTTTTATGAGTTACGTTTTGGCGGTGAAAGAGAAAGGTTGTACAGATAGTTTAATTTATTAAATTTAAAATAACGCGTTTTAATGGTAATAAAACTAAAGTTAAAATTTTTTAAACGTAGATAAACGCAGTAGTGCATTTAAAACGTAGTCGTTTGATTACGATATAAGGTGCGGCGTGCAGATAAGATACTATTATAATCAACGTGGAAGAGTAAGATGAAGGGAGAGGGGAAAAGGATTAAAATAGGATTCTTGAAAGTGTGGATGGAAGGTGAAGAAAGATATTGGGATGAGGAGAAGGAAACTCTAGTGAAGAAGGGGGCAAACAACTAAGAGTTAGGGGAAGGAAGGATGGATCAAATAATGGATTAGCAAGTTTTAAGGAAAAAGAGATGAAAAAGCAGAAACAAATGAAATTAATGTTTTGGAATGTGGCAGGCATAAAAAATAAGGGAGAGGATTTCTGGAGATACCTAGAGGGTTTTGATATGATGGGAATGTCGGAAACATGGTTGGAGGAAAAAGACTGGGAAATATGGAAGGAAAAGTTACCAGAAGGTTATAGTTGGAAGGTGGAATTTGCAACTAGAAGAGAAAGTAAAGGTAGAGCAAGGGGAGGGATACCAACGGGCATAAAAAAGAATTGGTCTGTTGAAGATGAGGAGGGAAACGAGAAGCAAAGGAAAGGGATTGTAAAAAATTATGTGGTCAGAGAAGGAAAGGAAAAATATATAGTGTTAACAGTTTATGGACGGGATATGAGGATGATAAGTGAACAGATTGAGAAAATGGTACAGAGGGAGGAAAAGGAAAAGATTATTATAAAGGGTGATTTTAACGCGAAAACAGGGGAAAAGGGAGGAGTGATTATAGGAGGGGAAGTAAAGAGAAGAGTTAGCATGGATAAGACAGTTAATAGGAATGGGAAAATGTTAGTGGAGATGTGTGAGGAAAAAGGATGGTCAATCCTTAATGGAAATATAGAGAAGAAGGACAGAGGTGACTATACTTACATGGGAGGGGGGGGGAATCGATGATCGATTACGTGATAGTGAGTGGATAGATGTGGGAGGACACAGAAAGTTTTAAAGTGGGGGATGAAGAGAAATGGGATCATCAGCCACTGGAAGTGATTTTAAAAGGAAAGGAGCAAGGAATTAAGGAGGAACAGAGGGGATGGGGAGTAAAAGAGGTGTGGACTGAGAAAAATATAGAAAGATATAAGATGAAGTTAGAGCAAGTGATTTGGGGAGATGTAGGGGGGAAGAAGGACTAAATGAGTTGATGGCAGAAATGGAGAAAGTAGTAGAAAAGAAAAGGTTTGAGAAAAGACAAGGAAAAAAGAGGAACGAAAATAGGTGGTGGAATAGAGAATGTAGAGAGGCAAACACAGAGATGAGAAATGCTAGAAGAAGATGGAAGAAAGGTAGAATAGATGTGCAGGAGTATAAGGAGAAGAAAGTGAATTTTAAAAATGTATGTTTTGAGAGAAAGGTGTCATATAAAAAGGAAGTGGAGAAAGAAGTAAAGGAAATAAAGAAAGACGGAGAAGTGTGGGAATTTCTAAACAAGGAGAGAAGAAGAGATAAGAGGAGAGGAGGTTTAACGGATATAAAGGTGTGGCTGGGTTATTGTATGGAGCGTTTGGAGGGAACAATAGAAGGACCAGGGCAAGTGATATTGCAAGGGGTAAATGCAATACAGGAGGGGTGGGAGATAACGAAGGAGTAAATGGAGCATGCAATAAATAGACTAAAATTAAGGAAGACGACAGGAACGGACGGTACACAAGGAAAACAATAGAAATATGTAGGGGAAAGAGTGAGAGGATATATAAAGAATATTTTTAATACAATATGGAAAGGGGAGGAATTGCCAGGGAGTTGGAAAGAAAGTTTAATTCTGCCGGTTTATAAGGGAGAAGATAGGAAGGAGGTAAAGAATTATAGAGGGATTAGTGTCACAAATGTAAGTTATAAATTGTATGTCATGATTATACAAAGGAGGTTGGAAAAGGAAGTGGAAGAAAAAAGACTATTACCAGATTGGCAGATGGGATTTAGAGTGGGAAGAATGTTTATATATTGAAACAGTTAGTGAATGGAGAGCTAGATAAGAAAAGGGGTAAGGTATACGCGTTCTTTATGGACATAGAACCTGCGTTTGATAATGTGAATAGGGAAAAGCTATGGAGGGTGTTGAGGAAAAAGGGAATAGAAGAACAACTAGTGAGGAAACTGGAAGGGATATAAAAAGAGACTAAGAACAGGGTAAACATAGGGGATAGTGTTAGTGAAGTGTTTTGGACGAGGAAGGGGCTTAGGCAGGGGTGTCCTCTTAGTCCTATTTTATTTGCACTGTATATAAGAGGCATAGAGGAAGTGTTAAAGGAAGGACAGTGTGGTGGGGTGGTCATGGAGGGAGGGGTTAAAGTGTGGGTGTTGGCATATGCAGACGATATGGTCATGGTGGCCGAAAATGAGTTGGAGATGAAAGGTATGATAAATACGATAAAGAGGTATCTGGAAAGGAAAGACTTGGGTTTTAATGTGAGAAAGTCTAAGATGGTAGTTTTTCAAAAAGGGAGAGGAGGGAAGGAAAAGGAGGAGTTAAGTTGGGGAGAACAGAAGATAGAGGCAGTGAATAAAGTGACATATTTGGGATATAGGCTAAGGTATGATAATAAAGATGATGCGCATATAAGGGAGTTAGCAAAGAAGAGTAACAGGGTATTATATTATTATAAGAGAATGATGTAGGGGTAACGTAACCCATTGTAAGGCCGAATGGCAAAACAATTAACAATAAATGAATGAATGACATATAAGATTTTTATATTTTTATATAATTTCTGGTTAATATTTGTTTTATTCATATATTTTTAAATAAATTTTAAAAATTTTTGCTGCCGTAGATTAGCATAGTTTGACATCTCTTCCATTTCTTATCGTTCAAACACAGTATTATTTATTACGTAACAATAACAATATTAAAAAACCAAAAACAAGCAAAAACATGTAGTTTAATTTTTAAAAATAAAATAAGTAAAAAATTAGAAATTATAAAATATAAATTTATAAACAAAAACAATATTACAAAATGTCATTAGTTTTTAGTCTACAATTTTTAACATTTTTCTTAATATTAAAAGTAATTAAATTTTAATGCAACTTTAACCATCGGGTCCAAACTATAATACACAACATAAAAAAATCCAATCGCTTTAATTGAACAATTTGTTAGACGATACGAACCACTTTTTTAACAAAAAATATTACTCGAGTTAATGAAAGTAACTTTTTAATCTGCGTGTAAACATAAATTATAAAAACGAATCAAAGTACAAACACTTGAATGGCACAAATATAAAACAAAATAAGGGAAACTGAAACAAGCCGGACAACATCTGCGATTTAGAAAATGGACCATAATATCCATTCTTCATGACAGTGTAGAACGGACTAAATCCGACCTTAAATCAAGGGCAAATAAGACTTTAAAGCTGCATTTTTGTGCACTGTCCACCCTAGCGGTTGTTAGTTTAATTACTAGGGTAAAACGAGAAAATCCCGTGATTGAAATTTCAATTGAGCGGAACATTATAATTTCTTTAAATGATTTTATTCCAAACGTTTAACTTTAAAATGTGCGTAGCACAAAAAAATAAGTTTAAAAGATAACGGTTTGTGAGTATTAGTAAAATTTGTAAAAAATTAAGAGCTTTTTAAACAAATGCAGTAAAACGTACAATGGGTTAAAGCCGCTTGTATTTAGTGAGGATATGGACTTGAAGTAAAGGGTGGATGTAGCCGGCCACTGTCCAAGGGAGAATATATGAAGCAAGGGTTAAAACATACACTGTTAATGGAAAAGCGTCTTGTTAAGCAAAGTATTAAACGACGTCAAAGATATTACCGCTTACAAGATTTATTTAAAGCTTGATAAACGTAATGACGCTTAGAGCTTATTAATTCTAAAGGAAAGAATTTTTTCCAAATTTTGATAAATTTAAACGATCTGTTACACAGTGTATAAAGAATGCATTTGTCGGAGGTTTGAACAAGTGCTAAAGGGTTTAAAAGGGGTCAGCAAAATTGGGGGATCTTGGAATTAATATAGGGCTACCCCTAGGAATGTCGTTCGTCTAAAATAATTGCACATACGTCATTACAGACTGGTTATAATTAAAGGGAAACAAATGTTTTCAGTTAAAATATTGCCGGACAGTTTTATGTTTGTAATAATCTAGAAAACGCAGTTTTCACCTGAATAAATAAAATACAGGAAGTGTCGTAACTAAATCTTGAAACCGTTTCGTTTAATTTACTGCCAAATAAACAACAGTCAAAGTGGCAGAAGCGAAATATGGCACGTGTCGAAAATTAACACGTATGTGTCACGTACGGTTTTATTATTCAATCGTTACGAAGTGAGATGTGAAAGCTAAATGACCACTAAAATTGACCATGCGACTAATATGACATCTGCTGATTTGCTTTGCAAAGGTTGGATTGCTTGTATGACGTACTAATGAATATTGTAAATTAAAACGAAAACCGAGACTATTAAAAACGACATCAATATTGAGAGAAACACTCTTTTAACCGCCGAGACACCGAAAGCCAACACTGGAATGTACAAGAATCATTGTTGACAACAGGAAGCTTTGTTAAAACAATCCCATTATTCTAATAAAAGTTTATTGTTAATTGTTATATTTTCCTTTATATTTAGATGTAAAAGCACAGAAACAATTATTTATTTATTTATTTAATAAAAATTTTGTTGATTTATGTAAAACTATTAATGAAAAAGGTCTGCAAAAAACAATCAAAAAAAGTTTGGTTTATTCAAAACATTTAGAAAAACTGTCAAAACGAGTTTTGACATTAGCAACGTAGAATACCTAGTAATAATTTGTTGGAAACAAATATTATTTGATATAAAACTCAAAAAACAAATCTATAAAAACAAAAAAAATCAAAGAACAACATAATAAAAAGAACATAAAAAAGTAAAATGACAAAACTTTAAAACGGAGAAAAAAGACAAAGAGAAAGTAGACGAAAATCACCAACAAAAAGAAGATAGAATAGTTTAAATACTATAATCACTACAGTGACAACATTGTATTTTTTTTGGTAAAAAAAGTTGGTGTCGCTTGTAGTACAATCTCATTCCGGTTTTCGCCGAGTAGTGTTAGTTTGTTTCCATGCTGCCAGCTTCTTCAGGATCTGCTATCAGACTGATTCTCTCTGTAGTTGTTCGTTTTTATACACCTCGTTGATTCATTTCAAAAACCTAATAAATAAGGGCTAAAGCACTCGCTTGCCGTTGATTTTGACGCTAGGTACATCCTAAATAGGTTCCCTATCTTATAAAAAACGATGCCGCTCAATACGACGTCCTGATGAAACTTCTTAGTTAGACCCCATTTAAGTATAAGAAGAAACGTTCGATCCGACAAATTCTTTACGTCTCTAAGCATAGTAAAAAACTGAAATAATACTTTACAAACATAGTACCATCAATCGAACCAAATGGGAAATTCTCACAACATTGAAAAGTCCAGAGAACTTCTTTACACGACGAGTATATAGGTAAAAGCGGCGATGAAACTCTTACATCAGGACAAAAAAACAAACATGTTCTCTAGCTGAGTACTATTCAACACACCGTAAACAGCAACAATGAGAAAAGTGTCAAGTTTTATAATGCCACCAAGTTTGGGGTAAAAATCGTTGATCAAATCACTCGTCAGTAATCGATCAAAGATGACCTAGTCACGCCTTTGCAATATACGTGACTTTGTAGGAATAAATGCGCACACTCTGAACAAATGTGTGACGGATAAAAATCCCACTAGATGATAATTTTTGTTCAAAAAATGGCAGAACAGTTACATACTCCGCTAGTGTTCGACAAACGATTATCCGAAAGCGACGAAGAAGCTGAATTTCACGATCAACAAAACTAAGCTGGTCGCAGGAAATGCCAAGTTATAAAATGCAAGAGTAACAAAACTACCGACAACTGCAAAATTTACAAAAAAATTGCTTGCGATAAGTGCTGTACCAAAAGCAAAAAAATTTGCATATGCGTTTTTTATGAAACTAAGTAAATAGACAGTCAATGTTTTATAGGAGCATTGGTGTATAGATTTTCCACGTCAAAGCTGATTAATTGAACTCATTTTTGCAGTTTTATTGTTTTCAGTATATCCACAAAATGCTTGAAGTTCTTGACAAAGGATGGCTTGTTATCTTGAAACGGTTGCACGCTCGATAGTAGAATTTTGGCTAGCTGGTATGTAGGTCCATTACAAAAGCTGGTTATCGGCCGAAATGGTTTTTGTATTTTGGGCGCTCCATGCATTTTATGGGGTCCCAGGGGCCCCGAGGTCCGGGGAGCCCCCGATGGCCTGGAGCATCCAAATAATTTGTGTCAATAAAAGTTTTCAATAATTACAAGGGTGCGGGAAGCCACGTTTCCCGCTCATCGGGGCGGGAAATGGCATTTTCTGTTCTGAGTGATGAAAAAACATCAACGGTCGGTAACGTATTAACCCTGCCGGTAATATTGAGTTCTGTAACATGGGCTGCTTTTTAATCGACAAAAGTCTGTCGCTGAACGCAAGGTTTAGTCAAAGGTCGCCTTGTAAAAACTAAAGCAAAGTGGGATTCTAAAACCTATGTAGCATTTCATGCTACAGTCGTTCAAATCAAAGGTAAGAATAATGACAAATCACAATACTTTAATGTTAACCTAAAAAACAAATCTTAACTGCCGAATTCAACATATATTTTGGTATATTTGTTTTCGTCGAAAATTCAAAAAATAAAAATGTGATTGTTGCGATAGTTACTGATTAACGTCTCTGATAACTACGTTTTACGTAAATTTCATAAAAAACAAAACTGCACCCATAAAATTCGCAAAAAATGTGTGCAACGACCTGACTGCTAGTGTTCTTACAATTTCATAAAGTCTGCACATATTTTCACAAGATTTATATAAAATTTGCATAACAAACATGCATAAATTTTTCATGAAATTATGTAATTATATCATTTTCATGAAAAAATGTGCAAAAGTTTTTTTTAATACATGAAAATTGTGTGCGAATTGTATATTAAAAATTGGGGGTTATGGTTATAGACTTGTAACAGTGTAAATAGAAAAAATTCCATTTTACAATTTTAAGATTTTCAATTTTCAATTATCGCGGACATAATATAATATTTAGGTTTAGTTGCAGGATTTGAAAGTCAGTCGAGGAAAAGTAATGTGCCAAATTATCATAACGTAAGTAGAAGACAAATTTAATTCAAGTGAAAAATTTAACACATTCATATAAAACTATAAGTCAGTAATATTTCTTTAACAGAGGTCCGATTGAATCAACTTAAGAAGATGTCGAATAAGAGTTATCAGAGTGGCGCGGCAAAAAAAAAGCTGCGGAAGAAAAGCAGAAAATTGCGAAATTGCCCAAGCTGTCTCAATTCTTCACACCAAAACTTCAGGAACTTGCAGCTCAGACTTCGCCAGATAGTGCAGCAACGAGTCACCATGAAGAGCTCGAACTGTCCCCAGCACCCGTTGCTAAAGACGATACAACTCCATCAACGTCGACCGATTTTACAGCTCCGGAGATTCTTCGTCCAACCTGTGCAGATTTGCAGCCCCCGTCAATGGAAGAACCGCTAGACACTCATCAGATTCCAGAAACCGTTTCTAATGATCCTGCAGGCCGGTCGCTAGTCACCGAGGAAGAGTGTATTGTAAGATCAACAAGAGGCCTACATTTTTTCAGAACAGGAATTGCAATTTCTCAAATTCTACTAAAAGCTACCTGGAGCACTATGGAAAAGTGAAGCGTTGGTATCTGAATCCATCGGTTTTTTTCAGGATACTGCAAAACGGCGAAAAAGCTGAGAGATCATGGCTTGTGTACTCTCCGAGACAAAAAGTTTTGTTTTGCTTTGCGTGTTGCCTTTTCGCGCCTGCGAGTACCGCATTCAGTTCTGCAAAAGGCTTCAATGACTGGAAACATTCCGGAGCATGTATTCTGAAACATGAGAGCAGTCTGGGACATAGAGAAGCCATCTTGACTTATGTAACACGGAAGAAGAGCGTTAGTACCCTCGAGAATGCTCTGGCCGCTCAATTGAACGATGAAATAACGTACTGGCGGAAAGTTGTTACAAGCTTTAGCTATTTTTACGAACCTGCACGGCCAACTCGCAATAGTCGGTGAGAGGGGTAGGTTCCTAGATACATTAAATATATTTAAGGGCGCCAGAGCTTATCCCAGAGTAACTTCTGTCCGCTCACAACAGAATGGTATCATTTGTAACAAGATGTTAGGTTCGTAATGCTGAAAGAAGCGAAGGAAAGAGAAAAACTAAATCGTTAATAACAATTGTACTTTAATTACTCTAACACGATAACTATAGTGAAAGTTAAATAGCCAAATCTAAGTAGATACTAGTGAGAATATACAACATAGTGAAACTGCAGTGAAATAGATAGCGAAGAATAGTTCGTAGTAAATATCGTTTACATAATTAGTAATATGGCATTACTGACAATAAAACAATGCTAATAAGTATGGCCTTAACATTAAATTATCACAATAAGTATTGGTGGTACACAGCATGCGTAACCCGAAATGAGAGAAGAAAAATTACTATATAAATGGTACTTCAATAACGTTCGTAACCACGAAATTAATATGTACAACAGTTTCGTGAGCGACCTTGTTGACAACAAAATAAGATACATATAAAATCACTTACCAAACACAGGAATTTCCACTTGTGTGAAGAAAGTACTTTCCCCGACACGTAATCCTGTAAATAATTTGAATTGCAAATCGTGTCAAACCAATGCCTCACGAAATCAAGATCTACAAAATCATTACTTAAATTTTAAAGCAAACACACATAACACAACCCGGTAGTCGGATGCGTTGTACCCCTTTACTGTGGTTTAATTATTTCTACTCGTAGGCCTTATAAAAGTTAGCATCGTCCCCTCAAGATATTTATCGATGTTAATATGCCAGGTAATGGTGGAATGGCCGTTGACGATTCGAATACTCCACACGAGCGTAACGAAGCCACAACTTTCCTGGTGGAAGTTAAATTATAACCAGAATGCCCCTAGTTATGAGGTAGCACATGGCGCTAACAAAAAGACAGAAAAATGACCTTTAATCAAAGAAAGAACAAAATCACTCACTCTGCGTGAATAAACTGAGTTAATTAAGAAAACTTCTATTTTCCCTCGTGTCCCAACACGTGGATGATTTTAGAAAACGATTTTTTCACTCACGCAGACATAGATAATAACAGGTACGATGTTAAAGTCAAAAATGCCGGTCTGTCACCGGATGTCGCCGGCTCAATACAAAGTGACCAACGAACCCGATAGATGGCGTCGAGAAATATAAAAGTAATTTTTAATTAAACTGATATACAGGGTAATGCATTCTTTAAATTTATGCACGTAACAAAGTGTTACGAAGAATTGTCGAAGTGGTAAAGTTCTTGGCATCAAGAGGGCTGGCGTTCCGCGAAGACAATCAGGTCATCGGATCGCAACATAACGGCAATTATTTTGGAGTTCTAGAGCTGCTGAGCAAGTTTGATCCGTTCCTTGCTGGACATTTGCACAATCATGCAAATAAAGGGAAAGGGCATGTTGCTTAGTTGTCAGCTTCCATTTGCAATAAATTTATTGCTATAATGGGACACAAAGTATTAAGCCAGATAATTGCAGAACTGAAGAAAGCAAAATACTACTCAATAAGCGTCGACTCTACACCTGATATCACTTACGTCGATCAGCTGATGTTTATCGTCAGATACGTGAAAGAATGTACCCTAGTAGAACGTTTCCTCTACTTCGTACCAATCGTAAGGCATGGGTCTGTGTACTTGTGCGATACTATTGTATCGTTTCTTGCAGAAAAATCAGGTTGGCAGACTGTCGTGGACAAATGTACGACAACGCACCAAACATGGCGGGGCAGTACAATGGTTTGCAAGCAAATCTGAAGAAACACTGCCCATGTGCCTTCTTTGTCCTATGTTTAGCACACAGTTTGAACTTGGTCGTTGGGCAGGCCGCTGGGTGCGTGATGGAAGCGACAGATTTCTTCCAATTTCTGCAGAAATTGTACACTTTCTTCGCCAGTTCGACTCATCTCTGGAACGTGTTGTTACCGTGTCTTGGACCCGGCTTAGTAGTAAAACGTCTTTTGGAGACCAGATGAACCGGGCGCTCGGATGCTGTATCAGCGTTACAGAAAAGTTATCCGAAAATCATGGACAACGACATTTTAAACAAAATGCTAACAATACATACTGTTCTGCTGACCGTGATGTGGAGCAAAATACTGTTCAGATGCAACGAGACGTCTAAGAGTCTCCAAAGTGACAGAATTCCTCTGGATGTGGCTCTCACGTTGTTTCATTCTTTAATTGACTTCGTGAAGGACCAACGGGAACAGTTCGACAACTACGAAGCTGCTGCTAAGAACACGTACCCCGATTTCAAATACAAAAGTACCACATCCCGCACAAGGCAAAAGAGTTCACGCTTGACATTATTTGAAGAACCTACAGAAGACACCCAGTTTCAAAGTCCCGAGAAACTCAGGATTTAGGTCTACCTTCCAATTATCGACGAGTTGATAACGCATCTGCAACGACGTTCACAGGCTTATGATGAACTGCTAAACTTGTTTGGATTCTTTTCTAAATTGACAGTTTTGCGCGACAAAGAGTTTACTGTCAAAAGTTTAGCGAGTTCTACGTAAATGATGTCGACGGAAATGACCTGCTGCTTGAATGTCTGTATTAAAACTCATTAAAAATGAGCTGAGAAATAGCATGGGTCAGGAGAGATTAAGATGGCTATCTCTAATGAGCATCGAGAATGATGTTCTTCAACAAATAGATTTTAAGGATACTGTTGAGGAGTTTGCGACGTAAAAAGCCCGAAAACAGGAATGTAATGTTATATATAAACCTAACCTTATTGTAATAAATCAATCAATACGCATTGCGTTATAAAATTTTTACTGGGGGAGAGACCAGGGGCCCCTGCCCCAGGGCCCCAAAAAACTTAAAGACGGCACTGATAATATGTTTTCCAACTGCGATGTGTTTCCAATATTTTTGTTCATTTTCAGAGCACACTCTTTGTACAATTTCTGTAGCTTTCTGACTATACAGTTTAAGTCATCTATATCTTTTGGGATTACAAACTACTCATCAGGAAAAATTAAGTATGGAGTATATCGTCCCGAATATTCCCATATTTTTACATAGCTTCAGTCATTTTTAAAAACGATGTACATTTAAAAAAAGTTGGCGACAAGCAGCACTCTTGGCTTAGTTCCGGACATATATTTCCTGAGCTGTACTTATTCTTATTTTTTTTTATAATATTAGTAATTTGTGATATAGTATTTATAGTCATAGTTTTTGTAGACTTATGTGAGTAATTTTTTTCTAGAAGATATTGGAAGTGCCTTGTCCCCTCCCGGTGCGTGAACGTTGTGCTCCAAATACTATGACCGAACAAGTTTTTTCCAAGTATTGCTAAGCCTGTAGCCGTCGTCACGGTTGAAACTGGGATGCGTTTCTAACGTGAAGAACTCGCAACATTTTGTAGAACTGCTGAAGAAAGTAACAACTGATTGAGGCAACATATTGATGTGATTATTTACCAGCATACTTACAAACCAAGCAATAGCTGTAATTAATGATATTGGATTACCTACTGACACAACGAATTTAGTAAAACTCTGCCTGTGGAATACATATTTTCTATGGGGATAACAGATACTACAAACAGAAGAATTAAACATCAATGGGGACTCACTATCACCTGTAATACCCAATTTGTTCATAGAGGCGTTTGAAGAAAAAGCTTTAAAAAACGGCAAATGGATGTTTAAGTGCTAGATTTGATATGTTGACGAGAAGAGAGAAAGATTTCTTTAAATACATCAACAAACAGCACATATTTATAAAATTTACTACAGAAACAGAAAAAAAGAAAGATTACCATTCTTGGATGTAATGGTAATGCATTGAGTCAGGAAGATTACAACATGCAGTGCACAGGAAAAAATCCATACGGAAACAAAACTCTTCCAAGATAAAAAGTGGCAAAATGGTAAACATGACACTAATTTAGGATTAGAAACACGTAATAGCAAGTCCAAAAAGTCTCCATGGCATTGAAGTTGCTCGAAATGGAAAGTTTAAAATACATACTAGAAATAAAGCTCTATTGCAGCTGCTGTAGACATTAATATGAGAAGCAACGATTGGTACATTGATAACGGTGCATCATCTCATATGACCGGCAACAAAATCTTATTAACAAATTCGTCAAGTAAAAATTTAGGTCAAGAGATAGTGGTAGCTAATCATTGTAAATTGTGTGTTACTAGAACTGGTAATAGTTTAGTCAACCTGAAGTCTAATGGTGTAGAAAGAAACATTTTAGAGATAAAGTATGTTCCAAAACTTTCGGTAAATCTACTATCAGTTAATTTTATAGTTTCAAAAGGCTATTGTGTATATTTTGACTATAAAGGATAGTGAGAAATTTTATATCAAGAAAAAACTGTAACTACAGCAACAAATGTTGATGAGCTACACAATTTACACATGATTGTGGCACAAACGTCTAACGATTACAACATAAAACTTCTAAAAAATAGTCTGACTGGTATTGCTTATAAAAATTATGAGGTTTCTGTACGCTGTATGAGCTGTATTAAAGGTAAGCAGGCTAAAAAACTTTTTCCGAAGAATAACAAAAAGGCTGTAGCTAAAAACTAAAACCTAATACATTCAGATCTCGTAGGAACCATAAATAGATCGTAGAGTACTTCTAGATACATATTTACTTTAATTGATGACAACACAAGTATTCTGTTATTTTTTCTCGTCAAAATATTTTGAGAAGGTAATTTTGACAAGAAGTGACTAGAACCTAATACGTTAACTGCACTTATTATCTTAAAAAAAACCTTGTATATGGTTTCTCGCGCTGTATAAATTTTGACCAGTTTAAACGATTTTGCATTTGTTTGCTATTTCCGTTTCTGTTATCGTTAAGACAGCGAAATGTTCAGTGAAACTTTAATTTAATTTAAGAATTGTTGAACATCAGCATTAGCTACAACATATTAGATCTCTTGTATTATGTCGCTGTTTATTAAACACAATCATGTCAGCAACTATTATCACTTAAATGAAAAAGCCGAACCTAACAGTCAATAATCAGTATCAAATAAAATTTCAGCACATTGTGTATTAACATCAAAAGTGAGTTTTTCAATATATTTGTGATACCACGATAATATATTTATTGTTTTACTTTCAGAATTTTAAGGGGATGTTTTCTATGTCACTAGCGCTAGCGGCATTTTTGAAAACAATGTAAGTACCCTCTTTCTCTATTTAATTTTTTTGTCGATCGTATGGACGACGAGTAAATATACGCTTGCTATGACAAATAGCTCACGCTATTTTTTTTTATTATCTGTCAATTGATTTAAGCTTTAGACTTAAGTAAATGTGCACTTTGTTTTTTAATTTACATACATTTAAGATTTGTTCAATCTTCTTTTTCTGTATTTACTTAACTCAATTTAACTTTGCTATTGTAATTACCTACCCGTACAGGGTGTTGCATAACGTCAGAATTTGCTATAACTGAATTTGAATTTATTATATTTTTGCTTTATGGACAATTGTTTGACATGTATTTCTGTCGGTTCTTTTTAAATGTTGTCGTTGAAATAAATATACTTCTTGTTGGTTGTGTTTGATTTGTTTTGTTATATAAACAAATGCAATTTATCTTTCTATCGATTGGAATTACTAATCTAACTTCTAAATAATTAACTACAATTGTTATAATTAATAATATAATTTTGCAATTACATACCGAACATCAAATTTGAATACAACGCCCGCCCGAAGACACAATTTCTAACTACATTGTACCTTTATTCAGCAAATTGTAACTACATTTGTACCTATTTGTTTGTTTTCTTTATTGATCTAACATTCCAATAATGTATAATACATAATATTTAACAGATTTTTTAATCAATAAATATGTATAGGAGTGACATGAGATAATTCTTTACTCGTAATTTCTTTATGGTAATTGTTTATTTACTACGATTTATTACCAACAGATTTTTCAAAGTAATTTTTTGTATTACAATATGTGTTATAAGAATATAAAGATAAAAATTAGCAATACAAAACAAAATAGAAAGAGAAGAAAACAAATTAATATAATTATACCGCGCAATAAACAAAAAAATATTGAAATACAAAAAAATAGAGAACTAAAAATCCACAATACAATAACTCTACCTACAATTACATACACTGCAAAGTATTGAACCTTGCAGGAAAAAAAAATAATGGTATGAAAATGAAACACTTGAAGAAGAAGATAAAGAAAACTATCGAATTAGTACAGATATACTACAAGAAGAAATAGAAGAAAATTAACAAAAGTTTAATAAAAATGGGAAAACCCACCTGAAAACTGAAGAAGAATAACATTATTAGAACTCAGATTTCCACGGGTTACATTATTAATACAATTTTCCATTCTGGATAATTTCGGTGTTGTCATTCTTACACAAGCTAAGCTTTCGTCACACGTCACAGTGGACATCTTCAGAGCCCGAAGCAAACTGATTGATTGCGCCTTGAAGTTTCGTTTTTATAAACCGACTTCCGATCGATAAAACTTCTTTTATTTTTTATTCATTGCATATTCTACCATAATACTATTTTATATTTGAGATTTATTTATATTTATACAGTAGTCTTTGTACTAAAAATTTTGTTCTTTTTTTAAGAAATATAGTTTTCAAACAAGATGTTTTGTATTTTCAAATTTTTTGTTTTGTTTTCAGCTATTTTACCATAAACAATTTGTATTTCTAAAAACTGATATACGTATAGAGTACAATTTCAATATAAGAAACGTCAAAGAGAACAAAAAACGTTTTGAATTATTAAGGATTGTAATACTCACTGCAATTTAAAAAAATAAATTTTATTAAATCGTAAAATACTGTTACAGCAATAACATATGTATAGAAAAACTAAGCCTATATTGATGATTAAATTCAGGCATACATTTAATTATTTTGTAAAAAAATTAAGTACAGTACCAAAAAAAATTGAATTTGTACCAGAGAGTGTTGTCCAGAACAACAATAAATTTCTCAATCATTTTTTTTTGAAAAAATTTTTGCAAAGTTGCATTACAAAGTGTGGGGTTTACGTCTAGTGCCTGGACCTTGCTGTGTTCATTGTCATTGCCGGATGTTTTTAAGAAACTGATCGTTTAATTCACCGCATGTAGCTAGATCGTCGTCTAATTTTTTAAACGTAATTATTTTTTATGTTTAGTTCATTTTTTGAAGTCGTTTTTTTTTGTTTTTGTTAAACTTTTTTTATAATTATAAACTGAACTAGAAAAATGCCGTGTAAAATTACGTTTCGCAATGTTATCTGATTGATTTAGTTCTAAATTTAGAGTAGGCCTTTTGAAAGATTTTATTTCAACCTTTTCTTCTAAGGTGTGTCTTACAAATTCATTTTTAAAAACAGATTTTACACTATTTTTTTGAATTTTTTTAAAATTACGTACGGAAAATATACCGTTAGACAACGTCGTACACATTCTACAGATCAATCACTATTGAACCACGGACTATAACTGTTACACGTTAAATCTGCGTATAAAAATCTAGTATTGGGGTCGCTTTGAGCAACGACTATGCTAAATTCATGTTGTAGAGTAATAAAAGATAGATAATATATAAGTATGTTTAAATATTTTATTTGAAAAACTCCAAAGCTTTTTTTTCTGTTTCCCATTGTTTCCAAAGGGAGCGTTAATCTTAATAATTTAACTGCATCTTTTAATAAATCGAAGTCTCTTACTAGATCATTGAATTCACTCTGAGACAAACTGTGAGGCTCGTTTCTCAATAGAAATATCTGAATTAGGGGACCTCGGAGGCTAATGCGTTTGAGACTCACTCAAGATGTAATCTAAATCAAAAAGTGTGTATAGAATTGCTATTTTAGAACCATGACACTAAACAAATAATTAAGTCAAGGTTAGAGTATAAAAACTTTTGTTTATTTTTTGTATTAAATCTTTTCTACCAAACAGAAACGCTAAAACAAAACAATTTTTTTACCCTTAAACTACAAACAAAAACCTTTCTCGCATCTTTTGCACATTTTATGTTTTGTTCTGCAAGTTTTAATTTAAAATACACAAAATAACATTTATAAACGACTTTTCGCTTAGATCGAGCCTTAGTTGAACACAGAGACTTTTTAGGCTTGGTCCTAGTTTTTCTAAGTGCTAAAACAAGAAGTAGAACTTTTACCGTATTGTTATTTGTGGACCCAAACAAACTGACTTACATCTTTGGAGTGGTAAATGTCAAGGACAAATTGCAAGTGACAGAATTATATCATTAGCGATCAAGTAACTAACGGACTTTCACTTTCCATTACCGTTTAACTGATATTTTTATTTCTCAGAGTAAAAGTTTGTGTCATTTCCAAGAAGGTTGATCTTTGTCTTAGAAGGAGCAATATTAGTAGCCAGAAGTTACTGTCTTTCCGTTTTATATATTATAAATGTTGTTCTATTTCCACAGCGTTGCGGATTAGTTTGAAAAGTAGAAAGGAGTTTTAGCGAATACTTTAGTTTGGTTAAAGTTTAGCGTGTGGTCGCCACTGCTAATTTAGTAACTCTGCGGTCTTTACAGTCAGCCGTATGTTCTTTTACTCTAACTTCAATACAGTGTCCCATCTGTCTTCTATAACTTGACCTACAAGAAAATGAAATTTTGTAAATCCTGGCAAAGTTTTAAACCCTTAATTGTGAAGACAGTTTTGATATTATGGTTCTTTAGTAGTTCGTTTAATTTGACTGTTAAACTCATACAGTATAGTAAATGGTAAATAAACGGTGTTCTTATGCCCTTTGGATCTTTTTAAACCAGTAAGGGAAAGTGGGGAGTATTGGGCCACGGGGAGCATTCATCCAGGGTAGATATTTTTAATGTGATTCAAATTTCCCGCTCAATAGAGCTGCCTTTACGTTGCCTATCGTTAGTTCTTTGTCTAGGTAAAAACTAACACGTGTGTTGCGGTTTAATCAACTTTTAAAGAGAAAAGTTTAAAAGTGCTCCTGAAAGTAAGTGTTTTTGATTTATATATTTGATGTTTATTTTATTAAAAAAATTGCTTTTTTTTCTTTTTTTTTGTGCATAACATCTTCAAATACTGTAGAATTCATAAACATTTTTAATCCTAACCCACAAATTCAAACACTTTCTGTATAATCACATTTCACTCGCTTCGTCAGGTGAGGAGCATTCATCCGCCTACATTGTTTGTGCATTCGGCCATGGCCGAATGCATCCTACATTCTTTTAAAATATTTGTTTTTCTTGCAGATATGCCTCAAAAACGAATTTTAAAAACTAATATTAAACAAATAGATGAAAATAGAATCAAACAAGCAATTATAGGCTGTTTCAATGGTACCTTCTCCGTAAGAAAGGGCGCCAGGATACACGGTATAAAAAGATCTACATTACAAAATGAAATAAAAATAATATTACAGAAGTGATCCAAAGAAGAATATTTGCGTCAAAATTTTCAAAACTTAGAAGACTCTGGTAATGAAAGTGATCAAGAATCCCCAAATATGCAAACAAATATACAAATAGACAAGTATTTACAACGGAACAAGAATCTAAACTGGCAGCGTATATTAAAAGATGTTCTGATTTAAATTACGGACTGACGTATGTTCAGATCGAAAAGCTAGCTTTCGAATATGCTTCTGTTGTGCCAAACTGTCAAATTCTTCCAGAGTGGCATCAAAAACGGCAAGCAAAGAACGGATGGCGCCGAGGGTTTACGTCACGTCATCCGAGACTCTCTTTAAGAAAACAAAAAAGCACGAGCTTGGGTAGAAGCACCGGTCTTAATAAGTTTAAGGTGGGTCAATTCTTCGAAAACCTAAAAAATGTACTGGAGCGTTACAAATTTACTCCGGAAAGAATATTTAATCTCGATGAGACGAGAGTCACAACGGTGATGAAGCCAGTGAAAATTGTTTCTACTACTGGAAAGAAACAAGTTTCTCAAGCTGTCTCAGCTGAAAGAGGTAAATGGGTGACTTTTGTGGGAATTATTAGCGCATCTGAACAAAGTCTGCTTCCTGTTTATGTTTTTCTTCGGATCAGAAACATAGAGGACTTTTTAGCTGATGCTCCAGTTTCGAGTCTAGCACTGGGAAACAAGTCTGGTTGGATGACTAACGACTTGTTTCCTTCTGTATTAAAACATATAGTTAAACATACGTCCTGCTCTCGTAGCAATCTAATTTTGTTGTTAGTCGATAACCACGAGTCACATGTTAGCCCTACATGCGTCCAATACTGTAGGGAAAATGGAATTGTCTTACTAAGTTTCGCTCCCCATACAACCCACCGAATGCAGCCACTAGACGTTCCAGTTTTTGGGCCTTTTAAAATTTTTTGTAATATTGCATTTAATGACTGGATGGTGTCCAATCCCGGTAAAACCATAACGGTTAGGAATATTCCAGAACTAACTCATCGTGCATATTTGAGAGCATTTACAAATGAAAATATTGTGAGTAGTTTTAAGACCACAGGAATTTGGCCAATGAACCGCTTGGTGTTTAGTGATGTAGATTTCACTCCGAGTGCCGTTCCCAATCAACCTTTACCAAATGTAGATAATTCGAACAATTAGAACGTACTACAGTTATAGAGGATGAAAATGGCAATAGGGCTAATACAAATAAGAAAGATGGAAAAGAACATAACAAAAACAGTGATTTTATTAAGGAAAAAAATTAAGGGTTGACGGGAAATAACAACATAATTGTTTTAAGTGACATAACAATTTTGCAAAATACACCATCTTGCAGTGGTTATAAAAATGACATAAAACATCCCTGACAGCTGAATTAGTTAGACCTTTTCCGAAGGCAATTAGAAAAGAAACTAAAACAAAACGGACGCCAGGGACTTCAAGGGTTTATACTGACACCCCAGAGAAGGAACGACTGGAACAAATTGAGAATGAAAAAGACAAAAAAAGTAGGGCTTTAAAAGAAACATTTTCACTAAGCTAGAAAAACAAAGAGACAACCAACCGAAGAAAAAACGTAAAACGAAAATTCTGTCGGATTCATCGTCTTCCGAAAGTGATGGATTATCAATTTATGATAATTCTGATGAAGAAATAAGTGACGAAATGGAAGATATTGAGGAGAATTGTAGAGAAGATTTAAATGATGGGGATTTTGTTTTTGTAAGATTTAAAGCTAAAACTAAATTGGTGCATTTTGTTGGCCAGATATTAAAATATTCGAAAGATACAACTACCTTGTAGTTTTTGAGAAGAAAAGGTCTATCAACAACTTTTTATTTTCCAGCGATTGACGACATATGTGAGGTTGAAAATGATGATATCATAACAAAACTGAAAGCTCCTTCAACTTTTTGTATAAATAAATATTTTTTTATGTGTTTTAGAGTAATTTCTTATAAGTGGCTGAAGGCTCTCCATCTTCTGGCCAAATGTTCCTTAGGTATGGGAAGCTTTCGGCCTTTAGAGAACAAATTTTCAGCATATTTTTTTGGTATTTAGGAAACATATTTTTTATTTTTTGTGCAACCATTACATGAAGAAAGGAACTAAAACTAGAAGAAATTTGTTTTTTTCATATTTGTTGAACTTAAAAAATGTTTACAATCAAATAAACATTTTGTGGCCCAATGCTCCCCGCTTTCACCTACCTATTTTGTTGTAGAAACTCCAGCACTGTTTCCTTTTTTTTGTAGATTATCATTATCTGAAGTGTACAAAAAAGTAGTTTTCTGTACTGGATGGTGCTGAAATTTGCCGTTTAAGTATCTGTCAGTGAGCGTTTTCTTTTTATAAACAGAAAGCCCTAACTTTCCATTATTTTTTTTTGATTACCAGTACATGAAGAAAGGCTAGACTACTGTTATGTTCTAACTCTATAGTAATTTTCTTGTTATTATGTGCAGAGTTTAGATGTTGAAAAAAGTGATATAGTTTATCTTTGCTATGGGGCCATATAACAAACGTATTATCCACATATCTGGACCAATCATTTATCATTTCAGTTTCAACATACTCCATATAGATATTGGTTATAACTGGAGAGATCGGCGAACCCATGGATGTTTTTTTTCTACTTGTTTAAATAAGTTGTCGTTACAACTGTAATAAGTGTTCTAAGACAGAATTTGATAAGCAGAATTTTTTTTAGTAATTCTCTCTTTAAGCAATACTTCGTTGAACAAGACTATAGTAAAAAGAGATACCACGTCAAAACTAAGTAGGATATTTTCTTTTGTTATACAGAAGTTCTGCATTTTCTCTACAAAGTATGTAAAATTTTTAATTTGAGTTTTTGTATTGTATTGCAATTGCATATAAGTTTGTCATTTCCTTGTTGTTATCTGTAGCGTTTCCTTTATCTGCTTTCAGAACTAAAATGTTCTTGTTATCACGTAACTGCTTAGTTTCTCTCTCTTGTGTGTTAATATTTGATCGTGGCGGTTTTGCATTTCTTAGAATATTGCAAATATCGAATAGTTTTAAAAATCTCCTAAGGTAGAGTGTGTATTGAAGCTTCTACTCCACATACCATGTCTTCTATCGGTGTTGTCCTAGACGTAACAGCGTAGTTAAAACCCTCTTTATCAGGGGATGTGGAAGCAGTGGCAGAACAAAGATGCATGCTCCAATGTCTTGCAAAACGTCAGTTTGTTTGGGTTCACGAACGACAATACGGCAAAGACCAAGTTCTACTTCTTATTTTGGTTCTCACGGAGAGACTAAGACCAAGTTTAGGTATTGAACTACGACGCGGTCAAGTCGCTTATAATCATAAATAAAATAACCGCGAAAAGATTTTATATTAAACTAACTTATGGTTCTCTGTTGATTTTTTAATGTATATTCACCACATACATCACAGAAGCTCACAGTATCGTTTAAATGCTGAACATAAACTAAGAATTAAATAGTCAGCAAAATACTGAATCTTCTTTTCAACCATTAACATATTTTTTAATTTACTGTCAAATTCAGCTACAATTAATAGAATTAATGTGAGAAAACAAAGAAAAACTTTAGTGTAGGAAAAAAATAACGATATAAATTTTTTTTTGTATTTTTTTTACAAAATTGAATCTATAAGGAAATGTGTAAAAAACATATGTAATTTTTGACTTGCCGACCTGTATATGTAGTTTCAAAACACACCATTTTTTGTATGAGAATTTTGATATTTATTTATATCAATTACTATCTATTCTGTTACTGTTACAATAATAAGCGTATGTTTTTCGTTTACTACGTCTATTTTTTTTTATTAAAGTATTTTCTTAAGACACTTATTTCATCTTTTACTAAATTTTTATGTCATTAAACTGTATCGTTTTTATAATAAAAACTCTTTAACTGGGTGATACATTTTTAGTTAATACAAAAAAATTTACGATCTCAATTTTTTCTCTTAAACAAAAATTATTTGATGCTGTACACAGAATTTCGTTAAAAGCAATTTTATTAATTCGTATAAACATTTTTGGTTTAAACATTTTATAATAAGTACTAAAAAGGTTTATTTCAATAAGTACCGTGGCATAAGCGTAGGAGGACCTCGACGCTCTGTATTTCAGTGTTGTAAAATAAACATAGTTTATGTAGATAATTAAATAAATGTTTATACGTGTGGGAGTTTTTATTTTTTATTTAAAATACGCTTGGGAAAGTCGAAGTTTATATTAATCAAAATTATTACTAACTTAGTTGTACCACTAACCATTTGTTGTTTTTTTTATTTTTTTTTAAAGAGATTTAATTTTAGTATTCTTTCAATAGCAATTTAAAAAATCGAGTAAAATTTTAGTTAATTTTTTTTATTTTTTTGCGTTTTTTTAAACGTTGAATCAAATTTACAATACATGTTGTAAAATCACGGATTCTGACCAGCATTATACAGACGATCTACAGCGAAACGAAAAACCTACATGTGAACTCATATGTGAGTGCTTTCGCCGCTGTTGTGCAGATGGCACAACCAAGCTTTTTTAAATCGTTAATGGCCCATTCGAGCTACATTCCTAAATTCCAATCAAACAAATAATTATTTTGCAATTTACGATTGAACATAGTTTGAATAAACGAGTAACTTGGGGCGAACTAAAATAAACCTCCCGTAAAGATAAGTTGATAAAGCTATGTTGTGGCAAAGACGAATAACGTAATTTGTAGTCGGGGGAAACTAATTGCAGCTTGGACAGTGTTTTAATGAGAAGTGGCTATAGTGGTAGCCCTGACGCCTCCTAGGGAATACGTATTGCTATTGGTTACATTGATATATGAGATTCGAAATCGAATGAATTCCCGACGAATTGGCAAAAACTTTGTTCGTCTCTATACGTTTTCTTAGCAGGTATTTCCTTACACGCACGTACATAAAAGATGTTTTCTGAAAGGGTTGATAGATTGAACACAGTTATTGTCAAAACCTCTTCAACCCCTTTTTGTTGTATCTTTTGAAATCCATTTATAATTATATAAACATGAAGTAAATCTTATTCTTACACAAAATGATGTCATTCAAGTGGAAAATGACACAGTATTTTACAATAGCACAAAGGGAACCGCTGAAGGAAGCGTTACAAGGTATGGGGTTTATCAAAGAATTTTTTCGATGCGTTGTGATACAGAGTAATTGTATTGTTAGAAGTCATAATTAACTAAACTTGATACAGCGCATTCGTACAAAAGCTCTTTTTTTTAAATTAAAAGCTTCATAAAAAAACGTGTCGCAATTATTTTCCCCAACGCATGGCATAACTGTACGCAAAACCGGACTTTAACACGTTAATGAGGGCAGCCTGGTCAGTTACCCACCACAACAGGGATGGGCTTTGGCGACCCCCATTGTGAGAGTGGGTATCTCATACACCCTTTTCGATATGCATTTTAGGGGGAAATTCGTTTTATAGCTTTGAATGAGCTTGCTAATTTTGCAGTATTAATAAAAAAAAGAAACGTATCAACCCGTCAGTCATTGTAAAAAAAAATGTGTTGGAGGAATCGATATCTTGAAATCAAATTTTGAATATATCTGATTAGAATGGACACGACACAAGCTAAATTGTCAATATTGACCCTATTTGATAATGAACGAGGTTATCCTTCCCTTAATGCTGTCAAACGTCAGGATCACTGCAAGGAACGCAAACATTTGGATTCGGGGTTATTTGTTTGGGCATGTTGGAAACGTAATGAGATATTGTATAGAACTCAAGTATGTAGCGGGGGCTGTGTAATTCAGATTTAAATTCACGACTGAATTTTTACGTTTCTTTTTCATGCATGTGAAAATTAGCAAATTATTAGTAAAATACTTCAAACGCGTATGCAAATGTTATAACAAAAAGTTGTCGCAGTTTAGCTCAATAGTCATTTCACTCCAGAAATTTATCTTTATAAACAGATCGAAAAAAATATGACTGAAGTTTAATTTATTATAATTTATTTTATTATTGCATCACAACTTAAAACTTTATTAAAAAAAAAACATAAAAAATGTTTATCATTTGGAATCAATAAAAGTAAAATCTAAACAGTTAATAACGTTCTTGTATTTAAAGTATTTTTCATAACAAAAACAATTATTGTATAACTTTTATAATACTGCAATGTCAATTTTAAAAACTAATAAAACACAAGCAAATGATTTTATTAAATACTTCTTTTTGTTGTTTTTACAAAAAAAATTATGCATTTATAGAATCTGAAGCATTAGTTGCGAGTTTAAATTAGACATCTCGAAGGAAATAGTACACCAAATAGACATTTTCAGCAAATTTGCCATCAAAATAAAATACATACTTATGACAAAACACTTCAAAAAATTGAACAGATATAGAAGATGAGTATATTTAAAGTTTTAACAAGATCAGCTACAGAAATAAAGCTGGCGTTACAAATTAATACCGGTTACGAGTGGAGTTTTTAATCAAAATTTGGATAATATCCGCAACAATCAAACCAGAAGTAATTAGGCTTTACTTGTGGTGATGATGAGTACATTGAGTAGCCCACTGTTACCACTGCCGGTTTCAAACCTGTATAAAAGTTGTAACATTAGATCAACTCTCTAGCCTACGTAAAAAATTAACTAGAATTTGGACAAATCTACTAAACGACGACTAAGGCAAGAAAAAAAATTGGAGTAAGCGACACTCAAGAAACAAGAAAAAATTAATAAAATAGCTAAAAAACTCAAACAAATTAAAATTTAAAACGTTGTTGAAAAACCTAACCAAACGTTGTGAATTAGTTAGTGTCTTTATTAACGTCGTTTTTTGAATATACGTAAACGTCAAATAGTTAGATAATTAGCGATATCACATCGTTTGTTTAACATGATGTATATACGTGAATTTTACAGTTGATAAATAACGTGGAAAATACTGACAATAGAACACTGTTATATATAACGTTAAAATTTTTAGTAATTTCAAGTAAGAGTAAAAAAGATAACGATAAATGTAGGATTAAAAGTAGCACGAGATCGAGGACAAATAAGGAAGTTCTAAGAAAGTTAGAAGAAAGACTGAAAGTATCAAGATAGAATGTGGAAGAAGATGAGTTGGTAGAAAAAGAGCTGACAAACATGATTGTAGAAAGATGCAAGAGTATTTTGAAAAAGAAGGGTGAGAACTAGAGGAAGAAGGAAAAATATTGGTAGATAGTAGCCATAGATAAAGTTAGGAATGAATTCATGAAAGCTAGAAAAAGTATGACAAATACATGATAGAATACGAATCGGACAATGTATGGAAGGAAAAAAATCCAAATCCAAAAAACAGAATTAAAAAAAGCAATGAAGAAAACCAACAAACAAAACTGGAAGAGCGTGTTAACAGACCTTGAAACCGCGACGGAAAAATAAAAGTAAAAGTGAGTATGAGAGCAAAAAAAAGAGTGCTTCTGACGAGAGAATCGTTTCCAAGGTAAGATTGATTAGAGAAAGGTGCCGACCAACAAGAGAAAAGTTAAAAAATGCCGTAAAGCGCTGTAATGCGTCAACAAATGTCTTCGAAGCGGTTTCTTTCCGATAGACTAAAAAATCGGAAGTTTAGCGTTAGTCCCAAAACCTACTAAACCTGACGGAGGAACTGGGGAATTTAGACCCATATGTTTACTTTCAGTTTTAAAAAAATTGTTAGAAATAATAGTAGAAGAAAGAATGAAGAAATAGATAGAAACCAAAACCGATTCGGTTTTAAGAAAAGCAAATCCACACTAAATGCAATTAGGGGATAGGGTTTAAAAATTGTAGATAAGGAAAAGTGGTAGGGCGCCAAAGCAGAAGATGGTGCATCCTGTTGACGGTCGACGTTAAGAACGCGTTCAACAGCGTGCCATGATCGGACATCATCAGGGCCATAGAATACAAAAATTCACCAACGTACTTGCTGTAAAAGATTACTTTAAAAAGAGGTGGGGAAGGTGTAAAAATAAAACTCACGACAGGGGTTCTGCAGAGATCGGTTTTAGTACCTTTTCAGTGGAACCTCTACTACGACGGAGTACTGGAGCTAGCGATGGCAAACGGTGTCACGCTGTTGGGATACGCAGACGGCCTAGCAGTAGTAATCGAGGGTAGATCTGGCAAGAAAGAAAACACAAGAATGGATTTATAAGGTGGAGAGCTGGTTGGAAGATCACGGTCTGTGTCTGGCCCTGGATAAAGCCGAAGTGGTAGACCTAGTCAGACGCAGACAAATAAAGAGTTTTTCCGGGCGGTTTGGACATCAAAAGTAGAAATGTCTTGAGGTACTTAAGCGTGTGGATTGAAAAGAACGGTAGAATGATTGAGCACGTAAAATGTGTATGCGAGAAAGCGGAAAAATTCGTAAAAAGTTTGATTTTACTCATGCCCAGCGTGGAAGTACCAAGCTCAGATTAAAGAAGAATGTATGTACGCTCCGTTCTCCTATATGGGGCTCTTATTTGGATATTCAGACTGGGGTCATAGTTAGAGAAAACGAAGAGGAGGGCTGCTTTAAAGATAACTGCAACCTATTGATTGTTGAGAAGAATGTTCGTTTCCTTAGAAGTACTTTTTCCTTCTTGGAATAACTTAGATGTGTTTTGTAGATCTTCTAGTCGCTTTGACGACTCTTTTCTTAGATGTCTTACTGCTTGGTGTTTTTCACGTTGGTAAGTTTATTCTCTTAATCTGGGTTGGGTTTTATATAAAAGTGAGTTTTAGAGTTTGTCATCTTCAGGTTTAAATTTTGCTGGAGAGGATTTGTTACGTGTCGTTAGTAATAATAATAATTAAATATTCACAGTGGGGATTTTTTGCTCAAACTCATTTCTTGTTTGACGTTTACTGTGGGTAGATCCTTTTTTGTAGGAATCTTTTTCGTTTAGTTGTAAGCAATTTCTTTTTATTTATTTCTACATCGTTGTTATTACTGCGAGTTTAGCGGTTTAAATTTAAAACAAAAATCCTATACTTGTATTGAAAATAATATTTGTGTACTCAATTACTTACAGATAAATGGCTATCGGACCCCATTTTATTACTAATTTAAAATTCTTTACAGCGAGTTTGGCGAAGGCTCGAGACCCTTTCAGCATAATCAGTTATTCCGAGTGAAATTATTAGGTCTCATAGCTATACCCACTGGTCCGATTCTGGCCGTATAATTACAACAAAGTTAATGTCTTCAAGTGTTTGTTTAATTTGCATGTCGAATAGTTGCGGATGTCGAGTGTCGTTCCATGTGATTTACTTGCCTTATGCTTTAATGTCAGTAATCTATACATTATCTTTTTGTAACTGTGTTACGTAATTCGTCTATATTTCTATAGTCAATTTACCTTTAAGCGATGTTAATTATGTTATACTCCACTACTTGTTTTAAACCTTCAGCTACCTTTAGTATATTTAAAGATAATTATTGTTTTCATTAATTGATACGTTAACTTGTAATTTTCAAATACCTTAATAATTTTACTCAAAGCAGTGGTGCTTAGGATGCATTCGTCAAATGTAAGCTCACACTCCTCAAAAATGTCAAGAGTAATATTACTGTAGTAACAACTTTTACCAACTACTATGCTAAGGAACTAGGAGTAAACGTTTTGGCTTTTTTATTTTATAATAAGTTAATGATTACTCTCGCTAATCTAGATCTAAAGTTTTTTTCGCGACTGCATGTAAGTGCTAATGTTTGATCAATTTTTTTTATCTTATGTAGTATTTTGGCATATTACTTGTGTATCTCTTTGGTAAAACAAAATTTTTTTTTTGTTTAATAATATATGTAACAAAGTTGTTCGTTCTCTCGTTGATAGTTTGCTTTTTTCTTAATTTTTGGACAGTGGGTGTATCTTTGGTTTCTCCGACCCAAGGATTTTACTGTTACAGCAGAATGACGCCCATTTTTTTTTCATATTCAGAAGCAAGTGGTCAACATGGTGGTAAGTTTTTTGACGTTATTCACCCAACAGATGGAGCTTAGATAGATACGCGAGAATAGCCAGTGCACAGCAGGTAGTCGTTATTAGGTTTAAACGGAAAAAAGCATACTACAGTAGCGGTTTTTTTGAGTTTATCGGAAAAATATTAGAAAAAGAACCAAGAAAGATTATAAGCGGATAGAACAACAATCTTTAATTTAAATCAACGGCTTTTGTTTTAGTTCTGATTTTAGTTTTTTGATCTAAACTGACATATTCGGCTCAAAAAATGTCTATATAAAATGTGTATTTAAAAAGAAGTTTAAACCAAAAATCCTTGGAGTTTTATTAAATAATGTTTGTACTTTTTTTTGTACGTTTGAACACGATAAGATAAGCTTACTTTGTTCTTAAGGCGAATAATCTTGATTGGCCATGGTGAACTTGTACTGATGACTAAATCGTCGTAATCTTATAGAGAGGGTGATCGGAGTTTAAATAGATGGACGAGGGTTTGCTTGTAGTTAGTCTAATTCTTGCGACGTTCTTTAAAATGTTATTATTTTTACCGAAAATATAGTTATTTAATGTGAATAATTCGCGTTTTTCGGGCGATTAACAAATAGTGTCGGGATTCTGGAGCTGGAATTGTTGGACTCATGAAGTTACATCGGTAAGTTTCTTCTTTAATTTTGTTTTATTTATCAATAGAGAGATTTTTTTCGTACAATGGTCAAAATTCTTGAGTGCTTTTGCAATAGATTAAAACAAAGGTTTTTATTGAAAGTTGAACGTCGATTTAATTTTACCTAAGTAAGATGTCTTGCAGTGGTAATATTTTTTTAAATGTTGTTTGTGTTTGGTGATTAGAAAAGATCTTCAATCTCTATCTTGGCATGAAAAAACGTCTAGGAGATTTTATTCTAAATGTTCTATTATCAAGAGATTAACACTTGTTTGGAAATTATGTAGATTTACCAAATCTTTGAAATGCATTTTTTGTTTGCAATTTTTTTTTATTTATCACATAGGTACAGATAAGCACTTGAATTATTTAACCTTGCAGTTCGGTGTCTCATTATCGTAAGAATTAGTTTTTTTACCTTATTTTAAAATTTTCGTAGTGCGCATAAGATTCAAAAAAGTGTTCTGCAAAATTTGTATTTGTTTCCAAATTATTCTAAAAGATTTCTGACATTCGGTTATATTGAAAATCGATACTACAAATGAAACACTTTATACACGGTTCGCCATTATTCGGGCCTCGGTTCCTAGTGCCTTTGTATAAATGTCAGCATAAAATGTTTAGTACCGTACTCATTTCTATTGAAAAACTGCACGTTTTAAAAATAATTTTGTTTATACAGGGTGTTTACTTTATGCTGGCAGCGTAGTTACACTTTTTTATAGCAACCCAATTTTTTATGCTGTTCGATGAAAATTTAATTTAAATAAAAAAGATTTTTTAGATTTTTTAATTGATTGCGGCGTTGTTATTTTAGAGTAATTTATTTAAAAATGCAACATCAGAAAAAAATGATCACAAAACTGGTGTTTTTTGAAATTATGCAATTTGATTTTGTAAATAGACATAGATGAAAATCAGAAGTAGTCTAAAAGATTTTTTTAATTCGCCATGCTTATTTTGTATGAGAGCGCTAACTTTCAAATTCTTTAAATTGTTGAAACTCATTTTCTTTTAGTGGGACCTTTAATTTCTTTTGACTGTTTCTAATGTAGTTTATAATTCTCTATCGATTTGTATTACTACTTTTTATAAATTTTCAATTAAATTACAAGAAGCATTATTTTAATCAAGCAGGTTTATGCTAGTAGCTTTTGCTTTTATTAAACTAAAAACATAAAAAAGAGTAAGACCATTAACCTTCCGATTACCATTGGAGTCTTTTTTGACCCCAGACGTGTTGTTTTTGTTGTATTTTCTTAAGTTTTTTTTACAACTGTCCCAATATTTTTTTAGCTGAGTTTCTTTCAACATTGTTTAATAATATATAACAAATTTTTCAATTGTTATTTGTTTTGCGACGTAAAAAAAACATTGTCGTTGGGGTCATATTTGACCCCACTTGATAACCGACGTTCTAAAAAGTAATTCTAATATTTTGTCTGCATTAGTCATGTAATCTGCTTGTTTCAACGTGTTTCAACGTGTTATTCGTCTGAATCATGATTACTATCATTCCGTCTTTAGTCATTACATTCGGTGAGTTTGTTCGAATCAGTTGAAAAGTGTGTCTGCTGTGTTATTACATTTGATTGGAAATAGTTGTTGTTGAATTATGACTAGAAAATATTTGTCTCAGCGTGAAGTGGAAGAAATAGCTAGCAATATTAATTTACTGAATGAAATTGAAGATGAAATTTTATCTGACGATAGTGATGCCGAATTTGAAAAAGTAAGTGTAGCTGATGTAAACCCGATTGAAAGTTCGGAAGACGATGTCAGTGATGATAATTCGCCCAATGATAAAGATATACTGGTGGGTAAAGATGGTTCCATATGGAAAAAAGATAAGCCTCATGTTAGAAGACGAAATCAGCGAAATATTCTATTAACAAGATTTAGTGAACATATTTCAACATGCCCTAGTTACATGCATTTTTTGGATTACTGCTTCTAGCTGGTGGTTTGAAAGCACGCCAAGAACCAATATTGGAGCTGTGGAGTACAAAATACATGTCTCTCCATAGACCAATCTTTTGTGCTGCAATGTTTCGTAATCGAATGAGAGACCTTTTAAAATACATTCGATTTGACGATATGGACACCCGAGAAGAATGACGGGCAACAGATAAATTGGAAGTTATTCGTAACATTCACGATATTCTTGCTGCAAATTGCAAAAAATCGAATAACCCTAATGCTGAAGTATGTATTGATGAACAACTTGTTCTTTCCGTGGAAAATGTTTCTTTCGAATGTATATGAAGTCGAAGCCAGATAAATACGGAATTAAAATCTGGGCTTTATGCGATGTTAGTAACAAATATTGCTGGAATTTCCAAATATGTACTGGAATGGTAGACAACGCTCCAGAACGGGAACAAGGTAAAACACAATTTTATCGTTTTATGCACGAGTATAAAATTTCATTTCTAGGGAAGCGGGTAGTTTTGGATTTGGTTGAGGCTTTGAGAGAGGGTTATGGTATTACCACAGATAATTTTTTTACGTCTATGTCTTTGGCGAAGGAGCTACTGCAGCAATCAAACACTTTGACCGAAACAATTCGTAAAACAAGTAGAGAAATACCAAAAGAATTTTTGCCAAAAAGAAATCGAGCAGAATAATCAAGCGAAATTTTATATGGATAAGACACAATTTTAGTATCTTACGTACCTAAAAAATATAGAAGCGTTATGCTACTTTCAACGCAACACCAAGGTTTGGAATTGTCTGGAGAAGACCTCAGTTACGAACCGTAAGTTATCTTGAACTATAATAGCTGCAAAGGAGCTGTAGACAGCGTCGATAAAATGGTAAAAGAATACTCATGCAGAAGAAATACAAATCGCTGGCTTCTTGTCCTATTTTTTAATTTCCTTGATATTGCTGCCATGAATGCATTTATTCTATACACTACGAAATTTGGAAATTTTGAAAAAGGGAAAACATCCCGAAGGAGATTATTTTTGCAAAAACTTGGGTTTGAATTAGTAATCCCACATATCAAAAAACCTACACTTCAAGGATTACCAAGACATGTGCAAAATCCAATAGCGATGGTTTTGGCAGACACAGAACCAGAGGAAGTGGGACCGGAAGACAAAATTATCGCTCGCCCAAAAAGAGGTCGTTGTAAGATATGTCCAAGAGCAAATGACAAAAAATGTTCGGAAACATGTGAAAAGTGCTTACTCTTTGTATGTAAACAACATTGCCAAAAAAAACTATAATAATATGTAATAGTTGTTGCCCTCACTAATTGATGTTTATATTTCATTTTTATATTTTTATTAGTTTATACAAAATCTAATGTTAATTTAAAATATTATTAAACGTTACCATTACAAATTAATCGGATTTTCTTTACAAAACAAGAAAAAAAACTTGGGGTCAAATCTGACCCCACTTGGTAACCGGCGCCTCAAAAATTGCTTGGTAATCCGAAGGTTAAAAAACCAACAAAAAAAATTAATTTAATAACTGTTCAAAGTTTAGCCCATTATGTTGTAGGCACATCTCAAGTCTTTGTCGTAAAGATTCAAACACATTTTCTAACATCTCGTGTGTAACGTTAGAAAATGCGGTTCTTGTTCTGTTTTTCATTGCCTTCTTAATCTTCTTAGAATACGTAATCTTTTACGAACCTTCATAAAAAGAAATTCATGACAGTAAGATCCGGAGATCTTGCCGGCCATGGCACACGACCTACCTGACTAATCCATCGATCACAATATTGTTCGTTTAAATAATTACGCTCAATTCTAAAAAAAAATGAGTAAGCGCACCATCATGCTGATACCACATGGATTTTTTTTGTGTTTTCCGGAACATCTTTTAGTAACTGTGGCAAAGAATTATTCAAAAACTCCAAATATCTATTGGCATTTAAATGACCATCAAAGAAGAATGGACCTATGATAACATTATTCAAAAACAAGGCTAAAAGTCGTTTAGTAATGAAGAAGATACTACCAACTATGTGAAAATTAGAGACTGTAGACTTTTTTTACATAACTGAAACTTTCAATTTTTATTCTGTGGAAAAACTACCCAAACAACACATTGGTATAAAAAACGTGTAAATGTCCGCCGAATAGACGTTTATTAGACATTAAAACGGTTTTAAACGCGTTATTAACGTTTATTAGACGGACATTTAGACGTTTTTTGTACCAATGTGTTGTTTGGGTATGTAATTATGACACAATTATCAAAACCACATTGATCTATAGATATAAAACTAATAAGAAAAATACTATACTATAATTCACGAAACAACAGACTAATTACGTTTTTATCACACAGTATTCTCTTAAATATAGGCATGTTTATAATTCGAACACAATGATAAAATGTACTGTTGTAAAACAGTCTTTTTGTGATGTGGTTAGAAGTACTCGTCAGCTAATCGTAAAGCATAGTTGTTCTGATTACGCGTTTTTGAAAGTCCCCTGTTCCGTGAATTATGTTATAGCAACAGAAATATTTTATAAAAAAAAAAAATAATTCGAAAAACAAATTTTTGAAGAAGTGTCTCTTGTCGGTCACTGGCAAAACTAGCGGAAGATTCAAATATAATTACCACAGTCGACCAACCTGATCGGGGATCGACGTCAATCATTTGAACGTACTTCAACAGATTTATTTTATCTAATAATAATTCCTTTTTCTTATAAACAAATAATACAAAGCTCAAATCAAATTGTAAACGTTGCGTTTTACGAACAGTAAGTATACGTTTTTTGTAAAAAGTGTAAGTATGATAGAATCCCTTCGACCCCAATTACAGTTTGCAAATTTGTCTAATTGTTCTATATTTTATATTTTTGAGTTTTTTTATGTAAATAAATTTATGCATTATTTGAATTAATATTTTAAAATAAGTTACATCAAATTATTACAAATTATAAATGTATAAACGAATTAAAATGCGTTTTATAAACAGAAAAAATGGAAATTGAAAACCATACTTCAAAAACAGTAATAAAAAATAAGAAAACGAAACAGGGAAAATACCAAATAAATCAATAAAAGAATGATCCAGAAGATTCCATAAAAGATAAAATGATAAATAAATATTTAAAAAATTTATTAATGGAAAAATAAAGACGAACGGAACCAAAGAAAAATACACCAACTATGTGAAAATTATGGAAGTCTTTCTGTAAATTCTTGAAACACAAAAAATAGATAGAACTCAACTTTATCCTGTTGCAAAAAGATATATTTATGACACAATTATCAAAAACACATTGGTTTATATATCTGAAACTAAAGTAAGAAAAATACTAGCAACTGAAATAGATGTAGAAAGTCCGCTAGAAAATCAAAATTAGAGAAGATTCGAAATGAAACTAAAAAACGGTTACTCATTTTAATAATAAACTGAATACCTGCCAAACGCAGAAAACGTGAAATGGTCATAACAAATGAGAATTTTTTTTGAGATATTTGCAAAAAAATGGAATCATAGGCAATGGAAACTAAGAACCAAAAGCAACAAAATTCGCTGCAAACCCGTACATATAAGTGTTAAAAAGTCTTACATTACTTAAAAAAACTCAATAATTTAGTACAATTCTCTAAATATTTTGTATTCGCACATTCTTTATAACAAATACAATAATTTTAGACATAAAACTTTCACCATTAAAAAAATTAGAATAATATAAATGCTACCTTTCGAACTTGGTCTAAGTTCTTACCTTAGTTTTTACAATTGTCAAATTAATTTAATTTTGCTGACGAAGAACTTAGACAAAGTTCGAAAGCTCGCATTTATATTATTCTAAATAAATATTACACCATTTACCCTAAAAATATTTTAATTAAATACCATGTTTAAAAAATTTTTTTTATAAAAAATTAAATTAAAAAAAATGATTAATTTAAATTACAATTTTTTTAATCTCAATACAAATTTTTCAATATTATGAACTACACTTTATCTACATATTTTATTATTCCATTGTTTTTGATAAGTTTTTTTTAATATCTTGAAACTACGCGTGAATAATTGATTCGATTTATTTGATTCTTTGCGTAGGGTTTTTTCGATATGATCTATTTTGCCACAAGTTTTCTATTAGGTTTAGGTCAGGATATTGTGCTGGCCAATCCATCCTGTCAACTTTTTGGTTGTCATCCACGATTTTATCAAATTCGCTCTATGGTAATGACATTGTCATTCTTGAAAAATAAAACTTTTCTTGGCCAAATATGTCTTTGCCACTTGTGCTGAAGTACTTTAGTGTATTTATCGGCGCTCATAATTCCAGAGATAACATATAGGCGTCCAACTCTTTCAGCAGGATTTTGGGGAAAATTCTCCTCGAAGAAATCTTGTAAAAACCGATTCATCACTATTTTTCTACTGTTGGCTTTGCTTTACAGAAACCAATAGTTTCCGCCGTGTTCCACATCCTCTTAGTCTAATATTAAGCACTCTTGTCCTCACAGTAGCAGTGCACACGCTTGGACTTGTAGCTTCAAACCAGATTTTCGGTAAATAGGTGAAATTCAACTGTCTACTTGCCAGGTTTGTTGTTCTTAGTACTGCATCATCTCGAATTGAATTTTTTTTTGTCGTCCAGTACGCATATCTTATATCATATTTTAATAATATTTTTTTCATGAAATTCCAAACTTTAACAATAAACTAAAATTTAAATGTATCGATTTGATTTTTAGGGAAATTTGGTGTTAACGCTAAATTAAACCAATTCAAGGCTTAGTGCACTTTAGTTCTTAGTCAGTAAACGAACTAAATCAATACATCCTTTTTATATTTGTTTGTGTTTAAATAATAATTTATAATATGAAACGTAAATATTCAAAATTCATGAAACAGCTAGTAAAGAAAAATAAAGCTTAAAAAGAATCACTTGCCATAAAGACAACACTAATATTAATAATTATTCTATAGAAGAAAGCAAACGTCTAAACAATCTTTTAATAGGGCACTTGTGTCGGCAAAAAGAAATTAGGTTACGCGTGTATATTCGATACAAAACCTACATTAGGTTAGTAGTGCATTTTGTAGTGTTCTATAAACTTTAAAAGAAGTGCGCATAATGCAGCATTCTATAGAATCTCGAATTTCGGCGTATTATCTTATTCTAGTGGAACGCATTATAGAAAGACGGTTAGTTGCATCAGTATGTATCGGAGAAACCGTAGCATTATGCGAAGATCAAGTAGCTGAGATAAAGAAATGATTGTTTTGGTGCAGAGTTTGTCAAACTGTTTTAATTTGTACTAAAATTTCAACTCTTTTCAGAAATAGATTAAACAGAAAGCGTGGAAAGGTTATAAAAACGGAAATGCATTGTATTGGCATTGATATGCAAAGTAGGTGTTTATAATATAAGTGTATTACTCGTTCGTATCAATGTTTTGAAACTGCAGAATCCCATCTAGAACAGCACAAGGGATGTTCTCTGATAAATGTTAAGATAAGGCAGTAGTTTAGCCTAACAATGCGGCTGAAGGTATCACAGCCGTGTCGCCCTCCATTGATCGTGAGATTGCCATTCTCTTGCGGGAATAGATTCATTTTGGTATACCGAAATCTCATTCAATGTCACATAGTTTTGTAAATCGGCATTGCTTTCATTTTTAAAATGACAATACTTGTAATCTACTTAAATTAAATAGCTTTTGTAGTAAATTTTGTCCCAGCAAGATACCGGATTCTCGCCAGTAGTGGTTTCATTACTTAGTCTATTACTAACCAATAACGTGTGTAATTTGATTTTTGGTAGTACTACTGTCGTGGTCTAGTAATATTAATTACAATTATGTACTACCAAAGTAAAGATTGTTTGCTAATTCCTAATCATTAGACTTTAAACAAAAATTTTGATAGGATAATTTAGAAATCTCTTAAAACTGCCAATAGTATTAAACATTTCCAAAAAATTAAATAAAATAAAATAATCAAAAACAAAAATTGAAAACGTAACTGTAGATTCAAATAAACACCGTTAACGATAAGATAATTGCACTCACATTTATTTATACGACACGCGCGTAAAAACACTGATTATGCACTTATATATTTATGCAACACCGGCGCGTTATTCTTTAAAACTGAAGTGCGTTTATCGCATCCTTCTTTTATATTTTTTGTTATCGTCTTCTAGAATATACTGACAATTTTCTAATCAGCCTAGCCAACGTTTTCGAACAGTGACCAATATCTAGAGGTTTATAAACACCAAAACACATAAGGATAATTACAAATTGATATAAAATAAAACTAATTGATAAACAGAATATTACTTTAATTTAATGTAATTTAAAGCAATTCTATCAACATTATTTTCTCATAGTTGTGTAGCGCAAAACTCAGGTAGTTTTATATAAGCGAAGAGTGCGCTAACAAACGATGTAAAGAAATTAATTAAACAATCAGTAAAATTGCCAAAATTGGTTAATTAACCTCCTAAGTCAGGGATGCCAAATAGTTACATTTTAAGACTAAACTATTAAAGTCTTATCTGCACTAAAAACTTACACAGGAATAATTCATTGATTCAATCTCAAAAGATAGTTATACATAATCCTATATTCAAAAACAAAACAACACAAAAACAATAAGGTAAAATTCAGTAAGATTACTTAAAACTAAGGATAGAATTTTTTATCATTTAATTAATTATACTTAAAATTAAGAGAATACCGGTACTTCTTTACATATAGTTAGAAAAACAATTTTGAATTGAGTTAATTTAAATACAGAAAGTGAAACTTGATTAGCTTTTACAAATTTAATTAAACAATTAGGAATGGCACATTTAATTAGAGAATTTTAATCTTTAGTATTTAATAAGTTAGGTTCAAATGTAAAGTTATTTAGCAAAAAGAAAAACCAAGTTCGTTGATGAAGCAAAGTTTTTAATCGACGAAAGGAATGTAGATTGATAAATTTAACTCACGCATATGGATCAAATTTGACGTTGATGTCATCCAACGGAATGCAAAGCTAATGTTGGCGGATAGCCCTAGGAAATTTCCCATCAAGAATCGATGACCAAGGTGTATTTTCTTCAAGAAAATCAATTCGGATCATTGGCATTTATTGTGTTATTCATATACCAAATCCACTCAAATTATAAAGGTAATGATAATTTCATTAAAGATAAAATCGGTACATAAAAAAAAGTCTAAAACAAATAAAAACGAGGAATTAGACGTAACAAAATAGAAATTGAAGACATACCTATATTATTAACACAGACTTTTTAAATAAAGATATTGTAGCTATAAGGTAAAATAAAAGCTACACGGCTTCAAAATTAAGTACCACAAGCGCACTACTCGAAGGCTAAGTAACGAAAGAATTTCAAAGCTGACCTCGCCCTAAAAAGTTACGACTCCACAAAATAAAAAAAAGGAAGGTTTACACGCAACATTTAGTTAAAATAATACACATAATTTAAAATCAAATAATAACAGTGACGAAAACGTTACAGTTGTACATGTCTCTCAGGTGATGAATTGAAGAATAGATAACGCGTCATGGCTAACAATCTGAACTAAGCTAAGCAAATATTATTTTGCTAATTGATAACATCTCATTAGCTGGCAGTGATGGCAAATCAACATACTAAAATTAAAATAAAAGTTTGCAAGGAAATGCTAGATCTTTGTCAAAGAAAAAACCTTTACTGTTAAATTTTCTATGCAGTAATAGTATTGACCTCCTAATCATATACGAATGTGGTTAAAACCAAAACACAGCTTTAAACTTCCCGGCTTCAATCTAGTACATTTAGATACAACAGATGGTTTTAGAGATGTAGCAATTTTGATTCACATTTTATATCTAGATGTTCCAATCAAACTTAACGTCAATTTTAATCCCTTGATAGAAGTTTCCGATTGGATTAATGTATTTAGTCAATTTGTAAAAAATGTTATTATAGGTGGTGCTTTTATTTCACATCATGGTTTGTGGGGTTCATCTAAAGATTTAATCACTCTCACTGACGGTACACCTACACTTATCACGCCATCAACACAAACTTTGTCGGTTTTAGATTTGTCAATAGTCTCTAACTCCTTAGCTAGTTGTATCTCTTGAAACGTTTTAAATGACCCAACGAATTCTGATCATCGTCTAATTTTACTTATTGTTAACGAAAAACTTGATAAACATCTCTGCTTTCCCTCGACTTAATGCAATATCTCGCAAACTAATGGGCCTTTATTCCAAGAGTTAATTAATCAAAATTAACAAAATCAAAATAACATCTGTAATAATAACCAAGAACGCTTTAATGCTCTTATGCAAGTAATTAATAATTCTGCTTTTAGTTGTTTTAAAATCAATAAACCATATAAATATTTTCAACTCTAAGCCAAAATACCATTACAAAAATACAAAAAAATCTAACCTTGATAATTATTTAAATTATAAGAGATTAGAAGCCCTAACTAAACAATTACTACTGGTGCTGCATTTTGTGTTCTTTCTTTAAGTAAGATTTCATCTTTCCAATTTAAATTAGCTTTAGAAAGTTCAGTTTTTACTGCAAAAACGTTTGCCATTAATAAAGCTCTTAAATGGGCTTGTCAAAATGCTGCAGCTAATGTATTAATATTGTCGGAATCTAAATTAGTTTTAAACACAATAAACAATTTTTCGGTGACTTGTTGGCAAAACCTAATATAATAATGATAATAATAATAATAATAATAATATAATATAAATTATATATATATCTTACTTCCAATGCAATAGGGCGAAGTTCAGATATTGCTAAAGCTAACAAAATCTGTTCTAATTATTAATATTATAATAATATTAATAGTGTGAATACAAAGAAAAAACATTTTTTTGTTGCCCTGGATGTCATCGCAAATTTTTATGTGTTCAAGTGCCCAGATTACGAATACATTTATGAAAGTTCTCAATGTGATCGTATTTTCATGATTTTTGCTTATCTTATATTTTGAACAATTATCGGCTTGTTAGAAATAAAATTTAATTTTCCAGTCTTGGTTTGGCTTCTGCGCAACTTTTTCGCGCATACAAACATTACGTGATCCCCACTCTCAGACCCCTTGCTCTACAGGACAGCCGAAACCTTAGTTATTTGACAATATTTTAGTACTTACAGGTGAATCTGGATAAGGTGTTATGGATTAATATTTTGCTTCAGTTACTGTATGTCGATTCTAATATATTTGTCTTGTCTTCTAAAATATGAGTTCGTCACGAAAAAAGTGTAAATATTGTAATGATTTATTTTGTTATATTTGCGGTGTTTATATACCAAAAAAAAAAACAAAAAAGAAATATTACAAACTTTGTCTAGGAGACTTATGTTGATTATTTTGGTTTTAAAATGGACAAATTAGGTAAACTATGGGCTAAAGTTTGTAAGTCCTGTGTTGAGTCTTTACGGTTGTGAAAAAAAGAATTCAACTTTGATATTCCTATGATCTAGATGGAGCCTACGAATCATTTAGATGATTGTTATTTTCTCAAAAAGAAATCAGAGATTTAATACGTGATCTCAATTTATCAAAACAATGATCAGTACTGTTAGCCTCAAAATTAAAAGAAAAAAAAATATTGGCACCAACAGTAACAATTACTACATACAGAACGTGAGAAAAAGAGTTAATACAATTTTTTAGTGAAAATGAAGGATTGGTGTATTGTAATGATATCGCGAAGCTGCTTCTAGGCATGGGTTTAAAAGAATACAAATCTACTGAATGGCGCCTTTTTATTGACAGTTGCAAAAGAAGTTTAAAATGCGTCTTATTGCACAATGGAAATAAATTTGCATCAATTCCAATTGACCATTCAACGAAACTCAAAGAAGAATATGAAAATGTAAAGTTAGTTTTAGAGAAAATTAAATTCTCGGAGTATCAATGGCCGATCTGTGTGGATTTAAAAATGGTTAATTTTTTACTTGGCTAACAAAGTGGATACACAAAATACCCTTGCTTTATTTGTATGTGGGACAGTAGAGCAAAACAACTATATTGGGAAGGAGATGTTTGGCCTGTAAGAAATCTTTTAACTATCGGTAAAGCCAATGTAACAAGGGAGCAGCTGGTGAGCAGAGACAAAATCATACTTCCACCATTACATATTAAGTTAGGTATGATAAAGCAATTTGTAAAAACGTTGAACAAGGACGGAGATTGTTTTAATTACATTTGCAGAAAATTTCCGAAGCTTAGTATGAAAAAATTTAAAGGTGGAATATTTGATGGTTCTTAAATACGGCAATTGATGAAAGACTCAGATTTTATCAAAGTTATGACTGTTCCGGAAAATAAAGCTTGGGAAAGTTTTGTGTTGGTTGTCGAAAATTTCCTAGGTAACTATAAAACAGCAAATTACGAAGAAATTGTGCAAAATATGCTGACAAACTTTCTGACTTTAGAAGCAAATATGAGTATTAAGTTACACTATCTGCGCAATCATCTAGATAAATTTCCGGATAACTTAGGAAATTATAGTGAGGAACAGGGAGAGCGGTTCCACCAAGATCTAAAAGTGATGGATGGGTATCAGGGTCGATGGGATTGTCACATGATGACAGATTACTGTTGATCTTTGAAAAGAGATTGTCCCCTAAAAAATTATAAAAGAAAAGCTCATAAAAGGCGTTTTATGGAAATATAAAATATATTTTCGACATTTTCCTGTTTATTTACTTTGATGTATCCTAATTTCTCAAAACATAACTGACATTATAAATATATCTGTTATTTTGTTTCTTGTTTTTCCATTATTCTAATATAAAATGAAAATAAAAATTTAAAAAAAATCAGAGCAAATCTTACAAAATCATTGATAGTTTCATGAATTGTGTGTTTAAATAGACCCAAAATCATTTTCATATCTAGGGCAACAACTCTACTGTAGACCAGTGAATCAATAAGTTATGTCATAAAACTTAATAGGGAACCAAACTCAATTTAAGTGTACTTAAAAAAACAGTTTAATTAATTAATTATTTCTTTGAAAGTGTTAAACGCTATTTTGGTTATGTAAACGCATTAAACAAAGTTTCTGTTTAAAATTATGCGTTTTTAGTATTTTAATGTCTTCGGGTAAGGAGTTGTAGGTATTTGCAACATTGTATGAAAACGATTTCTTAAACCCTTGTGTAAAATTTAATGGGATTGTGATCAAATTTTATTACGGATATTAATAGCATGTGTATTGTATCTAAACTTAATTTTATTGAATAGATAAATGGGTGTTTTGGCTGAAACAACTTTGTGATATAAGGTAGCGCTATGCAACAAACGTCTGTTGACTATCTTTAACCAATTAACCTCTTTTAACTTATCAGAAATTCTTGCATGTTTTTTATACCAAAAATTGTTCTTAAACAAGAATTTTGCATACGCTGTATTCGTTGTCTATCATGCGAGTTTAGAAAGGTTTAAATACACCATCGCATAAATAAAATTGTGATAAAACTAGTCTTTCGCATAAAATTATTTTAATATCTTTGCTTAAACTATAACGATTATTGAAAATATTTTTTAAATTGATGTAAGCTTTATGTAAAATATTTGAGACGTGTGGACTAAATTTTAGATCTTGATCGATGATAAGACCAAGATTTTTTACATAGTTTTTGATTTCTACAGTTTGATTATTAATTTTTATTGATATGTCTTTGATCTTAGTTTTCTTTCCCAAAAAGCATGGCGTAGCTTTTACTGACATTAATTTCAAGGTAATGTTTATTTGAATATTTAACAAGGTTTTCAAGATCATAATTAATAGCCACTGTAGCGTTGGAAGCATCATTTGGATTAAAACTATAATACAGTTGGGTATCAACAGCGTATAAAAGATATTACAATAAGCTAAAGATTTAGTTATGTTACATGCGTAAATTGAATATAGAACTGGTTCTAATACAGAACCTTGAGGTACACCAGAAGTAGTAGACAATGTAGAAATCGATTGGACAAGTAATTTTGTATCAAGACGCAGCGTTCGAATGAAAACCAATATAATTTTAGATGGATATGAGTATGTTCGGTTCAAGGTATCAAATGCTTTTGAGTAGTCAAACATCACAACTAATGACAAATTGTTGTTGTCAGATGCAATCAGGATTACGTCAGTCAAATATAAAAGAGAAGTTGTGCAACTGTATCCTTTCCTAAATCCCAATTGCATTTCTGGAAGAATATTATGTTCAGATACATATTTTTCTAGTTGTGAAGTTAGTATTTTTTCTAGAATTTTTGAAAAACAAGGCAAAATACTTATCGGTCTTAAATCACTAAAAATTTTAGGGTTTTTAATTTTTGGAATAGGTATTACATGCGCAAATTTCCAGCAGTCAGAAAATTTATATTCTAATATACAAGAATTGATAATGTAGACAATAATTGGCAACAAGTAAGGACAACATAGTTTTAGCATATTCGCACTTAAATCGTCCGAACCTTTGCTATTTGAATACTCAGAATAACTCGCATCATTTCTTCTTCCAACACAGTTTTAAATTGAAATTTTTCTAAATTTTTGAGTAGCACGTTACAATTATAATCCTGTAACAATTCGTTATTTCCACTTAAGGTACAAAATTTGTTAAACGTGAGAAAAACTTTATTAATTTTGTTAACATTATTAAGTTCTGGTGGAATAGATGAAAGCTTTGAAATATTGTAAATATTAGCAGATTTGAATTCTTTCAAAAATTGTGTTGGACCATTTGTATTCATACTATAAGTTAAATAAGCTTTTAGCAAAAGTAACATAATTACGAATTGATTTATAATAATTCCATTGCGAGGGTTTTTTACTTTTTTTGTATCTTTGTAATGCTTTATTTCTAAGACTTATCATTAACTTAATATTTTCAGTTATTCAAGTTTTGGCTTTAGTAATTCTTACAGTTCTTATATTAGTATGTCTGTTAAATGTAGTTATTAACATTTCATTAAAAAAATTAACTTTGTTGTTTAAATTTTGAATATTTATTAAATTTGACCAATGAATACATTGCAAATTACCACTGAAACTTTCCAAATTAAAATGCTTAAGGTCACGATATGTGTATAATGATGGCCAAAACTTTGATTCATCTTGTACTGTGTAAACACAGTAAATTAAACAATAATCAGATAGACCATGTAAATTGAAAACACCGGTTTTACTTATTACTTTATCGCAACGTACTAGACACAAATCAATAAGCTTAGAACTAATTTTAGTGATGCGAGTAGGTTCCTGAATAATTTGTTGGAATCCTAAAGCTTTTAATGTTGATGAAAATTGAACACATGATCTATCGTGCAAGTTCAACATGTCTCGCTTATACAAACAATATCATTACAGAGAGGAAGAATAGTAGAAACTGTATCTTCAAAAGCATTTATAAACTTGTGCAACATTTTGTATAGGTAATGTAAGCTACACCTCAAAGGTTATCAAGTAGCTTATCTATTAACTAAAGCACACTCGCGCATGAAAGAAAACGAAATGACCGACTTACAGGCTAAAAATCCTTAAAACTACATCAGAGCGACACTTGGTTATGGCATACAAACCTACTAAAAATATTTAAGGAAAACTGCAGCTCATCTTGGGAACACTACTGAAAAAGTTATTGTAGTAAGAACTCAAACTAATACACTCTTTTAAATCCATGTTTTCCTAAAAAGAAAATACATAATAATGATGTAATTATTTTAAAATTTGCTACATCAATAATAACAAGACTAAGAAAAAATCATGGCAAATTTCCTTCGCATCTTTACAAAATAGGATTGAAAAGAAGAAAATATATTGGTACAGAGTGTACTTGTAGAGTTTGTTATGTCAGCATGTATGACAATTTAAAATATTGTCATTACAAAAATTCTGTGGTTAAAAATTTTTAATTCAAAGCCAGAATAAATAAATCAAATCCCTTTACTTGAGCTTTTGAAGTGAAACTTTTTTATCGGCGTTGGAAAAAAATTTACCGTCATATTTTACGCGTCGCATTTTTACTACCGTCAGATTTTTTTCGGTTACGCGTAACATTATTCCGTTACGCGCCATCTTTTTTTTGTAAATCAATTAACTAATTTTTTATTATAAAATTCTAAAATATTTTTAAATAAATACAAATTGTACAAGGTGTTCAAAGGTAGTAAAATAAATAAAAAGTTCGCCCTCGGGTGGGCTCGAACCACCAACCTTTCAGTTAACAGCCGAACGCGCTAGTCGATTGCGCCACGGAGGCACATACTATAGGTCACAAAACGGATGGTTATAAGGTACACGGTCAAAACGTTGCTATAAGATACGATCAATTGTTGTTGTAATACTCCACAAATTCTACAAAATCATCAAATATCAGCCTTCGTGGCGCAATCGGTTATTTGTATTCATGTCTATGATAATTTGTATTCATGTCTATGATAATAAAATCCTTTTGTTTAAACTTTATCTAATTTAACTTTATTTAACCAATTTCTGAAAAGTTGCATGTAGATCATTTTGCGAAAAATAAGGCCATAAAGAAGTTTCACTTCTTACATGTGTACACTAGTACACGCCCTAATTTTTTTATTACATGTGCCTCGTTTGTATCCAACCTCTTGTTTTTTTTAACTACTTGATAAGTTCTAGATTGCAGAAGTCTATTTTGTTATCAGTTAATGTATGTTACGTCTCCTTCGTGTTCTTTTATTTGTTGACTCACTGTTTACTTATGTTCTCGGCGATCAAAACAAACTATCCTTCTTGGTGATTTTGTTGCCGTTTGCAGAGTAAGGTTTTTTAGTCAGTCGGTACTTCTAACTAGGCAACTCGACACTACCAGTCATCTGACGGTTGGTGTCTGTATGCAAATTTTTTTCCGTCTCGGGGAAAAAATTTGATGAGCAGAGGCCAACCATCCAAAATACTACTCCCTCGGTTGTTAAAACGGTAGAAAGCAAAGTACATATATAGTCGGTTCGGAAACTCAAAAGGCGATTATCGTAGATAATGAACCAAAGTACATGTTCTCACTATTTTAGTTCTAAACAACTACGTTTAAAAAAAGATTCTGCAATTTATTTTGACGTTTACTTTTCTACTAAGAGGAGCACCAAAATCTAAATCTCAAACGTTGTCTATTGCTTTTGCAATTTAGTGTTTAAGGTGTTTGTCTGTTTCTTGTGATCGTACATGTATAAGATAAACTGGTAGCGTAGGAATTCGTATAAATCTTTTTCTGTTCCCGTATTAGATTGAACGTTTGTTTCCTTTTGATATTGACCCAGTTTCTCTATTCTTGGTTTGGTTCTAAATTGTCACCTCATCGTTAATTCTAACCAGTATATTCCTTTCCATTCTTTTAATATGCGCATTGTTTTAGTGATGTCAAGCTTGGTTTCCGCCGTGTAAACTTCTTAAATGTTTCCATGCATTTAGTTTTTTGAACAGATATGATCATATTGAACTGTTTTGCCGTTGTGTTAAAAACCTTTAAATTTCCTTGCGCATCGTTTTAATTTTTAGCAAATAATACAAATTTTTGAGCGTCCATTTTGTAACAATATTGAATAATAATGGGTCCTTTTGTCGAAATCCATTGTTTTCGGATATTTTGCCAATGGGCTTACTATTCAGTCATTTGCATACTGTTTTTGGAGTGGATGCTTTTGATCTGTCTTGACCGGGAAGTTTCCGGTTTTTTAATTTTTTTTTTATTGTATTGTTGAATTCTTTTGTAACTATAGTGCTTTCATTTATTACTACGTTGTTAGCAATAGTCTTGTGGTTGTTGGCATCTACTGTATGTAGCTCTGTTACATAATTAATATACGTGTCTTCGTCTATTCTTTTTTTGTTATATTACTCACTTGCTTTTTTTGTTGTCTAATAAATCTCATTTATTTTTTCTGACCATAAGAATCTAATTTTTGGAGAATATCTCCTACTGCTCATTTTTAATTTTTTCACTAGAAATATTGTTTCTTTTTTTAAATCTTTTATATCGTTTTAGTGATTACTGGGTTTTGAAAGACTTATATTCTAGATATTTTTAGCGTTTCTTTCTATTTTTTAAGTGTTATACTATTTCTCTTCTACGCCATTCTTAGAAGTTATCAGGTTCACAGTTATTTTTTCTTATAGTGATTGTTAGTATGATTGTTTTGTGGACTCATACTATAGAGTTTCTGAATTTTTTTGTTGCTCATTTTTTTCTTTATTGTGTTTCTCGTTATTTACATTCTTAATTTACACAAAAACACGCTTCTCACGTTAGCCGAATTAAAATTTTATAGTCTTGTATTTGAGATGGCAACACATGTTACTATCTAGTCTATCATAAATTTCTGGTCTCTGTTATTTTCAAATGTATCCTCGTATCATCTTTTGTAAATATAAAAGGTGTTATTAATCACGAGGTTATTGAGTAGGCAAATGTTCACTATTTATTCTCCGTTGTCGTTAGTTTGTGCTTTGCGGAATCTTTGTTTTATACCCACTATGACAGTTTTAGCTATAAGGTCGTTGAAATCTTTCATAATTATTATCGTATCCAGAACGTTCTGTAAATAGTCATAGTCTTTTTTTTTGGATTTGGCAACTTTCAGAACCACAGATGGAGATGGAGATTCAGTTTTATTTTTACAATTGTTTTAAAGTAACAAATGGATCTTTAGCAAAATTTGTATAAAAAGACTTATTTTAACAGCGGTTCTTTGTTGTTTCTACTCCACATAACATAATTAGTACATATTAGATTGCTACATTTAATTTAAATACTTTATTCTACAGTGTTGATAAATTTTCTCCACTCCTGTTTTTGGGTAGTTGGTTGCATTTACTCCATTTGTTTCTTTCTTTTCATCAGTATTTCCATTATGTCGGTATTCCACGTTTTGCATTATCTGCCTCTTGTGTTTTTTCAGTAGTTCTAGATTCCCATACTCATTATCATATGTCTGAACTACCTTAGCTTCCTTACTTCTATTACTTTTCCCAGGGTTTTCATGTTTAGCTCTTCTTTTATTGCCTGCTTCTTACTTTATATATTTTTTTGGTATTCGTTACTATTTTTAATTTTTTTGTTTGTTTGTTTGTTTCAGCTGCGTGGATTCTGTTTTTCTGTCTCTTATTAAGTATTAAGTAGTTTTCACATCCATATATGAGCGTTGGTACGTATATGGTTTTATATACTGTTATCTTTGTTTTGTTGAATAACTGTTTGTGGTTTAGAAATCTTTTGCTGAGCTTATGTAATATTCATTCCGCATTTTCTAATCTATTATTAATTTGATCTTCTAAATCACTTTTTTTGCGAACTATAGTTCCTAGATACTTATATTTGTTAGTCTCTTTTATTGATTCTCTATTTATTCGTATATTTAATGGTATTGTTTCTTCTTCCTTCCTCACAATTTCTATAACTTGTGTTTTTTGTATGTTCACGTTTAAACCATACTGCTTTGCGTTTAAATTCAAAGTTTCTAATTTGTATTCCAGTGTTTCGTTAGTTTCTTCTAACTATTTCTGCCCTTATTATTTTTGTGGTTGTAGTATTTCCATTGTTGTACTTTATCTACTGTATCTTTTTTAATCATGCATGCCACTCCAGCTTGTGCTCTTACCGATTCATTTACCCCACTGTAGGTTCATTATGCATGTTTGTTGCCTCTTGCCCTTTCTTTTTTGTTTCTGTTATTACTAAAATTTCTATGTTACTTTTAAATCTATTTTGTTTCGTTTTTAGTAGGTTTTTGTTCGTGCGGTTTTAGTAATTCTTTTTAGTTGTTGTTCCAACGTTTTTTCTGTAGGGGATCCTTCTTCGATTGTGCGTTTATAGATTTCGTTTATGTTTCTTACCTCTTGTGATTCTTTCTGTACATTCTCATTCTTACCTTCTTTTTATTATGTCATGTTTACTAGATCTGCATAATACGTCTTACTATTTGTTATCATTTTGTTATATTTAAGCTTTTTTTTCAAAGCTTTTAGTAGATTTTAATTTTGTAAGGGTTTTTTGTATGTATTTTAATCTAATATAATTAATATATAGCGTTAATACAAAACTATATTAATCAAAACTGAAAGCATTTTTCAGTAATTTATTTAGTGATAGATATAGGATCTATTTTAATCACTTTACAGTAACAGTAAATCTAATAGCTAAAATTGAATAAACAACAAATAAAAAGGTTACAATTCATGAAATCTATCTAGTTCAACCGAACAATAGTTTATTAGAAAAAAATTTCAGTATTTTTTCAGAGATCGAAATATAAAAGTGCATTTAACTGTATCAGACAATAAACATTGTTTTTGTTTGCCAGCTTTTATGACACAACTAAAATTTTACTATGCAAACGTTGTCTGGTACTTTAAACCTTATAATCTAATAAATGTACAAAGCTTTAAGCTAGTAAATACAATTTAGTAGCGCGTTATATTTAATTATAAATCTATGAAATATAATGTGTGAAACTCGATTAATACATTAATTGAAAATTTTTGTGTAAAAATACTGGTACAAAAATCTCGTTTAAAAAACGACGCTAATAGAATGTTAAAAATGTATTTGGTGTTGGAGAGTAATTTTTATGACAAATTCTTTTCCGGGATGTTTAACGCGGGTGTACGAGTAATTAGTTACAAGGGTTAGCCGCACGGTCACCCAGGCGCTTCGATCATTGGCCGCAATGCAACCGATTTTATGGTGTATTCCCTTTAATTTAGGATTGATACCTGTTCAAAAGCAGATGGCAAAGGGTTGTAAATACGACTAAAATTTATTTTTTATGCGTTTTTAATTGTGATTAATTAGTGCGCTTGTTTTGAACTTGATACTTTACAAGCCTATTGTCCATATGCTTTTAAAGCTTCGACTTCCGCTAAGTGCGTATAACTACAACATTTAAAGTAAACTTTAGAAAAATTTGAATAATTGTTATAATAGTTAAAATCACTCTCGTTGTAAATACTTTTGGAAGAATCGTAAAACTTTTCACCAACATCTGACATTTTCAGTGTACCTAGAGCTTTATTGCAAGTTTACCCTAAAAGTCAGGTTTTACAAATACATTTTTCGAATTATAAGCAAACTTGCGGTCAGATTGTATTATTTTACGATGTCTTAAAATCGAATTGGTGCCCTACCGACTTGGGGGCAGCTGTATTTTGTATATCCTATCGAATTCAAACAATAAGACACTTAAACAGAGTTGTTGCTATCGAAATGGCTCTTAAAATTCGTCTCTATTTAAGGTAATATAAGGGTGGTAAAACGAACAATTCCAACAATACTTTACCTACAGCCAGAACTAAAAGGCTTGCGGCCGTTTCTTTTATGACCTATGCCGCTACTGCGGCCAACCGTTATACATTAGAATGGTTCGACGTCGTTCGAAAGCATTTCTAGTTTATTCACATCCTAAGTGTAAAAGATCGACAAACCGAATAAAATTCGGATTCAATAATGTAAAAGTAAGCAAACAATTCTATTTAAACTTTTAGTAGCGGAAAACCTACTTCTGTATTTATTTTACTTGATTTAGTTCAAGCGTTCCTCTCGTACGCCATGTGTATTTTCTTGATATATTGCTTTTTAAATGGTCCGTGTCCAATTTCTTTATATTCAAACTAGGGTCGTTATACGTTTTACTTAAATGGTTTAAAATACATTTTTTTACACAAAAAGCGTTTTGAATCAAGTCATAATGAAGAAAATTGTAAACAATTCAATTATAGATAGACATCTCAACAAGAGACAAAACATTGATTTTTCTTAGATCTACGTAATTTTTTTCAATAATCACCCTTTATCAAAAATACTCACGACAAAATAGTTATTTGTATCACTAGTCCAGAAATTGCTATTTTGCGAGTATGAGCATATTTGTAGGCCGAGGTGAAGCCGAGGCCTACAAAAGCGAATACTCGCAAAATACTTTGAGGACGTGTGATACACAACATTTTTTGTGCTGACTTTTATAGTATACATTAATTAAAAGCAGTTATTTAAGTATTGATTTTTAATAAAATTTAATAACATATGTTGATAAAACTGAAACCTGTAATGACGAAATGCAATTGTTTTTGAAATTAATTTGACAATCATATAATAATATTACAATTTCACTTATATGAAAATAAAAACGTTGTTTTTAGCAATTGTAAGATATAAGCAAATTTGTTATATCTGTTTAACACAATTTTTGTTAATGCTACTCTAAACAACAACACAGATAATGGTTGTTAATAAATTTGACATATTGACAGTTGAAGTTTAATTAATTAATGATTATTAGTGCCAACTTTTAGTTATAAAATTCTACTACACTTTACCGGCCTAGGCCGGAAAAGTTAAATTTCCGGCCGATTATGATGCCTGTAAAATACGTCAAAACGGACAGAAGCACAAAAAATAAATTAAAGGTAAGATCTGGTACAAACAAAAAATCATATAGCACAATAGAGTACGATTTTTCAGTATTTGGGGTCTATAACATTTTACTGAAAAGTCGAAACAACGAATGCGTGTAACGTTAAAGTTGTGGTCGCCGAAAGAATACTGCAGACAAAACGAAGAAAATAATCTTGAGGAAAATTTAATGATGCTTTACAGAGTAACCGGCCGTTAATTCATAACTCTTAGCTTTACCAAAATACATTCTTGCAGTTTGGTTTCCGGGATGGTTACCTCGTCGCTGATAAATTCAGAAGATTTCTGATACTTATACATCTTTCTAGATTTCTATTGTTTCCCTGTAGATCCTTAGCCAAAACTCTAGTAAGTGTTTTGGTTCCGCCACAGTCGTACCTTGTGGTCTGGGAGCTAGTAAACTTATCTTTTGCAAAAGTGTAAAAATTTGTTTGTGGTTGCTCGCAGCGTAGAACTAACTGTAACTGGCAGAAAGAGTCGCGGTTGAATGTAAAACGGTAACGTCTTCTTTAAGACATTCTTTGAGTAAATAGACACAAGTATTGTAGAAATATTAGTCATTCTAAAAGTGATTGTTGCAAAATAGCAAATTGAAACAAGTTTTTTTTAAGGATTATTAGTACTATTATTAGTACTAGACAATTTTTGACTCTACCAACAATACCAATCTAATACGAACCTAGGAATGTTTTAACAATCGCTTCATATTGTGGGTGTAGTATAACTGGATTCATAAAAACTACTTCTGCATTTTTATTTTAAATTAATAATCGATTGATAATTATTCTCGTCTTTTCGTCACATCCAAAATCTTCAGTTCAGTAGGTGCTGCATATCTAGATACTAGTTTTAAATGCAATACGGTAGAAGCTTCTTTGTATGCAATTTTGAAGCAAAAACAAGCTACTTCTTTTGTCAAAATTATAACGATGGTTTTAGAGAAACCGTTGAAACACATGGTTCTGATGTTCCTATTATCGTTCCGATTTAAGTTACTTCCTGTTCCTGAGCATAAAAGCGGTAACACTCTTTTAGGAATAGAGTTTTCACGAATTGTTAACAGGTTTCTAACAACCACTGGTTTTTCATCATCCAGAGGTATACATTTCATATATACTAGAGAACAGAAGTTGTCTTCTAGTTCTTGCTAACACAATTACAAAATAAGAATTATCTTTGAAACCCGACAAAGGAATCGCTCTTAGCTATTCTAAAAATTTGCAATTTAAATAATTCTTTTATTCTAACGATGTTCTTTTTGGTTCTAGCGACGACCAAACGCTTTTTATATATAAACTGATCGATGAAACTATAATTACTGTTCGGCCTTGCCGATGCCGTATATGCCGTTCATAAAATATGCTCACCAAAAAAACTTTACTATTCCTCTCAAGCCCGGTTGCATATAACATATTGTAACGAATTTTATTATTAAAACGAATTTACTTAAACGACTAAAAATATGCTTTACTTATACTAGAAATATGTACACATTTAAATTAACCGAACTAATTAAATCTAATAATATTTAATAAAACACTTACAGTATAATTTATGTATAACGAACGCTATCACTTACACGAAGATAAGATAAAGTCCGCAGATAACTTCACACACTTGTTTACACTAAACTCACGTACTTCGTAGATTTATTTATAACACGCGTTAAAAACTTATTTATTTAGACTTGAATAATCTTTTTAACACTGCAGGCTTCGCATTACGGAAAATAACTGACCTACGATTTGTTTCTTCGGTATATATACACATTTTGAAAATCATTCTCGAGTGTTCCATATCTTTCGATATACGTTCTAGAAGATGGATAACAACTTCGAGAAGGCTCCTGAATTTGCGAATAACTTCTCGAACGTTTCAATATCATTAAGCCTCATGTATCATATAGATTTTATCTAAAGATGCAAATAAAGTCAACTTGTCGTTGCTGCAGTCTAATCAGCCTCCCTACACATACTTGTTTTGGAGCATCTCCAAGACGGTTGTTTGCTCTTAACCGATACAATTTGAACAAAAAAAACCAGAACGATAAGTTTTGTAAATATTGTGTAAAGTTCTTATGTGTTATATTATACGTTGTAATAAAACCGTGCAAGAAATGACCTGTTGATAATAACTGATATGTTTGTTGATTTTCAGATAATTATTTTTTTTTAGTAATAAATAATAAATTATTAATAAAATATATTACTTCATAATTACAGTAATAATAAAAATACCAATGAACAACAGTGTGTTTATAAACTTAGTTTTTTAAACATTTGTTTATCAGTGCATATAAATAGTCATTTGATAATAAAAAATTTGATCGATACTAAAATTTAGTGTTATAGAAAAACTGCATTTTAAAAGTGACTGTATATCTTATTAAACTTTTTATTTGTGTTATAAATTATGCCGGTAACGCGCTTGCAAGCGGCGAAAATAGATACAAAACTATTTTAATTTTTCAAATCAATAAAAAATGGCCAAAAATAAATTTAAAAAAATATGGCAGAAAAGCTGTTTAAAAATCTCAGAAAATGGAAACAGATTTCGCAAAAACTCTTAGAAAATAAAAAAAATATTATTAGTAAACTCACAAAAGATGGAAAAAATACAGACTAGGATTGAAAGTTAAAAAAAAAACATTTCACGGCAAAAGCTGTCACGAGCGAAAATACTAATGGACGATTGAGAAGAAACCACTCACAAGTTTAAAACTGTACCTCCAAATTTTGATGGAAAAACTCCTTGGTCAACATACTACAAGCAGTTTTCAAACCGCAGCTTCAGCTAATGGTTAGAACAAGCAAAAAGCGACTTCTTTAATAGCAGTTTTACGTGAAGAAGCGCTTAGAATTTTGCAGACAATTCCTAACCACTTTCAAGGAAATCACAAGATTGATTTTACCTTTAGAAATAAACATGGAGTTGCTGATAGTCAACATGTGTACCAAGCCCAAATAAAAAGTCGGGTTCAGAAAGCTGCAAGGAGTCTTTAAAAGTTTCAGGCTAACGTCGCTAAATATACACGGATACTGTAAATAGCTATAAACGGCGGTAAACACAATTAATCGTTACCTTCGTTATACTTGAATATAAAGCTATAGCGGCGTCAATGCAATTAGAGTGTATCTCGTACTGCTGATGAGCACCAAAAGGGCAAAACGGCTGTCCAGTAGTTCACTCTGGTGGCGTTTGCAAAATTGCATTGACATTGCTTTACTCCCAATGTTCTTTTACGTTTTGATTTTATCCCGACGAATTATTTAAAGCTGATTTTGAATTTCGCGTGTGTTAAACTAATTCAACGTGTTTACCAGCATTTATAGCTGTTTAAAGTAAACTTTAGATACATAGTAAAATTACACTATGAGATGGCTCTGCCATCAAACACTTCTTAATTGACACGGATATTCAAATTTTTGTAAACTGCCTTCAAGACAGCAAAACGCAACACACTCTACGGTTAGCTTAACCTAAAACGTTGGACGACGCTTTAGTACATTTCTTGAAGTTGGAAGCAGCAAAACAGGCGTTGCACAGAGATGGTTATAAATTTTGTTGTGCTACAAAAGTACCCGCGCAGACACTAGAAAGCATAGAGAAAATGGCGCAACAAATGCTTTGAGAAAAATAATATATTTGAACTACGGTAAAATAGGCCACGTACGACAACGGCGTACTAAACCTACAAAAAAGACAAGAAAAGAGTTGACTAAAAACGACAAAAGTTAATCTCATCTATTCATGTACCGGATATTACCATTCAAATGGCATCGCCTATAGAGCAATCGCACAGCATTTATCTTTATGGCAAAATTAATAGACAAAGTGTGCAGTTACTAGTTGACATGGGAGCGACAAAGACCATCGTTGATCCTGATAATCCTATTAAAAAATGAAAAGACATCACCAGTAACAGTATTAATTTGAACGGCGACTAGCAAAGAAATACCTACTTACGGACAAGTAAAAGAGGCCATTGGTTTGGAAAATAAAGTACTCGATCATAAAGTACTGGTAGCCGACATCCCAGAAAAAGTTATCGTAGGAATTGACGTTATAAAGAAGTACAGATTCCATTTGGATGTGAAAAACGATGTTCTTAAGATTGAACGTGAAGAAATTCTTTTTTTTTTCGCCAGAGAAAGTAGCCGTGCGAGTCTTATTAAATGAAAACCTTATTCTGGGTCTTGAATGTCAACTCAGATCCAGTAACGTTGAAAAGGAAGAACGTTGTAGGTAAATGTACGCTAGTGTCTCAAATTGTGAAATGCGTAAATTCTAGTGAAGTTACGTCACCAAAAAAGTACCCACCAAACATATTAGACATTCTTACGTCTAAGTGTCAGAATTTCAGACAAGACCAGCTGGTTAAAGTTATACAATTGATCGAGCAGCATCAAAATGTGTGTGTGAATTGACGTGGTAAAGGACAAAATTAATACCATAGACGCTCAGCCGATACGACAATATCCACACCGACTTTTTTTGGCAAAAAAAAGAAACCAAACAAGTAATTACAGTTATGGAAAGAAAACAGATGATTGAACCTTTAAATAGTCCATCGACGTTGTACTAGTAAAGAAAAATACACTAAAATTTTGCGTAGACTACATACAGCGTAACGACGTGACCAAAAAAAACTGCTACTCTTTACCGAGAGTTGACGATACTCTAGATACCCTGTCAAGATTCAGTGGTTTTCTATGTTGGATTTAAAGAATGGTTACTGGCAGGTAAAATTAGAACCCAAAAACTGTAAAAAAACTAGTTTGTGGCAGTTTACTGTTGTGCCTTTTGGCTTATCTAACGCTCCTGCAACGTTCTAGCGTTTGATAAAGACCATCTTGCGAAAACTGTCTTGGAAAGCGTGCCTAGTTTATCTAGACGACGTGATTATGGTTAGAAGGCTGTTTGAAGAGCTTTTGAACAACCTAAATAAAGTGGGGCAAATCTAAAACTGAGCACAAAAGAAGTGTCACGTATTCAAAAAGAAAGTAGAATACCTTGGATACGCCATGTTTAAAAATAGAGTAAAAGCTAACCCAGACAAAGTTTGAACAGTACAAGCATGGCTAAGACTAATTAAGAAACATCAAGTCCGAAGTTGTGCACCTATTATAAACTATTTTTACACGGATTTGCTAATATAGTCAAACTTTGGAGAAAACTGACCGAAGAAAAAGCAGAATTTAGATAGAATGAAATTTGTTAAAACGTTTTCTATCAAGTAAAACAGGCCCTAGTGATTTTGCCGATTTTAAGTTGTCCAAGAAAAATTGGAAAATTTGTTTTGAATACCTTTCACAGGTGGAAGATGGAGAAGAAAAAGTCATCGCGTATTTTAGTAAAGTTTTCTCTAGGCCAGAAAGGTATTATTGAGTGACTAAAAAAAGTTAAAAAATTGGTAGTATTCAAACTTGGTTGCGACTTAGATCAACTGAATTGACAAACAGTTCAAACATCGGGTCAGAAAAAGTCCAGTGATTGCTAATTTTATGCTCAAGGAATTTGCCGAAATAAAGAGAGCTGCCGCTATCGCCACGACTTTTTCTATTGGTGCCGCGTCCAGTTTTCTGTTCTGAGACATAGCAATCTTAAGAAGGGGACCGTGAAACGCATAGAAGCTTTGAGATCATTCAAGATGATTCAAAGTAATTACCGGAATGTTCTCGAAGTTAAATATGAAAGGTGTCCGAATTGAGTCAGTGGCCAAATCGATTCTTGTCAGAAGTCGGAAATGTCAATACTGTGTCAGTCGAAATAAATAAAGTGTTTAACGCGCGTGGCTAGTGAAAATAAATACGTCGTGTAAGTGAACCTGTTGTTAACATAAACAAATACCAGTTTAAGATATTCCAAAGTGCGACAGTGTTATCGAGTAATAGTAATGCTTAAATCACAAGAGGTCACTTGGGGGCTAAGGTAAAGGGATCGCAATTTTATGCTTTTTTCGTCATTCAACTGCATAGTACTGTGGACCATAAAAACATCCGTAGTTGGACCTTGACAGCCGTATTTGTAATAGTGAGCGACGCGACGGTTGTAGATAATGTACCAAGTTTTAGGAGAGATAATCGCATTCTTTCTGGGTACCTTCTCGTCAAAAGTTGACTGTACTTGTCAGTTATTTTCTTAAATATTGTTACATAATGGTTAGTTTAATTAAAAATTAGTTATATTTAATAATCATATCTAAAATCGTATTATTACTCAGTTTGTAAATAAATTAGTTTTAAAATTTCGTTACTCTATTTTTTATCTTTTTTATATTTGTTGAGGTTTACGCTAGGTATTTTGAAGTTGGCAACTAACTATCGTATTAACGTCTAGTAACTGCAGTCTATTGTTGTCAGACTATTTGATTACAAGTACTGATATTATTTGAGATTTAAACAAATTTGAAAGCTCGAATTGTGCTTAATTATATTCAAGTGATGTTAAATTGTACTTGCTTCTAAACTGCAAAAAAATTAGAAAAGGTTAACTAGTATTCAAAGTATTCCTTAGATTTGAGTAGTCAAATACGGTTCTTCTTGTTCAAAATTATTGTAATTTAGAAAAATCTAAAAACAGTAATTGTTATTTTTACGAAAAAAAATTTGATGCACAAGTTATGATTTTAGTATTTTATACGATCGATGAATTAAATCTTTCCAATGCGGTACCTATTTTCAATGTATGTTAAATACGGTGATGTATTTTGCAAAAAAAGTACTTGTTGGAAAATACACATTTGATTTAATAACAGACTGAAGTGTGTTCGAATCAATAGTAGAAATGTATTCACGTTTACAAATCGAAAACAACGACTGTTATTTTTCAAATACTCTATTACGTAAATGCGTATAAAGGAAATACTAAACTGTATTTTATAATGACAGAATAATTGCATGTCGTAAATAAACAAAATTAATAAAAAATCGTGAGCATGAGTGATACGCTAGTAATTATCCTGCACATGGGCTTAACAGGAAATGCAGGTTAGCACGAACACCACATATAAAGAGAACTTCCGCTTGGGTAATGGTCTGCAAGAGTGATAAATTATATTTTAAAAAAAACGTTTAGTTATTGTTGTTTTAAACAACGATAAATAATCAGTTGTAGATACTAACCGAGAAACAATCTGAATTCTTATACTGCAACATTATACAGGACCATTTTCATTCCCTATCTATTCAGGAATCTATTTCTGTAGCGATTTCTGGTAAGCCAAAAGCCGGGATCGAGATTGCTTCACGATATATGATCGGATTTCGCAGACGATGCAGTGTTTTACCCGGTTTTAGTAAAGGTTTTACCGGAATAGAGTAAGATCAAGACAGTTTTATGGAGATCGAAGATAATACGGAGATTCTCGGCAAACTCTTCAAGTAAATATTCAATTTTCTTAAGTATTTGTGTAAATATTTTACAATACAAGTGCCATTTATATTTGAAAACGTTTTCATAAAATGAAGGTGTTAAAAGTTTCGTTGTTTGATTGACACACCAGACGATGAATGAATACAGCTAATTTTAGGTTATAATCGAGATTTTTCATTTGAAAGGGTGTAATTAGTTTACGGTTATTATTAGTACCAAGTGTTCTAACATTGATATTTGTTCGTGTTTAAGCGGTCTGGCACGCAATTATTGAGAAATCAAGGGATGACTTTTAATAAATTAAATCACGGCATTTGGGTTATCTAATCGCAAATCCGTAAACACTAATTATTCAAAAGTTGATTAGTAGTCTTGTTTAGATTGATCGATAGCAGGATGCAATAAAATCTTTAAAAACATTGTTTAAATTTGTGTAAATAATCTTTAAATAAACTACAATTCAAAATAATAACGAACATATTGTATATTATATAAAACGCTGCTCAAACTCAAAAAAATTTAAAACTTAATTTATTTTACATATTTTTGCGTATAAATTTGTTTATAAATGCTTGAACAGACTTCAAAAAATGATGGACTTTACTTAAAAATATCTGTGGATCACTAGTGGTTCGCGGACCACCAGTTAAGAAAGAAAGAAAGTAGTATTTCTTCACTTTTTTAGATAAAAAAAAAGAACAATAATATTTTCCGTTTTGCAAACCTACAACACTGAAGTTAAGTAACAAATATTTATATAATTAATTTTGTATTCAAAACAAATTATTGTGCAACACAGTATGCTAATATAACAACATTTTAATATATTAAAACAGACTTCAGAAAATGCTTAAGGCTCGCCCAAAAATATTCGCGGATCACTAGTGATCCGGAGACCACTGATTAAGAAACACTGTATTAGAAAAGTGTTTTATGGTTTTTTTTACGTCCGCAGTCTACAAAAAAAGTATTTTTCGTGTTGCGAACCAACAACATTGAAGTTGAAGAGCAAATATTTATATAAATAACTTTGTATTCAAAACAAATAATTGTGCACAATATGCTAATATAACAATATTTTAATATATTAAAACAGACTTTGGAAAATGTTTGCGACTCACCGAAAAATATTTGCGGATGGCGATCAGCAAACTACCGATTAAGAAACAATGTAATAAAGTAGTGTTCCTTCGCTTCCATCCGCAGATTACAAAAAAATCAAAATTGTTTTTTGTTATGCAAACCAACAACATTGGGGTTGAGTAACAAATATTTATATAATTAATTTTGTATTCAAAACAAATAATAGTGCAACATAGTATGCTGATATAACAATATCTACTATATTATCAAACAGACTTGAGAAAATGTTTGCGGCTTGCCCAAAAATATTCGAGGATCACTAGTAGTTCGCTGACCACCGATTAAGAAACATTGTATTAGAGAAGTCTTTCTTAGCTTTTTTACAGTCACGGACTACAAAAAACAAAAATGTTTTGCCGCTTTGCGAACCAACAATACTGGAGTTGAGTGACAAATTCTTACATAATTAAGTTTGCATTCAAAACAAATCATTGTGCAACACAGTATGCTGATATAAGAGTATTCTAATATATTAAAGCAGACTTTAGACATTGATTGCGGTTTATCCAAAAATATTAGAGGATAGCAATCCGTGAACCACCGATTAAGAAACACTGTATTAGAGTAGTGATTCTTTTTCATCCGCGGACTACAAAAAAAATCTAAAATGATTTGCCGGTTTGCGAACCAACAACACTGGAGTTGAGTAACAAGTATTTATATAATTAATTTTGTATTCAAAACAAATAATTGTGCAACACAGTATGCTAATAAAACAATTCTTTAATATATTAAAATAGAAATCAGAAAATGTTTGAGCTTCACTTAAAAATATTTGTGGATCATTAGTGGTCCGCGGAACACCATTTAAGGAACAGTGTGTTAAAGTAGTGTTTTTAGCTTAGATTTGATAGACTCTAAATCTAGATCTATGCATTGTTACACATGACTTACAACACATACCTTTGAGAATTTGAAAAACTGTTCTAATAAGAAACACACTCACAACGAAGAGTTATCATTATTAAAGTTGGAAACAAAATTCAGTTAAATTCCGTAAGTTCTCAACGGTGATGGAAGTTTTTGCGATAATTGTAGATGAATCAAGACCATGTTGGAATAATTACAATTGTTTTTCTAGATTAATTATGAAAATAGCAGTAAAATAGATTTCTAAAGGTCACTGAAAGCAATATGTGCTACGCTGGGATGCCAAATGTATAACACACTTACTTCATGTTTATAGAGAATTTAAAAAATCTAGAAAAATTGTAGCTGCTAATCTCTTAATATAAAGGTTAGATAGAAACAAAAAACGTTGATGACAAAACTCTAATATAATTTAATTTAAGCAGAACAAGCCTTTCCATTAAGAAATTAAAAATTTACATTTTGACAAAACTGCTAGACCGATTGTAAAAGTGTCAAAACTGAATGTTGAAAATCATAGAAGAATTAAGAATAAAAAAAAACTGGTGTGGTCACCACACGACTTTCTTATAAGGAATGATGAAAGAAAATTTACATGTTTTTTAAAGTTATGCTGTCATAAAATCATTTTGAAGTGATATTTACACGTTTGTATTGATTTTCTAGCATTTTTGTGCTCCGCCCCTTTAGTAAATCAGTTTAAAAAAATCGTCGCAGGCAGGATTCGAAACTATATTATATTTGTGAATTCATTTTAAATTACAAACTAAATATCTAATAAACTTTTTTATTTAAATAAATTGTTACGAAGAATTATCTCTATAAGAAACTGTAAAAATAATTCGAATAATTTACATACATCGTACAAAATTATATAAGAAAAGCTGTTAAAAATGGTGGATACACCCACTTTCGGTTTCTTTATCAAACACATCTTTTGATAGAGCCGAGAGAATATGAAAATACCAAACATTCATACCATACTTCAAGTAATTAGGACTTTTGGTTCGAGAGTTATCGTGGGTACATCCAAAGATAATTTAACCCTTTCGCGCCTGCGAGTACACATATGTACCACTCATTGTTTTTCTTGGACTGAAAGTAAAAAATCGCTTTTGAAATGGTACGAATAAGCACCAACAGGTTTTATATTCATTTTACCGCGTTCCTCACTCATTATCTAACCTTAAATTCAGGAATAACGGAAAATACAGTTTGCAAGTGGGCGTGTATGTCTTGTTTGAAGTGGTTTTTCGTTGTTTTTCTACGAAATCTTAGTAAACTACTGTCAAACAGTTGTATTATTTACGATTGACGTTTGATAGGTAAGTAATTTACAGTTTGCATTGTTTCTAATAATTTATCGTGCATGAATTGGTACCGGTACATATATGTACCAGTCGATCTAGTTTGTGGTACAAATGTGTACCTGTAGTATTGGAAATTATCAAAAAATAATTAGTTGCAGACATGGATAGAAGAAATCAAGATAAGAAGAGAGCATTGTCTCACGCTGATTTGGAGCAAATTGCCAATGAATCGTTTTCAGAATCAGGTGGGAGTGATAAATTTTATGAACCATCTTCATCCGAGGATGAGGACAGTGATTGAGAAGATGATACCGAAGCAGAGGCCGATGGTGCTATAGCCACGAGTGATTCCGAGGGCGTTGAAAATAAAGTAATTGGAAACGTCGAACGTCCTGATAATCCCGATGGCGTTATAGATCCAGATGTAGTTACAGAAATAGTGGTACATCCCAATAGCGAAGTAGAAAATGGTACTCATACTTTCACATCCTTTATTTTATGGTGAAAGCCCGATTTGACTTTCGTCCCTAAGCAAAATATTCCTGATAAACTAAACTGCAAATTTACTTCCGATATAAAGAAGAACTTAACACCACTGGAATATTTCAGGAAAACTTTTCCACCCTCTTTGATCATGTACATTGCACAGTGCACTAATGAGCGACTACAAATTTATCACAACAAAGCTAAAAGTAAGCGTGTACGAGTAAAAGAAACAGATTGAGGGGAAATTAAAATGGTATTTGGTTGTATGTTTGTAATGTCCTACAATCACGTTCCCAGCATCAGTAATTATTGGTCACATCATCCATCATTGGGCAACCAGGCTATCCAAAGTGCCATATCTCGAGATAGATTTAAGCTTCTTATTTCAAAAATGTACTTTGCATCCCCTGAGAAACCAAAAAACTGCACAAAGACTTACTACATAGACAATATCGTTGAGTGTCTGAAAGGCACATTCAAGAAGTGTCGGCAGGACAATTCTTACCAGAGTATTGACGAATCTATGACGAAATTCAAATAAAGGTCGTCCCTAAAACAGTATATGCCGTTAATACCAGTGAAAATGGGCATCAAAATGTGGCTTAGGTGCGACTCAGCTAGTGGATATACGTACTTCAATATCTACACTGGTAAGAACACAGAGCCAACAGTCGGAGGTTTGGGAGAACGTGTAGTTAACCGCCTTGCTTCAACAATTAGCGAAGACAAAGTTGTACTGTGTTTTGATAGGTTTTCCACATCTGTTCAATTACTTCAGTCCATAAAGTACCCAGCCCTAGGGACATGTATGGCAAATAGAAAAAACCTACCTAAAATCAACGATAAGTTGAAAAGAGGTGAATCTATATTTCAATGTACTTCTGAAGGACTGATGTTCGTAAAATGGCAAGATGCAAAAGAGGTGTTGATGCCAAGTAACTGCCATAATAACAATCTTACGACAGTCAATAAAATTATGAAAGATGGCTCGAAATCTCAGTATCCTGTCCTGAAATGATTGCATTTTATAGAGAAAAAATGGGAGGTATGGATCTTGCAGACCAGATGGCTGGGCTTTATGATTTGTATAGAAAGTCTACCAAATGGTGGAAAATGGTATTTTACAGGCTTATGATGATGGCAGCAGTAAATGCTTGGATTTTGTCCAATGAGGTGAATTCGAGAAAATGTTCATTATTGAATTTTCTTGTTCCATTAGCTGAAGAGTTAATTTCTGAAGGTTCTAAAACCGCTTCTGTTCATCGATCTTCCAGGAAAGGACGAATTTCAAAAAAAAGAAAGTCGTTTGAAAACGTGTCATTGCACCTACCCGTAGAAGGCTCTACAAGAAGACGCTGCAGAAGGTGTTCAGACAACAAAAAACAAACACGTACCAAAACTGTGTGCCAAGAATGTGACATTCAACTATGTAAACTTTGTTTTTCAGTGCACCATTCATAACATGTTTTAAAATAAACTAATATTATAAATATGTAAGTTTTTATTATTTAATTCAAGTAAGTATTGAGCACTGATGGTACATATATGTACCACCAAAAAACACTAGTGGCTGACATGTAACAAAGTTCTTTTTAAATTATAACTGTTTATTAGTCACTACTAAAGTAAAAATATGAAAAAAAATCTCTAATTATCAATCCCTGAATACCGTCTCGAAAGGGTTAAATAAGATGCAGCACTCCGTGTATAAAGTCAAAAGAATTTAAAGAAAAATTGTTATTTTTTAACGTATCTTGCTTTTCTACTTCAGGTTTTTTTATCAGACCCATCTTTTGATAAAACCGAGAGAATATAAAAAACCAGCTCCATACCAAATTTCAAGTTACTAGGACTTTTGGTTCGCGAATTATCGTGGGTACAACGTTACACACAGACACACACAAAATACGTTTTTCTGATTCAGGAAATGTTTTTTTCATTAAAGAATGGAATTTCGTAACAAATACGAAGTAAGAAACCTACAGGCTCGAATAGAATTTTGCAAAATTTATTAAATATTCTGGATTAAACGACATTTTAGTTGATAAATTTTAGAATGACATAATTTCTACTCATAAACTGTCGAGAATTTTTAATCTCATCTCTAGAGTAGGCCGGATTTCGACCTAATAGAAGTTGTTGTAATTAAGTTCAAGCAAAGATAACGCATTGTAACGGTCGTTTAATTTTGTGCGTAATTTTTTGTGAAAAGCCCGGTGTTTGTATTTGTTTTATTTGTTTCGTTTTTTTAAAGTCATATAAGTAATTTGGCTTTAAGTTATAGCAGTTATTTTACGTTTCTAAATTCATTTTAATTGTAAACTGTAATTTATTAAATACATACTTAGTGCGTATGCACTTAAATCATTTAGGACTAGTTTATTGTCATACGTTTTTAGCATATTTTATAATTTATTAATTCTGACAATTCTTATTTAGTTCTTGAGCAGTTATTTGTGTCAACACCGTTAAAAGCTTTGTTTGTTCATTATTATCTTTGCTAATTATTGCAAATACGATCTAGAAAACTTTGTCAAACTTATGTAAAGCTACGTATTGTTTTAATTTTTATCTCTGTTGGTTGGACTTTCATCATAAAAGATTGTTTTTGAAATATATGCTGACAATTCGTGTATCGTTTATAAGAGGTAAACATTTCTAAATAAGAAGGCAATTGGCTACAAACTCTTTATGTCGGAATATAATAAGATGTGATAGTGCCGCCGTTCCTCTAGATTCAAAGTAGCAGTTTGTGGGTTTAAAATGTGTTTGTGAAATAGTTAAGTGGGAAGTTTAATGCTTCAATTTCGTTTTGGTTAACAAATTTTTTCCTTCATCAAACACAACTATATTCATATAAAGTTGTGGATGGGAAAAGTTAGATTTTTCTATTTGTCATTTATCATTGCTCTGTAGCGGATAGCCTCTAATTTACCCAGCAACTCTTAAGATTATTTGCGTTTAATACACTTGGGGACTGCGGTCAAACAGATAACACGCCTGACGAGATAATAACAAAGTATTTAAAGTAATATTTATACCTTTTAATATGCAAAAAAGCATCAAATAAAATTCATAACTCTATGAATTAGCGTTATTTTACGTATCTTCGCTTTAACTTGGTGCTTCGAATGATTCTACATTTTGCCTTTTACAATCAGACATTTAGCCAAGTTTAAAACAATGATTCAAGTATTTGATTAAATCCATTCTTTGTGGAATTTTTTAAAATTCAATTTAACTAAAACAATAATTTGCATTGCAAGTTACATTGTTATTTTGATATAAACATGTAGCTTTACGGACACAAAGGCCTTTGAATTTAATTTCTTTGTTGTTTTTTTTTTGTAACTGATTATTTTATTATAAATTTATTTTGTGTGTGCAATTTTGTTTGTTCGTTGCATATCGATTTTGTTTTTATTTGTTTTATGCAATAAATGTTAAATTGTTAATGTAACGCAAAATTTACTCAATTAACTTGTTCGCATGTCAATTTAATTTTTTTGTTTTAGAATTTAGTGACTATACACTATAAAGGTAAGTTTCAATAATGTCTACAACACCGGACATGTTCTCTGGTTGCCAAGGTTCCGAAACCCTTTTGAGCTATCAACCTTCCTGACGCCTTTTTGTTTTTGACTTTTGTTTATTTTGATTTCATGTTTTAAGTTTCCCAATCAATCACGGATTTGTTTCGAAGTGATCTACGACCGTCTTCACTGAGCACCGGCATGTTACCTTATCCAAACAATTTTTTTAACAGCTTTTGCATCTAACAACACATTGAAAACAAAAAATTAGCACTTATCAGTTGTTGATACAATTTGAAGTAAAAGTCTTTTATGGAAACTTTACCAATTTGTTCCAATACCAAGATTTCTGAAGTTTAAAAAATAATATGCTCAATGAACAATTTTACATTGACACTAAAATGAGTAAGATCAAAATATTAAAAAACTGTCTGCCACAACGATAAGTTTTAGGTCTATTATTCAATTGAAAAACAAGATTTTATTATTTACTTGTTCCACATTTTTATAATGTTTGACCTTTAACTAAAGAAGGTATTTTGCTTAAATTATTGACACATCATGTTTTTTTTTATTTTAAGAATTGCATACCTGTGTATAAGTTGTTATATGCTTTGCAAAAAACTTTGTTTGTGTCGGACATGTTTGAAAAATTGAATTTTTAAATCAAACAAGCAATTGGTTCTGTCTGTAATGTTGACATGGTGGAAGCTTTATATTTGCAATCAAATTTGAAAAATAATTGCGACGGCTTGTAAATTAGAAGTACAGAAAAAATTGCTATTACAGCTTTTTTGGCTTCAATCTTTTTTCGACGCTCTCTTATACCTCAAATTGTTATTTTTGATAATTTGTAAAATATTACAATTTATATTATCCTTTGAAAGAATCTCACAAAAGTTAGTGAACTCAAAAATCTTGAAACAGACTTTGATATTTGAAAAACAATTTAGCATTTGATAAACAACAACAAACTAGACTTTTAGCTCATAGGAGGAGAGGAGGGAAGAAGAAAGGTTACAAGTTCTTTTACCAAGGCATTTGTCCGCTCATCTTAATGATACTGTTCTTCAGATAAGTGTTGCTTTGCGTTTAGATGCAATTGCTTGCAGTCCTCATCTGTGTAAATGTGGCACTTGCGTTGATAAGTTTTGTCTTGCCTGTAAAATCTTAAAAAATACAGTTGCCATCGAAATGTGTTTGAAATAAATAAATAAAGCTAGTTTTTTAGTTTTATTAAACTCTTTACATCTTTTGAATACCGATTACAAACGGCCAGTAGGACACTTACTTTGCTAAGGATTTTACACTTTATGTGCTTTCTACCTTTTTTCCTCTTTAAAGAAAGCTGATTTAGTTACTGAATCTGCAGATTTAGCTGCTCAATACATTTTTAGTAGTTTTGTTGTTAAAAGAACCTGCTGCAAAGCAAATGAGAGCTGCTATTTAGACACGTTTTCGTTTAAAAACCAGAGAGAAAAGATGTAGCCAAGTTTTTTACTAGTGAATTAGTTTGAAAAATGCGAAAAGTGTTTTAAATGCTTTGCCATACAATGATAATTTTTTCGAGATTTTCAGAATGACGGTTACAAGCTCTTTGCGTAAAACGATTGTCCACTCATCTTGATGATGCTGTTCTTAAGATAAGTCTTGCTTTACGTTTAGATGCATTTGTTTGCAGTTCTAAACATGGCACTTACGTTGATAATTTTGGTCTTTGTAGTTTGTCTTGCCAAAAAAATCTTGGAAAATGCAGTCGCGTTCGAAAGGTGCTTCAAGCCAAAAAGAGAGCTTTTTGTGAAGCTGGTTCTTCAGTTTTATTAGAGCCTCCACATCTTTTCATTGCCAATCACAAGCGGCCAAATGGAAAAACACTTATTCCTTGGATGAAAGAACGACATAATATCTTCTTTCTTCTCTTTGAATAAAGCTGGTTCAGCTATTAAATCTGCATAAAAAACGACATACCTGCATATGTAGATTTGGCTCCTCGACATTTCTTTAGTAGTTTTGATGTTGAAACTATGGGACCTTTGGGGACCTGATGCTAAGCGAATGACCAGATAGAAAAGATCTGCCCAATTTTTTACCAGCGAATTAGTTTGGAGATTTTAAAGGAAATGCAAAAAGTGTTTTAGGTGCTTTAATTTTTTACATTTTAAAACCGTCGTAAACAATAGTCGTAATTAAAATTATATTACAAAAAAATAATCATTAATATTTAATGCAATTAAAAATTACGCTACAGTTTTTTTTAATTGTTTATAAAACATAATTGTGTATGAAACTAAATCTTCTAATACATTAGTGACCAAAATTTCTATAATCAACCTCAGTACAAGAGATTTTATTAGTACAAGAACGTTGTTAAATTATACATTAAATTATTCATAGTTCAATTGTCATATTATAGTTGTATGCCCAAATTTTAATTATAAAATAACAAAAGAACCTCAACTAAATCATAGAATAATTCAGTTTCTGAATGCTGCAATTCAATGTAAAAAATTTGTATACTTTGATAGCCATTTAATTCAAAACCAAACAATACTCGCTTGATTATGTCAAGTTTGATTATTTATTTTTTGAACTATTATTGAAAAGACTCGTTCTTGTAAGGTCAACAGTGACGGTTCTATTTGTATAGGATTAAACTCGATTATAACGGCATTAATAATAAACAAAATCACAAGTAAAAAATTGTAATCCCACCGCGATGTAGTTGTTAATGATGATTGAGCGTGCGTAAATAAAACGAGAGCAAAATTACATAAAAGCACACTAAAATTCGCTAAAATATACAGTACTTGTTCTCATGCATTCATTATTAAACAGACATGCAATTCCACTAAAAACATCGATAACGACCAGCGGCCAAATACAAAAAAAACTACAAAAACGAATGTGTTCATTTGCAAAATAAAAAAGATCCAGTATGGAAAATGCTGTACAAACACGACAATTCAGTAACTGCAACGCTTTAGTCCCCAAACGTAGTTGACAGTCAGTTTTAATCCGTTAATCTGTTACTAAATATAACTCACCCCTTGTTATTTAAAAAGCGCTTATTTAACAAAACAAGATCGTCTCCCAGAAAAAGAAAACAGGAAAACGTTGCCGGAAAGTGCTATAAGTTCTTTGTTGCGGACCAGTTTATACGCATCGATTATTACGCATAAAGTTATTACCAAAAAAAATATTTACAGAAAATCATACGCCGCTTACGATAATCTCTTAACAAGAATAGTGCATTGTAATTGCAACAAAGAATTATTATTGAAGTATCTAATAGTATTATTTCTGGTAATCGTCTTTGTTCGAGAGGATGCTTTCTTTAAGACCACCTTGTATAATAAAGGCCTAAGCAAACGTATTGAACAATACCATCGGGATCTTAATCTGAGTGTAACGAAAAACTCCTAAATAAATAAGTAGCTATTAACAAATGTCATCTATAAGAACTTCTAATCTTTCGTTTTTGCTGTGATTAAGTATTCCGACAGCTGCACTCGAACTAATTATTTAGTCTATAAAAAATGTTCATTTTTTTTCTGTTTCTATTCTAAAAGTAAAAGTAGAATACAAATGACTTTGACCTACTCTAAAATTATTTGCATATATAAAGCCATTTTGTAGATAAAACATCAATTTTATTTGGAAAAAGTATTGCGGTCTATACTTTTGATCGTATTTCAATATTAATGAAGTTCTCATGTCAATTCTCTGTTTAAAGAAACTCGTTTTTTATTAGTGTAGTGTAATTGACGCAGTTTTTAAAATATTTTTTTATTATTTATACTTTGAAACGTAATAGTTTGTGATAATTTAATTAATTCAATTAAATGCGCCACACTGTAGTAAAAGTATTAAAATTAAAAAAACTTCAAACTTTTAGATTAAAGCAATAAAAAATAAACAAAAACAAAAGCTAGCTTAGATCGCAACATTTTATCAGCTTTGCTTCATAGCCACTAAAACCAAGCTCTGGAAGCTGCACCCAGGTTGAGAAACGACGAAGACTAAAACTATACAGAAATAAAAATCTAATAAAATGAACACACTTTAACAATTTTATAAGAAAACAAAAGCTTGGAAAATAAAGGAATTATTTCACTTAAACAAAAATACAACGCAAATATTAACAGACAGAAAAAACATACTTAGGAAGTCCGTCCAAATAAAATAACTCAAAACAAAAATACAGAACGTGAGTTCTGAAAAGCTTTTAGAGATCATTGACAAAATTTATAACACTCTCAAAAAGTCAAGAAGAGTAAAACTGTCACCATTACTAAGGATCGCTTGAAAGAAGAAACCTTACGACGAAGATAGAAGTAGAAACATAAGAATACCAGGAACATAGAGATACGGTATAAGATAGTGGACAAGAATGCAATGGATACAAAAACCAAAAATGGATGGCAAATTCTACAATCATCAATAAATTGATATAAGCTGATCATAATCAGGTTTGCTTTAAACTACATCAGTCATAGCGTAACTTAGCTTAGAAAAACGATACTAACGTGATCTATATCAAAATGTATGTAGGTTTCAAGACGTCTAAAAACTACTTTAGTGAGTTTTTCACTTTCCAGATTTGATTTTCTACGATCTCTAGTCATTCTTTTCAATGCATTTTATTAGAGTTCATTTCAAGACTAAAGAACCGCTGCGCAGAAACCAATTTTGTTCCGAATGTCAATACACTAGCTAACCAAAAAACGTTTGCACTTTTCATACGGCGTTTGAAGTGTCCACATTTATTCCACAAGTTGTTACAAACTCTTTTTTATCTTTGTGTTTTATATTTTTTTATATTATATTCATCGTCTTGTATGCATTCACTTTTTAATTCAATTAAAGGTAAACCATTACCGTTAATGTTTACAGATGATGTTTTTAGTTAGAATTTATTTTGCATAATCGTTAAATTCCGTATTTATCCGACGCGCACCTCACGGTTCTTTAGTCGTGAAATGATCTCTAACATTCTGTAAAATATTTATTAGATTTGTGTATGGAAATCAAATTGTTTTACTATTTTTTCTCGTTAATTTTGTTATATTTTAATTTGCTTGCAAGGACTATACTTTGACAAAACTTACAAGTTTTTATACCAACAAGGTAACTGCTTACCTTGAAACACCCATGTTGATACCAGTCGTTTTTCTTTTGCGTTGCTTTGTTTATAGATAGTTGCTTTAATGCTTTTCTATTTCCTTCGTTTACTAAAAGTTGTTGTTTTTTATTTGTTTATAAAGGTTTAATATATTTTATCGTTTCAGAACCCAAATAATTCTTTACTAAAATAAAAACTTTTTTTGAACAGTTTTAATATTGTAACCGAAGTTATCTACGTTTAGCCCACTTTCGTAAGTGGCTTCAGCAAACAAAATCTAACTGAGCTTAGTTAGCTAATTAATTTTTAAATTAAGCCAGATTCCAAACTCCTCAAAACGTAAGAAGATAAATCTAAAAGTTTAAAAAAGCAAACGACAATCTAACAAATTACCACTACAGAGTTAGGTAATTCAAGACAATTAAGACAAACTGGTATCCGTATATAAGAAAGAAATGTCGTCACGAAACCGTATTCATAATTAAAACGATATCAAAACTTATGTGTAATGCAGTGTCGTCAGTGAATATAGTAGTTGTTATTCCATCACATTTAGAGGCATGACTGGTGTAGAGCAAGTACAGTACTACTACTCTTCGCTGCACATACTTCTTCTTCTTCTAATGTTCTTTCTATTATATAGGTGAAGCGATGCACTTGGTCGAGTGCTGATTCCAAAATCCAAATTGGTGAGTCGAGGCGTTTTAATAGCAGCTTCTCAAACAGTTTTGATATGATTAGTAACAATGCGATGTGTGGATATGATTTTTTTTCTTTGAGCGGTTTGCCTAGTTTCAGAATTATAATGACTACCGCAACTTTCCACTGCGACGGTACGTATTGTAGTCGCAGTGCTCCATTGAAAAAGTGAGTAAGTTTTATTATGCGCTTTTTTGTCAGATTTTTAAGCAGTAGGCTTATTATTAGGTTATAGCCGGGTCCCTTTCTAGCAATAAGGTTTTTTTGATCTCTTTAGCGATTTCGTTTGGGGTCATAAGATCTATAATTCTGTCTTCCAGACTGTCTATCACGAGTAGGTTTTCATTGTGATTGGCAGGGATGTGGTCAAAAGGTATTTGCTAAGTGCTTAGCAAATAATTCTTCTTTTCGCTATCTTTTCATGCCCAGCCACCATTTATCTTACGAATTAATAGGTTTTGGTTTTGTGGACGTTTTAATCTCGTTGTCGCTTTCTAAAAGGAGTACCCAATATCTTTGTCATCTGCTAAATCTTTTAGAAATTGAGAAAATGTTTCAGTTTTAACCGAGCTGATGTCTTTATTTTCGCCGGGTTTGTTGAGACAAGCTCTATGATTTCTCTAGATTAGTTTACGCCAATTGTGTTTTTTTGCTCAGTGGTATTACTCCATGCGACTTGCTGCAGGTTAATTACAAACAGCTTTGTTGCATCGTCCAGCTGCACTATTGATCTTAGTGGAACGTTGAGTTTAGTACGTTCTTCCACATCCGCTCTAAATTCTTTCCAGTCTGTCTACTTGTTTGTTACTGATGGTGGAGATGATTTATTGATGGTTGTTTTGTTTGATGACAGATCGTAATTATTTTCAATGCCAATTGGAAGATACGTTTTCAGTATGAAGAAGTTGATCAAGTCTGTTATTTTATTTCCATCTGACGACCAGTATATTGGTTTGCCAGTAGAATGACAAACGCATTTAGTTTAATTGGTGCGTTCATATAACTGCTTTCCTTTAGTTGTGACAAGTCTAGATTCTCAGTGATTATGTTTAGAATTGAAGTTCCTTCCTAATAGAAAATAATTTCCCAGCTCTAGGAAAAGTCTTATGCAGTAATCTTTTTCTTGAGCGTACTTTGGTGGGCAGTATACTTGTTTCTTTATAGCAGAAGAATTTGGCGTGACTATATGCCTGACACTATTTGCATTTCTGGATAAAGGTTGATTTTTTGCGTATGGGCTTGATTTTTACTGCAATTAGATTAATTGGGTACGTTTTTGATATCTTCCGATTTATCAAAAATTAACATATGTACTAGCAGCTGTTTTGAGTGATGATATCACTCTCTGTTTTAGTTTTTTTATAATGTTAGTAACATTTTGTATTTTAAACCCTCTTTCCAGCATGTTGTCTGTAATCAATTTAATTGAACACGTTGGGTGTATGCCTATGGCCATTACTTTTATGGGTTGGTTGTGTTTGTAATCGTAACTGTAATATTTATTCAACCTTATAATTGCGCAGGGTACTTATCAGGCTTTGATACTGCGTTTCGTCTGATACGTTGATCTTAAATATATCGTTATTCATCGCTGTGACTTTGTAAGCGTCTTCCAACTTATCGCCTAATTGATTAGGTTTTGGCGGTTGTTGTTGGGGGAATGTCTCAAGAGAAGCAGATGTTTTTCGTTTTTTTTTGGTTTTCTGGACAATCCACTCCATCTCTTTCATTAGCTCTTCTTCGTCAATGTAATAATCAGTTTTCTTTTTTACAATATGCTCTACAAAAACTACATTCTTTTAGATTAATATTTATGGATTTGCCATTTTAATGTAAGTTTTAAAATTATAGCCACACACAACCGACCAAACATTGGTACTTTACTGTGCTATACCTAGGTGTTGGTTGTTTAGATGATGAAAAAACCTAAACAATTCGAACGAAAAAATAAACATGTCAACACACCTAAATCAGACTTTAGGTTTAATATCGATAATTCCAATGCAACCATTCTAAAAGAATTTAAGCTACAATACGAGATAAACCAGAAATCTTAACGGCACCCAAAACTTGTTTATAAAATTTGTTATTAAATTGGAATTAAATGGGCGATAAGCAGTTTTTAATAGCAGAAATCAAACTAAATTTTTTGCCGTAGTAAGACAGAATGTGTTCGATGAAAATATGAACCTTGGTAAAAAGTAACATGCTCACTAAAAGATCCTGGGGTTCAATTTTGATAGTTTCCAAACATTGAATAAAAAGCAAAAAATTCGTTTTTCCTGTAAATTTGCAAAGAATGCTGAACAAAAATTTTGTTAGCTTGTAAGTAGGAGATTGGATAGTACTGACAATAAACTTGTTTGTGCATTTTTGAAAATCTCTATAGGCGAGGTGGTTCTGAATCTTAAGGAGTAAATTTGGTTTCAGAAAGCTTATTAAAAGATCTGATAATTTGGCTAACCTCACGTTCAATCTTTATGTTGAGATTTTGGTATACGTTTCTTCTGGTAAAATAGAATGGATTTTCTCAGCGTAATCAATTCAAAACGACAGTAGCGTTGCTTTTGTCGGCTGGAAGAACGATGATATTGAGGCTGTTGCGAAAACTTTTTTAAGTGAAAGTCAAAGTAGATAAATCGACAACCGTTTTGTTTTGTGTTTTTTGGATTCCAACAACTAGATAAACTTCAGTAATAAGCCATAGAGTGGTCTTAGACTACTAGTAAGTAATGTTGACAAAGTGATTTCAATCATCCGGAGATACAACTTAAGATGAAGATTAAATAGTTTAGAAATCGTGTCTAACTTTTATCTGGTTTGTTTAATCCGTTCGCGTATTAACGTTAGGGTAGCGCGGTGAAGAATTTTTTTTGAGAAATACAAGAATGATGTGGTCGCGACGACGACTACAAAAATTAAAGTGCACAAAAATTTTACGAGTTTGTGATGGAGTTAAGTTTTTATGGCCGGACTCGTAACTAAAATAAGATTTTTATCTGGGTTTGAACCGTGTTAATGTAGTAATCAAAGTTACCAACGTTTTGCCCACTTTTGTTAAAGATTTTATCAGAGCGAGCTTTTTTATGATGAGTTTTTTATGCACTTTATTAAAGTCGCTATTGTTTTAAAGAACCAATATTTAAATAGTAAAAACAAGGCAAAATTGTCGGATCTAATAAATTTTAGTTGCACAAATTCCACAAACAGAAAAAAAGTTTTTTTTTTAATTTGTTTAGTTAATTGCAATGGTATTCTTTATTAAGTTGCAAATTTAACTTTATTGATGAGTTTAAATAATTGTTGTTCTTAAACTATTCCCATATTAGAAATAAATGTTAAACATCTCGTAGGGTTTGTTATTTTATTTTTTTTTAACACCTAATCCAACTTTAACAGTGGAGATTCGTTTACATTTGCCGGAAATTCCTTAATTTCAAAAAGGATTAGGCATTAAAAAATCTATTTGTTGCAACGTTTTTGCTTCGTTTTTTTTGTTTTTTGTATGGTTTCACAGGATATATTTTTGTGTTTTGGAAGCTTTGCGTAATCTATTTAGTGATTGCACATTCTCGATCGCTTCCTTTACACGTTTTTGTAAAGAGTGGGTTGTATTGAATTCTTTTAGATTTATTGCCATCACTGTAAAATTCATTTTGAAAGTAATCGATTAAAAGATGTATTTCTTCTGAGGTGTCTTTGTCATGAATGTTCATCATGGAATTGTAGTTCAGTAAATTTAAGATTGTCGCGCTTACTTTCATTTTTGTGAATTTGTTGAAGGTCTTTTCTTATTTCATTTTGAATTTCTCTTGGATACTTAAATTCTATGGCTACCATTGGGTTAAAACGACGTTTATATTTATTCATCACGTAGTTTTACTACAGGAATCTTCACCATCAGGTTTTTTTTGATTATGATGTAATCTTGTATAATTGTTGCAAATACTGATGTTGGACAAATACCTTTCAATTTTTTGTTTTAAAAGTGTGTGAAATGTTTTCGTGGTGTTGCCTGATTATTTTTAGGTTTGCTGGAAAGACGTAACGATGGTTTTTATTAGAATAAATCTGAATTGTTGGTTAGCAAAAGGAATTTGCAAGATATTTCTAAAGAAATCGACTGAGTGGATTATTCTTATTGTTCACGATCATTTTACCTCGTTAATTGTACGTAAGGTTTCAAGACCGTGGTTTATTAAAGTAATTTTTTGGGTTGTGTCATAGTCGTTGAATTTTTCTAACGTTTTTCTGATTATAGTTTCATCTTTCTTTTTTAATTTTGCAATGCTTTATTACATGTTTAATTTTTTTCTGTAAACTATTTTTTATAGGTTAATAGTTAATCTTCTTCTGTAATTAAAAAAAGAAGTTTCGAGTAGAGGAAATTTTTTAAATACTACACACGCAAGTTTTAAATCATATCTAAAAACAGTAAAACGTTTATTTGTACAAAAAAATTGTTTATTACAAAAATTTGTAAAATCAAAAATTACAAACTTAAACCAAAATTTTAGTTTAATGGTTTTTTGTTTGATAAGTCAAAGCTAGTGTCACACATACTCTAAAGTTGTTACGTTGGTTTAATCTAACAAATTTTGGTTGTAAAGCAGCGGCCGCAATTGTTGCGTTGCTACAAGACGGTAGAAACAAACAATATTTTGCCCAACAATATCAAATATCTATATTTTTACACGTTTTGGAAACTGGAACTTACACGAGACGACCTGAAACTGGTCCTGAACGAAGAACTAATGCCTTTGATGATCATTTTATCATCTTACAAAGTTTGCGAGATCGTTGTTTTACATCTGTAAAAATCAGAAATCGGCTTCATCACGTTTGGAATACCAACATAAGCGAACGAAGAGTTAGAAGAAGACTTGAAGAAGTTTATCTTGCCAGTCTTGGACCTACAATATATCCAAATTTTTTAAGGTAGCATAGTATTGAACAACTTTAGTTTGCCAAAAATTACAAGCCCAAGATGAAAATGAATAGAAGCGCAATTTTGTTTACCGATGAGGCTATGTTTAGCTTGCAATCTCCAGATGGTCGTGAGAAAGTATGGCAAAAACCTCAGAAGCGTTTTGCAGAATGTTCCTTCAACACTAGAGTAGGCTACTAAGGAGACTGAGTTATGGTGTAGATAGAAACTTTTCTGGATGCACACACAAAATTTTACATCGTTACAATAGGCTCCTTAACAGCTGCCAGAAACATCAATGAAATTTTCTAAGATTTTGTTGTTCTTTATGCTGATTTTTTGGAGATTACTTTCTTCTGATGCAAGATAATGCTAAACAAACATAACATTCCTGTTTAGTCCAGATGCGAACCTAATTCAAGATGCTTGGACAAAGAATGCGAAGTCGTGTTCCTGCTGCTTTAACCTTAAATCAGTTGCAACAATATCTTTTAGGAGAATGGAAACTTATTACCGAAGAAGAACTTTCGCCATTTAATTTTAGGAATACCAAAGAGGATACAAGGAACAATCTGGGCACATCCATTATTAAAAATTATTTTTGTCGTTTAAGGATATCTATTGCAAACTTTGAACTGAGTAATTTTTTATTTTTGCAAATTTTAGCAGAAAATAGTTTTTTTCTTCAAATAAACGTTCAATTGTTATCACTATGACTTAAAACATGTTGTTTTGTTTGTATTTAAGATATTTTAATAATAAAACGACAACAATATTTTAAATTTGAACAAAAAATGCAAATGCTCCGATTTTCGTATCAATGAGTGTATTACATATATAAATTCACGATACTCAAACCGTCCACAGTTCTTTGTAGAATAAATAACACAAAAATTTTAGACAAATTTGTACAACCAATGTTGCTTACAAATCAAGAAAAAATACTAAAAAAATAATTTTTTTTTTAAATAGCTTTGATTGCATAAGTGTTTCTTACAATAAAAAGTATCTGAAGAATTTAGTTTAAAAATGTATAATTCGGTGTAAACAAAGAATTTTTGGACGCCACAGTCGCGTATCGATTGACGTTTACCCTTTACCGAGCAAATGCAATTCCTTTTGCCTTATAACTTCTGCCACGTAAAAATTACGTTAAAAACGGGAAAGCTTAGTTTACACTTTCGGTATTAAAATTTTTCTCAATTTGTCTAATGCATTCCATCCGTGCTAATTATCTAAGCATATAACACTAAGCCAAGTCTGGTCTCTAAAGATAGAATAGCGGCGTGTTAGGGATAACGCGTGGCATAAAACAAAGCTCGACTTCCGGTGAGGCGTGCATTGTTAAAAATTCTTGGAGCGGAAGACATTGTTGCGAAAGCTTAAACATAAGCTAAAATTTCATAATTTCAATTTCGTGATAGCGTAAAAATCATTGCAAAAATATTAATTAACGGCAATACGCAGTTGTGTGTTAGTAGGAAGTAACTTTTATTAAAAACAAAATGCAGTTCATCACAAGGCAGCAGGGGTGCAATCTAAATAAGACACGCGTCCCTAAATTACCGTCGTTATGACAATACAGAAACGCACATTAATAACATGAGGGTGCCAAACTTACGATCTTGTATAATAAATAGGGAGATTTTTTATTAAATAGGTTATCGGAAGCATTTGGTTAACAAAGTTAGTTTCTGAAGTGTAAGGGTTACATCCAAGAATTTTAAAAGGTTTTTGTTATTTTTGAACCGTGGGTCGCGTGATTAGAAATTAATTAAAAAATTAGTTTGAACCGAATGAGCGATTGCAACTTGAAACTGCTACCCAGAACACGTAAGGAATATTTAATCCGGTAAGCTGAAGTGTACTAAGTTTAATTCTCAAGAGAGATCAGACATTGTCGGATAATTAATTCATGTTTCTACTCCACTTCGAGAAGCTTTCGATCATTTCAAGACGCACGAATGTAGTGATGTATGCTCGGGTCTTTGTGTTGTACCAACAAACCGGAACGATTCCTATCCTCATTATAAGAAAAGATATTTAACAATTACTCAAGATTTAATTTAATATACGATCGCAATTCTATAAAATTTTTTTAGTTTTCAAAATTATTTATTTTTTTCTGAACTTACGTTTTGAATTTGTTTTAACTTGGAATCAATGTTACTGGCTGAAATTAATGCATTTTTACTAAGATAAACTTTTGCATTTTATTTTTAATTTAAAAAGAAATGTTTTTTTATGTAATTGCAATAATCTTTGTAGTGTTTCTAGCTAGAGCGCACATTAAGAATTTTAAACAGAAATAATATTTTCATGATTTGTTTAAATGACTATCGATAATGTCTTTAAACTGTTTCTTGAAGTTCTTGAAACATTTAATCATTGCTTACAAATAAATAATTCTATCTTTGTAAAAAGATCTTACTTTGATATTGAACTACATTTTATATATATAAAACAAAGTCAAGTTTGAGTCGATCAGTGCTCACATTAACGTTGCGACCATTTATGGATAATTTGAAAAATTTTGGACTTTTTTAATGATAGTATAGGGTCTTTTATATGGTTTTGTTAGAGATGTCTTGACTTTGTCGATACGGACAAATACATGTGTGGCTGTAGCAAAATCTTGATGTACGAATGGCTGTTGGTCGATGTGAGCTTGGTGGGTCGGAGTTGGTTCATCAATTCATTCAGTTACTGTTAGAGATAAAAATTCTCCAGGACAACGAAGAGTACATCCATACGTTAACTCAACTGTAGAAGCGTTTCAATCTTCTTTGATGCCCAATCAGATGATTCCTGAGCCATTAAAGCAGCCTTTAAGGTACGGTGAAAGTGTTTGACGATTCCGTTTGCTTGTGGATGAGCCGGTTGTGTGGATGTGTTGTATTCCAAGTAGCTTGTTAAGTTGGGTGAAAAGCGGTGATTCAAACTGGCGTTCTTGATCAGTTGTGATGAGAAGCGGAATGCCGAAACACGAAATCCAGTTGGTGATTAGTGCGTGGGCAACTACCTCAGCAGTTTGATTAATAATTGGCACTGCTTCCGGTTAACGGGTATAGTGATCGATTATGGTTAAGCAGTGTGTCATATTTACCCAATAATGAATCATTGTGACGTGTCGCCTTTGATGATTGGCAAGCGGTTCATGACTTTACAAACTTCTTAACGTTTTTACTAATGAATGGTCACACAAAAGGACAAATATTCACGTCGACATATTGGCTCAAATTTTTAAATTTAAATCTCGAAGGTTGATTTGCTTGAGGTCTAGCGCTGTGTGAGATTGCAACAAGATGATGGGTATATTACAAACCCCTACCAGCTGCAGTGGGGTAGTAATAATAAATGCAGGAGAATTCCAATTGGAATGAATAGTCAAGAAATATTGCCTTAGCTCAAGAGAGGGGAAGTAGGTGAGAAATAATAATGCAGCCGAATTTGGAGGTAGCTTATATAATCTAAAAATAATATCCACTTTTATACTTAAGAGATTTAGCAAATACCCAGAGATACAGGCGCCAGGTCGTTTATTTTGAATTAAAACTTGTAATTCTGGCTAAATTACCAAAGCCAATCAAAGATATCAATACACATAGTACATATACTTAACTACTTAAGGATACAATAGATATAAGAATAATATATATATATTAAACAAATTAGACATAAGTTAATATGGACTCTAAATACATAAGAGTCAAGAACACAAATTAAAGAAAGTTAGTAATTTCTACCGTTAGGGAGTAATTTCCCTCGGTGCAATCATCGTCGAAACAAATTTTCAGTAATTACTCGTAGAGTAATCCAAACAAATTAAGTAAGATTAAGTACGATTAAGTAAAATTAAGTAAGATTAAGTAAACGTACACTCAATCAAGAGGTCTAAGCAAACTTGGCCTAGTTAAAATCACACGACCAATAATGAATTTTTAAAGCAAATAACACTACATAAAATGTAAAAAAAGTAGGATACTACCTTACTCGAGTCACAGGTAACAATGGTTTACATATACCGATAGATCGATCGACTTGTCCAGAGCTCTGCCCAAGTGTTCGTCCTTAGTCATCAGAAAAGAAATTAGCTAAAACACAAAAGTAAGACAGTACCACACTTCACACTTAATGTAGGTTTAGCACATAAGCAAAATTACAACAATACATTAGTTTACTGATAGAAGCTGATAATTGACGTTACGTTTACTTAACTTAAAAAGAAAAATTAGCATTGGAAATTTCCATGGGCTGCCTCCAATAAAATCCTGTAGATAACGATCATGCGCCGTAATTATTCCAAATCAAACAGTAGAGATTAGATAAATTGTCTCAATCAGACATCGTAATTATAACACATAACGGCACTCGTCGGCCCTTTAGCATCGAGGCAAGAGAGATGTACGACGTTCTTGACTTTCACCCGCCATCTTGTACCATTTTATTCTTTGGAAACGGTTACATTTAGGAAGAAAGCAGCCAAGAGAAATAAAGAAAACAAAAAAAAACCTCAAGATAACAGTTGACCATTTAAAGCAGGCGTAAAACTACATGTGCATAGTAACTAAAAGACAAGTTGACAAGAACACGCCAAATGCGAGTAAAACATTGGTTAACCTTTAGACTTAGTCCAAACCCGCATCTCATTGTAAAGGCATATTTTATATTTACGTTGCAGAACATTAGTGAATAAATTATTAGCTGGTGCGTTCATTTGAGAACGTTACTAATTAAAAGAAAACGTAACAGGTAACTATTTCTTGCTTGGTCACTTGGTAAGTGTCTATTACAAAAATTCTTGAAAGCATATCGGCGTGAAAGTTCGAAGAACCAAAAACATGCTGGATATCTGTCAAAAATTGACTGATAAATTCCAGCTGGCGACTGCGTCTTGGATTTTTTTTCTATCTTGATTTCATTTCAGATAAAGAAACTACCAAGAAGGTTTAGCTTAATGAATTATTACGCATACAACTCAAAATGCTGATAACTATGTGCTACGATTTCCTCGATTGCTTAAACAATATTGCGTCCACATGTACCTCAAAATCGAAACGAAGCGCTTCACTTTCATTCGGTTGAATTAAGCCAAACTGCGTTTGGAAATTGTTTACGCAATCAGTACCAAAAGAGACTTAGCTAATGTTGGTCCATTGACTATTCTACCGGCGACGTACATAGGCAACCAGCGTGATATGCCTGAATTTGCTCGAGATGCAATGACACACAGATCTATTCATCACTTTTACATGCAATCCAAAATAGATAAAAATTATTTAATTGGTGCTCTCTGGACAAACATCTAGTAATTGGCACGACATCACCACACGTGTCATTAAACAAAAAATCCGGTCGTTGATAAACTACATTTGTTAAGCATCGCGTCTTTTGAGATACTCGATACTAGATGTATTTAATTGAATGGCAGAAACAACGAGGCTTGCCCCATGTACTCATTTGTATTTGGTTAGTCGAATAAATTCGACACATATGTGCCGACAACTGATCCCAAAACTGATCCATGATGTAATTCTAAACATGATTCACGAACAGTGTGGCACCATCAACCTTTAATCACCGTGCGTGGTTGGCGGCAAGGGTTTCAAGCGGAAAATTTGACGGCGGAGACTATCACTAGCAACAATGGTTATCCACTGTATCGGCCTCAATCACACGGTGGTAATGGTAGAACTATCACAACGAAAGGAAACGATTTCTTGGGACACTTAGATTGTTACGTATTCGCTATTTCTTTCCTTGCAATTTAGTGAAATTAATTAAATACATCTGTAAATATGTCACGAAAGGCATCGATCTGGCGGTTTTTAGCGTTCAAACTTCAAATACCAACAATAAAATCACTCACTATCAAATTGGTCAATATGTGACTTGCAATGAGGCAATTTGGCATTCCTCATTCATGAACGTCATCTCACTGTTGTTTGTACATTTGGTGGTGCATCTGGAAAATGGCCAACAAGTTTATTTCAACGCATCGAATGCTGCTCAACGTGCTAAAACACGTGTAGTGACAACTTTGACTAGTTTTTTTCAATTTCCTAAAGCAATCCGTTTGCAAAAACGTTGCTCTGCCACGTTATTACAGTTGGGAAAGGAAAGTTCAAAGGTGAGGAATGCGGCCGACGTTTTGATAAGTAAGTTTCTGAGCATAGGTATTGGCGCATGTCTGTAGTTTTTCTTGAAGCTGTGTCGAGAACACGTGGCAATGCGAATTTTACTAAAATCCTTCACACGAAGATAATAGTTCCATTTAAAACTTTCCAAAACTAATTAGACCAACATGGAGTATTTTAATTTCCGAATACCAAATTAAATCCGAGTGATTACACGAGATGAAACTTATTTCACAAAAATATGGCGTCGGAGCAAAATCTACCACTGTTCCTTACAACTTGCCTATGCTCAGAAATTTACTGATCAAAACGTCGGCCGCATTCAACAACTTAATACAAAATGTCATACAGGGTAAATTCAACCGTTACAAATTCTGATAGTCCCAACCGATATGCTATTCGGGTTTAGACTAATTCAATTTCCGATTTGTCTTGCATTCACCATGACGATCAACAAAGCGCAAGGTCAATCCTTGAGTGTTTGTGACTTGAATCTAAAAAATGCATGTTTTTTCACGCTCAATTGTACGTAGCATGTTCACGTGTTGGCATTGGTTTTGTTCGTTCTCGCACCCGACAACAAAACTTATTATAGGTCCAATACAAGCAGAGGAAACTTGATATAGAACAAAAATTTTTTAATTTTAATATTTTGATGACTTCAGGTTTACATTTACATTTGAGATGTCAATATTGTTATTTTAGAAATACATCAAAATTTTATTTTTATATTATTAGCTGAAAAAATATAGGTAGCTGATATATTTTGATTCTGCTTTTTTAATCATTTTTTCATATATTGTTCCTCTCTTTGCATCAGCCATGTTTTCTGCCATCAAACTTTAAGTTTAAAACATGTTGTGTTCTTTTAATTTTACATTTTTTCTTCTCTCTTCTTAGAGTCATTTCATTAATTAACATTTCTTGTTTTTTTTTTAATTTATAGAATCAGAGCTTAAATTTGAAGTTGAAAATCAAAGCTACCAATATTTTTTTAATTTTTTTTAGATTGTAATGGTTCATCAGAATGTCACTTTGTTTTAAAATACTTTTTCTTTTTCTTAAAAAAATTCTTTCACCCATAGAAAAAATGTAAAAATTAAAGAAAAAAGACTACAAAAACTGCAGCGTTAATTATATAAATAATTACAAAGAAACACTAACTGCATATAATAATTAAATTAACTTTGAACACATGTTTCGACAGCTAAGCTAATCAGTTTGATGCCTATTGCAACTAAGCTTCTTCTCTGACGTTTCGTTTATTTAACGTATTTTTTACTTCACAGTTGATTTCTGAATTATAATTTTTTAATAAACAAACAGTTGAATAGTCTTATTTAACCAAATTTTGTATGTATAAATGAAAGATTCCAAATTAATTTACAAATATATAGAATTGTTTTATTTAGTTTTTCCTGTGTTTTTATTAAGAAATTAAGTAAAAGAAAAAATACGTGTGGATTGTAATTAAACTTTCTTCGACGTTTTGTGCTTGTAAATTCATCTTCAACTTATTTTCTTAATGAATAAATTACTTATTTAACGTATTTTCTACAACACAGTTGTTTTTTGAATTTTAGTTATGACTGAAATGGTCAAATTTAGAATAAAAAGTTTTAATAATTTATTTTCAAAATCTAAGTTTGTGTTGATTTTTTCATTAACTTAAAAACAAAAATTTTTAAATAAAAAACAATTGTATGGTTTTATTAAACCAAGTTTTGTATCCTTGATTTTTCATGTATAAATGAAAGATTCAAAATCAATTTAAAAATATATCATTGTTTTATTCAGTTTTTCTTGTTTTCATTAAAAAATTAAGCAAAACAGAAAATACGTGTCTATTGCAACTAAGCTTCTTCTCTGACGTTTCGTGTTTGTAGATTCATTTTCAACCCAATTTTCTTGATAACAAAATTACTTATTTAAAGTATTTTATACTACACAGTTGTTTTTGGAATTTTAATTATGACTGAACTGGTCAAATTTAGAATAAAAAGTTTCAATAATTTATTTTAAAAATCTAAGTATATGTTGATTTTTTTAATTGACTTGAAATAAAAATTTTTAAATAAAAAAGAATTAAGTAGTTTTATTTAACCAAATTTCGTATCTTTGATTTCATAAGTATAAATGAACGATTCAAAATCAATTTACAACTACATATATATAGAATTTTTTTTGTTATGTTTTCATAAACTAATTAAGTAAATAAAAAAACACGTGTCTATTGCAACTAAACTTTTTTCCTGACGTTTCGTGCTTGTAGATTCATCTTCAACCCAATTTTCTTAAGAAAAAGATTATTTATTTAAAGTATTTTTTATTACACAGGTCTTTTCTGAATTTGAATTATGACTGAAATAGTCAAATTTAGTATGAAAAGTTTTCATAATTTATTTTAAAAGCCTAAGTTTGTGTTGAGTTATTAATTGACTTAAAAACAAACATTTCAAATAAAAGAAACAACTGAATAGTGGTATTTAACCAAATTTTGTATCTTCGATTTTGTATGTATAAATAACAAATTCAAAATGAATTTACATATATATAGGTAAAATTGTTTTTTTTTCAGTTTTTTCTGTTTTCATTAAGAAATTAACACATGTCTATTGCAACTAAGCTTCTTCTCTGACATTTTGTGCTGATAGTTTGATCTTCTCAAACTATGAACTCAATTTTCCTAATAACAAAATTATTTATTTAATGTATTTTTTGCCCCACAGTTGTTTTCTGAGTTTTAATTATAACTGAAATGATCAAACTTAGAAAATTTAATTAAAAAATCTAAGCTTTTGTTGATTTTTTTAATTGACTTCAAAACAAAAAAATCTAAATAAGAAAACAATTGGTTCAAGTTTCGTATTTTATTTAGATTTCGTATGTATATAAAATTGATTTACAAAAAAATTTTTAGAATTGTTTTTTTGTTATGTTTTTATTAAGAAACTAAGTAAAACAGCAATTACGTGTCTATTGCAACTAAGCTTATTTTCTGAAGTTTTCTGCTCGTAGAATTATCTTTAACTCAATTTTCTTAATAACAAATTTATTTATTTAACGAATTTTTTACTACATAGTTCTTTTTTGAATTTTATTTATTACTGAAATGGTCAAATTTAGAATAAGCTCGTATTGATTTTTTTAATTGACTTAAAAACAAAAACATTTTAATTAAAAAATAATTGAATAGTCATATTAAACCAAATTTTGTATCTTGGATTTCGTATGTATGAATGGAAAATTCAGAATCAATTTAAAAATATATAAAATTGTTTTTTTGTGTTTCCCATGTTTTTATTAAGAAATTAAGTAAAACGTGTTTATTGTAACTAAACTTTTTTCTCTGACGTTTCGTCCTTATAAATTCATCTGCAATTCAATTTTCTTAATAACAAAAGTACTTATTTTAAGCATTTTTTACTCCACCTTTGTTTTCCGAACAAAAATGGTCAAATTTAGAATAAAAAGTTTCAATCATTTATTAAAAAATCTAAGTTTGTGTTGATTTTTTTTAATTGACTTAAAAACAAACATTAAATAAAAAATTGAATAGTCTTATTAAACTAAATTTCATATCTTAAATTTTGTGTGTACGTATAAATAAAAGATTAAAAATTAATTTACAAATACATATATATATATAAAATTGTTGTTTTTTTAGTTTTTATGTTTTTATTAAAAAATTAAGGAAAACAGGAAACACGTGTCTATTGCAAGTAAGCTTCTTCTCAAACGTTTCGTGGTCGTAAATTCATGTTCAACTCTTTTTTTTTAATAACAAAATTACTGATTTAACGTATTTTTTACTACACAGTTCTTTGGTCAAGTTTGGAATAAAAAGCTTCAATAATTTATTTAAAAAAATTTAGTTTGTGTTGATGTTTTTAATTGATTTAAAAACAAACATTTTTAACTAAATTTTGTATCTTGAATTTTGTATGTATATATGAAAAATTCAAAATCAATTTACAAATATATAAAACTGTTTTTTCTTAGTTTTTTCGGTTTTACCTGTTTTCTTCAAGAAAATAACTAAAACAATATACACGTGTGTATTGCAAGTAAACTTTTTCTCTGACGTTTCGTCCTTCTAAATATCTTCAACTTAATTTTCTTGATAACAATGTTATAGCGTACTTTTGCCCCAAATTGTTTTCTGAATTTTAACTATGACTGAAATAGTCAAATTTAGAATAAAAAGTTTCAAAATCTAAGTTTGTATTGATTTTCTTAATTTAGGTACTTAAAAACAATTTTTTTAAATAAAAGAACCATTAAATAGCCTTGTTTGATCAAATTTTGTATCTTGGATTTTGTCTATATAAACGAAAGATTTAAAATCAATTATTTTTTAATTTAAACGGATTAAATATAAAATAATAATAAATTTTGTTAAAAAAAATTGTTTTTTTTTACAATAAATTGGGGCAAAGTGTAAACAGATAAAAGTAGTTTAATAAAAAAATGAAATTTCTATAAAACGTATAGGGTTTTCAAGCATTTTTAAGCAATGTTTACTACATGAAAAATTTGTAAAAAATGGGTGAGATGCGTAATATGTGACAATTAGACATATACTTAAAGTTTTTACAGGCGTTACCACCAAAACAATGTTTAATTTGGCACATAACTTTAGTTTTGTACATCTTGACAAATGTATTTTCAGTAATTGTTGTCTTATTTTTTTATGCCAATTCAAGATGTTCCACGATAACGATTTTTGTTACTCATTGGTACTGTTATAAAAAAATTTAAAAATTATTAAGAACAATTATTTTAATATGAATAACACCTATTTAGAAAATTATTGCGCGTGTAATAAATCGTTAAGAAAAAAAACTAAGTACAAATAAAGCTTTTATAACATAAAAAGTTATAAAACTTATTAAAAAAAGCTTAAATTCTTAAACACAATATTTTTTTGTCAAATACCTATCGGAAAACTTTTCTAAGAATTTAACTAAAGCCAAGAAATAAAAGTAGTTCAAGTTCGTTAATAATCAAAATGTAGAAAATAATTATACAGTGTGTTTTATAAAATTAATTAAAACAGAACGCATAATTATAACGCAACAACTTTTAAAAGTTCAAGAAAAGTTCAGAAGTCGGCGCGAAATGGATACAAATCTGTTGCAGCGGAGAAACTCCCTTCCTGTAAAACTCGGCGCTGAAAACTGTTGAAAAGTACGGAATAGTGGGGACAAGGGATGATTTGGTGTGTGGCATGTTAGAGGAGGGACTAACCACGGCTGGGCCTCAAAAACCGCGTTTGGGATTGGCTACTTTATGTACACTTCTCTCTTATACCACAGTCGAAATGTATCTATCGTCTTTATTTACGTGTTATCTCTGTTGGGTTTATGGGTTTTTACGTCGGTTTATTCTCTTCGTCCTAACAAACACCAAAATTAGTAGTCTTCTTTGTCCCTCTCATTAGCCCAGTAATTCACCTAAAATATATCAAAGAACGAGGTCCTTGTTTGACGCAGTTATAATCAATGAATCGATCTTTGTCGTATTATAGTGCCACTCTTCTCGCTTGCATGCTTATATCGCCGATATTTTTTTTCTCTTTTCGTTACTTAACTAAATAGTGTTTATCATTGTCGCACTAAGTAGTCTGTCGCATTCTGAAGCTTATAAAAGTTTCAGCAAAGTGAGGGTTACGCTTGTCCTTCTCGCACGTTTAATTAAAGCGCGACAAATCACATCCCTCTCTTCGTTTCGTTTCAACGTACCTATTTATGTTTCATAAAAAGTGCCCTCCTTGTCAGGGTAACAGGGTATTTAGAGCGGGGGCGAAAACTAACAATATTGACCAGAACGAAAAAGTTTCAACGTCAGTTGAACGCCAAGTCTCACGCGTGTAACACATTTTCTAATTGTTAAAAACTTTTCGATAGTTTCTAAGGATTTTCTGTTCGGATAATATCGTTCCAACTCGCATCGACGTCGCATGTCTTGACGACGGCGACGCGCATTTCTTTAAAACGTTAGCGACGGTGAAACGTGCAGTGCGAATTTTTACTTGTGTTTAGTTTAGTGTCGTAATAAACCCCGATGCATCTACCACCAACCGACATGTACAATAACATGCAAGAATCCTTACAGGAATATCACGGCGAACTAGTGCAAACCGGCAGTCCAACCGTACTTTGCAGCGCTCTTCCTAATCATTGGAGATCAAACAAAAGTTTGCCAATTGCTTTTAAAGTTGTTGCGCTGGACGATATACAGGATGGAACTGTTGTTACGCTGCGAGCTGGAAACGACGAAAATTACTGTGCCGAGTTGAGGAACTGTACTGCGGTTATGAAAAATCAAGTTGCCAAATTTAACGATTTAAGATTTGTGGGTCGCAGCGGACGTGGAAAATCTTTTTCGTTGTCAATTATGATCAGTTCCTCTCCGTTTCAAGTTGCCACGTACAATAAAGCGATTAAAGTCACCGTTGATGGACCGCGCGAACCAAGAACTAAATCCAGTTAGTATCTCACGTAATTAAATTTAGTTTAGAAATATTGCCCACACACGCAATTGAATCCGACAAAAGCCCGACTTGTTTATAAAACGGCCAGAAAATACAATAAAAAGCTCCAGATACATATGTGTCGAATAAACATATAAAATTTACAGTCTTCTTGGTTTGTCGGCGATTTAATAGCGTTCGTATTCGTCAACAACTAAAATTTTTATGTATCGTAACATTTACAACCGAATTTTTCATTCTTTCTACAGCTTAGCTAAATGCATTTTGCAAATTTTATAGAGCATATGGCGTACGTTTAATGGATTCTGGAACTAAACAGAAACGTTAAATTAATCGCCGGTATAAAAAATTTAATACTACACAAGCACAGATTCCTTGCGTAAACAAGCATTTATTATTGTCGCCGATTTAGTTTTGGCAGCTTTTAAAGTTTACACAATTTTTTTCAGGTTTCCAATACGGGTACGGTATTCCAGGATTACCAGGGGCGTTCAACCCGTTCCTTCTTAATCCGGGGTGGTTGGACGCTGCTTATATGACGTACGCTTGGCCCGACTATTTTCGCACAAGACCTAATTTTCCACAACAAACTAATATTCATCCCAGTTTAATAAAAGGTAGTCAGTGTCATAACTGTTACGCGTATACTAACAAATTTCTATCGTAGGATCCACACCACTGCCACCAGGTAACATCCAAACACCGAACGATTTTTACGTACCCCAAGGCGCAACACCACCAAGTGGCTTCCACAACCCACCGTATTTATCGTCGACCGCTTTATTACCACTAGCAAACGAGAACCTTCCAAAAGTGCCGCCTTTCGACACGTTTCACATTCGAACGTTACCACCATCACCTTTAGAACAACTTAGTATAAAATTATCACCCACGTCCACAAATAGAACAGTCAGTCCCCAAGTGAATAGGATACGTAACGTACAAGAAAGTCCTAAAATACATTCGACAATGGATCAATCAAACTCGGAAGATTCTGACGAAGAAGACATCGACGTCGTAAAATCCGCGTTTCAACCTATCAAATCGGCTAGTGTTTTGTTACAAGAAATTCAACATCCGGATTCCACGGTACAAGATAAAGAACCCACCCGGAAATGTGAGTTAAAATCGCCTAGTTCTCGGAAGAACTCCGGTCTTAGTCCGAAATCGCCTAGTACCACGAAACTACACACATCGCCACAAATAAACGCCACAAAAAACGTATGGCGACCGTATTAGTCCGTAAAGAATTAATCGAAATTGTTGCTGCAATACATGTACATAATAATTCCTAAATATTAGTGTAGATATTTGTAAACTTTTTGTATATAAATCTGTCCAACCAAAAGTGAGTGAAATTAGAAGAGAATTTTAAAGAGATTTGGTTAGAGTACTGCAATTGTGATAGCAAAGTTATTAATAGATTTTAGATATTTTTGTACACTTGTAAATTATATAATGACTAAATTAGAAAATAAATTGTCATTAATTATACTTAGATTTTTGTTAAGAGGATTCTTAACGCCGCGGACTCCCGGGGCAAAGTTTCGATACTTGTGCAACGAACCGTGCACGAATGAAAGGGCTGATATAAACAGACTCGCTGGCAGTCCTACATTAATCATAACAGAGGGCTTGGAGGGCTTAAACGCACCCATTCTGTATTAACTCAGGAGAAGAGAAATCACTTTGCACATCTGTTACTCACCATTGTATTTCGAGTTTTATATTATATACGGGGCGACTGTCGTTAGGGTTTGATTTACGATACAAACCCTAAAGTTCTAGATTGTGTTTAAAGGTTTTTATTTTACATTAATCATAATCGATTATCAAATGAAAACGTGCAGGGAAACTTTTAATTTACTTTTTTGCTGAGAACGTTATCGTCAAAAATTATCACCCCCGTCTTGATTATTTGATACCGTTTAATCAATTTGACAAATATTAATTTACGTAATTTACGTGTTTTGATCAGTACGTTTTAAACCACAACCTCTAATTTAAACTGTTTTTGCAATTTTACAACGTAAACCTCTGCACTACCTCGGAATTCTCCTCTTTTTTAAGTTAACTGCAACCTCATGTCACAATGATCGCAAACATAGCATTTGTTTTAGCAATACCCATCTCAACTTCATTTTCTTCAAAGCTCTTTTTTTAACACGTTTTACTTTATTCTGCTAATGCTCTCTCTCAATGTTTGTGAGTAGCAACCGCAAATACAATAAACAAAAATATATTTTTGAACACAAAAATTTGTGCAATGGGTTCCTAATCCCTATTTTCCGTAGAGCTTCTGCACAGTTTTCGAGAACACTCGAGACAAACTGCCTTCTCACAACTAACGTATATAAATTTTGTTTTTTTTTGCAATCTAGAGGGACACAGGTGGTAATATTTTCTGTTTTCTAACAAAACTTCATTACCAATAAGCTCTTCCACCTTATTCAAGATGCGACTATGCAACCGCACTTTTTTGGTTACTCTGGAGTTCCGATGCCTACGTTCCACGTGATCTTTGACAAGAAATTTTGCTAATTCCTTCATAAAGTCACTTCGTTGCATGGTTTGGTTGTTTTTGTAACAACCGTATAAAATAAAAGCATTTAAAGCTAATATATCAACAATTCTGTAGAATATGGCCATGTTTTATGTTTGTGTTCGGCAACTTGTTCCGTATATTGCACATCTTTTGTTCAAGGTTCAAGGATCATCAAATATAGCGTGATGCATTGATGATACCAACAACACAACCTTCCTTTCTTCTGCTAATTCTCTCTCTCTCTCAATGTTTGTGAGTAGCAACCGCAAATACAATAAGCAAAGATATATTTTTAAACACAAACATTTGTGCAATGTGTTCCTAATCCCTATTTTCAGTAGAACTTCTGCACAGTTTTCGAAAACACTCGAGACAAACTGTCTTCTGACAACTAACGCATATAAATGTTGTTTTTTGTGCAATTTCGAGAGACACAGGTGGTAATATTTTCGGATTTCTAACAAAACTTCATTATCAATAAGCTCTTCCACCTTATTCAAGATGCAACTATACAACCGCACTTTTTTGGTTACTCGAGTTTCTGTGCCTACGTTTCTACGTGATCTTTGACAAAAAATTTTGCCAATTCCTTCATGAAGTCTCTTCGTTGCATGGTTTGGTTGTTTTTGTAACAACCGTATAACATAAAGGCATTTAAAGCTAATATATCAACAATTCTGTAGAATATGGCTACGTTTCATCTATGTGTTCGGAAACTTGTTCCGTATATTGCACATTTTTTGTTCAAGATTCAAGGATCATCAGATATAGCGTGATGCAATGATGATACCAACAACACAACCTTACTTTCTTTAGGTACATGCGCCAGCATAGTTGCATCTTTTGTAAATTCATACATATTTTAGCCTGGTTCCCTTTTCTTCCCCAAAAACTGCAGTGGCACCTCTTTTTTTTTTCAACGTACCTACGCCACTCAGTTTTTGCTTTTTCAGTTCTGCAATCAATGGCAGTGTTTCTAGCATCTGTAAACATCATTATTTAGAAGCGATACTTACATATACATTTTGAAACGACAGCGTCTCCTGAAACCCAACAACATTTCGTCTACGCAGGCGCATGGCTCGATTGAATGTTGCGTTTGCAAATTTTGAATAAATCTGTTGAACATCTCACTCACTGCTGCAATTGGATTTTCTTTCTCTCAATACAATCGTCAGAGTTATGAAATCCAAGATGTGTTAGTAACATGCAAAATTGTTCTCTACTCATAACTGCTCAAAATATGTCTCTTCCATTTGTAGCAAACAGCAAAAGGGCATTTTCATGGTTAGATTTAAATACAGCCGAATATAATAAGATATCGATGAAAGCTACTACGGAACTCAATCTTTAACTAAACATTACTTTCAGAATAAATATTTTGTTCACAATTAGAAAGTATTCAAAAAATGGAATCATCGGCATCACCACGCCACGACCAGTCAGCTAGTTTATTTTCGTCTCCATTCACAAATTAATACTAACAACTGGGCTTTTCTTGTATTTTTTAGTGAAGAAATATGTTTGTTTATATATTTAATCTGCAAGGAGCTATTTCTTTAGCTTTATTAAATCCTTGTGTAAAATTTTCCATATTGCCTTACAAGTTTCAGTAATAATGGAACGTGCGGTGATATAATAGTAGAAAACTTGACGTTCCTTCCGGTGGCTAAAAACGTTAAGGTTGCAGTCAGTCTTTCGTGAGGTGAGATTGACTCTCTCTCATTACAGTATTTCTTTTCTATCAACGGCGCTACCAATGATAAAAGCTGCAGATACGTATCATCATCTATACGTAAGTAATTGTACCAATCCTTTGAAGCTAGTTCATATGAGAAATTTTTTTTCAACCATCTAACGCGTCGTCTTCAATAGAAACCATGATGATTGAAACTAAAAAGTTTTTCAGATTTGTCTGAACATTTAGAGGGTCAGTTTATCCGGCGACCGGTCTTCAGGCAGACTGTTCATTTTAAACTGGCGCGACGAGCCTACCGAACTGTGTGTAGCCGGTTTTAGCAAAATATTTCTAAGTTTTTTAGACATAATACCAATTTTTCACCGTCTTTGTTATCTTTCTTTTTTTCTAATAAAATTTTTACTTTACATTTTTTACGGTTGCCATTCCTTTTTCTAAAATTTTTTGTTTTAAAGTCATGCGATATTTTAATACTAAAGAAACTATTGACAAAGTTACTGTAAGATTTGCATCTACATCATACACTTTGTGTATTGATTAAACATATGTTTTATTACAGTTTTTTTTTTTAGCTTTTTATGTCATCCAGTTTTGCATATGGGCCTTTCTTTTAGTTTTCTATTTGTTGTTTTGCCATGTGTTCCCAGCCACGTTTTGTAGTCCTGGGTCTCCATTTTGTGCAAGTTGTGCGATTGTCTGGTTACGTGCTCAGGCCAATTGTGGCTATCTTTACTTTGACTCCACTTCTGCTTCTTATTTCTTCATTTCTAATTTGGTCTCTGAGGTTTACCGTTAGTATTGTACCCTTCATACCTTATTATGCTACCCTCAACTTATTTCCCAAATTTTTTATCAATGTCATGGTTTCTAATCTGTAGGTTAACACCGGTGTAATACATTTTTTTATATACTTTAAGTTTTAGACCATTTGGAATATCTGAACTGAGTACATATGAAAGTCGTCCGAAAGTTGCCCACTTTAGTTATATTCTTCTGTTTATTTCTTCCACTTGACTTTCTTTTCCAAATTTGATGGTATGTTTCAGGTATATACACTCTGTAATTTTTTCTATTTGTTTGCTAATTTTGAAATTCAGTTACTTGGTTTTTGAATAAACCAAATTTATCAGCGGCGCGTCAACCAACCCGGACAATAAATACTTCAAGATTGAACGACTGCCGCGAAAGCCTCAAAACAATGATAGTCCGCTTTTCGTATTAGTATTGGTTCTGAATTTGAGCATATAACCTGTGCTTTCGATGTGTTTACTCTTAGTCCGACATTCTCCGACTCTATCACTAATTCCTCTATTATATTCTATAGTTCTTTTATATCATTTGGAACTACGTCTTTAGTTTATATTTTTTGCTTAATTTTAATGTAACATACATAGTTGTTTCTGATATTGTTTTTAATTTATTGATCTTGTTAGCATCATGGGTATTATCAAAGCTATTCCACCAAGTAAAGATGGTTTTTTGTTTTTGTGAAATAGTTTGTGTCTTGATTTTAGACTATTGCAGTTTTTTTCTTTTGAATTTGTTTTGTTTAGTCTCAATTTATACCTTCTAATTCTTTTTTTAATTTCGCCATTTCGAGTTTTTAGATCCTAGGTAACGATACATATTTCTATGGGTTTTGCTTGTGGCTGTAGTTTTTTTAGTGAAAATTATGCCTCACCCAGAGCTCTCGAGGTTAACTGCTGCTGTAGCAGTATAGGATTTTGATACTTTTTCTCTACCAACCTAGGATAATTTCGTTTCTAAATTTGACATATTTACATAAATTTTTCATAAGGGGTGTTTGGTTATGTAACAGACTTTTCTAACCCTGTATGTTAGTGTGCAGGTGGTACCTTGGCCTGGTAGAGGAAGTATAACCTTCATCGGTTTTATTAACTAACTACTACTTTAAGGTCCTCTTGGTTCTTCCGTCTTCTATTCTGTTGGAGTATCATACCCGCGTTTATAATTTAAGCCATTGACCGGTTTTCACTCGTAACCCTGAAATGAGGCTTTTACAGGGCCAGCTAAACCATAATTTTTAGAGAAGCGTTATTCTTTTACTTCTCACTCTTTGTCTTGCTTTATGACAGACAGAATCTAAACCCCATTTTTGAGTGCAAATTTGCGGGTACTTAAATGCTATCACTAGAAACTTGTAACTTAGAGTAATCCATTAGTTGTGTTTTATTTTAACAGGACATTGTAAATTAAATATGCTCAAAACTCAAAGCAACTGAACATGAGGCCTTTCTTAAATAAAGAAATCTATGTTTAGAAATTTTTAACTTGACAAACTAAAATTACAAGTAAACCACCGCTGCTTTTTAGTGTTTAGTTTTAATGAAGAGCACGTTGGAAAACCATAAAAAATAATGTTGTAAATATTTAATTCAAGAAGTTTATATTAGTGGTCTAAACACCCATAAAATTTAAATCGAAACTGATTTTTTTAAAAATGATAATATATTCATTCCTCTTTTTCTGCAATTTTTACCACTTGGGTTTGCTGATGCCAATATTCTTTACTTTTCCAGTTTCTTTCCACTAAGTTTTTTTTTGCTATCGTCGATTTTATACAAGTTTTCTATCTTCAGACTGGTCTTCCTTTTTTTCATTTGTTTTTGGCAGCCATTAGGCAACTAGAAAAAATCAATTTTTGTGCTTATCTTTAATTTTTGGTATTCCTTGTTTCTACTCAAATGTTTGCATTGTAGACGATATTCTAGAAAATTTGTAATTTTGTGGTCATTTTACCCTTAATTCTTGTGGAGATATTATTTTGTATCTTATTTTTTGAAATTTTTATAATATTTCACTTTCTGATCGTCTATATGTATTTTTTTTACTTCATTTCCAATGCACATATATTTCGTTTTTATGGAAATTTACGGTCAAATTTCCCTTTTCTTAATTTGAAGTATATGCCACATTTTCAACGCTTGTTCTTTTTATATATTAAACAAAAACATAATCTAAACATAAAAATTTTTGTTTTGATTTTCATATCTTTTTCAAAAAATTGAAAATAATTGTTTTGGGAGCTTTTAATATTGACCTTTTCCAGGTCATCGGATTGTGACGGTCTTAGATCATCAGTTTTTTTTCCAAAACATGTTTTTTCATATTGGCGCTAAGTCGATCTCTATTGACCGTACTTTTTGATATCGATAACTTTTCTACATAATCTGGGTCAAAAGTCTCGAAATTTGACTAGAATTGTTGTCTGCTCAATTTTTATAATATGTCCTGTTGTGTTTCCTCCTATTTGATTTGTGTATTTTTATCAAGGTAGCAATGTTACGTTCTATTTATCCTACATATGCCAACCCGGACGTGCAAGGGATGTGATATTCTCATGGTCTTTTGAGAAGTGCCCTTGCTTTCTCTAAATTTGGAAACCTCGTGTGTCACATAGAAAACTACTTTGATGTTTATAGCCCAAAGTATATTGGTTATTTGATCAGTTTTTTGCATTTAAAAAGAGAAGTTGAAAGCAACAGATTAGAAGTTTTAGGTATCTACATCAGTCCGAAAGGAGTTTTGTGAGACATCGATTACCAGTACGATAAATTTATATGATTTTCCTGTATCCATACTGCTAATGCTGAAAATGCAAACATTAAAATTTAGTGAAGAATTCAGTAATTAAGGACACTTATAGTTGTTTAGAACACTAAGGTCTAACAAAATAATAATTGATTTTTAAATTATTTATTTTGAATTTTTGTATCTGATGTCTGTTACAAGATAAACGAACTTGTTTTATTAGATCTGATAAAGGTTATGCCAAACTTACAAAACGTTGCTTAAAAAACAAATATTTTGACAGAAACTAAGATACCGTAATACTGTAATTATTTGTAATATAAGTAATTGTTATTAATAGTCAAAATTAATTAATTAACTTTCGTTATAAATAACAAATCAAAATTAAACTCACGAATAACGCAAGAATAAAATTATCAAAAATTGAGTTTTTTTTTTTTTTGGATAAAAAGTAGCTACAATAACTATAAATAAAGATTTTTTGTACCTTTTGTTTAATATGTTAAATTTTTATTTTTAGTTTTTTTTTAACGTAAACTACAGAAGCAAACAGTTAGTAGGTAACTGAAAAAAATTGAATGCATAAAACTACAAAGAACAAAACTTGTCTGTATCGTTTAGCTTCAGCTAACTGAACTGTCATCGAGTCTGCAACAAAAACGTTATAAATTCTGGGTTAAATAAATCGCAAACGGTAATAATAATTGGTCAATCAGCTAGAGGTCGCTTGTATAAAGGAAATTACAAGGTGTAATAAAGTTTTAATTACATAATTAGTATAATTATAGTATGAAAATTGACACTACTTGATTGGATATCACGTTCGACGCGGTCACATGTGTCGAGCGTCACATTTCATCGAATTTCATGGCCTACTGAGCCCTTTGTGTCCCTATTGCGTTTCTAAACAGAGAGGGTAGAGCCCTCGAGACTATAGGGTAACCTCATTCTGCATCCGTCTGCATTGTTAACATTCAGTTTTCCAATATTCCTCACTCGGTACAACGTATCTAAATGCAATTTTAAACATTAAAAAGAATTATATTTAAACCGTGCAATAAAAGCAAAAATCAATGCGATCTCTTTTAGAAAACCGACAAAATACGATAAAAACAAATAAAAATCGATTCATTATACGAGACCAAAGCCGCCAGTATTTGCCCTGCCTGATTGGGGCAGGTAGCTAACTTGATTAGCGATTACGCCGATTGTGACGCATACTCAAAAGCCTAATTAGCAGCGCCCCTGCGGAAAAGCGAGAACTACCCGCTTTGACTGCATATTAGCCACTTCCACACGCCAAAAATTTCCGGCAAGTGCACTGAAAATTCACTGGTAGAACATAGACGCAGATGAAGGACGTGAAGCTAATTTGCAATGAAAATTAACAACATATAATCACATGTTGTGCTTCGCCAACTGCATGTTGCGATCAGTTAGCAATTTTAACTCTTTCGATAAAAGGAATAAGGACGAAACTCGCGCGGTTCGACTTTATTAACTTACTCGAAACCACGATCCCAGCTAAAATTCATGTGTATTGTTACAGTTTTGTCACTTTTTATTTATTAAAAGTTTACGCTGCACAAACTGTAGTTGCAGTATTCATGAATTGAATCGTTAATTCTTCAGAGAACGATAAGATTAGCGGAAAACAATCACTCTGTTACGATAGAATCTAAATGAATTAAAAGGATATTGTGTAAAGCTCTAAGTGAAGATTAAGAGGAATAAATTGAATGTGATCTACGATCAACTTGTATTTCTGGACACCGGTTGACCCAGAGGCCACGATCAAAGCAGCAAAAGGAAGGGATTGCACCCCCTCAATCATATCGCACCCTCTAATATCCTCTGACGTCCTTGATAATGCAGAAACACCCCTGCATGTTAAGTTTTTGGGGTTGCAGCCCTTGCCCTTGGTTTGCAAGTCGATATTTACAGATGAATATCGGCTACTGCATCCGACCCAGACAAACTATCATATAAAAATTGACGAAAAAATCAAAAAACAAATTCCGTCCCATGTCCATCGCCGGCACTTGATATATGCGCAACAGAAGCACACGCTTTGTGGTCTTCCGCTTTGGCCCTTTTCATCTCATTCTTTAACGAAAGATATATTTGGTTTGCATTCATAAATCCAGATGGTTCTTTTGTTAGAAATCCAAATCAAAAGTGGACAGTTTCGATTGAATTAGTGAGTGTGAATAGAATTCAAAATGCGGAGGTGCGTAAAACTTGCTCAAGTGTTGTAATTTTTAAACGTCGATCGTGTTTTACGTTATTAATGACATTGTTTACAAAAATGATAAAGCGTAGGGCAAATGTCGCGTTTAACGTCTTAATCTGGCAACTTGAACCTGACAAACTTGACGGTAGGGTCACCGCAATAAAAAATCATAAACCGTAACAAACGTTGTTATCCCTCTTACACGGCGTGTTATTGTTAATTATGTCCTCGATGTGTGTGTGATGTGGGAAAATACGTAACTGTAACATTTCAGTTTTATTCAACCGGCAGCAAGAACCCAATTCTCTTACGCAAACAAAAGTACAGAAGGCAATCAAACTTCAATCATTGTTAAAAATGTCAACCGAAAATAAATATTTGGGGATATGCTATAATAAATCTCATTACGTTTTGTGGTCCGCTTCACACACGCCTTTCATAATTTTTCAACAATTTCTTAAATAGATGTTTGTAGAAATGTGAAGGTAAAAGTTCTTTTCTAAATGTTGAAACGTCTTATTCAAGTTGGCAATTTTTAATGTTTGTATTGATGTTTATTCTAAAGACTTTTGAACTTTACGCAAAGACGTTAAATCTATTAAGACTTCAACACGGTTAGGATCAGTTTGATTTATTATACGTTTTTGTATTGAAGTTTTTGGCAGCTTATGTGGTATGTTCGTTGGTTGAATTTCATTCAAAATCATCGTGGGATTTTTGCGCTTTTCAATTTTTTTATTAAAAAAAACTATTGTGCGTAGTTTTGAAGAATTTGGCTACGATAAATTGTCTTTTTTATCATTATTTGTAAAATATGATTTTTGTCAAAATATTTTTCTAAGCAGTTACAATTTATTGGGAAAATTAATGAAACCCCATCAACTGACACATTTAATCAACCACTACGTTTAATTGTTTTCTTATAAATAACAACCGGAAACAACTGCTCTAACATACCGTCAATCTTTTTATCATATTTTGTTACTTTTGACTATGTAGAAACTTTATAAAATCGTTAAAAATTACTTGTGTAAAAATGATCCTAAAAGCAACAACTAAATCGTATTGCTTACAAGAATTGTAAAAAAATTATTTTATCAAAATCAAAATGTTTTTGTTTTTACGTTACCACTATGAGCATGAAGTTTAATACTACCATTCGCATTTTGTTTCGTATTTTATTTGTTAAAGTAAAGTAATAAAAAATATCAAAATTATGTAATTAATGCAATTTTACAAAAACAATAAATCACTAACATTTTTTTGATATTTTTTTAGAAGTTTAATGAGTGGTTTCAGTAAAGAAGATGATGTTATAATTAGTCAGTAATTTTAGTAAAAAAACATGTATCAAAATAAAGTCATTCAGAAGCACTTTGAAAAATGACTATTAATCCGTTCTAAGATTTTTTGTCTGAAACACTGAAAAATATTTATCAAATTGAAATATATCCAAAATGTTAAGTCAGTTCTTAAATAATTTAAAATATGATAGCAATATGACAATTTTAACAAATATATAAAATAAATATGACTTTTTTATATTAAAAATCCAAACAAAAGGAATCACAAAGTATGATAAAATATGCGTTTTTTGAAGCTTTAGAACAATTCATACATTCCGAAAAAAATGTCGTATAGTCCTTAATCTCAGTCATGAGTTATAGTTCTCATAGTTCTCCGCCATACTCTTCATATTGTTCTGATTATATAGTGATAAATATTACTTTTTTGTAGGTAAAATAAAAACTTTTTCCAAGGCCTAAAAGAAATCGAAAAACCCCAACAAACAACTACAATCTAGTTAAGAACATCTAAAAGAAGCATTGTATTTTCTGAAAAGCTTTGACGTTTCAGAAATCTTTTAACTTAGAAAATAATTTCATGACTCGAAATTTTTTTTGAGTTTTGTAAAATATTACCTCTGGAAGAAAACATGTTTAGAACCAATTTTAGAAAATTTCTTTAGACATCCAAGCATTTTTGGTATTTTTATAGATGCAGGGATTATAAAAATTCTTAAAAGCTTAAGGCGATTTTGCTTTGCCAATAATTAAAGGAGTGAGTTTGTGGGACCCTGATGCGTTGGCACAAACCAACAGCGCTATCTTTTGCTTGGGTACTTTCAGACCAAGTGCAATTTTTTTTAGAATGTATAGCATAAGTTTTATCAAGCATTATCTTCTAGTATAATTCAGTCTCATCAGCGTCGTATATCTGGTGTTGAGTGAAATTAAATTTTTCTATCAATTGAGACAATTCAATTTAAATGGGCTAACATTCTCGACGGTTGATGATAATTTTTTACCACATATTTTCAAAAATCTAATACCACGGCAAACCTTAAATTTTTGCAGCCATTTATCACTTGTACTAAATGTTTCATTATTATTTCTCAGCTATTGATGTAGCTGAAGAGCTTTCTGCTTTAATATTTTACACTTTTGACTTCACATAAAAACTCAAAAATTTCTTTGTAACTCAGACTGTAGGTTTTAATATCGATGATTCCAATTCAATCGTTTCAAAGAATTTGATAAAAATGTAAGTTACAATAAGAAGTAAAAGAGATCTCTTGCGGCTCCCAAGGCTTGTTCATAAAATTTGTTATTAATTTGAAAGTAAGTGAACAATAAGCACTTTTCAATAAAAGGAACCAAACTTTGTTCGATGATAATACGCAAATCTTTAATAGGCACTTTCGTAAAAAATTAAATAACATCAAAACTCACAAAAAGATCCTAGGATTCAAATTTTCTAAACGTTGAATAAAATGATGAGAGTTGAGAATGTGAGAATAAGTTTTATCTGCAAATTTGCAAAAAACTTTGGAGTTTGTAATTAGGCTAATGTTTAGTAGGAGAGAATAGAGAAGTTTGATTCCTTGGGAGACTGCCTTAAATGCGCACCAATGTTTTTATGTTCGCGTAGTTGGCAATATTGGTTACTTTACGTTGGCGATTACATTCAAACAACATTTCATTCGCTTTCGGCAGATTTTTGAGATGTTGTGTCAGTTTTTGTGTTTTTTGTGCGTATAAATTTTTTTTTGGTAAGTATTATTTGGTATGGTTAATTTTTTGTGGTTATGTTGTTTTTATATTACTCATCTTAAAATAACATGTACTCTTGGTAAAGTAGATCCTATACAATCGAAGGAAACATGATCACCTTATCAAAATCTACGTAATCATTTATCTTTTACGGTTTTGTGTTAGCGTTAGTTTTTATTGTTTCAGATGGAGAAAAAATACAAACCTAAGGAAGGAGCAAGAAAGCGAGTACTATTGGATTCTAATACCGTCTTGGGATACAAATAAAAAGGCAGGAAAAAATTGGACAAGAACGGAAACAACTGCCTTTCTTCGACGTCTTGCACCAATAACAATAAAATTGACACGTTTTTTGAAAATAAAAAATTGTTGAAAAATATGAGTTTACGCTTGAACAAATTTGGAACATAAGTGAGAAGAGTAAGAACGATGCATAAACCTCCAAAAATTATTGCACAGAAAGGTGTTAACTAAGTATCGGGTGATAGAGGACAGCTTGTTATAATATGTTCTGCAACAAATGCACGTGGCATTCATATTACTTTTTTTTATTATTCTGTCTCAAGTAAATTGGCAAGAGCGTGTGCTTCAAGGTGCACCACCAGGCTCTGCCGGAGCTCTTCATTCATCTGGTTGGATGACAAAAGATAATTTTGTAGAATAAATGGAACATTTTAAAAATCACTCTAACTGCAGTTTAGATAACTTACTGGTTCTTGACAATCATGATAGTCATGTTACTCTTGAAGTAATAAATTTTACTCGAGAGCACGGTCTGGTTTTGTTAACGCTACCGCTTAATAGTCACATAAGTTGCAGCCGCTGGATAGAACCGTTTTTGGTTTATTAAAAAAGTATTTGATTGGATGACCAATCACCAGCGAAAGAATATTTTCATCTATGGTATAAGAGGTTTTCCTGAGCGTACCTATTTCAAGGCTTTTGCAGCTGCAAACATTTTGAGTGCTTTTAGAGTAATTCGGATTTATTCATTTGACTTCGATGTTTATAGAGACGATAAGTATTATTCAAGTTCGGTAACCAACTGTCCAAATCCTATTGATGAAATCCCAGATACTGATGCGTTTGCAGAACGGTCTATAAAACAAACATCTAGTCCTCAACCACGGCCGTCTGCTGGGCTTTGTAAACCGCCAATTATCAAATCTGGATCAACAATAGTCTCTTCAAATGAAGTTCGATCATTTTCTCATGCTCCTCTTAAACTCAATAATGTAAGAAAAGGTCGTAAGCATGGTCGTAGTAGGATTATAATGAGAACACATGAGAAAAACAAACTGGAAGCAGAGGCTGCTCTGCGTATGAAAAAATCGTTAAGCAGAGACTGAAAATTTGGAAGTATAGGATGACTTTTTTGAGGTATGTAATTCGAAGCTAAACGACTTTGTGTTTGTTGAATTTGGCGGTAAAAAGCAGCTTCCAATATGTTGATAAACTTTTTGAAAAAAGAGAAGGCAGATTTTCACTTTTCCGCCACTAGACACGAAACTCTTGTACCATGAGACAGTGTCATAAAAATCCTGACCGTGCCTTATATACGACGTTTTTAAAATACAATTTCCTAGCGTTGCAATTGCTTAAGTTATGTTATCAATTTTATTTTTTTTTAATTTAAAGTTTCTTACTACAAAAAAATTGTTTTTAATGATAAAGAAATGTTAAAAAAATCATACTAAATTGGCATGATCCCACTGAAATCAATTGGGTACTAACGCTTGTATCGAATACACCACAATGACGTGCAATCCTAAAAATTAAAACATTTGAAAGAAATTTAAAATAAGGCAAAAAACAAAAAAGGGGATCAAGTCTCTCTATTCTGCCTTACTGACCATTGGCCTTGTTTGTAAATTTTTCGTGCAGACCAGGTAATTTTGAAAGGGGTAAGTTTGGTTTTGGAAAGTAGATTAGAAGATCTGATGATTTGGCTGACTTTACGTTCAATCTCTCAAGTGGGATTTTGAGTTAAAAGCGGGTACGTTTCTTCTAACAAAATAAAATAAATTTTCTCAACGTAATCACTTTGGTTCAGAACGACAGCTTTGCCTTTGTTGACTGGGAAGCAAATTTTTTCAACTTAGAAATGTTTTATTTAAGAACCTTATATGATTTAAAAATTTTGCCAGTGTGTATACAAATAAGATCTGAGAAGTGGCGAGGAAGATGTCTTATAGAAGACTCAACAGTACATAAAATGTCTTCTGTAGGAATGCGTCTAGAAACAACAGAAAAATTTAAATCTTTGGATATCACCGATTCTTGTTCTGTGACGGTCACGCCAGATAAATTAACGATCGTTTATATCTAACTCTTGTCTGGTTGTCTAATGTTTTGCCAAAATAGTCTTCTTCTAAGCTATAGTTTATGACAAAATTTTTATTCAAAAACGAACGGAAGTTATTCAAGAACATCTCTAATACCTGAAGGCGTGGACCACAATTATTTTCTTTATATAACATTTTATCAAAAGTGTTGATGTTTTTTGACATTTTTGAAAAGTTTGGTAGATATATTAAATTTTTTTAATTTATAAGCATTATGTGTTGCTTTAAGAATTCAACATATGTCCGAAAAAATTAAAGTTGGCGCTGTCGGGCAAGGTTACACTACAGTCTGGCTATTGCATAATTAATAACGATGTGTTAGTTCTACGACAATGATTGGTATCACGTTTTATCTGTGCCAAGGTCCAAAGTCGTCGATGTGATCCTACGTTTAACGCTTTCAGTGCTTTTTTTTATACTCGATTAATCATTCTTCTATAAAATACAAAAAAAAATTTTTTGATGTAGTCTTTATTTGACAAACTACGTTACTAGTCTGTATGTTATATTTTATGACTTTATTATTACTTTGATGCCTCTAATTGTTTGTTTCTGTCTCTCCTGTACTTAATTTATTTTTAGCGGGTTATTCTATGTCACCTGCTTCGTCAACTGGGTATTCTACTAATAGCTTAAAGAGGTGGCGCCCAAGTTTTCTTTCTTTGTAATTTTTTAGTCATCCACGTCTACTCGCCGACCATCAAACTAATCGTGGTGTTTGTGGATGTAACCAACTAGAACGTGGGTCCTTGAGACTTATACTTTAGTATTTTCTTTTCCTTTGGTTGTAATATCATTAGTGTTGATTAGATTTTTGATCAGTTACGATTAGTTTTTTTAGGATTGCGATGCAGTATTGGATTTGTTGGTGAGTTACCCGTTGTAGTTAGTCTCTTGAAGTATTTTAGTAATGAATAACCGGCTTAGGTACTAATGGTAGCTGCAAGCAGTTTTTGTTTTTGGGTTTGTTAAGATTTTTTTACGTCTCTCTTTTATTACTTAATATAGTTAACATGACGACGATGTGGAAGATAGATGTAAATCGTTTACGACGTTGTGGGTTTATATTCAACGACGAGATCCAGACAAAAAGTAATGTACTTGTATCGTTACAACTTTTGAAAGATGAGGTCGAGGAAAAGATTAAAAAGTCTAATACTCAACAGTTTGAAGAACCTGACTTACTTTCTCCTGATTTGAAAAACGCTGATCTGAATCCTCCAGTTTCTACACATCGTAGTTATGATTCTACTCATAGGAGAAATTTGTCCTTTTCTGGCAAAGGTATTGTTTCATTATTAGATTTTTTTATACGTGTCCGCGTGTTGAATAAAGTTCGGAATATTTCTTAATCACAATTATTTTCTTTCGCTCTTGCGTTTAGAACAGAACAATTTTCGATGGATAATATTAAACCACCTCCTACTCATCGCACCACTAAATTTCTTTAACCTTTGTTAACATATTTATTATTCGAGTTCGTCTACTTTAGTTTTGTCTTTTTGTTTGTTTAGTTATGATGTTGTCTCGTCTTTAGGATTAGGCATAAATATACGCCACATCTTCGAACAGTAGTTTGCTGGATTTGTCAAAAACCAGGGCTCGTGCTCCTCACAATGTATTTGCACTACATGACCTTCTTGCTCGTCGAAGATGATGTTCTTTCGTTAGTCTCGGAAATTCAATTGTTTAAAGGTAACAAACAATAAAAAGCATTAAATTTCTGCTACTTTTGATGGTACAGATTAATTCCTTTTGAAGATACCAAGACGCTCAAAAACTGTACTACAACTCCAAATGTACCTTTGCAAATATGTTTTCCAAAATTTGATGCTACTTATAATGCTCAATTGCACTGTAATTATTAATTACTGTAAAATCTGTTAATTTAAATTAAAAAACGTTTATTCGTTAAGACTTCCAAAACTTAAACATATTTGTTTACATTAGTTGACTTTACTTTTAAAAAAAATTTTTATTGCATTAAAACAATAAATAAATAACAGCACTTGATATAGCTGCGTATTACATAATTAAAATCAATTTAAAATGCACTCGATAAGCAAAAAATTAGCTTACATATTTAAATTTATTAAAAACCAATTATTAATGTGCGAAAATTTTAACTAAAAAATGTCAACACTTCATAAAAAATACTAACTTCAAATAAAAGTTGTGAACAAAAAACTTTTATACTAATGTTGTCGTAAAACCTTTTGCAAATATTAGAGTAATAAAACCTTTATTCCAAAATGTTTTTGAACTTAACCTGATTGCTTCTTTCTGCTACTGTTCAAAGCAAGTAGGGCAAGGGCATTTTTTTAATCTTATATATCATCCCAGTGTCACAATACTATAAAAATACTTCCTACTATTTTAAATACCAATAAAATATGTATTTTCATATTTTCTGTTTGGACGTTTTCCAACGATTTTCAAAACATTGAATAAAATGGTAACGTTTAATGTACTTCTTACATTAACATCATGTTATCTGTTATATACAAAAAATGATCATTAATTGCTGTTTTAAAAGCTTCTATTTTTATAAAAGTTATTTCTAGGATTCATTTTTTCTATAGTGTTTATGGTATTGCGTTCTTTATAGTGGACATTTGTTTGAAGATAAATGTATTCGTACAGCTTTTTGTATATCAAGTTAGGCAAGGAAATTTATTGCAGTTCTTCTATAGATATTAATTTAAGCAAGATTTTCAATTAATTAATTAATTACGCTGGGTCGATTAATTTTCAACTAAAAAAACATTATAGGCGGGTTGCACAAAGCAAATCAAAAATGTAGCAAGTGATTATTTCTGAAATCAATTGTTACATCACGAATATACGTGGTTTCATTGGCTATGTAGCAATTGTTTCGAGAAATAATCAGTTGTTACATTTTTGATTTGCTTTGTGCAACCCGTCTTAAGTGTTCTAAACATTAACTTTGCATCTGTTCCATATGAAATTTTAAATTTTAAAGTCACTCATAACTTGGCACATTCAGGAAGAACATATAAATCACGCCTTGATGGATGAATTTATTGACCCAATTCTTTGATCTCATGTGTACCATGCTTCGTCGCGCTTTTTGGGCCATTTCCAGAACTTTACCATTACGTTGATCATAGCTATATTTCATCTAAAGACGTTATAACCCCGGGATATACATTACCTTTATAAATATATATGTATAAGACATGTTCACTAATAGCTCTTTTAACATTTTTAATCCAAATTTATTCACTCTCTCAACACCGGTTACTCCAAAAAATTACTTCTGGTACTTTTCCTCTAAAGCATTTTCCGATTTTTTAGTTTCTGATGTAGAGCTTGATGCTTCAGTTAGGTCTGTAAGATTAACAGTTAAGTTCTTTTTTGTCTCCTCCACAAGTTTTGAAGTGGGTTGTTTTACTTCTTTTACTCTTCAAATATTTGATGAAGAAATTCTCGATAGCCGACCATCGTGAAGTGTTAAATCATTAGTGGTTTCTTGGTTCGTTGTTATCATGGATCCACGGGTCGAATTCAATCTTTCCAATAATAAAATCACATGACAACGCATAATTCCACAATCTTGCCTTTAAAATTTAAAGTTTACTCCTGTTTTTTCTATTAATGATCCAAGTAGTTGTGGAAAATGTTGCTTTTCAAGAACGTTTGGGCTGCTGCTAATACGAGTTTTCTTATGTCCCGTTAAATTTTTTTTCCAAGTTCTCTTCATAGGTGCAAATAACACAACATTAAAAGGTTGCGTTATATGGGTGCTGTTAGGCGCCAAGAAAAACGAAATGGATTTTATGTTTTTTGCATAAATCCAAGACTTCAACATCTATATCAGAGGATAGATTGATCTCTATGACGACCTTGTTTCTTGCGATTTTATTAAGTTTTAGAAGCAAAAGTGTGTTAAACCAGTTTACGAATGTTTGGGATCTATAGCGTGTATTTGGCGGTCCATGTGTCTCATAAATGCGTGGACTTGTACACGACGTATGGTGGAAGTAGTTTACCACTGGCACTTTCTGTAATCATTAGGAAAATGCTACTTTTTAATTAATTACATTTGCGTTCCAGGTATTTAATACCACTCTTACTTAAAAATTTTCTTTTGTTCGTCGGTAAGATTGGTTTACTCATACTCATAATTAAAGATAGCAAGTGGTGCTACATCGACTAATGTTCGTTTTAAATGCTCTACGTATTCCTTCATCTGGTCTTTATAAAGCTCTACTTATTTTTATATTAGACGCAAACTTTTTTGTAAGATTTTTATGACGACGTAGAATTGATCTTACCCAATCTTTACCTGAAACATTGTTCCTCAAGCGAGTTTTTGTAAGTTTCGATTATTTCAGTCACGGGAAGGCCAAAATCGTTTAGCCTGTAAATATTAGATACAAAACGTTTCTCTTCTTCATGAGAAAACATACTTGGATATCAAGGTTTTGTTCATGTGCTGTAGTTTCAGTTTATGAAATAGTTTGTCTAGGTATTTTGTATGTTTCGGCAGCGATTCTTCTATATCTGTGAGATTCTAATTGTTTTCTATTATATCGAGGCATCCTGAAAAAAAAAACAATAAGAGAGTACACTTCAACCTGTTTTCAGATAAGTGGAGATACATTGCACCACTTAACTAGAGCAAAGTATCCCTATTTCTGCACGTAAAGTGCACAAATCAACAAAAATGTTTTTGGGTACATTTATAAATCGGCATGTGTATGCGATTAAAGGTGTACTTAACATTATTTATTTACTAGGAGTTTTGCAGGGCTTCGAAACGGTGACAATTTTACGGTTATAATTTAGGCGCTAACTGATTGACGACTTGCGCTACGAGGTAAAGCCTAACGTGTTCCAATGACATATTGTAGTGACCTCTATCGTAGTAAGAGTATCAAAATAAAATAGATCAAACTACAACGTCTGCTTGCTCAATTCGCCTTTTTGAGCAGATGTAGAGACTAGGACTTTGTCCCAAGTTACTGGAAGCACAACATCCTCCAACGCCGCAATTAGAGACAGACAGAATCATCATCAATCTGTCTTCCACCACACTCAGTGGACCATTTTATCAAAAGGATTAAACTTTGCTATCACACCAAAATTTATACCAAATGAAGAAATAGCGAGTTCATTGAAAAGCACACTTATAACTCTACCACAACATATTCAAGAAGAGGTGATGGTCAACACAGCCGATATTCTGAAGAAATCTACAGCACCGAAATGCTCTAAGGAAACTTAAGGCCAACAAAGAAATCACTGTAATACCAGCTGATAAAGGAAATGCTTCTGTAATCATGAACACCAACGACTACATGAAAAAAATTGATACTTTGCTATAAGATTCGGCGTACAAGCCATTGAAGAAGAACCCAATAAAACCTCTACAGAAAAAAATTTTGGCCGCTGTAAAATCTGCAAGTATGATCCCGGAACATCAAAAGAGACGACTAATTCTTACAGACAGAAGGATGCCGCACCTTTACGGCTTTCCAAAAATCTACAACAAATTGAAGGATCAGCCATAGAATCACCACTTTCTCTAGTCATCGCCAATATATTTATTGAGGATTTTAAAGCAAGAGCATTAAAAACCGCTACCCTCAAACCAAAATGTTATGTGGACGATGCATTTGTAATTTGGTCTCATAGAGCAAAAACTTTACACAACTTGCTGGATCACATCAACCAGTTAGATTCTAACATCAAATTCACCATGGAGACAGAAATCAACAGAAGCATTCCGTTCTTGGACGTACTAGTCACTCGAAAGATAGACAACATATTGGGACATCTAGTATACAGAAAACCGACACTTCAACGCCGAATCACATCATCATTTAGCTCAGAAGTTTTCAGTTCTAAAAACTTTAGTACAAGTCTAGGGCCAAGACGATCAATGAACCGAACACGTTAAAGACCGATCTAGGTCACCTAACGAACGCTTTAATAAAAAACGGATTTAAAAAAGCAGACATATATCGAGCAATTAACAAACACAGTAAGAAAAAACGAAAAAAGGAAGACCTCGTCGCAACTTCATTCCTTCCTTACATAAAAAGCTGCACGGATAAAATAGCCAGAATACTTACAGGAAAAAATATCAAAGTGATCTTCACTGCAACAAATAAAATAGCCGCCAATTTCTCTAAATCGAAGAAAACAAAAGCATCACTCGAGGAACCAGGAGTCTACCACATCCTTTGTTCGTGTGGGTTGACTTATATAGGACAAACGGGGCGCAACCTAGCTACCAGATTAAAAGAACATAAGCGAATACAAAGAAACATAACACATAATCTGCTGTTGCGTAACACTGCTTAGACACCGGTCACATAATAAAATTTGAAGAGGATAAATCCCAAAACTTCTGGCCTAGACTATACAAAGTGGAACCGATCTAGCACCAGCATGGAAAAACATGTTCAAGAGACTAATGAATAGAAACCGTCACGAACCACTGACCTGAACGGCGTAATATAAAAGCTTGTCAATATTCTATACCTTCAGTTTCAGTTTTTATGAAGAAGTCAGCGACGTGACTGTCGAAACGTCAAATATTGTAAATTTTTCAAAGTTTGTAAGCTTTCTAAGTTTTGTGAATATCGTGAAAAGTGTAAATATGGAACATGGTTCAAAACCCGAAAGTATTTATTTGTTAAAAAAATCATGGCCGCGAAAGCCTTAAAAATAAAATAGAGCAAAGTTATCCACGCTAGTTTTTCGACCTTTTTCAGATATGCACTTTAAAAAAACTGATTATTAACATACAACGATCATAACTTCCAATTCCCGGTGATTTTAACGCCCACTTGATGACAGTGACTAAATTTTACGCTTAATCACACTGTTCAACATGTTCACAACATTAAAATTTACTGTTATCACAACGGCCAACTTGACTACAACGTCTAACTCAAACATAACTCCTAATTGGTTTTACCAAAGGGTTTTACCGATCACAGTGTATTAATTACCGTTTCTGCTGAATTATCAATTTTTCGATAAATAGATAATTATACAAAAGTTTTAATTAACTGTTTAATAATTATTAATAATGTTAATATTAGTTGTAGTTGTTTCGAACCGGAATCGAAACAAAGAAGAAAACAAAACAATTAACAGAAATACATTTTTTTTGATTTTTTTTGTTTTAATATGATGACTAGTTTCTTCTAAGTTCTCAAAACAATTTTGTAATCAATCGTGAAATTTGAACGTTGTGATCAAGGTGGACATTGTAATCAACCGTGAAATTTAGATGTTGTGATCAAGTTAGCGTTGAATCGCTATGAATTTAGACGAAATGAGATGGATATTATGATCATTGTACCTTGTAATATGGATCTTGTTTTGATCATGAAACTACTCAACTATCGTTCTCGCATATAGTTGGTATTATTAAAATGTCTCTATTTTTCTTTGCTTTTAAAAAGATCAAAATCATGTGACTTAATATCTTGTGCTTGTGTTCTGTGACAAGTCAAATATAACTGCAAATTTATCTACCTGAGCATTATCAACACGTGTTAATGTTTGCTAACATTATTTTTACGTGAAACAATGCAGTTTAGCAGTTTATTAGAAGTAAGGATGGTATACCAGATAAAAAAAATTTAGTTCAAAACTCAAAAAATTTTTGCAATTAACAAAGTTATATTTGTTAGAAATTTATAGAAATACACTTCTTTTTGTAGGTGTTTGAAGAAATGCTGTTAGAAATGTAGTGACTATGAACGCACGTACATGTTAAAAAAATTTAATTTTTTGTATTCATTTTAACACCAAAGATGAGGTGAAAACGGATGACAAATGTTTAGCCTTTTGTTTTAAAATTTAGTAGAGTAAAAATTTGTCAAAATCAATTTATAAGTTTGTATAGAGGCGGTCTCAAGCAAGTTAAAAGGCTAAAAGTTTTTTGGTGAACGTTGTAACTCTTCGTGATCAACGAAGAAAATGTTTGAAAACCTTTGCTGTTTTGTATGCAGATAGTAAACTATAACTATAAATTGTTATAAGGACGGCGAACGTTGTAAAGTTAATTTTAATGTCACGTAATTCAAAGTAGTTTTGAATAAAATTGCGGGTTAAAACTACAACGTAAAAGACATTGGTGGTAATAAACTATCTTGTACATATGTATATATACTCTATGACAATACCAGGAGGAGGTTGGAATTTTGTGATGAAACTTGTCAGGAAGGTTTAGTTACTCAAAGATAATTAATGAACACCTGTTCAATAGGTAAAATATTTGAAAATGTGGATGGCCAGCCATGGTAAGAGATTAACATTGCCCTCTTCGTGGGTTTTCCAACTGTTGAAAAAATTGAAGAATATGGGGTTCTACCACCACGTTTAAATAAATAAAACTAAGTATTTCTGCAGACAAGACTAAGTACATGGTTTTTGGCTCTACGCTAAAAAAAGATCCTTCACTGCGCCTCCTCGATGCTCCTGTCCGTAGGGTCTTCGAATTCAAGTACCTCGGACTATTGCTCAACGACAAGCTGAGTTTTGTTAAACATTACGCTTTCGTGGTCCACAAGTGTAAGAGCGTTTTGCACTTGTTCTACAAATACTCACGGCTGAAATGAAATCTTCACAAAAAACATCTTGCGAATATCTTCGACAATGCAGTAATTTCCATGCTCATTTATGGCTTACACATTTGGTACCACAAACTTCGACATTCTCACGTGGTCAGGAAACTGGCCTCGCTCCAATCCTCATTCCTATTCGAAGGGCGTATCGTACCGTTCCTGTCGATACCCTCTGTGTTATTTCTAAACATCCTCCCCTACATCTCCTATTGCAGGAAACCTACTGCACCAAAGTTCTTCGCAAAGCTGGCTCGTGCAATTTCCTTGACCAGCACGTTTCAAACGACGACTTTCCGTCCTTTTCAGCGGCCAAGCGTCACTTAAAGATTTTGATCTTAGGTGAATAGCAGCGGCTGTGGGACACTTCCCATAAAGGGCGTAATGCCTATTTTTTCTTATCCCGGATATCCTTACCTGAGTCAGAATGCCCCACGTCCCCGGACGAAAGGCCGTCCAAATCCTGTCTTTACACGGCGGATTTCGTTGTCACCTAAAGCGCATTAGCGTTTTGGATGACGACAGATGTTCGTCGTGCGGCGTTCCTAACACTCCGGCGCATCGGATTCTCGCTTGTCACGAATTCGATGAGGAGCGGAGTTCCCTGTCAACCGTTCTCAGTTCATATCCCAATTTCCCTCAGGCCATCCTCGAACTGGTGCCTGATGTCAACGTATATGTACCATTCGCAAAGAGAGACTAAAGTTTACAATAAGAATGAAGTTTTATTTTGCATGGTTTTGTTTATTTTCTTATAAGTACGCTACGGCAAAGTAGGCATTTAGTTTTTGTTACCATTAGCAGCATGCATTTTATTTTAGAGCCATTTATTTCAGTATTTTTATTTGAATAACCTGCTCAATTTTTCTAAGTCCTTTTCCCACCTACTTGGTTTTATACTTTAGATAAGCCGAACGGAGGTGCCTCGCTGAACCGCGTGTCCATCCAACTGGGTCTAACTAGACTTGTCCTTCAAATGAAACATTTTCTTTCTCTTACCTATCCTATTTGTGGCGAACTTGTAACAAGCAAGTTCGAGTGGTTTGGTGGATCCACATCCTCCTCCTCCTTCTGCTCTTCCTCTTTCTCGTTTAAATATCGCCGGGCGTTCATATTGCTTTGAATGTATATCAAACGCTACTTATTCCTATATGTTATAGCACTCTGTACCATAATCCCCACTGTATGGTGCTCATTCCGTTTACCAGAAAATAAAACAGTAGGCCGTTCTCCACGTATTCGTATGTATCATACAGCCATTCCAGATTCTAGTAGAGTTGCAAGTTACACCACTCCAAACATTGTGGTAGCACAAGATGTAGCTGATAAGATTACAATTCAAAACTTTTGATTGGATGGTAAAATGTTTGAAGGGCTACAGAACTACTTTCATTACTTAACCATTGATTTAGTACTGGAAAATCGGTTTTTTATTGCCATAAATTTAAGATGGCGATCCTACATCACATTTGTTTGCCTCCATCCCCTAGTTCCTTGTTCACGACAATTGTGTCCTTTCCTACTCCATGCTTGAATAGGTTCCGGTTAAGACGATTTGTAATTCTTTTGTACGAAACACCACCGTCATGTAGAGTAATAATTCGACCTTTGTCGAATTCGCTTCATTAGCGTGTATTTTTATGCTGTCGCACTCTAGGCATAATCACACTTTCTTTCTCTGTTTGATTAACAGTTAATTTAATTTAATTAAATTAAACTGACACAAACTGATATAACGTAGTTTAAGTTATTGGCGTACGCTGTTGTTATAAATAACCTACGTTAAAGAGATTAGCATTAGAGACTTTCTAAAGATTTGCTATCTTCTTTTAACTGCAAAAAATAAGTGAAATAGGTATACTATATCATTTTAATTTTCTATTTGGCCAAGTATGTATCATAAGACACCTCTCGTAATTACGACTATAGTAGAAACAAAGAAAGTTAAATATGACATTACCACTTGAATAAAATTTAATTAATATTATTTAAATTATCAGTTCACCAATTATAAATTCAAACTTTCAAAATGTATTTTACATATGTTTCGAGCTTGCAATTATAAAGCTCATCTTCAGAAAACTACGAATAATATTAACAACTCCTAAAAAGTTAAATTACAAACATCTTTAAACTTACATTTTTTGATTTTTTGAAAAATGTCAAATATTAGAATTTGTAACTAGATATTTAAAAAATAAAAAAAATGTAAGTTTTACAAAATGTTAAATGTAAATAAAAGGAAGATGGTGCAATTTAGAAACAAATCTAAGAAAAATTAAGTTTAAAATCATAATTGAAATTGGTTTGATCGTTCAACAAAAAATTTTTATCTGATATTTTAATATAAATCAACTCTAGCAATTCAAGAATTTGTTGTTATTTATGTTATTAATTTGGAATTAGTATTAATATATTTTGAAGTATTTTTTAAATATCTAAGATGTTCATTAAGTCGAGTTTGGAAAGATCTTTGTGTCATACCAATATGAAATTTTTGACAAGAACAAATTAATTTGTAAACTCCAATTAAATTATTATTATTATTATTATTTAGAAAATTACAAGAAAAAAGATTCCGAAGAGATATTTCATTAGAAAAAGGAATCTTGATCTTGAATTTAGTGTAAGATTTAATACAATGTTTATATAAGTGTTTGTGATAAACATTATAAACAATATCTAAAGGAAAATTATTAGTATAAGCTAAATAAAAAACAATATCTAATTCAATTTTATAATTTTTAATTGATAAAGGAATAGTAAGAAGTCTGTTGAAAAAATAGTAAAATGAAGCTAGTTTATGAAAAATATGGTAATTTGAGTCAAAGGGTATTAAATGGTTAGTAGTTGTAGGTTCTCTATAAATTTCAAATTCGAAAGTGTTATTATTACTTAAGGAAATTAATAAATCAAGAAAAGGCAACTTATTATTTTCTGAAAATTCAACGGTAAATTTTATTCTATTATGAATATAATTAAAAAAATCTAAAAAGTTATGAACATTATCATTAGAACCATTAAAAATACAAAAAATGTCATCAACATATCTCTTCCAAAATATTATTTTTTGTAAGAAAATTTGGTGTTTACAAATATATTTACTTTCTAAATTGTTTAAGAAAATTTCAGCAAAAATAAGTGATAAAGAAGAACCCATTGGAAGACCTAGATTTTGTTGATTATCAAATTGGAAGAAAACGTTATTTAAACAAAATTTAGTAATTTTTAATAAATCATTTATTACAAAATCAGGAAAATCAGAAAGTGAAAGAAGATAAGTGATTATAAGTAATACATCTGTAGGAGGAGCAGAAGGAAAAAGATTTTTAACATCAAAAGAAACAATATTAAAGATTTAAGATTGTATCTGAAGGAAAAATTAAATTATTTAAAGAATCTATTAATTCTTTTGTATTTTTTATTGAGTAAGTATAAATAAAATTCATTTAAAAATTAAATATTTTAGTTAAAAATTTGCTAATTTTATAGATAGGTGAATTAATAAAATTTACAACTGGTCTAATAGGAAAATTGTGTTTATGAATTTTTGGTAAACAATGAAGTAAAGGGATAGAAGGATTAGATACTTTCAAACTAGACAAATGAACATTAAAAAAATTAAACATGTTTTCAGTTAAATGCAAAATATGAATAGTACTAGTAACAAATTTAGTTAATGGAGATCTTTTCAATTTTTCAAAATCAGTACTATCTAAAAAATTTAATGTATTCTAATCTATTAAGAATAACTGTACAATTACCTTTATCTGCTTTAGTAATTATTATTTTATTATCAATAATTTTTTAATAGATTTAATTAAACTTATCTGATTTAAGTTAATGTAATTTTGTTTAAATGAATTTAAATTGTTAGGAATATCAGAAATATCAAGATTTGAAGTATCTAAATTAGGTAATGATTGTAAAATAAACTCAACAGAAGCTTTAAAATTATTAAAAAAAAGTATCATTTAATGGTAGTAAAGGTAAAAATTTAAGACCTTTGTTTAAAAGATCTATTTTATTTTGTGTAAAATTGACATTAGTTAGATTTCAAGTATTTTTATGAAATTCAAAAGTTGGTTTTAAATTTTTAAAAATGATAACAAAAATTATTTTGTTGAAAAAGAAAAGAATTAAATTTAGATTTAAATTGTGGTTTATGAAAATAATTTAAATTTTGTAATTTATTACTAAGTTTAATATATAAAATGTTACCAAATTGTTCCACCTTACTTCTAACATTATAATCAAGTGAGTCCCAAATTTATTTACATTTAACATTTTGTAAAACTTACATTTTTTATTTTTTAAATATCTAGTTACAAATTCTGATATTTGAGATTTTTCAAAAAATCAAAAAATGTAACTTTAAAAATTTTTGTAATTTAACTTTTTATGAGTTGTTAATATTTTTTGTAGTTTTCTGAAGATGAGCTTTTTTTTTACTAAACATTACGTTACACTGCATTTAGACCAAGCCAAGCAATTTTGCAAAATATTACGAAAAAAGACTACATTACGGTTAGTTTAAAATTTTTATTTTTTAATTGAGCTCTAGAATTGGATTCTGTTGTGTCCAACTAACAAAAAATAGAAACTTACACCAACAAGTCTCGGTTTTTGTTAGATAATTGTTTTTCTATTTCTACAGTTTTGCGAACCAAGTTCTATCAGCACTTTTGTTTTATCAAAGTTTTACGTGTGCTTTTGTTTTGCACGTGTTAATTTTGTTACACTGCAGTGTTTGTAGTCAGCTAAATGTTTTTTTATTCTTATTTTGATTAAACGTCTTGTTTGTTCTATATAACTAGATCTACAGGAACAAAAAAATTTGTAAATTTGGGCGTGTCTTAAAACGATTTTTGCACATTAAAACTAATTGTTTAAAGTATCTTTGGTCGTGAAGACTTTGGAATTTTATCTGTAGAACCCATACAGGACGATAAATAAGCGTTGCTAGTGGAAAGCAGAACGGCATCCTTAATTTTTAAATTTATTGCTCTTTCAAATGCTTTTCAATTTTTTTTGACTACATATCCATTTTATTGTAAGGATTCCAACAGTGTTTCTCTTTCTTTCGTAAATTTTTGTTATCCGACACTCATATGGCTCTTTTTAAATATCTGTTAGTGTGCGTTTTCTTTCTATATACAAATGTCTTAATTTTTTTTGTTTTTTGCTACCAGCACGTCTGGATGTAATCCTTGTAGAGTTTTTTGAAAGAACTGATTTAATTTAGTTTTGCCATAAAGCTATACAACAAACTTATTATCAACGCATCTAAACTAAGATTTTGGTTTGAACTCAGTTTTCTTTAATATATTATTTCCTCTTCTTTTAATCAACTATTGGCAGAACGAAAATACGTATTTTTGAGACAAAGTTTGATAAACAGAACATCTTCTTCAGCAACTTTTTCTTTAAGTAGAAACAACATTTCGTCGACTGGGACTTAAGTAAAGAAAGACGCCACGTCAAATCTGATCTTCAGGATTTTGTTCAGAAAATCTATAGATTCTTTAACATGTGCTTTTGTAGTTATTTCTTGTCAACGGTAGAAGTTTTGTAGCCACGATATAACGAACGTGTAAGTGAATTAATAGCACTGACTATTGGTCAAAGAGAAACTCGTAGTATAACGGGATTTATCATAATAAAAGCTTGTTTGTTGGTAAGTTTTATAGTGGTAGAGTTTTGGATGGCAGAATTTATTTTGGTGCATAGCTATTTTAAGGAGTTGTTCTGTAATTGTTAGTAGCAGTCTTCTTACAAAACTATTTAGCTGTGTTTCTCTTTCCTGTCTGTTAATGTTGCAGTTTAGCAGATTTGCGTTTCTCACGATGTTGCAAACAGTTTTTTTTATGTCTTCTACCGACCTTTCTGCGTTGTGGCAGCTTAGTTGCAACTCTTTTTTTACTTTTTTTTAGTAAAATAAAGAACAGACAATACACTCAATTAAAGTTAGAGTGAATGAACATATAGCTGACTGCAAACACTGCACAGTAAGATAATTAACAGTGACTGAGCACGTGTAGAAAGAAACACACTAAACTTTGATGAAACAAAAGAGCTGATTATAACTCTTTTCTACTTTTCTAGGCTAATTCGCAAGTTGTGAAAATAGAAAAACAGTCATCTAACATAAACCGAGAAGGTGTTTCAATACGACGCGGTCTAAATCCAAAGTCAAAGGCAACTAAAATTTAGAATATTTTGTCACAAAAATAGTAATTACTTAAGCGTGGTTTTTTTTGTCAAAATTTGTATTATTTAACACATGTGTCAATGTTTTCAAACTTACATAAGTTTTTTTATTTCAAAAAATGATTGAGCTTTCTAATCTAATAACAATAGTAAATACGTTTAAATTTTCTGTTTAATGTTTATTAATGTATGCATCTTCTGAAATTTGACAGAATAAGTTGACTTTTTTCTGTATTTTATTTTACAGTACACGTCAATTGGAACTTGTGGTTTTTGATAACAATAACCAAATGATAACAAAATCCGATATTCGAAAAAAAAACAGAAAAAAGACGAAAATACATACCGACACTGTGAATAAAAATAAAAAGTAATGTTGATGTTTACTGTAGTTGCTACACCGGTGATAACTGCAAGTGAGACTTCAGACCATATTAATTTACAGAGAAAAAGAGATATCACTTCACTTTGCAAATAAACAAAATGTTTTTTTTCTTGCTTCCCATTGCATGCACTGAATAAAATTCGATTAAAAAATACATGCAAAATAAGTCATTGATAACATAAACCGATATTATGTATGATACGTCTTTAATAAAACCCTTAGAATTTGGAAAGGATAAAATACAGTTATTAAGAATTTAACCGTTTGCATTAAAAAAGTGAAAGCTGTTACTTTTTCTAGAATTGTTTTTTAAAAACTACGCTTTTGAAAAACTAGCAATGTTAAGTTAAAATAGTCATAAAATTGACCTTGTTCCACTTTTAGAGTTCTTTTCAACAGTAGCACCTAAAAGCAATTAAATCATAAACTGTAACCAAATTAGGTTTAAAAATATTTTACAACAAAACTTTTATAAGGGCACTGGGTTCGCTTCAATCTGCGGCCTTCCATATCCAAACAGAAAACGAAACTAAATTTATTACTTTACGCTTATATTCTTAAGAAATTTCTATTTCGTTAGAGTACTTTGGGTCACCATAAAACGATGTCTTAAACCATCATTTGTATTTAAGAAAGTAGGTTAACCTGTCATCCTGATATCGGTTGTAAATTATTATTTAGATTTGCTTTAGTTGGTGTGTAGTACAATAATGCACAAATAGTTTGTCGATCAAGAAAAAAAATATTTCGCCAGCATCCATTAAGCTGTTTAATACATTCATCCCGCTTTCGGTTTCAATCAAGTCCGTTATCAATACAAGGGTTGGTATTATTTCACCCTCAACCCCCTTGTAGAGGAGTTCTTGGCCGGCGTGGTTGCTCAGTGGGAACGTTGCGGCCGTGCCTGGGGCAGAGTCCACGCGCCCTAAATCCGGCATCCCACGGGGTGAGTCAGATGGATTCACAATACCAAGGGGCAAAGCCGGTTACCCTACTCTGTATAAATCCACGCTGTTGTCGCACAAATCAGACTGTACACTATGCAGATAATAGATTTTTGAATGAATCTGTGAGAATTATTGAGCTGTACATTGAAAAGATGAAGGGGGAAATGTATTTTATTCGTCGAATTCCGCATGTAAATATTTAAAAAAATATAGGTGTATGCTAAAACTGAACTTGTTTCAATTACTGAACGAGTTTGTACAAAAAATTTACAATGTCGTTCAAAGCTGCCTATCAATTTTACACACTTCAGATCACACACATTGTTAATCAAATCTCTTCAGTAGGGTCATGTTCTAGAGACAACAACTAGGGTACGACCCAACTTCGAAGGGATCTTATCCCTCTTACGAGTAGTAAAAAATCAAAATAAAGAAGCAAAAATCAAATTTGCAATTTACACACAAATATGCATGCAAAAAAAACCGTTATCGTTATTATCCTTAGTAAGCAATTACATAAATGGAGTTGCTTTAAAGGGAGCTTTAAGATGCGATCTTTATTACTTGTATTAAGCGTTGTCGGATGGTAGGCAAGGGGAAAGTTAGGTATTTTCTAGTCGCGTCCCAATGTCTCTATTATGTCCTGATGAGGACATTCCGGGCAGGTATGGTCTATCCTGAGGCGCTGCCTCTCATTAAGTCACGGAACCAGCACGCTGGCAATTTCCCTTCGCGCTTCATCGCAAATTACAACCGTGACCGGAGTCCAGAACCCCCTTTTCCCTTAGGCCCCATAACCTCCCAATCAGACTGTCGATTTAAAAAGAAATAAAATATAGCTAACTGTTTTGTTGTTATTTAAATTAAGGGTAATCTAATTTTAATGTAAATAGATGTGCATTAGGGGTAAATTGAATTTAATTAATATCCGTTATCAAAGTTGTGCCTCAAGTAAGTTTTCTTTAAGCAAAGATTCTAAAATCATTGTTTGTTTTTATCAGTTTCAACGTGCGGAAGTTTTCTAAAAATCAATACCTCAAAATCAAAACAACGTTATTTTTTAATAAGAATTCCAAAATTTAGATATTTTATTGATTAAAATACATAAATCAACTTACTAAAATCACAGTTATATTTAGGTTAAATTTGTAATATAAACAATATTCAGGTTTTTGATATTTTTTTAATAGTAAGTGATTTTTGCTTACACGGTTTTCAAAATCATTCATATAAAATTGTTATAAAACACGTGCGTAAATGTATTTAAAAAAATTTCTATTTAATACAAAATCAGTTTCTTTGTTAAAAATTTGACTTCTATTACTCGTGTCAATTTAACCAAAAAAAGTGTATTGGACAATTCAATTTTTTAAGGTTTTAAAGTTCTTTATTTATGAAAAAATTAATGTTAAAGAGAACGTTACTTATTTAAATAGCAAAAAATTATATTCAATTAAATAATAATAATAATTATAATAAACCAAGAATAATTTTGATTGTGGTTTCATCGTAATCCTTAATAGGATAGAGAATGTATAACATTTATGAAATAAACACAAAAAGACAATTGACAAAAGTAATTTAGAAATTCATGCATTCTTCATCCTAACAAAAACAATCAAAAATTAGCACAAAAAGTAATAAAAATTACGAAGACTTGCGTACAAATTAATTACGTTACTTTCACTTAACAAAAAAAATGTGTCATTAGTATTAAATTATATTTCTTTTTCTAATGAAATATCTCTTCGGAATCTTTTTTCTTGTAATTTTCTCAATAATAATAATTTAAATAAAAGTGGAGTTTACAAATTAGTTTGTTCTTGTCAAAAATTTTATATTGGTATGACCCAAAGATCTTTCTAAACTCGACTTAATAAACATCTTAGATATTTAAAAAATACTTCAAAATATATTAATAATCAAAATTCAGTGAAATCTACATTTGCGCAACATGTATTAAATAATCGTCATTCTCTTTTTTCTTACAAATTATTCCATCCTTTTAACAACATAAATAACAAACAAATTTTTGGATTGCTAGAGTTGATTTATATTAAAATATCAGATAATTTTTTTTTGTTGAACGATCAAACCAATTTCAATTATGATTTTGAACTTAATTTTTCTTAGATTTGTTCCTAAATTGCACCATCTTCCTTTAATTTACATTTAACATTTTGTAAAAATTACATTTTTTTTTAAATATCTAGTTACAAATTCTCAAATTTGACATTTTTCAAAAAATGTAAGTTTAAAAATTTTTTGTAATCTTAACTTTTTATGACTTGTTAATAATATTTTTGTAGTTTTCTGAAGATGAGCTTTATATTTGTAAGCTCGAAACATATGTAAAATATATTTGGAAAATTAGTATTTATTATTGGTGGACTGATAATTTAAATAATAATAATAATTCACCAATAACAATGTATCCCCTTAACAATTTAATTTAAATCGTGTTTGTTAAAAAAGTTATATCAGTTTTCGTTAAAATTTTTTGTATTTTGAAATTTTTGGCTAAAGAAGTGTTTTTAAATTTGAAAAACCAACTATTTGGCGAAAACCACAAAATCATCTTAATGACTATTACAATTGTAACGTCAACATAAGAAGCATAATCGCTTAAAACCGAGCTAAATGGCAATACCAGAGTACTGCTTGTGTTCAGTTTCCAGTAAAACATTCACCTGATACTACGGTGCCTAAAAATGTGTCTGAATACTTAGTACAAGCCAATAAAGAACCCAGCTCATCAGAAAATGATACCGATTTTGAAGATGTATCAGACGAACCGATACGTTTTTTACAAAACGAGATAGATCTTGTAAGAGATTTGAATCTTACTAAACAAGCTTCAGAATTGTTAGCATCAAGACTAAAAGAAAATTATTTGCTTTCTCCAGACACTAAAGTTACTTTTTATCGTAAAAGAGAAAAATATTACGAAGTTATTCTTCTGAAGAAGACAATATTGTTTTTTGTTCAGATAGTAAAAACTTGTTGATAAAAATGGGTTTGAAACAATATGAACCAAGTAATTGGCGTTTGTTTGTTGACAGCTCAAATACAATGACCTCAAGTAACAAGTTTGTGTTTATTTAAAAATGGTGAACATGCTTCTCGGTCAACAAAGTGATTACACTAAGTTATCCTTTCTTTACGTGTATTTGCAACAGTATAGCTAAAAAAGAACATTGGGTAAAAAAAATGTCCCTTGGGAAAAAGTATGACGCCTAGGAAGCAAAATATAATCAAAGATTCACTTGTAGCTCATACAAAAATATAACTGTTGCCATTACATACAAAACTGGAGACCATGAAACAGTTTGTTAAAGCACTTCATAAAAACGTAAGCTGCTTTTCTTACATTTGCCAAAAATTTCCGCAGCTTACTATGGAAAAGCTTACAGTCGATATTTTTGACGACCCCGAAATTAGACAACTTACAAAAGACGCTCAATTTAGAATTTCTACGAATAAGCTTGAATTAAGAGCTTGAACAGCTTCGTCTCTGTGATGCAAAACTTCATCGGAAATAAAAAATTATATTAAACTTGTAGATGATCTCTTTTTACAATTAAAAAATTTGGAGTGCAATATGAACATGAAACTCTACTTTCTCTATAGTCACAGGTTTCCGGAAATTTTAAAAGATATGAACGAAGAGCAGGATGAGCGTATGCATCAAGATTTACGTGTCATGAAAGAACGTTATCAGGGTTTTTGAGATACGAATATGATATCTGCCTGATACGCCATTTTACTGAGTCTACATATAACAGAAGAGCTTTAAAACAAAGTTTTTTTAGAACTGTATGATTAATTACATTTTTTAATGCATTTTTTTAGTAAACTAGAACAGATCAAAAAATTTTACTTATATAATTCGTTTTCTTACACTTTTTAAATGATTTTACATTGTACATGTAACCAAGAAAACTTTTTTAAGGAAATAGTATAAAAACACAATAAAAGCATTTACAAACATTATTTATTTACAAACAAAATTATTTTTCCAAAACTAATCTTTGTCTATATAACCAAAGCACAAATTTTTATCCCGTCTTATAATTTCAAGATATTTGTAATAAATTAAAAAAAATTAATATAATGTTTTCTAAATTCTAATAGAAAAAACCATATGTACAACATGTAGATATCTAAGAAATTATTTTTTTTGTATACGGCATGTTTTACCAAGTGTTTTTTTTTTAGTTTTTTTTTTAAATCTTGATTTCATCATCTTAAGTTTCTGTTGAAAACTTATTTTCAAAAGCACAAAAATAAATTTCTATGATATATCAACCTTTAGACTACTATTTATTGATGACTTTAAAAAGTAAGCTAGCAATGTATTTTTTTAACTGCTGGACCAAGACATTTAAACTTCAAGAACAACAAATTTTTTTATCATGATTGTAGTTAAAAAAACAAAGTTTTCTAACGCTTAGACAACTTAAAAAGTAACTGTTTAGTAAAAACATCTTTAAAATACATGATTATTGTATATATATATATATATATATATATATATATATATATATATATATATATATATAATAATGTAAAATTCTTAATAAACAACTAATGATATTGGCATGTAAAAAAAATTATCTAAACATGTTTAGTTTCATTAATGCACAAACAATACATTAGTGTTATTTAATATCATACATACAGAACTGTGAATTCTACTTGGGGTTAGTTGTTGAGAAGATTGGGAAGCCCAGCAACTACCACTGTCGGTTCCAAGCACAGGTAAAACAACATATTAGCAGCCTACGTTCAGTATAAACCAAATATAGTTCAGGGTACTCTAGCAAGCTTTGGAACCAGGACGAAATACATTGACAAACGACAAGGAAAAAACGAGATTAGAGAAAGTATTCCAAATGAGTTACAACGGTCACTGCCGGTTCCAAGTCAAGGTCAAAGAAACGAGTTGAGAAAACAAATTGCTTTTTGTGAAAACCAAATATAATTCTAATTACTATGACAAGCTTTAGAACCAAGACAATACACCGACAAAGGATACGTTATGAAAACGGAAAAACAAGATTGGAGAAACAAAATATGAGTTGCAACTGCCATTACCGTTTCCAAACCCAAGTAAAAAAGAAACGTTAACTAAACAGATTAACAACCTATCCTCGGTAAAAACCAAATATAATTTAACGTACAGTGTAAGCTTCGGAACTAGGATGAAATACACGCATAAACGACACGTCGAAAAAACGGAAAGAAATTAGCAAATTACCCTACGTGGAAATCAAATATAGTTCAAAATACTATGGCAAGCTTAGAACTAAAACAAAACACAGACAAACAAAATGTCGAAAGAACGGAAAAATAAGATTTGACAAATAAACTATTTCGAATGAGTTGCTACTACTATTATCATTGATTCCAAACCCAAGTCAATCTACCTCCCAAAAAAAACAAATATAATAATTCATAGTACAAGGTAAACCTTGGAGTCAGAACGGAATACACGGACAAACGACACGTTGAGAACACGAAAAAACAAGATTACAGGAAAAAGTAATAAAAACGAGCTACGATTGCTACTGCTGGTTTTAAGCCCAAATAAAAAAGAAGAGCTGGGAAGGCAGATTAGCAGCTTATACTTCGTAAAAATCAAATATATGTAGTTTAAAGTACTACGAAACAGAGACGAAATACTCTGTGTATAAACAAAAAATGAGATTGAACAAAAAAGTAATCAAAACAAGTTGCTGAATTAAACAGGACAATTATTATAACTTTGACAGACATAAAACCTCTGTTTAATGTTATTAAACATAAAAAAAGTTGATAATTATGTAAGGCGCACGAGGTAGTATTCTATAACGTAAACGCAGCAATGCACACTTCAGCATTTTACAATAGGGTAATGTAATATATAATAAATGGAATATGTTCAATAACACTGTAAACTGTATAAATAATGGACTTCTTATAAAATCTTAAGCTTTCGCGGTTATTTTGTGTATGGTTTTTACTTAAACCTCGTCGTAGTTAAACACCCAGACTTTTTTAGGCTTAGTCCTAGTATTTCCTTAAGAGCCAAAACAAGAAGTAGAATCTTTGCCGTATTGTCGTTTGTGAACCCAAACAAACTGACGTTTTGCAAGACATTGCAACTTGCATCTTCAGAGTAAATGTCACTGAAGGAAAGAGTGTAAGTGACGATATTTATATCATTAGCGATTAGTGATGTATGGGTTCGACAGACAAAATAAGCAGAGTGTCAAAGAAAAATAACATCAAAAGTGTCTTTACTACTAAGGATACTCTGAACACTTAGTTTACATCTGCTAAAGACAAGCAAGGGGCTCTAAAACATGCCGGAGTTTACAAAATTTTTTGTTCTTGTGGATCAAGTTATATAATACAGACGGGACGTTCTATTAAAGTTAGAGTAAAAGAACATATAGTTGACTACAAACACCGCAGAGTTACAAATTCAGCAGTTTCAGAGCACGTGTGGAACCAAGGACACAAGCTAAACTTTAACCAAACTAAATTGTTGGCAAAAACTCCTTTCTACTTTCCCAGACTAATTCGCGAAGACGGTTTAAGACTCAGCAAATCTTGGCTACCAGTATTACATCCGCTAAGACAAAGATTAACCTCCTTGGAAAGAACACAAACACGTACTCCGAATCGCTAATGATATAAATATCGTCACTTACACTTTTTCCTTCAGTGACATTTACCACTCTGAAGATGCAAGCTGCAATGTCTTGCGAAACATCAGTTTGTTTGGGTTCACGAACGACAATACGGCAAAGGCCAAGTTCTACTTCTTGTTTTGGCTCTCAAGGAGAGGCTAGAACCAAGCCTAAATAGTCTGATATCTCTTATCAATAAAATCATCATTCCCCTGTTTGATCAATGACGCTTAGCACAAAATCTGATATTATTAATGTTTGCAGTACATAAATAATCAGTAGAAGTAGTATTAAACTATATATAATTGAAATAAACGTAAGATTGATTATACAAAGAATAACGGAATAACTGACACATGCTACATACATTAGAGAGTCTCTTACACACTAGAGGGCACCATTAATTCTTTTAAAATGCGGTGTTGTCCTTTTAACACTTCTTTCACAATACTGCATTCGTGATAATCTTGAAGTTTGAAGACCAACTCTATTGGATAGAGTATCGAAGTGAAGACGTTCGAGTGGTTTTGTCAAAAGGTCAGCTAATTGATCCTTTTCGCTGACGTGTTTAAGTTTTAATTCATTATTCTGATATCGTTCTCGCACGTAAAAATGCCTAACTTCTATGTGTTTGGAACGTTTATGGTATTCCGGATTTTTCGCCAATTTTACTGCGCTCGCGTTGTCTATGTATAATGTCAGAGTAACATTTATAATTAAAGGATCTAACAATTCTGATAAAAGTCTCTTCAGCCAAACCAATTGTTTGCTCTTTCACTTGCTGCGATTATCTCAGCTTCTGTCGTAGAAAGTGCTACGACCTTCTGCAACTGACTTATCCAGAATACCGCTCCACTACCATAAGTAGCTGTAACACCCGTTGTTGAGCGTCTTGTTTTCTTGTCACCGGCAAAATCGGCATCACTGAAAACTTTCAACTCAGTATCATCTTTTTGATATGTGATACAATTGGTGATCATCGCAAATATCTAAAAATTCTTTTTACATTCATCCAATCCTAGTTGGATGGCTTCTCCATTGCCCGCGCAGCCTTATTGACCGCAAACGCTATATCTGGTCAAGTTGCCGCGCTAAATAAATAAGACACCTTATGGCTTCTCGATATGGAACGTTTTTCGCAGTATTCAAGTTTTCTCCTTCTTCACGACCTACTGGAGTTGAGACAGGGTTTGATTCGGCCATTCCAAATCTCACCAATATTTGTTTTGTATAAGCTTTTTGACATACAGTAATCGAACCATTATCATGACATGTTATTTTCATACCAAGAAAATTTTCTAATGAGCCCAAAGAAACTTGAAATTCCAGTTGTAAATCATTTAAGAATTCTTCAATTTCATTTTCATTGTTGCCAACGACCAAACCATCATCAACATAAATAGCAACATAGATATTATTTTGGTCGTTTGTTCGATAAAATAGACACGGATCAGCTGAACTATTTTTCAGACCAACTTTCTTCATAAATTCAACAAACCTCTCATTTCAGCAACGAGGTGCCTGTTTTAAACCATACAGGCTTCGTTTCAGGTGACACACCTGATCAGTCCATCTTCAAATCCATCAGGTTGCTCCAAATAAACATCTTCTTGAAGTGCTCCATTCAAGAATGCCGCCTTAACATCAAATTGTTTCAATGTCATTTGCTTTGTGGCAGCTAAAACAAGTAACAACCTAATGGTATCGTAACGTGTGACTGGACTGAAAGTCTCTCCGTAATCAATGCCCTCTTGTTGGACAAACCCTTTTGCTACGAGTCTAACTTTAAATCGGATACTTCCATCAGATGAAATTTTGCGTCGCAAAACCCAGCGATTTTGTAAAACCTTCATATTGGGTGACCGGTCCACCAGATCCCAAGTTTGATTTTCTTTTAACGATTTTAATTCGTCGTACATAGCTAACATCCATTTTTGCTTGTCATTTGACTGGGTTGCTTCAGAATACGAATTTGGATCTGAACACTTATCCGACTGAATTTCAGATAGGAATACAAATTCATCACCTACAATTCTAATTCGGTTTTCTAACTTCACGCTTACTTGTACTGGGTTCACCTTCGTGGCTGTTTTCTACTGGAATATTTTCTCTTCCTTCAGATACAGATGCAATATTTTCAATTTCTTCTGTAGGTTCACTGTTCTCACTAACATTTTCTTGGTGTGTCTTCATTTTGAATTTCTTCTGTTAAAGTAACATTAACACTTTTCTTCTTGCTACATGTAGTTTTTGCTTCCTCCAATTCTGTGCTTTGATTAAAGCTACAAATTACTTCTGGTTGAATTTCACATCGTGGCTAAGAATAACTTTTCTTTTAGAAGGAATCCATACTCTATACCCATCTTTGTGATTTACATAGCCTACGAGGTATCCAAAGACTGCTTTGTCATCAAACTTAAAGCGAAAATTCTTAGCTACATGCACATAACACTGCGTTCCAAAAATCTTTAAATGGTTTAGTTTACCCATTTCTTTTCCATACCACAATTCGTAAGGCGCCTTGTCTTTAATAGAAGATTTTCCTGTGCGATTGAGTAAGTATGCTGCTGTGTTACATGCCTCAGCCTATAATTCTTTCGGAAGTTTTGTTGAATTAAGCATCGAACGAGCTGCTTCGACTATTGTTCCATTTTCTCGTTCAGCTGCACCGTTTTGTTGTGGTGTGTAGGGTGGCGTTATGAAGTGCTCAATCCCTCGACTTTCTAACAGTTCAGTAACTAGTTTATTGTCAAATTCTTTGCCTCCATCACACCTGAAGTCCTTTATAACATGACCTTTTGTACTAGCTTCATTCAAAAAAGTTTTAAGCACACCTACCACTTCACTTTTATGTTTCAAAAGATACAGTCTCCGAAATTTACTAAAATCGTCTTTGAAGCACACGTAGTAACGAGCACCACCTAATGAGACAATATTCATAGGTCCATTCACATCTGCATGAATTAAATCACCAATGTTACTAGCTCGATTAGTATTGCATTGTTACATGTAAGGACAAGCTCTGCCACTGAATTGCTCAATGCGCCTGCAATTATGCTAGTTGCCTTTGCATCATCCTTTTGCCATTCAGCTACCTTGCTCTTCTGTTCTGCTGTCGACTCTTCTGTTAATACAGTACAGGTTCGCTTACCATCAATTAGATCTTCCAATCCGTATGCTCGCAGAACCATTTTCATGTGCCATTTCCATTTGACCCAATCTTCCGGACTTTCTAATTTGTCGATAGTTACTTTAAAATCACTCGACACCATTTTTGTTGATACGTAAATAAACAGTAGAAGTAGTATTAAACTATATATAATTGAAATAAACGTTAGATTGATTATACAAAGAATAACGGAATAACTGACACATGCTACATACATTAGAGAGTCTCTTACACACTAGAGGCCACCATTAATTCTTTTAAAATGCGGTGTTGTCTTTTTAACAATTAAAATATTGATTACCGGGGTAAGTATCAAGTTTGATAAGTACGGGCAGCCACCGTGCTCAACATTTGGTCTTTTGAGCAAAACTTAAAACGGTAACAAAACTTGGTTCTTCGAAAGAAAATGGAAATGGAGAAAATAAATACACTCGCTCGACAACAGGAATAACAAAGTCAAGAAATAGCATGAATTCATTTCGACAACAAGAAGGACTCAGCACTGCGCAGTACGTTGGTCTACATTTCCAACCGCCTATCAACTCTAGAAAAATTATGAAAGCAAGCACAACAAAACCACGACGTTATAATATCGCTCAAAGCGCCGCAAAATACCTACTTCACCACTCAATACTTCAAACAAAATCAAGCAATGTATAATGAAACAACAAAGTATTTAAATATGTGTCCTAAGGCACCTGAAAGACAAGAACAGAAAGTAACAGTAAAAACAACGCACCTTGCCACCACAAAAGATCCACAACAGTCTAAGCGTCTAAAAAACAAGAATATCAAATACATAACATGTCCTAACACTAATTCAAATAAATCAAGAAAAAATGGAAAACAAAGAAAACCATCAATACAAATTTTTACTAAAGAAGATAAAGATGGGAACCAATTGAAGCATTACATAAAGATATCATGATTACAGGAGAAGATCTATTTTATTAAAAACTTTTTTGAAAAAATTGAAAACAAATACAAAAAAGCAATAGAAATTCTAGAGCAAGAATTAAAATGAACACCGCATCAATCCGTTCCAAACAAACAAAACCTTTCACGATGAATTCCTCAAAGTAATTCATCGTAATACTAAAATCGCACACGAGGAGACGCCAGCGCTATCATCCAACAATTTCAAATCACTAAAAGCAGTTATGAATATGCATGAAATTTGTTAAAAAAATGCTACCGTAATAGACAATTATTAATACCTAAATTAATAGATAGAATCATAGATATTTTAACTATTTACAAAAAATCATCAGAAGGCATCAGAAAACTACGATACAACAAATGAATGTCTTAAAGCCATTAAAAATCTTTTAAGTTTTTATGAAGTTTTTAGAACAAAGAATTCAATCTTTAGACACTCTTTGCTACAACAAAAACAAGCCAGCAACTACCAATCAATACAGTTTTTACAAAATCTATTAACAATACATTTACAAAAACTATAATCATCATCAACTATATCATTTCAAATAACCCATAGCTCAGAAAATAACGCAAACAGAAATATGTGAAGGTTTTGATCCAATATATCTACCATTGAGGCAATAACAGAAAAATCAATTGAGTTCAATAAATATCTCTATTTTTGTTTTATAGACTTTTCCTAAGCGCACGACAAAATACGTCTAAAAGACGTGTTAAAACAGTACAAAAAATAATATTTAAAAAACAAGCGATATAGAATAGAAAACTGTAAAATACAGGAACTGGGCTATGCTGACGACCTAGTCCTGACAGCTACAAATAAAAACGATTTGCAAAGAATGTTCTTTGAACTGAAAATAACTACAGAACAACATGTAACATGTAACTTTATATCTCCAAAGTATAGTCAATGATCATTTCTAAATTTTTGACACGATAGGGTCGATGAAAAGTCAAAGTTATGCAATTTAAATATCTTGACGCCATCTCAAGCGTCAACAATACTAGAAGCAAAGTAAAGACTCAAGCAGTAATATTTGAATGTTTCTGTGACATTATGTGAAGGAACAAAAACATGACAGTAGAAGGCAATACCCGAATTTACAAGATAAAATAATGAGAACCCCAAAGGTTAAATTCCTGCAAGCCATCGCCTGCGCAATAAGGTGCGTTCCAAAGAAATCTGCATATTGTGTAAAGTATGTATAATAAAGGCATATTTAGTTCTAAAGGATAACTCTAGTACCAAACATTTATTTCTTGTGTAAAGCAGTGGATTACTACTATCGAGATACAGCAGCGTGCATTTATCCAGACACCCAGTACAATTTTAGGTGTACTCTTTTTTCTTGTAAAACGTTTTCTTTTTCTGTTTGATGTTTCTTTGAACCCGTTTTTGATTTCCTTTTTAGTATCTACGATTAAGCATCCATAAGTGGTCGGCTAACATATTGAGATCCCATATTCTTTGATAACGTCTCTCAAAATCACTAACATTTTCACCCAGTTTTTTACTGTAGGCTCTCAAGTTTTCAGAAAAATAGTCAATACGAGAATGTAAAAAATTAACTTTTAAATTTATCTTGCATTCGTAAGTTTCATGCCAGCATGCTGTGTACAATGTTTTTTGTAGTTAGGGTTTTTAGTGTTCTCCAAAAACTTGTGCACTACATTCTTGAGCAAGTCTCATGTTTTTTCCTTTGTCTTTTATTGTTTCTAAAAAGAGAGGATGAGTTAGAAGCTGTCGAGGCCAGTGAAAATTCCTTGTTTTAACTTGGTTTCAGATCGGATATTTGAAGCAATCCTTAATCTATAAAAAAATGTATAAAAATCCTATGCAGTTTTTTACTTGCCTGGGTTATTACATCGGTTTTCGGTTCTTACATATACTTTAAAATATTTATGTTTGTCACACTTAACTTTGCTTTGAGCAAAGTTAAAGATAATAGTAATTTTACCTATACCGTTTTATTTAGAAGAGTTTTATCCATAGTTCTGTAAAAGTAGGGTGATTTCTAATTAGAGAACATTAAAAAAAAAGCCTTAGTTAAAATCATACAAATAACTTTTTATTTTATTTGTTAATTTTTTATTTGGAAACTCGAGTAAATAAGCTCTAAGTAGTTTCAATAAATGTCAACTCGAAGAAAGTCTAAAGAAATACGCACGCTAAGCTTAAAGCTAATCTTTCAATCAACCTTTCGATATTAGAAAGTAAATGCTTTCGTAATTCAACACTAAGTTTTATTTAAAAACCACTAAGTCCTTTTCTACACAAATATTTTGTTTTGTTATTAGAAGATTTAAGCGAATTTTTATTTCGTTAGTGTATGTGTCGGGCATTAACTTTACATAGTTCAGATGGAATTGTGCAACAAACTACAAAAATTGCGTGTAAAACCAAAAATATTTTATCGCATTCTGAAACCATCGAGATCTTTACATAATAATATACAAAGTTGTAATTCTTAAGTAAACTTTATGCACCCTTGAATATTGAATTTGCTTATACAAATGCAAAACCCAAATTCAATAAAATTCTTACCACTTCAATAAATTGGTTATTTCTTTTTTAGAAATTTATAATAGAGCACTCTGGACGCAACAATGTAAATAAAATTTCCAATACTATTCGTTCGTGGTACGACTATATAAACTGTTTTAAATAAAATCTGCATGTTAAAGGAGATACTGCTTAAATAAAGAAACAAGCGAAGACATTAAAAATCATCAAATCAATTATCCACTTAAAATTCCTCAACTTTGTTATGTCTTCGTGGATTCTGTAAACTTTAGTAACTTTCTACCCTCAAGTTGGTAATAAATCTGAAGGTATAAGTGGATGAAGCGGCTGTTTAACAAATTAGCTACTTATCACTTGAAAGAGTTTCGCCGCCTACTACAACAACCGTTATGAAACAAATTAAGGGCTGTTCCGTTTTCATAGCGTTCTTGGATTCTTTCCTCTTCGTTTAATCCAATTAAAACAGACTCGACCGCAGAATTTTAAGTGGGATCTTGTATTTTCTGACTATACAAAAGGGTGGTTGGTACATTATAAAGCTTCATTTTCATACGGCTTTTCAGTTTGCGGAACAAACAAAAATAACACTACATGTTAATAGTACTGATTTACAATATACGAACAATTCGGGATTTAATTAGGTGCGTCTAAAAACGACCGATGTCTAATAAAACCTGAAATATCAATTTTTACATTTAAGTATTGCACGAAAGTCTGGTGAACCATTTAGTCGAAAGGGATTAAAGAAATAAACTTCGTCTGATTTTTCCTATTTTACGAGATTGTATTTGCTACCGGTGCCGCCAGTTTATTATTGGAAATCACGACAAAATACACAGAATTTAGGTAGGTATAGGGTAAATATTTTATTATATCGATACTTTTGCGGCTTACTCTTTGCTACCTAAAGCTATAAATTTTAACTTTCGTATCATAAAATTTTATTATAGAAAGCATCTATTTACATTTTTTCATAAATGTAACGCTTTCGGTTTATGAGGATTTTAAAAATCAGTCCCTTTTGAGATGTTCAGAAAACTAGTTCACTGAGAGATAATAACTTCCACATTTTTACAACTTGTCCTACTTAAACTTTTCGTTTTTGGTTTAAATAAGAAAAGAGGTTAGTGGTTATTTATTAAAAATCTACGCAGACAATAATTTTTGATGTAAAAAAAAATGATATTAAAATACACATCGAACGGTCTAAAGTAGTGTAGTAGTTTTTAAAAAACAATTTACAAAAATATAATTTCTGAAAGAAATAATAACGTTAATGAGACAACACAATTATAAGTTTCTACAACTGAAATAATTCTAGAAAAGTGGATTCCGTGTACTTGATAGAAAACTGACACATTGTTTAACCAAAGATCGTAAAGAAAAGTGGGACTTTTCTTGTTAGCAACACTTTTCTTCACTATTTTAGTTAGCAATAATTTTTTCATTCATTCTATTTATAACCTTAAATTGTGAATGGACAATTTGTTAAATTATTAAATATTACATTAGAGGATGAGGAAACTGACCGCTTGCTTCTACTGTTTATGGTGACGTTTCAGAGGTCCAAGATTGCTCTTCAGTCAAACTATTAATTTTTTTTAAATTTATATATATTTTTTTTTTTTAAACTTGAATATCAGCTCCACTGTCTGACAAAAAGGTCGCTGATATCCTTCGAAAACAATTGCTTATAACGCTATTTGGCTGCGGTAGCCCTAAGTATTTTTACACTTTCCTTTCTATACAATATAAATAGTCTGCGATGATCTACATTTTTTTGGTCTTAAATTTAAATACTTTTTGTACAGCAAAATTATGTTTACTCCATCTTCCGATGTAACTCATAACTGCAAACAATTGTTTTTTCTTTGTTTTCGTGCCAAGTAATAGTATAACCAAAGTTTGCTCGCAATCTTTTACATCATCAACTTTTAGTAAACGTAATCTTTTTGCCTGTTATGTTTTATGCAATACAATTACCAACAGCACCTTCATAAACAAGAAACTGGCATCAAGAGTTTTTTCTTCGCCTTCTTACTTGTTTGTAAATAAGCTTTGCCACAATCACTACAGTTTGCTTTAGGATCCCCCAATTCATCTGAGTAGTCACGCAGAGAAAAGTTTCCGTCTTCGTCTTTGTCCGACAACAACCAATTTGTATGCTTAGAGAAATGCTTCATGGCTGCTTTTGGTTACTTAGCTATTTCTGTTTTTTCGTTAGTTTCATTTTCCTTTGATCTTTTATAACTATGTAAAGAAAACCACCTTATCCTTGTACGAGGCTCATGGAATACATCGGGTCTAAAGTTTTTTTATTGACAGTTGTCTAATTGCGAGATTTTGTGAAAAATTAATTCTAGATACAAGTTGTTGAAAGAACTTTAAATGTTGTTTTCTTTAATTTTTAGGTGAGTTTTTGTTGTAGATAAAAAATGAATTTGTTGAATAAAAACTTTAATTTTTAGAGAAAAGCAATTAAGTCTTTGATTATAAAAGATATAAATAACATTATAAAACAACATTTTCTGCAAATATTTTACGAGACATGGAAAGATTAAGATTTGATTTTGTTGTGAAACCAACAGCAGATGGAAAATCAAACACCATATGCATAAACTCGATAGCTACACGTAACGAACAGATTTTTGGAATACCAGTCGAGTTCCAACATGCAAACTTGCATCAATTTATTACAAATACTCAAAACTATGTCAAAGTATGAAAATCATTAAATAAACGGTATCAAACAAGAAAAATATGAATAACTCTGACAGATGACATATCAAAAATATATTTGGATGAAGAACAAAACATACAGTTTAACGATTTTTACTTGGAAGAAATTTTAGCAGAAACAAATAGTGTTGAATCTATACCTGGTGGCTCAAATGAATCGTTTGAAAAATTGTTAAAGAAGTTGCTTGAAGATAAACAAATAAAATCTGAAACTCAAAATCTAGGGAAAATTGCAAAGTATTTTTTGATTGTGAAATTCAATGCCAGGAACTCAAACGCTTACCAGTGGATTAGGGATTTTAATAAAAAATGTGAACGTTTCCAAATCAATAAAGATAAAAAGAAAATTGAAATGCTAAAAAATTTTTTGAAATACTCTAGCATAGATTGGTACTGCTTCATGTTAATAAAACTTACAGTGGAATCAGAGTGGAACAAATGGGAGAAAAGTTTTTATGAAACGTTTGCAAGCAAAAGATGGTGGCCCATTAGACATGCTTTAGCTTTTAAATATCAAACAGGTTCGTTACTTGAGTATGATTTAAAAAATGAAAAATCGTTATTGGAAGTAAGAAAATCAATTGATATTGGGACACTCATAGACCTTATAGCATTTGGCTTACCTAATTATGTGGTTGATAAAATTAACAGAGAAACTTACCAAGAAACGAAAGATAAATATGACATCAGTACTGTACGAGATTATGAAGGTCACATTGACTTGATGATAGATAAATATTGTTACAAACGTCCATACAGATGCACACCTGAAGATAGAAAAGAAATAGAATATCAAATATCAAAGCTATTAAACAAAAATTTGATTGAGGATTCTTATAGCCCATTCGCTGCTCCAGTAACTCTAGCATATAAGAAAGAAGATAATAGAAAAACAAGACTGTGTATAGATTTCAGAGAATTGAACAAAATTGTCGTCCCACAATCACAACATTTTCCGTTGATTGAGGATTTATTGATAAAAACTGTAAACTGTAAATATTTTTCTACTTTGTACATAAATGCAGCATTTTGGTCAATTCCTTTAAAGATTCAAGATAGATACAAAACTGCATTTGTTACACAGGAAGACCATCCAATGCACGTGATGTCAGGAATCATTTGATAAAATAAAGAATTGCTATGTTCAGAACCAAATATGAATATTTTTGACCCCGAATTACCAATAATGATTTACACGGATGCTAGTATCAAAGAAATGGGAGCGGTGTAAAAACAAGAAGATAAAAATGGAAACAGCAAGCCAGTTGCTTATTTTTCAAAAAAGTTAACTGAATCTCAAAAAAAGAATAAGGCAATATATATAGAATGTCTAGCAATAAAAGAAGCTGTAAAGTATTGGCAGCACTGGCTTATGAGAAAATAATTTATCGTATATTCAGATCATAAACCATTAGAAAATATAAACATCAAGGCTAGAACTGACAAAAACTAGGCTATTTGACATATTATTTATCCCAATATAATTTTAAAATTAAATATAACCCAGGAAAATTAAGCCAAGAAGCAGACTGTTTAAGCAGAAACCCAGTTCTAGAACCTCATGACAATACTGAAAATTTTTTTAAAGTTGTAAATTTAAGAAACCTAGAAGATATAAAAAATGACCAAGAAACAAATCTTGACCTAGAAAAAAAAACTTACATTTGAAAATGAGATTTACTATAAAAAGATGAGAACGAAAGAAATCATATTATCAGAAGTACTGGCCTAAACTCTAATAAAAGGTGTTTACGATACCTACTGCCACATTGGAAGAACACAGATGACAAATAAAATAACGCCATTCTACACAGCGAAGAACATCATTGCAAACATTAAACAAATTTGTGATGTATGCGAAGTTTGTATAAAAAACAAATCAAGGAGAAAGTCAAAATATGGTTTAATGTCACTTTAGGTCCACCAACACGTCCATTTCAAATTATATCTATTGATACCATTGGAGGCTTTGGAGGATAACGGTCGACAAAGAAATACTTACACCTTCTGGTCGATCATTTTACAAGGTATGCTTATATTCTTACATCAAGAAATCAAAGTTTCAATGATTTTAGTAATCTAATAGAAAGTGTAACACAAAATTTCAATATTGAAATGGTGTTAACGGACCAATACCCTAGTATAAATTGTAAAGAATTTAAAGAATTTTTGAAAAATGAAAACATAAAAATAGTTTTCACTGCTGTAGATTCACCATTTTTGCTCCAAAATACCTTTTGGAAGGTGAAAATATTAATATTTTACCAATTGAATTAAAATTAAGATGCACAAAGAAGATCTGGCAAGAGATAGGAAAATTGCTCTGGAGAACACAATAAAATCTCATCATTATAATAAAAAAATATTCGACCGGTATAGGGAAGAATATAAATTGGAAGTGGGAGACAAAGTATATGTGGAAAACGGGAATAGATTAAATAAGAAGAAAACGGATGAACTGAGAATTGGACCATACAAAACTATGAAGAAGATTTCTAATTCAATCTATGAAGTTGATACCGGACACAAGAAAACATAGTCCAATTTCTACTCCAGTGGACAAACAATTACATACATTATTACATGCAATTGTTACTCTGGGGGAGGAGATGTAAAGAAAACCACCTTATCCATGTACAAGGCTCATGGGATACATCGCACAAACCACTATACATCGGCTCTAAAGTTTTTTTTTGACATTTGTCTAATTGCGAGATTTTGTGAAAAATGAATTCTAGATATAAGTTGTTGAAAGATATAAGGACTTTAAATGTTGTTTTCTTTAATTTTTAGGTGAGTTTTTGTTGTAGATATAAACTGAATTTGTTGAATAAAAACATTAATTTTTAGAGAAAAGCAATTAAGTTTTTGATTATCTCTATCTGCCAAAATAAGTTTTGCTTTTTTTGTCTCACTGTTACTGGTGATGTTTTCTCGTTTTCCAATAACATGTCAAAAAGAATGATGGTCTTCGTTGCTCCTGTGTCAACTAGTAACTGAACATTTCGTCCATTAATCTTGCCATTGAGATAAATGCTATGCAATTGCTTCATAGGCGATGCAATTTGACCGGATGTGATTAACTTTTGTCTCTTTTGGTCAACTCGTTTCAAACTTTTGAGCGCTCTACTTGTTTTCTTCTTGGGTTTAGTACAATGTCGTGGCTATTTCACCGCACTTGAAAATCGTCACTTCTCTTTCCCGAAGTATTCGTCGCGCATATCCTTTTAAAAGTTTTTTTTTATTAGTGTTTTGTGAAATAATAGCGTTTGATGTATCTCTTTGGATTTTTGGCATTTTAGTGTAGCCTTGCATCTAGATACATGCTTAAGTATTGTATTTAGCCAAATTAGCTTTTGGGAGTCGATGATTTATTTTTGAACGATTGTACCCTTAAAGCCTGACTGACCAAAAAATTAACTGAGTGGCTTGGTATGATAGAACTTAGTATGTAACATAGTTGTTGATTATATATATCCATATACCGGGATATCATTAAAGTATGTCCAGAAAAAACTACATTCCATTCGAGAAATATCAATATTTACATTTACACAAAATACGCAGAAAAAAGTAAATAATAAACACTGCAGTTGAATTGACTTATGAAATGTCAAGTTCCTAACTAACTTCACTGTACGGATTAAACTTTTGATATCTTCCTGGAAAGTAATTTTAGACAGGACATACTTAAATGATCGCAGTGTACATTGACTTAGAGTTGGCCGTATTAGTAATTAATAAATATTAAATATCTCTACAAAGAGAATATTTCTTCTAAGACCTCAGTATTTTCCAAACCTCGTCACAAACTTGTCAATTTTTTCTGCACTGTAACTTTTCTTAGTCGTTGTCGTGACCACATCAGTCTTGAAATTTTCAAAATTAATTTCTACATTCAGACAAGTTTGTCTAAAAACATTCTTCATCGTGCTAGTCTAACGTTGATACGCGAATAGATTAAGCAAACCAGACGTGAGTTAGACACGATTTCTAAACAACTCTTTCATCATCTTGAGTTGGCCAACACTCTCCGAATGATTAAAATTTTTTTGACTTTACTCACCAGTAGTCTAATACCACTCTACGGTTAATCACTGAAGTTCATCTCAAAAAGTTTGAATTGTTGAAATCCAAAAATCAGAAAGATTCTTCAACTACTAGGTTCGCGAGAACGGTAGTCAACTCACTAGTTTAACGCTTATTTCAGAAGAAAAATCGATGCTATCCAAGGGTTTGAAGTTTGCTGTTGCTTCCAAACGCATTCCTAAGAAGATATTTTACTTGTTGAGTCTTCTACAAAACATCTTCCGCGCCACATTTCAGATACCATTCGCATTTATTCTTCAATCAACTAAACTTTCTAAATCCAACATTTCTAAGTCGGAAGAATTAATTTTGAAAAGTCTTCGTAGAAACCGCGATATCATCGTTCTTCCAGCCAACACAGTCAACGCTACTGTTATTTTAAAGCACACGGATTCCATTGAGAAAATATATTTTATTCTTCTCGAAATCCTGCTTTCAAGATTGAACGCGAGGTCAACGAAATCACCAGATCTTCTAATCTACTTCCTAAAACCAAACGCCGATTTACACTTTCAGTTTCTAAACCAATTCGTCTATACAGACTTCTTAAAGTTCAAAAACAAGGTATACTTTTTAGACCTGTTGTTAGTACTATCCAATCTCTTACTTACAAGCTAGTCATCCTCAACTCTCATTATTTCATTCAACGTTTGAAATTTGTAAAGTTTAAGGGCCATGATCTTGTGAGTTTTTATGTCACTTCACTTTTTGCGAAAGTTCCTATTAAATATTTACTTATTATCATCGACCAAATTCTGTTTCACCATAATAGAAATTTGAGTTTGGTTTGCCTTATGGATAAGTGTTTATCATGCACTTACTTTCAATTTGTTAACAAGTTTTATAAACAAATTTCGGGTGCTGCTATGGGTTCTGCGTTATCTCCTGTTGTAGCTAACATTATAATAGAAACTTTTGGTTTAGAATTATCATTATTGAAGTTTGGTTTAGGTATGTTGATGACACTTTTTTTGGTCTGACGGTAGTTTTGAATTGCTCAGGTTTCTTGATCTTCTAAACAACCAACACCCTGATATCAAATTTACTATGGAAATCGAAAAAAAAGCTTTTCTCCCCTTTCTCCACGTTGTTGTGACACGTAAACCTGACGAAGTTTTGGGCCATTTCTTTCATTGCAAACCCACACATACAGACAGATATCTTCACGTTTTGTCTCATCATCATCCGGCACAGAAAAATTATGTTATTGAATGTTTGGTTCATCGCGCTTTTTTTATTTGCTTACTCGAGAACATAGATTCAGAACTCCGTCATCTTACTAGAATCTTTATATAAAGCAGGATGTTCAGGCGGTTATAAATCGTCGTTTACATCCGCGTACTTCAGTTTCTACTTCTGACTTCAATCTAAAATTGGCATTTTTATCTTATATTTGTAAGGTCATAGATCAAATAACTAAACTTCTTGGTAAGGATGGTATTAAACCCATATTCAACTCTACAGATATAATCTCACAAATTCTTCTTTTTCCCAAAGACAAATTTTCTACACTTTCATTTCAAGGTGTATACCAACTTCCTAGTTTATGGTGAGAATCAGATGAAGTGTCTTTCTAAAACAATACTTCAATTTAGGAGGAATATACCACATTTTTGAATCTGTAAAATAAATTTTTAGAAAACTTAGGCTGTAGTTACTGAAATAATTCTTATACTAGTGTTGAAAACTCGCGTTTAGGAGCAAATAAATTTCGACTATGACTATTTAAGCATTTAAAAATTTTTGCCAATTTTCATCGGACGAAAGTACGCCACGTCGCGTCAAGTAGTTGAAATAAATGCGTTGCACTTGGCAGCAAAACAACGAATGCTATATTGCTTGCTTAGCAGAGTGATATAACTGATTAGTTTATTTAAGAGCTGGGGTTATCTCCTATAATTATTTTTTCCCAGTCTGTTTCTTGATATTAAAAAGAAGTCCTCAAAACACTGCGACTCAAACTTTGTGTGATCATATCGTGCATTAAAAGGTCAATTTTAAGCCCAAGTACTCTCAGCTTTGTATTATTTGGAAGTACTTTGTACTGTATTTGTACTTTGAAAATCGATCATCACCTAGACATATTTCATACATACATTTGCATGTGGCACATTTTCTATTTATTTTCCTAGATGATCGAAAAAACTGTTGACGATTTCTTTATTAGTTATAGCTCTGCCATGGGTAATATTTCTGGCAACTCTGGTGACTAGTTACTGTTTATAACGTCTTAAGAGAGAATCTACCCATTCTTTTTTAAAATAATTGTGTTTAAAGCGTTCAACACTTTTCTCCCTTGTTTGTCTAAGTAAAATTTTTCAACGACTTGCAATTCCATTGTTGTTATTGGAAACAGCTAATGTTCCCGTAAATACTGTTTGGCGTCCAGGTTTTCGATGACATTTGCCCTTTGATTTAGAAGACAATGTTTTTTGGTGTATATCGGATTTATCACTAACCGCTTGAACGGAAATTTTTTTGGCTTTTATTTCTTGCAATTAGTAGTAGTGTCGTTTGTATAATTTCTGTCTTAGAACCTAAATTCTTATGATATACACGTGACATGTTGAATCGATCCCGTTGTGCTCATTAAATCAAAAGAAAAAAAAAGTTGTACAATCTCACTTGCCAAGTCTCAACTTTTTTGAAAAATGGCAACACCTATTTTAACCGTTAACTAATGTTAATGAATATTTGGCATTTTAGTCACAACTAATAGTACTATAACATAAACTTACTTTTAAATATATTACCACACCAGATATTCACTGCATGACAAATTAAATTTTACGTCACAAAAAATAGTGTTACTGTTAACTTCACAATATATTCAATAGATGGTGCAACTAGTATCGTTTTAAAAAACTAAATCACTGCACAAATTATGAAATGTATGAATACGTCAATTGCATAATCTCACTTGCCAAGCATCAAACCACCTCGTTCTACGGTATAAGATTTTTTGAGAAGAACGATGTGATGCCCATGATGACAGACGCCTACAAATTTCACCAAATGACTTCTAGATTGACGTTTTTGCATTGACAAAGAAGAAACGTTTTTGGAAATGATTGTAACAGGAGACCAAAAGTGGGTTAAATTTATGAACATTGAGATAAAAAACAATTTAAGCAATGGATGCATACGCATTCGTTTAGTAACCTAAAAGAGTAAACAAACTAACTAACAGAAAGTTTATAACTGCTAGAGGAACTTTGCTAGTGGAATTCTGGAACCTAAAACAACTGCAGCGATATACTATGAGACTCTTTAACGCATATGGAGACCAATAAAAAAACAAAAAGAGATACATGTTGTCATCAAGTATTGTTTTTTTTCATTACAACGGACGCTCTCATACAGTAACAACAATAAAGTAACTCATTAAGATTTTCGATTAAGAGTTGTTTGGTCACTCGCTATACAGCCCAAGCTTGAAATCAAGCGACTTTCATTTGTTCACCAAGATAAAAGTATGCGGTTTGACAAGGAGTTAATAACTATTTGGCCAAATTGGCTGGCAACTCAAGCGGTAACATGGTATAAGAAATGTATACAAAAGCTTTAAAACCTCTGCATATAGTCGTTCTTTGACAAAAATATAAAACTGTATTATAAATTGTTATTAAAGCTTTCGCTGACATGATGTTCCAAAACAGAAATATTTATGGGTTTTTAACAGTGTTCTATATTAACACTTTTTACAAAACTTACAAACCTAATTAAATTTAACATTTCGAGTCATGGTGCTGTATTCTTCAGAAAACTAAAACAGTTTCAATTCAGTTCAGTTGTGTAAATCTTGTGAATTTTGTAAAACGTGTTAATATAGAATTGTGCATAAGCTTCAAATTTGGGTTTATGAAATTAAAAAATTTTTAGGAACAGCATTGAGCAAAATTTCAAAGACTTTTTAGAAACTAATTTAAAAATCTTGAATTATCTTTATAGTCTCATATTGAAGTAACTCAGATAATGTTTTAATCTTTTTTATTTCTTATTTCGCGTTACTCAAAACCTTTTAAAACTATGTATTCTGTAAACGTAATTTCAGAAATCATAAAACTGAGTCACACGTATGAGTATAAACGGTTGGTCACATAATCCTCACAAAAGAGGCTGTAGTTAGCAATAACCACCCTAGATAAGAACAAACGTACCAAATAGCCCTCATATCAAAAGCTCTAAGAACGTCTAGATTCTTCTGTTTTATTTCACAATGTTGCAATCTATCTTTGTTTCGCCTTTTCTCGATGGACAATTTGCAACAAGTAAACGAAAAACAAAATACGCTTACAAAGCTTATCTCTGTCCATTTCATTGTAAGTGACCCCAGATTAGGGTTTCTCTAGAATACAACCTCCTCTATTTTATTTTATTTTGATTCTTATTTTATTTGGTGGAAGAATTGCAATTGCCGACCCTCGTACTGTACGTAAAAAACGATGCGATTTTAACTATCGATCACAAAGCATGAGACACCGAAATGTGAACACATCTAATTGACGGATCTTGAAAATTTTAAAGGATAGAATAATAATTAGAAAACGGTTGATTTTACATACCTATGTGGTCAGCGAGCTTTGTACGAACCTTACCCGGTGAAATATTAAACGTGATCGAAATTTAAAAATTAAAGCAAAAAACCCCATTTGTTTTAATAAAAATTTCAAAACCGTTATTGTTCATTTACGCAGGAATAAATTACCGTTAACTATTTGCTGAACAGCAAAAGCATCTTCACTTTCATTTAAATTAGTTTGAGGGTTGTAGGGTTACTAGAGAAAGTCCCGTTTACATTGTTACTCTTCTGGTAACACGCATTACCTAAATATTATACAAAGCAATAAAATGCCGTTATTTTGTATAACATCTTGAAAAGGTTTCTGAACAGCAAACCCTTTCGATAAACAAGAGTGAAAGTCATATTTCATCTTTTATTAGAATTTTGTCACTTACAGTTACAAAATGTTTTAAATTCTGAGCTTTTTCACTTTTAAAAGGCGCATTTGTCAAGGTGCAAACTAGTAAAATTGGTTAGTAAGACAATAACAAACAGTCGTCTGCAGATGGAGACTGATACTAAAACCGCTTTTATCTGTCTGTCGAAAGCACATTCATTGTTCGTTTCTCTCAAAATTGGAACAATTTATGCCGCAATCGCTTACAGCAACAGGACGTTGTTGTTAAAAGAATTATCTTACCTAGTTATAAATGGTTTAAAAAAAGTCGGGTACTAAATTTTGTGGCAAAGCATAACGCCTCAATCTCGAAACTCATTAATCCTTGTTACCTTTCAAAAACCATTTGAAGTAAATACACAACTGTCGGTCATTACAACCCAAAATCGGTTGACTTTTGGTTTTTCTACGAATCTGTAACACATTGTCTATTTTATGGTTGTAGAAAAGAGTCGTTTAGAAAGGCGAGCACAGCACGTGCACTAAAGAATTAAATGTTTCTCTCGAAGTTAACTATCGCCAGAACAAGTAATTTCAAGATTCCACCCAAGTGTAATGAAACATCAACTCGATTACTTGTTTAAGTGGATCTGAAGGGTAGCAATGCTGCCGTAACTCGCCAAGGGTCGCATCATGGCCTAAGGTGTCTATTATATGCCTAAGTACTCTTATATAACTTGTAATAGGACTCACTAGATGCATTTAGGAGAGGAAGCATCCCATTATGTCAATCGAGAATGGCTATTAAACTGTTGATTAGTTTCTAACATCATCAAATACATTTTTTTTCTTTAAACGCGCAATTAGTTATGGGGTAATAAAATCATTAAAATTGTTAAGAAAAAATGTTTAACAAAAGTAGACGTATTTATAGACCATCATTTTGGCCATTTCCTAACAAAACACGCCATAAGTGTTGGTCACTATTCGGTTTTTCAAGACTAAGAGTTCAATGAATTCTTTATAGTAAAAGTAAGAACCTTGTCTATTATTTTCAAACATTTAACCTGAAACGATTATTGAGTTTTTATGTAAAGCGTAAATTCTTATGTGCTTAGCGTACACGTTATATTTTTTAAGACAAAATAAAATTCTTGTGCCTTGTGATGTTTTGTTGAACTTAAAGCTCTTCAAAATGAATAAATCGAGTTACGACTTAGAAAATAAATAATAATAATAAAACTTTACCTCTTAATTTTATTTTATTAGCACTTCAATTTATTCGAATAAAAGACAAAGATAAATTCAATAAAGCTTTAGTTTCTAAATTTTCATTTCTGTAAGACAAAAAATGCCAACGTAAGAATTTCCCGTTAAATAATTTAATTTTTTTAAAATAAGATTATTTATTTTAAATAAAAATATATTTATTATTATTATTTAGATGCTAAAATAATTTCAAAAATTCAGCTTATTATAAAATTATAAAATCTTAAGCTTTCGCGGTTGTTATGTTTATGATTATAAACGACTTTCGGCTTAGACCGCGTCGTAGTTAAACACCCAGACTTAGGCTTGGTCTTAGTCTCTTCTTGAGAGCCAAAACAAGAAGTAGAACTTGGCCTTTGCCGTATTATCGTTCGTGAACCTAGAGAAACTGACGTTTCGCAAGATATTGCAGCTTGCATCTTTAGAGTGGTAAATGTCACTGAAAGAAACAGTGAAAATGACGATATTTATACCAATAGCGAATAGAGTGATTAACGGACTTTATCTTTCCGTTTCAACTTGACTGACTTCGTTATTACTCGGAGTAAGTGTTTGTGTCCTTTCTAAGAAGGTTGATCTTTGTCTTAAAGAATATAATACTGGTAGCCAAGATTTGCTGAGTCTTAAACCGTCTTCTCGGTTCATATTACATGGATGTTTTTCTATTTCTACAGCTTCGCGAATTAGTCTGGGAAAGTAGAAAGGAGTTCTAGCCAACAGTTTAGTTTGGTCAAAGTTCAGCGTGTGCCCTTGGTTCCACACGTGTTCTGCCACTGCTAATTTAGTAACTCTGCGGTGTTTGCAGTCAGCCAGATATTTTTTTACTCTAACTTCAATATAACTAGATCCACAGGAACAAGAAACTTTGTAAACACCGGCATGTTTTAGAGCCCCTTGTCTGTCTTCAGCAGAAGTAAACCAGGTGTTCAGAATATCTTTAGTTGTAAAAACAGTTTTGATATTATGCTTCTTTAGCACTCTGCTTATTTTGTCTGTCAAACCCATACAGTATGGTAAATAAGCGGTGCTAGTAGAAGGTGATAAGTGTTCTTTGACTTTTGGATTTATTGCTCTTTTCCATGCGTTTTGGATCTCTTTGAACCCGTATCCATTTTGTTGTAGGGACTCCAACAGTGTTTCCTTTTCTTTTTGTAGATTTTCATTATCTGACACACGTATAGCTTTTTTGGCTAAAGTATGCAAAACAGTATTCTCCTGTACTGGATGGTGATGAGATTCGGCGTTTAAGTATCTGTTCGTGTGCGTTTTTTTTTTCTATAAACGGAATGCCCCAATTTTCCGTTATTTTTCTTTATTGTCAGTACATCAAGAAAGACTAGACTGCTGTTATGTTCTAACTCCATAACACATTTAATGCTGTTATGTGCAGAGTTTAGATGTTGAAAAAGCTGATTTAGTTTATTTTTGCCATGAGGCCATACAACAAACGTATCATCAACATATCTGAACCAAGTTTTTGGTTTTAACACAACATTTTTGCAGCTAGATAACGTGCTAACGATTGGGTTAGTAAATTGATGGTGCTCACTATCGGTCGAAGGGGGGCTCCTTCTTTGTGTACATTGTAAAAAAAGCAAAACCGCCACGCTCTAATATTAACAGACATGAGAGAGAAGCAGCTAAGCGGTTACGTGAGAATAAGGACATTTTAGTGATGAGAGCAAATAAAGGAAACGCTACAGTCGTTATGAATATACAAGATTACAACGACAAAATGACCAACTTACTCTAAGAAGATCGCTACATACGTCTACAGAGAAACCCTCTAAACTCCTTATGCAATAAGGTAAACTCCGCCATCAAAAACTCCACTACTATATATATTACCAAAAAACAAACTTTGATTGTCAAAAATCTAGTTATGCCACGAATCTACGGTTTTCCCAAGATACACAAAGCAGGAGTCCCCCTTCGACCGATAGTGAGCACTATCAATCCACCAACCCAATCGTTAGTACGTTATCTAGCTGCAAAACTCTTGCCGTTGACAGGAAATACAGAAACTCATATTAAAGATTCTACAGATTTTGTAAAAAAAATTAAGAACTTGCCTATAACAAATGAAGATATCCTAGTCAGCTTTGACGTGGTATCTCTTTTTACTAAATTTTCGGTCGACAAAGTGTTGTTTTTGCTCAAGGAGAGAATTACTGAAGAAGAAGTTCTGCTCATCGAACTCTGCCTTAAAAACACTTATTTCAGTTATAACGACAACTTGTTTAAACAAGTAGAAGGAGCGGCCATGGGCTCACCGCTCTCTCCAGCTATAGCCAATATTTACATGGAATATTTTGAAACTGAAATTATGACAAATGTTGAGTTAACACCAAAAACTTGGTTCAGATATGTTGATGATACGTTGTATGAACTCTGCACATTACAGCATTAAATTTACTATGGAGTAAGAACATAACAGTCTAGCCTTTCTTGATGTACTGGCGATAAAAAAAAAATAACGGAAAATTGGGGCATTCCGTTTATAGAAAGAAAATGCACACGAACAGATACTTAAACGCCGAATTTCATCACCATCCAGTACAGAAGAATACTGTTTTGCATACTTTAGCCAAAAGAGCTATACGTGTGTCAGATAATGAAAATCTACAAAAAGAAAAAAAAACACTGTTGGAGTCCCTACAACAAAATGGATACGGGTTCAAAGAGATCCAAAACGCATGGAAAAGAGCAATAAATCCAAAAGTCAAAGAAGACTTATCTCTTTTTACTAGCTTATTTACCATACTGTATGGGTTCGACAGACAAAATAAGCAAAGTGCTAAAGAAGCCTAATATTAAAACTGTCTTTACGACTAAGGATACCCTGAACACCTGGTTTACTTATGCTAAAGACAGACAAAGGTCTCTAAAACATGCCGGTGTTATAAAATTCCTTGTTCCTGTGGATCTATTTGTATAGGACAAACGGGACGCTCTATTGAAGTTAGAGTAAAAGAACATATGGCTGACAGCAAACACCGCAGAGTTATTAAATCAGCAGTGGTAGAACACGTGTGGAACCAAGGACACACGCTGAACTTTGACCAAACTAAAGTGTTGGCTAGAATTCCTTTCTACTTTCCCAAACTAATCCGCGAAGCTGTGGAAATAGAAAAACATCCAAGTAATATGAACCGAGAAGACGGTTTAAGACTCAGCAAATCTTGGCTACTAGTATTATATCCTCTAAGACAAAGATCAACCTTTTTGGAGAGGACACAAACACTTACTCCGAGTAATAACGAAGTCAGTCTAGCGGTAACGGAAAGATAAGGTCCGTTAATCACGCTATTCGCTATTGGTATAAATATAGTCATTTTCACTTTATCTTTCAGTGACATTTGCCACTCTGAAGATGAAAGCTGCAATGTCTTGCAAAACGTCAGTTTGCTTGGGTTCACGAACGACAATACGGCAAAGGTCAAGTTCTACTTCTTGTTTTGGTTCTTAAGAAGAGACTAGGACCAAGCCTAAGTTTGGATGTTTACGACTCGGTCTAAGCCGAAAGTCGCTTATAATCATAAATATTATAAAGTTGTTAAAAAAACATTTTTATATATTTAATTCTACAACTGACACAGAGACGTGTAATTTAATTGTGAAATTAATAATACAACTATGTTTAAAAAAACTCAAAATCTCACATTGACATATTTAATACAAATATCTAAACCAAGAACTACAAGAAAAAATACTCAAAAACCATAGAAAAATAAAAAGTTATTATAATAACACTTCTAAGCATACAGCTGTTCTTTTGAGACTTGTCAGTAGTGGAAAAATCACTGACACCACCGACAGATTGCCTTAGTTTTTATGTTAATTTTACAGTTAAAATTTTGACGGCGCCAATTTTCAATGAATCATGGACTTTCGCTGTCTCTCTGTCTGCTTCTACTATCTGTAGTTATTTGTATTAAGTTTTTTTTAATTTTCAGAATTTATTTGCAGTTTGTACTAGTACATTTAGCAAATGCACGATGACTACTGTTGAACGGAATACGGGAGAAACGGATTTTTCAGAAGGTACTTTGACTTTCTCAACAATTTTTGAACGAGCCGCTTGGGCATACGATAGTTGGGCAGGAGGCGCAGCAATGGAAGTAGTGGCAAGCTTGGCTGATACGTTTTGCAAAGCTGTTTAGACATCAGCCAAGGTGTTAGCAATGTCTGTAGTTTGCTGCAAGACGCGATGGGAGATCAAGGATTTACGAAATGTCGCTTAAAGTCTGCTGACAATGTCAATCATTTCTGATTGACGGGAAGTCGTGATCTTACAAGCAGAGATCACATTGGTAAAGCGGAGGATGTCGGCGTCGAATAAGAATTCGATACTGTAAGGAGAGGTATTTGAAGGATCATTATCATCGTTGTCTTCACGACGACGCTTAGTGGAGGCGGATTGAGCCTCCATGGCGAAGAAGGCTAAAGGAGTGGAAGAGGTAGAGAGCGACAGCGCGACGCTCGTGGAGTGTCGGCTGGAGAAATGAACTGATACCTAATACCCCTTTTAACCGTTCACAGGAGTTTATTGGCAGAAACCGTTGGACTTATAGCATGTGAGTCGTTGCCCACCTTTAACCTCGTGAAGGTAAAGCACCGTGGAAACGAACAAGTTTATCACAAATAACAACAGTATACTTACAATTACAAAAATTACTGTCGGCCATAATTATCATACTTCGCTTGATTTGCTCACAATGAATAATCAAATTCTTTTTGCTTTAACTAAAGGTGAAAGATTTATTGGCATATTGTTTGTTTATACTAGTACATTTAGCAAATTTTTGTTATAAAATATAGCGTGTAGAAAACAGCTTTTGTAGCAATCTTTTGGCGTGGAGCGTTGATGCCAGTTGTGTCTTACAATTTAAAGCTTACAAACAAAACTTAACAACTACCATATTAACATAAACATTATCAAGTCATATAGTCACACATTTTAAAAAGGCAGCAGCTCAGTTTGATTTGGTGATTGGGTCATAAGTTACTGCAGTAGCATCTAACCAATCTAACGCTTATACATTAAAAAATATGGAAAAATGCAAATTTTCAAAAATCTACGTTGGGGTTTTAGCCAGCAACATATTCAAAACTTACTTGAATTGTGCAGGTATATAAGCTTGCCAACGTTTCTATCTCTATATTATTATGCTTATCATATCATAATATTTTTAAATAAATATATTGATTATCACAAAAACTGATTTTGAATATTTGTGATGTGCTGATTCCAAAAATACCTGGCTTTTTTTTGTAGCAGCTCCAGTTTTTGAGATATGGGCTAATTGGTGTTAGTTTTGATAAAACGCAAAAATATTGAAATAGTGATATCTATAGAGGCCAAAAGTGAAATTTCCTACATTAATAATTAAAATCTAATGAACTAGTTTGAGTTACTTGGTATTATTCATTACTGTGAAACCTAACATTTTTATACCCCTATCAAAAACTAATTAATTCGTCGTATTAGCTCGCAAATATCTCTGCTTTACGAGGTACAGTTTATATAAAAAATCTAGAATCTAATTAGCTAGTTTGAGTTATTTGGTATTTATTCATTTGTGTAAAACCCAACATTCTTATAATTATTTTCATCAAAACTTAATTAACACACAGCTATATTAACTCGTATCTTTGCTTTACGAAGTACATTTACCTATTTGGTGTACGTAGCTGAAGTTGTGTGGTATCATTTGGTATTGTTCAGTGATAAAACATACAATTAATTAAAACCATGGCATTCAGAAACAAACGTAGTTGTGTGAATCATCCAGACGTTTTTTGCTATGTATGTGGCGAGTACACTAAACTAGAAAGCCTATTACTGATTGTGTGAGAAGAAGTTATCTGGCCTATTTTGGCGTTCACTTGGGTGACTAGGATAAATCTTGGGCTCCACATTTCGTATGTAAAACATGTATTGAACATCTGCGTCAGTGGAAAGTGTCTAAAGTTTGGAGTACCAATGATTTGGTGAGAACCAAGAAACCATCACGATGACTGCTATTTTTGTCTCGTGAATATCAAAGGAACCAATCGGAACAATAGACAGAAACGGCCATATCCTCATCTAGATTAAGCAAAGAAGCCTGTACTGCATAGTGAAGAAATACCCATTCCATCATTCAGCAGTCTGCCTTCGCTCCCGGAAGATGATGCAGAAGTACCCACGTTTGATGAAATTCAGTGTATAGAATTAGAAAACGACAGTGATTTTGAAGCAGATTTATCAAGTCCGCAACGTTTCAATCAGCAAGAACTGAACGATCTCATTAGAGACCTGAATCTTTTAAAGGAATTTTCTGAATTACTCGCTTCCAGATTAAATGAGAAGAATCTACTGCAGCCAGATACCAATATTACATTTTATCGTAAAAGAGATAAGGATCTGCTGCCCTTTTACTCTGAGGAAAATAACCTGGTATTCTGTAACGATATAAGAGGACTTTGTCGGGATACACACCAGACGAATGGCGCCTTTTTATAGACAGTTCCAGACGAAGTTTGAAATGTGTGCTTTTACACAATGGTAATAAATATGGCTCAATAGCCATTGGTCATTCTACCAGCATGAAGGAGGAATACGAGGCAATATCACTAGTCCTAAAAAAAATTAAGTATGAAGAACATTAGTGGGTGATTTGTGTCGACCTAAAAATGGTAAATTTCCTCTTTGGACAGCAAAGTGGATATACAAAATATCCTTGTTTTTTATGTGTTTGGGACAGCAGAGCTAAGGATCAGCACTGCGTTAACAAAAATTGGCCTTTAAGAAATGTTATGACTTAAGGAAAGCAAAATGTAATCAACGAACCTTTGGTTGCAAGAGACGACAAAATCGTATTTCCACGCTTGCATATCAAGTTGGGGCTTATGAAGCAATTTGTGAAGACTTTAAATCGCGATGGACTTTGTTTTGGCTACTTGATTCGTAAATTTCCTGGGATTAGCACGGAAAAACTAAAAGCCGGAATATTCGATGGCTCTCAGATAAGGCAGCTTATTAAAGATCCACAGTTTACCGCATTAATGAATGAAATTGAATCTAACGCTTGGTGTTCATTTGTTCAAGTTGTACAAAATTTTCTGGAAAATTATAAGGCAAAAAATTATATAGAATTAGTGGAAAATATGCTTTCAAACTTTAATATACTCGGCTGCAACATGAGCATAAAAGTTCACTACCTCTACAGCCACTTACATCGGTTTCCAGAAAACGTATGTGATTTGAGTGAAGAACAGAGGAAAAGATTCCATCAGGACATTAAAACTATGGAAGATCGATATCAAGGAAGATGGGGTACCCACATGATGGCCGACTACTGCTGGAGCCTTCAGCGAGACTGTCCTAATAACTACCATGCTAGAAAGTCATATAAAAGAAAATTTTTAAATGATATGTAAATATAATTTATAAACTTATTTGTTTATTTTGTGAAATAAATACATTACTTTGGATTTTATGTGTTTTTTTACTAGCACTTGAAGCAGATAGTATTAGTAATAACGTAAAAAGTATAAAAGTTCACAAACTAGACTATTTCTTTCTAAAAAAAAGGTCAAAATACAATATCTCAAAAACTAGATCTGATAGACCAAATCTGAAGACAGTTTTGGATTCTGCACCCAAAACTTACTTAAAAACAGTTACAAAAACTCTGTCACCAAAATGTGTGTTGGGCTGTGTTATTCTTCTTAATATTTTTTTTGCAAAAGTAGAAAAAACACAAAGAAAAGATGTTTTGTGTTTATTCAACTGTTTTGTACTACAAATAGGCGTGTAAAAATTAGGTACGTATTTTTCCGTTTAAAAACTTAAACGTTGAAAAAATTCTAAACATTTTTACAACAATTAATTAAAAAAATATTAAACACTGAGGTTAGTTAAAGTTGACTAGTAATATTTAGTTGATTGTTTTTAATTTTTGACTGTGTTAGCTTATTTTCTTTCTGCACCAAAAAGGAACGTTGTTTAACAGCGTACATTGCATCTTTATTTTGCTTTTTTCATCTAATAATTGTTTAATTTTTTTTCTATTATTTGCCGTATTTAATATTTATTTATTGGCGATAATTTTTTAGTTATTTTGTATTCTAGTTGTCTTTAAAAACGCTATTGATTACTGGAACGTATTTAAAATAAATGATGTAAAATAATTGTAAATAATAGTCAAAAATTAAGTAACATCCTTTAAAAATTTTATTTTTATAACACTCAGAAAATGTTTATATGATATTCATAAATTATTACAATTGCATACGCAAGTGCAGAAATCTAAACATCGCACAGAAACTAACAGTACCCTCGTAATAGACACTCATGTTCCTTGGAACTTAAGTTTCCTGTACCACCCACTGTTCTTATGACATGATAAATGGCCTACTTAACGTCTTCATAGCGAATACTGAATACTAACAAGCACCATGTCCTTAAAAACGAATAGAATAAAGTCAAAAATCAAAATGTGTAAAATTAGAAACAGAAAAAAAATTTTTCACGGTACATTACAACTTAACACTTATTTTTGTATACATATTTTAATTTGTCTAAAACGACAAAATCATTTGTTCGATTTACTTATAAAACTAATAAAACGCAAAAAATAAAGTTTTCATTTCCCTGTAAGTTGAAGCTTTCTATTAGACAGAGGCGGATTCGCAGGGGATTAAGAGATTCTTTGATAGGCCTTCAAAGGAGATATTAAGCCTCTAAGTACGAGATAATGCCGTATCTTGTTACTTAAAAACTAATGCTTTAAGGTAATGACACCCTACAGTATCCCTATACATTTACATCGAGAAACATAATTGAATAAAACTTCTTGCTTTACTTTTAACTATTATTTACGCCAAAAATTCGAGCCGCAAAAAATGTTCGTAATTTCGACAATACTAAGGAAATCAAATAATATCGGCTTTAGTAAAATTTCTAGCTTTGATTTTTTTGTGTCTGTCAGGTAATAAAAGATTAAAGGTATACGTAGTACAAAGCCTTCAAATACCTGTGAATAAATTTTACAATTTTTCGATAACTGTCATAGTTTGATGTTTCTTAGATATTATGTAAAATCGGCTTTTGTGCTTAAACCACCGGTGTTCTTGATGTTTGTAGCGCAGATGCGTTTTGGCACGCTTCTTTTTAAGTTAATTACAGATGACTGCGCCGATAAATAACGATTTTTTTACATAAAAACATGTCGCGTTAATATGTCTCCCACTAATAACTGTAATAACTTTCAATGCCTTAAATAATTCATTGTCCTCTTCATTCAGTCGATGTTTGAATTGCGTTCACAAACACAACAAACCGGAAGCCAACGGTGGCTAAAGCTTGAATGTAATTATTAAACAAAATGTCAAAAGCACCTTAGCTTCAGATGAATCGACTAAGGAACCGATTTACATTAGAGTAAAATTAACATGTGGTGCAAAGACCAATGATAAAAAGTTGTTTTTACGTTGTGCCGTGTAAAACGTGCTTTAATAAAGCTTTAAGCAGACGTGAAATATAACTGTCAGATTAAGATCTTGTAAAACCAGTGAATCAAAGTAGACTGAATGGTAATAATAATAATAAATGGAATGCAAGCGGAAGGGTGTGATTCGCTTTTATAATGTTGGCAGTTCTGTGGGCACCTTAATGTTCTATATACATTTCTTTTAAACTGCTGAATAAGGATTTTGAATGAGCTTTTAAAAAAGTGTTGCACTTTTTTAACGGTATTTGATGGCTATCATAAAGCCTTTAGTATCTTTTTATAAATTCAACTTTTGAATAAAAAGAAGGATTTTAGATTGTGACGAGAAAAGAGTTCTATTCAATTTTTTTTTACTACTTAAGATTGAAAAAGTCTATTAAAGGATCGTTATTCGGTTTTATATTTTTTCTTTCAGATTAATCAAAAACTAAGTTTAGTAAAATTGTTTACTTCTTAAATTCAATTTCTTACTTCTAGTTTTTTTCTTTTAATCCGTACTTACATCATTTTATTTATTTCAAAAATATAATTGTTAAAAGAACCATTAACGTTAATGAGACAATATAAGTTTCTAGAACCGGGGCAATTCTAAAAAAGTGTTTCTCGTCTACTTGATGGAAAAATGACACACTTTTTAAATTATAAGGATCGTAAAAAAAGTTGGACTTTTCTCGATAGCAAACCCTTTTCTTCATTATTTCAACTAGCAACAATTTCTTTTATTCATTTTATTTATCAGCGTAAATTATAAATGAACAATTTGTTAAATTATTAAATATTACACTAGAACAGTAGTTCCCAAACTTTTGGGTCCACGGACCCTTTCTCATAGTCAAAACTTGCATTTATACATTTTATACAGATTTAACTTTTATGTCATGAATGATAAATTGTGACGTAGAAATAAAATATAAATAAAATATTTTGTTGAAGAAGTATTTATTAAAAATTTTTTTAATGACTTGGATAAACCTGATGGGGATGTTATGAGTGTATTTATATCCGGCTCAATGTTTGTGAGTAGCAACTGCAAAAAAGTACTAATTTGTAGTAAGTTTTATTTGGTGATGAGGCTCATAACGGCACTGAATCTCCATTCTACCAAATAGAAAGACAAAAAAAACCAAAAAAAAATTACCTTATCCTTGTAGCCTTATACAAGGCTCATGGAATACATCGGGTCTAAAGTTTTTTTTTGACATTTGTCTAATTACGAGATTTTGTGAAAAATTCATTCTAGATATAAGTTGTTAAAAGTAGGACTTTAAATGTTGTTTTCTTTAATTTTTAGGTGAGTTTTTGTTTTAGATATAAAATGAATTTGTTGAATAAAAACTTTAATTTTTAGAGAAAATTAATTAAGTCTTTATAATTATATAATTATAATTATAAAAGATATAAATAACATTATAAAACAACATTTTCTGCAAATATTTCACGAAACACGAAAAGATTAAGATTGGATTTTGTTGTGAAACCAACAGCAGATGGAAAATAAAACACCATATGCATAAACTCGATAGCTACACCTAACGGACAGTTTTGGAATACCAATCGAGTTCCAACCTGCAAATTTGCATCAATTTATTACAAATACTCAAAACTATGTCAAAGTAAGAAAATCATTACATAAAAGGTATCAAACAAGGAAAATATGGATAACTCTGACAGATGACATATCAAAAATATATTTGGATGAAGAACAAAACCTACAGTTTAACGATTTTTACTTGGAAAAAATTTTAGCAGAAACTAATAATGTTGATTCTATACCTAGTGGCTCACATGAATCGTTTGAAAAATTGTTAAAGAAGTTGCTTAAAGATAAACAAATAAAATCTGAAACTCAAAATCTAGGGAAAATTGCAAAGAATTTTATGATTGTGAAATTCAATGGCAGTTACTCAAATGCTTACCAGTGGATTAGGGATTTTAATAAAGAATGTGAACGTTTCCAAATAAATGAAGATAAATAAATATTGAAATGCTAAAAAATTTTTTGGAATACTCTAGCATAGATTGGTACAGCTGCATGTTAATAAAACTTACAGTGGAATCAGAGTGGCATAAATGGGAGAAAAGTTTTTGTGAGACGTTTGCAAACAAAGGATGGTGGCCCATTAGACATGCTCTAGCTTTTGAATATTAAGCAGTTTCGTTACTTGAGTATGCTTTAAAAAAAGAAAAATTGTTATTGGAAAATTAATTGATACTGGGACACTCATAGACCTTATAGCATTTGGCTTACCTAATTATGTGGGTGATAAAATTATCAGAGAAACTTTACAAGGAACGGAAGATCTTTACAACGAATTAGGAAGATTGGAAAATTCTGGTGGAAAAAATAAATATGATAAAAAAGATAATATATATTCTGACAATAGATCAATAAAAATTGAAAAAAAGACCATGCCAAATCTGCGTCTGCGAAAAAAGAGGAATACGTTACCATCCAGAAGAAAATTGCTGGTTTAAAGAGAAAAATAAAAAAACAGTTTTAAAAACCGTAAATAACTCAGAATTGGTAATTGAGCTGAACGAGGAGAATCCAAAAAACTAGAAGTGCCACCATTAATAAAAGTAAAGTTAATATTAAATGGTATTTTAAATGTTTCGGGAATTTATGATTCAGGTTCAAATGTGTCATTAATAAATGCAAAGTTATTGAAGATACAGCCAAAAGAAAGTACCAATAATATAAAAAAACTTAACTTGAAAACTATTAATGGCGAGAAAAAAACAAAAGGTACTTTAAAAATAAAAATTTACAATTTTGTAAGAAATATGGATGTTTTTGTAGTAGAAAACTTCAAATTAATGCAAAATGAAGAGTTGAAGATCATACAATGTAACAATCCGAAAGAAAAGACGGTAACCTCAATTGAAGAGAATATGAGAAACGAAAAATACTTAAAAAATGATAAATCAAAGATAATAAATGTCAAAATCCCTGATGTACTAGGTGACAAAAATAAAGAAAGGTTTTTATTAAAATCCGAGGTATTAAAACAAGATACTAAAACCATGAGTAAATGTGAAATAAATTTCAATGAACATAGATTTGAAAAATTAGTAAACCATTTAGATTTATACCAACAATCAGAAATTGATAAGTTGATAGAAAAATATAAACCGGTCTTTGCGAAAAATAAATATAACATCGGTACTGTACGAAATTATGAAGCTCACATTGACTTGATGATAGATAAATATTGTTACAAACGTCTGTACAGATGCACACCTGAAGATAGAAAAGAAATAGAAAATCAAATATCAAAACTATTAAATAAAAATTTGATTGAGGATTCTTATAGCCCATTTGCTGCTCTAGTAACTCTAGCATATAAAAAAGAAGATGAAAGAAAAACAAGACTGTGTATAGATTTTAGAGAAGTTGTAAATTTAATAAATCTAGAATATATAAAAAGTGACCAACAAACAAATCTTGACCTAGAAAAAGAAAAACTAGCATTTGAAAATTAAATTTTCTATAAAAAGATGAGAAGAAAAAAAATTATATTATCAGAATAACTGAGCAAAACTCTAATAAAAGGTGTCCACAATACTTACTGTCACATTGGAAGAACATAGATGACAAATAAAATAACGCCATTCTACACAGCGAAGAACATCATTGCAAACATTAAACAAATTTGCGATGAACGCGAAGTTTGTATAAAAAACAAATCAAGGAAGAAGTTAAAATATGGTTTAATGTCACATTTAGGTCCAGCAACACGTCCGTTTGAAATTATATCTATTGATACCATTGGAGGCTTTGGAGGATCACGGTCGACAAAGAAATACTTACACCTTCTGGTCGATCATTTTACAAGGTATGCTTATGTTCTTACATCAAGAAATCAAAGTTCCAATGATTTTATTAAACTAATAGAAAGTGTAACACAAAATTACAATATTGAAATGGTGTTAACGGACCCTGGTATAAATTCTAAAGAATTTAAAGAATTTTTGAAAAAAAAGATGTAAAGAAAACCACTTTATCCATGTACAAGGCTCATGGGATACACCGCGTTTAAAGTTTTTTTTTTGACATTTGTCTAATTGCGAGATTTTGTGAAAAATTAATTCTAGATATAAGTTGTTGAAAGATATAAGGACTTTAATTGTTGTTTTCTTTAATTTTTAGATGAGTTTTTGTTTTAGATATAAAATGAATTTGTTAAATAAAAACTTTAATTTTTAGAGAAAAGCTATTAAGTCTTTGATTATAAAAGATATAAATAACATTATATATATACAAGAAAACTAGCAGACGCGATTCAATCATTTTTCGTTTTACCAATGCCCCAATTCGGCGAAGCTGCTGTTATTAAATTGGCTGTTAGTCTCTTGTATTTGTACGCAATAAGTGATGGAGCAAAATGACATTTGTATTGACTAAAGTTGTTACATTCTCTTTATCTGAACTTGTAATTATAACAATGTTATCCTCTAAATTCAATAGCAAACCTTCTTTTTAGAGCCAGGAAGAAACATGTTTCATCTACATATATTCAGCGCTTTTATATTTTCTAAAATTGCTGCTTTTTTATCTTCTGTAAGCGGGCCTTTAATTTTGGTAAATCTTTCTGTTTTTTGCTTTTTTGTAACAGTTCTTTCTACCCAGATGGCATATTAAACTTGCTTTTGTGATACAATATGTCCTTTTACTTACTACTTGCAACTTCGTGCAACTGTACGACCATAACTAGATTTATGAAAGTCCATTTATAGCCACGTCATGGCCATAACTAGCCAAACTGACTGAAATAAAGACACTGACTTGAAAAGTAGTTACTTTTTATTTAATTTTTTTGACAACCTTACAGTTCAATTATGTAAATAGAAGTGACCATAAGTGGTACAATAGTCATAATTGGAGTTTCTATCCTACTAGTATTAAATCAGATTTAGATTCTTATTTAAAAATCAGCGTTTTCTTAATTTTCGAGATATTTGAATTGCAAAAAGAACTTGTTTTCTTTTACTCCGCCTATCGCAAAATCTGTCTGCTCTCCACACAAAACACATTATGAAACCATAACTCACTTAAAGAGATATAATCACAACATAAAATGAAATAATACAAATTTTTATTGTACATTCTGGTAATGAAAGTTACAAAAAAAGAATGATTATTGTTAATACTTCTTTAAAGATTACTTGAAAGAAAGATTTCTTTATATTCACCTCTCTCTTAAGTTTTTGAGTTTTAGAAAGCAGAACACGATGATTAATTTTTAACGATTCATTAATAAAATTGGATAGCTTGTATGCTCAATGCTGTAGATGTCTGATTGCTGTCACGGTTTTATAATCGAGATGATTATCATTTCATCCAGTTAAAAGATAATAGCTTTAGAAAGAATAAAGAAAACAAAGATTATACTGCTTTTTTCTTCCACCTAGAAACCATAAATGGAATGCGCTATAATTTTGATGAGCTCAAAGTCAATTTTGAGACTTGTTTTTGAAGTTCATACCTTATCTGATCAAATATTTTTTTATGAGATTTAATTATTTTCGTTATTATGTCTGATATCTTACCAATTTTAATTTTTATTTCACTTGTAAATGGTTCCAGTAAAAGTTTAAATTTTACCCTTTTATGAGCATGTTCAAAAAAATTATTTTAAAATCTACTTGTTTTTCTGACACGTTCCAAAGCCAATTGTTAGTCAGTAATTTTGCTTAAATTATATATCTAAAATTGACAAGTTTAAAATTAAACAAAATTTTAGAATTTGTACACCCAATTTAGTTTTAATTTTGTCTTACTATCGACAAAATACAGTGCCCACAAGCTAAGTAACAATCGATCAAATCACTTTTAGCGCAAAGAAAGCTAAAAATCTAAAGCTAACAACAAAGTAAATCAACTGAGCGATTGTAGACAGTAAAATTACAATCTCATTAAGCAATGTAACCAGAGAAGTTTGTAAGTCTTATAAAGCGAATGTTATTATTGGACAAACAACAACAAAAATGTGTTTTTTTGCTTTTTCTCTTGAATTAAAAAATTGTAACAAAACTGGAAAAAATTGAGAATAAACAAAAAATACAAGATAAAGAGGTTAAATATAAGCACTTTAAACAAAAATGGATGAATTTCTGTTAAAGTGAAGAGTTTATTGAAACGAATTGTTTTACATTCTTTCTTCATTATTTTTTATAAAATGTTTGTTATCCCGATACGCATTTTTATCGTATCGTCTTTATCATACGCATTTTTTAATTTTTTTAATTTTTTTTATTTCTTTTAATATCAAAAACCACAGACAGCTTTCTTTTTCTTGCAAGTTGTTTTATGGTTTTAATAGTGGAATTACTTTTTTTTAAAACTCTTGTTTTAGTTGTAAGACCACGAACATTCTGGTAATCAAAACAGGAATGATTATTGTTAATACTTCTTTAGAGATTCCTTAAAAAAATCTTTCTTTCAGTTTAGTTAAATGTTGACATCATTTTATTACAAAATTCTCGATCTCTTCTAGATTTTTTTTTAATTGTCTCTTCTAATTTTTTGAGCTTAAGGAAGCGAACACAAAGTACTTTTCTTAACGTCAATTTTTCTTTAGAATTTAATTATTACTGGAGATGTTTGATTACTGTCATTTTTTTGTAATTAAAAATAATTATGATTTCATGCAGTTGAAAGTTAATAACTTTAGTAAATCTGCTTTTTTCTTCCACTCGGAAGTCATAAATCTGCACAGTGTTTAGGCTGAAATCTTGCTGAGCTCAATCAAGATCAATTTTTAAAGCACTTACTTATTTTTAAGTTTAGCATTTTCACACCTTAACAAATATCGTTTCTTGAGGTTCAATTATTTAATTGTTTTCTAATATGTTATTTTATTATTAACCAATAATATATATATTTTTAAATAATTTATTAAGTTTTGGTTAAGCTTTTTTATTTTTTTATTAATTTTGCCGACAGTTTCAACTAATTTTTAGTCATCATCAGGGCTATAAGGAAACATATATATAAAATATTATAAAACTTATAAATTCTTTACCTAATTCACATTTTTCAAATATAAAAAAATTTAAATTTACAGTATTTCAAACATGAAAATTATTTTGAAACATGCCTACTTAAAACAAAAATAATAATAATATTACAAATTTAAATTAAATTACTATAAATTTTACTTAAATTATCGATGTCACTATGATTATTACAATTTTGTTGTTTTTTCTTTATATAAAACATTTCTTTTATTAATCTTTTCTTTAAATTTAATTCTTTATCTAAAATTTTAACATTACTAAAATCAAAACTGTGTCCTGTTTCTAAAGAATGTCTAGCCAAACCTATACTATCTTTATTTTGTCTAATATCTCTACGATGTTGTGACATTCTTGTTCTTAGATACTGCGAAGTCTGGCCAACATAACCCAAATTGCATTCAGAACATTGAACAAAATACACGACATTGCTATCAACGTCTTTCTTAATTTTAGATTTCATGTTAGTAAACACATGCTTTTTTAAATTATTATGGTTACTAAAAGCAATTTTAAAGTTAGTACTGCACAATTTGTTATTTATTTTTTCAGATAAACCTTTTACATAAATTAATGACTTGTAATTAACAAGTGGAGAAACATTACTATCATTATGGAATACATTTCTTTTGTTATATAATAAATTTTTAATAAGTTTGATAGGATATCCATTTTTTAAAAGTATATTCATAACAATGTTAATGTTTTTATTATGAAACTCAGGATCACTTAAATGTGTGGCTCTGTATTTTAGACATAAAGCAGTGTTAATTTTATGTTTAAGTGGATGGTGAGAATAAAAATTGTTTTCATAATTAAGTACACGTTTTTATTCAGTTTTAATTCAAAACGGCAAGTACTTCTACAAAGTGTTAATTTTTCACTACGTGTAAAACAAAGTCTTTATGTAACCAAAAAATGGCTCTCGTTTATGTGCATAACCAGCTAGTTTATAGAGTTATAGTTTATTAATTTTTTTAAATTATGTATAGATTAAATTTCAATAACAAATATTGCAGTTTTACAAATAATATAAAATTATTTCTAGTTTTAATATGTTTTGTAAATTATATTAGTTTGTATAAAAAATCTAAGAAAAATGATTAAGATTTCTACAATAATTGATGATAAAATCCACAACTTTAACATAAGCGTAATCTGTGTTTCTCTCAAACTAAAGTTAAAAATAACAAACCAAAATTAAATAATTGTTTAAGCCATGAAATAAAACAAACCAATCTCAAAAATCGATCTTTAAATGATTGGTATTTGAGGTATTTTTTTTAAATTCTATTATCTATTTGCAACAAATTAAACGTGTAGTTAGTTTCAGAATGACAGACTGTTTGATGTTTGTTACAAAATGTGCGTTAAAAAGTCATCGATAAAATGTACGTTTTGAATAAGAACATTGTTTTTTGCAAATTTATTCTAAAAATACTTTTATGAATACAATTTTTAGTTTTTCGAGTTTGTTCGAATTATAGAAAATTCATCAAGATTTTATATTTCATTTTATTGTTATTTTTGTATTACTCATACTCTCTTTTGAAATGTTAAATATACACAAAACACATGTGGTTATGTATGTCAAAGCCTTCCAAATATGTATTACATTAAACGATTAAAAACTTAATGTCAGAATAAAATCGATTATTTTACATGTGTAAGATTTATGTTTCAAAAATGAAGTATTAAAAACATTTTTTGTAAGAAATTTATGACATAAAATTAGACATAGATGAAGAAATTTGAAATAACCACTGTTGTAAAAGTATGCATATAATAGGTGTAAGTAGAAAATAGCGCAACGAAGTAAAAATGTAAAATATTGAAGTTTTTTTTTAAACTCGTTTAGCATTAATCCTATTTTCAAAACTTAAACAAATTTCTATCAAACTCAGAATTAGTCTATAAATCAATAGAATCCGTTCACTCGACTGTCTACAGACCTACGTAAAAAATTAAATTAGCCTCAAATTTAAATTACACTCCCTTACTAATGTTGCTCCCAACCCTATTTACTATTTTATCGTCGGGTTACTTATTTACATTTAATCAGTATTCTTATAGAAAAGGGTGAAGCCGTAAGGGTTTCTATAGTTAACCTAAGGGGGCTGGATCAAAGGTATGTTCGGTTTACCTTAGTGGCTAAAGGCGAGCTCCTATAAATTAGAAGTTAACTTCTACTTTACAAACAATAAACGCACCAATGGTTTATAATCTAAAAATACAACAATGCATTGGCGCTTTAAAGTAAATAATTTATTTTTAAATTTCAGAAAAGTTATGCATAAGCAAGGTAGGAGCACATGTGTAAATTATTATTGGATGGCATTGTGTAAAACTACATATTGTCAACTAACGAAATTAACTGCTAATAAATATAATTATAAATGTAATTACGTATGTGAGTGGAATTTACAAAATGTGCTTTTGAAAGCTGAAACGTTGACCATGCGCCACCTATAAAATAGTAGCGAAGTTATATATTATTAGAATGCTAGGCACTAAGCACAAGCTTTGTAAAAACATTTAACACCAGATGTCAGACAAGTAATGCAGAATGCTTATTTAAAATTAATATCCGCAATCTCTTTTATTCACAATTTTAAAATTTGAAAACAAAATTTCCCAACTCAATTAAACCATTTTACAAATGATGCTTTCAAGTTTTGTTTTATAAGTCATTGATATATATTAAGTTCTTTTATCAATATGAAAGCTTGCGCAATTAATATTTAACTATCGATCTCAATCGTTTTTCGGAAAGGTTTAAGTAAAATTTTAAAAAACGAGTATCGTTCATAAAAAGTTAGCTTATCAATTCAATTATTTGATTAAATATTGGTGAAACGTGAAATTCGCAGTAAACGTGGATATAAAAGTTAAAAATTTTTATATTATAAAATTTAAAATATTAAGCCAAGTGTCTGTAGCGTAGACCAAAAACCTCATAATCAAATTAACAGAATACGAGCGGTAAACTGGTAGTCATTTTTAAGAATTAGAAAGCAAAGGTTAAATCAAACAACAACGAAATTATGTTTTGCTAAAACTTAACGGATTTTTTCTTAAATTAAAATACTGTAAGAAAACCACAAATGTTTAAACAAAATAATGAAATAACGAAAACCACAACAGCTAACACTAAAAATAAATATAAAAAACGAAATTACTCCAAGAACAAATATATAATAATATAAGAAGATAAAAGCTAAATCCAGAAATATGGTTAAAAAATTATAATACAAGAATTGTTTCTAAAATACAAGATGTAATGACTATAATGAAAAATACAAATTGGAGTACTTAAAAAAAGATTGTATTGAAACAGAACAATATTCTTTGATTGCAAAATATAAAACAAAAAATATGTACACTCAACTAAATAAAAAACGGGACACTTTGTTTAGTTTAAATGCTTTTGTATAAAAATAAAATGCAGCAAATATTTTTTGACACAAAATCATTAATAAAATTTATAATGCACTTTCAATATGGAATTTTTATTTAGGCGCGAAAATATTCCATATAAAAAAAATGCAGTTTACTGTTCCAAATTATTCAAAAATAAGAATATATTGATTTTTTAGTTTTTGCGAAAAAATATTTGACTTTCAGGTATTGTCAATGTTCATTATTTGTCTAACTTTAATTTCTTGAATAGTATCGCAAAAGTTTACGAATGTCGATTGCATTTGCTAACCAGTCTAGTTTAGTTTTTGATTTCAATCGAACTAACCAAGGCGTCTCATTTTTTGTTTAGTGGAGTGTACCTATAACAAATTGTTATACATTTAAAAAAATAAAACGAGATTTAAAAGCGGAATATAATAGTAGCTGATAATAGTTGTTGTTTTGGTTATAGAAAAGATTTTTGTTTGATGTATCATAAAGACTTGATAGCATTACAACGTGAATTTTTTATAGTTGTCAGATAGAAGCATAATAAGACCGCAAATTTTCTCTATTACTAAATTATTAAGAAACTGTGCTGTATGATTTTTGGCCAATAGTGGTTTTAGACAAAGGTATATTTGATATTAGTTCCTTTACCAACTCTGCCAGCATAATACATATAAACTGACAAGAGTAACCGGTAGAACGATCTTTTCTATAAAGTTTTTTTGCATTTTTCCACTATGTAGCTAACCTTGAAAATTGTTAACTGCAGAAGTTTGTTTAGTAAACACACTTTTTTGCTTTTGTATATCTTGCAACTTTTTATTAAAGAATTCGCGAAACGTTTCAACCACATTAAACTTATTTGTATGAAGATGTCGCTTTAATTTGCTAAAGTAAAAAACAGTTTTAGATACTATAGATGTTGAACTGGATAAAGAAAATGACCTACCGAAGGATCGAAATATTTAAAGAAACAGCAACAAGACTAGTTTTAATTATTAGGCTAAGAATTTAAAGAATACAAATATATGAATAAACAAAGATTAGTCCAAAGCAAGTAGACCGAAAGCAATTAATTCCATTAATGCAAGAAGCAAAACAAATATGACAAAAAGTATAGATAAAATACCATAAATTAATAATAAATAGCAAAATATATAGAAGCGATATGGAAGAACGTGTAAATCAATTTTTGGCAGAAATGGGAAAAGCAAAAAAACAAAAAAACATACAAAAATCAGCCAGCGAAAGATATCTAAACGTAATTCAGTTAGGTAAAATAACAAAGAACTGATAGAAAAAAAGGATAAGGATAGAAACAAAAGCAATAACGGGGACAATGGTCAAAGATATGGAAAATTTATAAAAATAGGAACATGGAACATTAAGGGCATGAGTTGAAAGGAAATGGACGTAACTGATAAATTTGAATGAACCGGGGTTGAAATGCTAATAGTATCAAAGAATAAATAAAACGGAAACAAAATAACAGAGCTAATAATATCGAGTGGAGTGGATATGAAAAAAAGAGTACAATCAATAACTGGCTGCATCGTCCACAAAGATATTATAAGTTAACTAAATGGAAAACTATGATAACAGTCTACGAACCGAGTGAAAACGAAAGAGTACAAAACAAAAATAAATTCTGGGAACAACAAAATTTTATAGTAGAAACAGCCAAGAAAAACATTGTGATGACTAGAGATGTAAATGCTAGAGTAAGAAAAAACAATGACACACAAAAAATGATTGAAAAATTCGGAGAAGAAGCACGAAATAACAACGGCTGAAGACTGCTATGTTTCTGCGCAATACTTAAGTTAATATTCGCAGACACTTTACACGAACGCAGAAACATCACGAGAATAGTACCAAGCAGGAGAGGATGCTTTATTATTGACTACTTAATGTAGAAAAAAAATCGAGCAGTAATAAAAGACGTAATCATTAAAAAAAGATTTGACATAAGCAGTAGTCTCTTGTAATAGCTGAAATAAAACAAATCAAATCAATCAAAAAACTAAAAAGCAGAGAAATAATTAGCAGTTGTAAGCTGGAGACTTAATAAATATCCAAAGAGTTTAAAGAATACACTAAAAGACGTTAGCACAGATTAAAACTGAAATGTTTTCGAAGACCGTTTCTCTTTTGAGTAGTTTTAGTTTTTTCTGCCCTTTTTTTCTTTTGTATGCATCAGTCTGCCATTTGGCAGGTTTCGCAGGTTTTGCTGTTTTAGGCATTGTTTAGTTGTTTTTTTTTTTCAACCAAGGCATCCTTAAAAGGCGTTTCTCTTATAATCCCAGACTTTTTTCTTACTTACTCTTTTCTGTTTTGTATCTCTGTCTGCTGATTTAGGAAAAAGACAAATTATATAAAAATTCAGTATTATAGTATACCAGAATATTTTGTTGAAGAGGTGTCTGGAATGGTAACGAAAGTACTCAAAACTTCTATTGGTAACGTGACTGCAGCATGGCTTTCTTCTTCTACGTCTAGTATGGCCTCTACAAAAATTAATTATCAAAACAGTTACCTACGACCAGACGCATATCTTACCATTATCGCTTTCAATGAGTGGGACATAGTAAAGAGTACATTTGTCACTTTCGAAATTCTCCGCTACAGACTCATTCCCAATAATGGGAGATTTTGTTTAAACTTCCGTCAAACCATAACCACTTGTACTTGGTGTTGGAGAAAAATGTAGGGGAATTAGAGCCAGCAATCTTGGATCATCCACGATGATTTCAATATTATTGGAAGCAAGGGAGTAAACATTTTATGTAAACTCGGAGAGGCTGCAGGCATATCAGTTACAGAAACAGGCGTGAAAACAGCAAAATTATAAGGCCAAATGCTTGTGGAAGAAAAACTTTTTTTTCTGCTTTTTGAATGGAAGAAATTTTACTGTAGGCTCTGGCAAAAAGTTCAGCGATTTGAAATCACCTTTCCTAGATTAGAGACTTTGTTTTCTTTGCAAAAATTTACGCAAAACAATGGTTATCAAGTAGAACAGCAACAGGATTATCCACTAATGATTTCACAAACTTCTTAAAATGTTACAACTACTGCAGAAAAAGATAAGTATTTATGAAACCACTGTCTGACACTAATAATAGAGTATCATTTGGTACATTAAATAAAAGTTCCCTTTATTCCCGTTTTTGAGGGTAAATTAAAGAAGGTGGTTGTTACGGTAAAAATTTAAGCCGTTTATTAAATTACCCCTATGGAAGTAGCGGCAGCTCATAACGTCGGGGAGTGAGTCGTAGGCGTATAACTCATTTTACTCATTAGATTTAGATTGATCTTTAATGTACCGAATAAAATGTAATTAGAAACCGTTAAAACGAGAAAAATATACACTCCAGATGCACGTTTACATCTCACAACGGTTAAGCTAAATAAATCGACTAACACAGGTCTAACAGCGAGTACATTTATTTCAACAATAAAGTCGTAATTACAAAAAGTTTTTTATCACTTATACTTGACTGAATAGAAAATTAAAATAACATAGTACCGCTTATTTTTTGCAGTTAAAAAAAGATAGCAAATTAGTACCTTTTAAATTATTTTTTAGTTTTATTTAATAATACAAATAGTATAATTATCTACATTTCAATCCTTGCTTTAGACTTAAAAAATACACATGAAAGGACCGCAGTACATTCATTTTAGATCACTCATTTAAAAACCATGATCTTTCATTAAATCAAGTCACGAAACTGCGATATTTTGATTAAAACAATATATTTTTTAAATACCTTTTCAGTTGTACTAAATTGAACTCGTACTGTATCATTCCTAAGCTGCAAACTCAAATTAATTTATCTTTTCGGTCATTGGCGTTGTTAATTTTAACAATAACCTAAAAGAAAAACACAAATCATTTATGACTATTAAGTAACTACGTACCACCTCTTCTTAAAACATATTTTATTTTGTCTTAAAACTTTGTTTCAAATTCACTGAACTCTTCTTGCTACATAAGTTGACAGCCGTTTTCAAAATTTCAATATTTTATTTTAAGTTATTACATGTATCACTTATTATGTGCGTGCTGGTTAATAGAGACATAGGTTTCAAGACTTTACGTTGCTTATCTATAAGTCATAAGACGCGATTACGACTACAACATAAGAGAATATAAACCACAAACAGAATAAAAAATATCTAACAACTAAGGGTTTGCCCACAACATCGCAATACAATTAATTATACAAGACCATTAAATTAGGCAACACCTTGTACACATAAGCAGCAAATGTAAATGGCTTAAAGTTACATTTAATAAATTAAAGTTGGTGAATGCCACAAAAAACACTCAATTAGCATGAATTTTTGGTGATTGCGCAATATTGAAACCAAGCACACCGTTAAAATTATGGTGCGGTTTCTTCTTTCAGATTAAAAAACTGCAGTAGCCAATTCAAATCGACGTGGTCAGTCCTTAGTAAAAACTTTTATCTACACAAATATTTGTAGAAGTGCTCTATGAACTTGACGATTGCTAACAGCTCTCTTCTAGTCACCCAATAATTACTTTGTGGTCTCGACAAAACTTTACTAAAATACGCGATGGCTTTTTCTTATCAACCTTGCACCTGCGAAAAGACTGTACCTATGACTAGATTACTTGCATTGGTATCTAAAACAAATGTTCTATCTTTTCTTGGATAACTTTAAATCGACGAAGTGACTAGGGCCTAGTTGTTGAAAAGCAGTTTTGCAGTCTTTATTCCATCTAAATTCTGCTCTTTCTTTTGTCAGTTTTGTCAAAGGTTTGACAAGATTGGCAAATCTAGGTAAAAATCGTGCAAACACGTCTTGATACTGCTGTACGACACTTTCACTCTATCCAACCGGTCTTGGCTGAGGTTTTGGCACTTGGAGGTAAGAGTATCTATAAAATAGAATAGATGTTGTGTGCAGTTCTTCGGCGATGTAGTTTTACTAGAATTGAAGCATTTCACAAGTTGTGATACTGGCGTGCATTGGCCTACTACAGTTTTTTTCTTCAACGTTACCAGATCTGAGTTGACATTGAATGTACTTACTGGGAGCGTGTTTTTCATTCGTACTATTGTTCTGCCAACTACGAATAGCTTTTCAATCAAATCGTCTTCCATTGGTTAAATAGCGCAAATGTAGCCTTCCTGGAAATTTCCATTCAGGCGTACCATCACCACATTTTCAGTCCTTCCAAACAGAAAGACCTTCTTCGCTTAATAAGACTCGCACGGCTGCCTTCTCTAACAAATGAAAAGAAATTTCGTCGCTATCGATCTTCAGGACGTCGTTCTTAATATCCAAATAGAACCCATATTTCTCTATAACGTCCATTTCTAGGATAACTTCTGCAGTGATGTTGGCTGTCAGTACTTAATGGTCAATTACTCTATTTCGCAAACCAATGGTTACTTTTGTTTTTTTGTGGGTAGAAATTTTTTCGTCCGTCGCCGTTTAAAGTTGCACTTTTGCTGCTGATGTCTTTTCATTTTCCAGTAATATGTTAGGACGAATGATGGTCTTTGTTGTATCAAAATCAACCAGTAACTGCACATTTATTTGATTAATCTTGATGTGCAATCAGTCCATCAACTTTTGTTTTCTTTGCTCAACTTATTCCAAGTCTTTGGGCGCTCTTCTTGTCCTCTTCCTAAGTTTAGTACGGTGTCGTCGTACGTGACCTATTTTACTCACTCCTGGTAATTACATTGTGCGTGTCTTAATTTTTAAATATATAGACATAGCGTTTTAGTTAAGATAGTCTCGTTTTTTTCTTATATATTATATTTTAAATTGTCTGTTGGTTCTAATCAAAATCGCACATTCATGGCTTTATATTTTTCTCTGTTTTTTATCTTTAGTTGTTTTTATTTTGCATAGCAAAAAATAAAACATTTTCTAGAATCGATTGCTTACTTATCACTTTTTGCTTTGACCTTTTTTTGTTAGATTTATTATTAAAAAGCCTACATTTTTCTTCTCTTTGTCTTCTACCTTACTTAATCTTAACTTGGTATTCTTTGTTTGTACTGAATTATTAGCATCACAAGACGTCATTCTTTCTTTTGGACAATTTTTAAATATTTTATTAGATTAGTTCTTCTTATTATTTTATTTGTGACAGTATGTAAACAACACCCATTTGAAAATTTAATTAAACAAATTTTTTGAGTTTTAAAAAAAAATCATCCAAAAAAGCACGATGCGCAAAATAATAACTATGTGAATGAAATGTTCTAAATTAAAATAACGTAAGAATATAAAAACTATTCAAAGGAAGTTCTTCTAGTCAGAAGTCGAAAGTGTCAACACTGTGTCGGTGTAAATAAATAAAGTGTTTAACGTGAGTGTTAAGATAAAAAAAGTGCGGACAGCGTGATAGTCATACATATTATAACGAATTTTATTATTAAAACTAATTTATTTAAACGACTAAAAAATATGTTTTACTTATACTAGAAATATGTACACTTGTACCCGAACTAATTAAATCTAATAATATTTAATAAAAACACTTACACTAATTAAGATAAGATAAAGTCTGTAGATAGCTTCACACACTTGTTTACACTAAAATCACGTACAAGATTATTCTCCGTATATTTATGTACACACACGCGCTAACGACTTATTTATTTCAACTTGAATAATCTTTTTAACACTGCTGTATTCGCATTACGGCAATAACTGACCTACGATTTGTTTCTTCGGTATATATACACATTTTGAAAATCATTCTTGAGTGTTCCATATCTTTCGATATACGTTCTAGAAGATGGATAACAAATTCGAGAAGGCTCTTGAATTTGCGAATAACTTCTCGAGCGTTTCAATACATTACTTGTAAATTGTTTTTCTTATTACTGTTAGATTTTATTAGCGTTAATTGAATTAAAAATTAAGTTTAACAAAGATTAGTTTATAACAATCGTGTAAATAATTATTGTAAATAAACTAGATTTAAAATTTGTTACATTGGTATCAGTTATCCAGATCGCGGTTTTAATGTGTAAATATTAGTAATTTAACGTCGCTCCTGTAATAGAAACGTTGTGTGATTAGTACGTGCCCGCGTGTGTTTCTTTGTTGCAGTTCATTAAACTTTTTTCTCATTCCGCAAAGTGTTCATCTTAAAAAAAATTTAAAATTGCAGTTCTGTAAGCTGCTATATTTTTAGGTTTTTTTAAAGTTAGTTTCATCAGATTTTAAAACCTATTTTCTTGTTGTGGTTGAAAGAGTGTTTTCTTGTCAATGAAATATGCATTTGATGCTTTATCTCTATTTATCTCTATATAACACAGAGATTCTTACGTTATATCGTTGTCGATCTTGTTCAAAAAGTTTGAGGAAGCATCAACGATACCCCACTTTGCTCAATCTTTTTTGACAAAGTTCTTGTATCTGACCAGCTATTTATGCTACATTGGGAATTAAAACTTATCGGTTTCTGAAAAACTGAGTTTTGTTATCTGTAGACTAAAATTAAACCTCATAAGACGGTTGGTTATTCCACAAAGAAAATATTTAAGAAATTTCACCAATTTGCCCTAACCAGTGTGTGCCTACTTACTGTGAAAGAACGAAAGCTCCAAAGCAATATAAGAAATTAGTTAACACGTCACAGAACGGAAACAATTACTGTACGTAAAGTTAGTCCGGTCGATGACAAACCCATTTAATACGATAACCACAAAAATGATTTTATCGAACATTGTTTAAAAAAAAACTTCCGGTTAAACTGTACCTTTTAGTGACAACTAATCAATAAAATTCGGTATAAAACTTGTAGTATCGTTGTTAATTTTCATAGCATTTATGCATAAAAATAATCAAAATATTAGTATGAACATATTATGAATCTCAATTGTGCACAAACGTTAATTCTTAAGAAGTAAAATGAGAACGTTAACAAAAAGCAAAGTCGACAAGAATGAGTATTTTAAATCCTTTCTCTAAGAAGCGAATCCTCTTATAATCCTCCACGCAAATACTGTCCATTTAGAAAGCGCTTATTAATATTGAATATGAGAATTGGGCCACCTTGAAAGTTTGGTCAATAATACGTTTGAAGTTTCTTGTTTGCAGTAAATAGGATTTCATTACTGGAAAATACCCTTGTACATTTTGTTTGTGATTAATTTGAGCAAACGAACAAAGCGATTGTTTCTTGTTAATTGGTAAGAGAGATTTTTTTTATTATTTTATTCTATAATGTCCTTTGCAGAACGTAAAATCGCATATACTATGTTTCACTCATTTGGTTCAAAATTATTAAACTGACATAAAATTTGACAAACGGAAAAATGTTTTCATTTTTAATAAACGCTCGAGATGAACTTCCCAATGATTCAAAATTACTGGATGTATCTGCAGGCGAAACGCAATCATTAAATCACACGGTTCCTACTTTTATTAGTCGTAGGTCAAAAACTACTTTGATTGATCATCATACAAGTAAGTTTATTTTTGTCACAAAGAATCGCGTATGTAAGCGTTCGTTGCAGTTTCGACATCTCCAAACACTCAACCATCGTCGCCACGAGTAGCCGTTAAGAAAGGTTTCAATGGATTTAATCGCAATGAATGTAATCATGCAGCACCAAAATCCAAAGCAGTTCGAGAGGTAGCGTTGATAGCAAAAAATCGAGATGAACGTAGACAACGCAATGCCGATTCGAAAGCAATTAAAGAAGCGATGATAAAAGTAGAAGGCGAAAATCCGAATTGGGAGTTCTTAGGAATGATCAAAGACTACAGAAGTAAATTAGAATTCCATCCGTTGCGAATGAGCGACCCCATCGTGGAAAATCAAATAACCGTGTGTGTTCGTAAGCGGCCTTTAAATACAAAAGAAATTAAAAAAAATGAAATCGACGTTATTACAATACCAACCCGCGAACGACTGATTCTGCACGAACCAAAAAGCAAAGTCGACTTAACAAAATACTTAGAAAATTTACAATTTCGATTTGATTATGTATTCGACGAGTCGACAACAAATGAAATGGTTTATAAATTTACGGCGCAGCCTCTTATAAAGACAATATTTGAAGGTGGAATGGCAACGTGTTTTGCTTATGGACAAACTGGTTCGGGAAAAACACACACCATGGGCGGCGAATTTAAAGGCAAACAACAAAATTTTAATAGCGGAATTTATGGTTTGGTTGCGCGTGACGTTTTTCAATTGCTGTCAACACCAAACTACCGAAAAATGAATCTAATGGTATCTTCGAGCTTTTTCGAAATTTATGGAAAATTGGTGTTCGATCTTTTGGCAAAGAAAAAACGCTTGAGAGTTTTGGAAGATGGAAATCAAACAGTGCAAATTGTTGGTTTGTCCGAAGTTGCTGTAAAAAACGTGGACGACGTTTTGGATATCATACAACGTGGCACTAACGAAAGAACTTCTGGACAAACATCGGCCAACTTACTTTCATCTCGGTCTCATGCGGTTTTTCAAATTTTGCTTCGAAAAGTAACCGGCCGCGGCAATAAACTAATAGGTAAATTTTCTTTGATCGACTTAGCGGGGAATGAACGAGGCGCCGACACTTTCAAATCGAATCGACAAACTCGCATTGAAGGCGCCGATATTAATCGATCTTTACTGGCGCTGAAAGAGTGCATACGCGCTTTAGGGAGAAAAGGAGTTCACTGTCCATTTCGAGGAAGTAAATTAACTCAAATTCTGAGAGACTCGTTTATTGGAGACAAATCTAAAACGTGTATGATTGCATTAATATCACCAGGCGTGGCTTCTTGGGAGCACTCACTTAATACACTTAGATACGCCGATAGAGTTAAAGAACTAGTAGTAAACGAAACCAATAATGAGGACGAATCCAAAACTTCTCAGGTTTGTTTAGTTAAAAATTTTGTTAGTGACAGTGAAGAAATATCGTCAGACGATTCTAGTGCTGCCAGCGTCATAGACAGTAACGACGGAGAATTACTAGAACTGTACTGGCACGTGTTGAACAGTCATCAAACGGTAATGCAAAGCAGTTTTAATTTCCACCACATGGCAAAGGATTCTTTCAACAATTTTCAAAACGAAAACTGCAATAAATTAGATGACGCTTTGAATTGGAAAAAACTACTCGAAGAAATCGTGACGGTACAAAAAGACGCACTTGCAAAAGCAACCGACTATTACAACTTGTTACAAAAAAAATTTGAGCATATATCTTTTAAATAAACATATAATTGGTATATAAAAATTTTAAATTTTCATGTTTATTATTGCGAGTTTTAAAATGTGTATTGATAGCGATTTTTTTGCTGCGTTTGCAAAAATAAATATTTTCTATTGATTTTGTATATATACATGAGGTTTATTAATATTTTATATACAAAACGATTTTATAAAAATATACAATGAATGTTAAACATTTAAAACAAATGTGTATTTCCCTAAAAACGAAAAATTTGAAACTTTTCTACTATTGGTATCTTTAATAAAATTTTATGGCATTGACTTTGCTTTATTTATTAAAAAACAATATTAGTTTTGATTACAACATTGACATGGTTATTAAGTATTTTAACAAAAGCAGAAACTATTACTCTACCTGGAAAAAACTGCTAGCCGTAGTCAAATGCATTGAAGTGTTCCGGGAGTATTTCGAAACTTCGGGGCGATAGTCAAAAGAGATGAAATGTTTTAGACTCTAATATAGCAGAAATATAAAAATGTGTCTAAAGAAAGTTAGTTTAGTCTAGTCAGAAGTCTGAAATCGTACAAATTATTGCTCTAAATAAATCAATGCGCGTGCCAGTGGAAATAAATACATCTAGATAAACCAAAGTGTGACTCATTTGCGGACAATGTTTATAAATATTGAGTAATAGTCATATGTATATAAATTACTTGTAAGTTGTTTTTCTTACATCGTTACATTTTAGCAGTGTTATACAATGCAATAAACGTGATTGCAAAATTTTCGTATATAATACAAGTGGTAGGAATATTGCCGGTAATAATTTTTGTCAGTCAGATCACGAATAGTTGTGACGAAAATCGCCACGAGTGCTATAGCACTGGCGATTTTCTAAAGACGACAATTATGAGTGGTACTGAGTGACAAAAATTAGCAGAAGATTCCTATCCCGAGTTGTATTCGTCAAGACAATCCAAAGAAAATGACGGAAAATTTGAGTTTTTTTTTTGAAATGCAGTAATTCATGAAATAATAATTGTGTTATAAATAATAATTATTGTTAATAAAATTTATTGTTGAATTTTTTACCTTTATACTCACCTGTATTATCGCTGTAATCATCTGCTCCTTAGTATGGAAAGATTGCCAGTGTAATCAGATCCTAATTGGCTCAAATTCAAAAAATAGACAGTTTCGATTGCTTGTTAAATTTTGAGTTCGATTGTCAAAACAAACTGTAAAAAAATTCAAAATTTCCAAGAAATGGAAGTAAATTCTCGAAAAATAAAAAAAAACAAGTTAAAACTATAGAAAAACAAATACAGATTAATGTAGCGAACAAGATGAAAACGGTTCAAGCAAAAATGCAAAGCGGTATTTTGAATTTAAGAGAAGCAGTAGAAGACAAAACAGAAGAAGTAGAAGACAAATTAGAGCAAAAGATAGCAGAAAATTTAAAAACCAAAGAGAACAAACTAGAATAAAAATTAGGAATAAGAATGCAACTGCTTAAAGAAAAAATAAACTAAATAAATTGCCATAGTGAAGAAAATCTCACAAGCGAAAAGTTATTAACAGATCATAGCGAAAAAACCACTAACAAGTTTAAAGTTGTACCTTCAAGTTTTGATGGTAAAGTTCCATGGTCAACTTACCATAAACAGTTTAACACCGCAGCTATAGCTAATGGTTTGAGCAACAACCAGAAAGCGACGTTTCGAATAGTGGTATTACGTGGAAAAGCGGTTGGAATGTTGCAAACTGTTCCTAACTACCTCCAACAAAATTATAAACCCTTAATTTCGCGTTAAGAAGTGAGATATGGAGATGCTCAACTTTAACAGGTGTATCAAGTCTACATAAAAAGTAGGGCTTAAAAAGCTATGAAAAATCTTAGAATGTCTTCCGGGTTTGGACCGTGTCATAGTTGCAACCGAAGCTGCCAACGTTTCGCCCACTTTCGTAAGGGGCTTCATCAGGGCGTGAGATAAATCGCAAAACTCAAACAAGCAATCGAAATCTAACTAAGAACTTCTCAAAAGTTAGGTTAACCACTTGTAAAACAAGCCATAACCTAAACTATAAAAAGGTAAGAAAGAAAACGATAACCTGAAAAAGCAAACGAAAATCTAACAAAGAACCACTACCGAGTTAGGTAATCAACTTGTGAACCAAGCCAGATTCTAAACTCGAAATTAATGGTTCTCTTCCATTTCTTGACGTTCTTGTGACTCGTAAGCCCGACGGACTTCTAGGCCATTCTGTTTATCGCAAACCCACCCATACGGACAGATACCTTCATGCTTTGTCTCATCATCATCCTGCACAGAAACGTTCTGTTATTGAATCTTTGGTCCATCGTGCCTTTTCTATTTGTCAACCTGAGAATCTAGACTCAGAACTCCGTCATCTTACTAGAACCTTAGTGAACAATGGTTATGTAAAGCGAGATATTCATAGAGTTATTAATCGTCGTTTACATCCACGTACTCGATTACCTAAGAACATTTCTACTCCCGAATCCAACCCGAAATTGGCCTTTTTACCCTACATTCACAAGGTTACAGATCAAATAGGGAAACTCCTTCGTAAGAATGGTATTAAACCCATATTCAACTCGACAGGCAAAATCTCTCAGATTCTTCCTTCTCCCAAAGACAAATTTCCTACACTTTCATCTCAAGGTGTATACCAAATTCCCTGTTCTTGTGGTTTAGTCTACATTGGTGAAACCGGTCGTTCCGTCATTACTCGCATTTCAGAACATGATCGTTGTATAAGGAAAAGGTATACTTCCAAGTCTGCGGTCGCTGAACATCATTTTACTACAGGTCAAAGATAGATTTTGATAATGTTTCGTTGATTGCCAAATCTCCATTCTTTTTCAACAGGAAATTCCGAGAAAGCATAGAAATCATCAAACACCCCAATAACTTCAATCGCGATCATGGTTTCGAACTATCCCCTCTTTGGTTCCCGGTTATTAGTCATTTATCAAAAACACGCCCCCTAGCAACCGTAACCCAATCAGGGTCATCCGTGACGATCCTTTAAATACGGAGACTATTTCTTCTTAAGTCACTTCTACGGAGTTTAGAATCTGGCTTGGTTCACAAGTTGATTACCTAACTTGGTAGTGGTTCTTTGTTAGATTTTCGTTTGCTTTTTCAGGTTATCGTTTTCTTTCTTACCTTTTCATAGTTTAGGTTATGGCTTGTTTTACAAGTGGTTAACCTAACTTTTGAGAAGTTCTTAGTTAGATTTCGATTGCTTGTTTGAGTTTTGCGATTTATCTCACGCCCTGATGAAGCCCTCACGAAAGTGGGCGAAACGTTGGCAGCTTCGGTTGCAACTATGACACGGTCCAAACCCGGAAGACATTCTAATGTTAGTATAGATTCCGGCCGTGGAAGCCTTCGCTATTACACTATGAAAAATCGTTTAAAATTGGCATTGCCAGATTATCACGGCTTGCGTATCTAACAGTACCAGATACGTTACTGGAGCAACTCGATATTAAAACCTTAGTAGACTGCCTCCGAGGCAGCAAAACGCAGCAACCTCTACGGTTAGCTTGATTTAAGACGTTGCTTAGCGCACGCCTTCGAATTTAAAGCTACAAAGCAGGCGTTGCAACGACTGAACGTAAACTCCACTGTTCTGCAGAAGTATCTGCGCAGACACAAGAAAGCTTCGAGAAAATCGTGCGACAAATGCTTCGAGAAAGAGAAATAACAATTTCTAACTGCAGTAAAATAGGTCACGTACGATGACACTGTACTTAATCTAAAAAAAAGACAAGAACTTTTAAAAAGTCGGACGATTTGACCAAAAGAAACTAAAGTTAACTTCCTCTAGTCCTGCACCGGAAATTACCATTCAAACGGCCTCGATAAGAAATAAAATACTTGACTATCAAGTAATGGTCGCCGATATCACGAAAGCAGTTCCACTCCTAGGAATGCACGTTTTAAAAAAGTATAAGTTTCATTTAATTATGAAGAACGACGTTCTTAAGATTGACTTAAAAAATATATATTTTTATTGGGCAGGGAAAGCAGCCGTGCGACTTTTACTGAATGAAGACGTGACTTTGCCGGAAAGGATTGAAAGTGTGGTGATAACACACCTGAATAAAAATCTCCGGTAAGGCTACGTTCGCTATATTAAACCAATAAAAAACAAATTGATGGAAAAAGAACTACCAGTTGGCAGAATGTTAGTACGAGTAAAAAACACGGTGCCAGTAAAAATCTTGAATGTCCACTCCGATCCGTTAACAATAAAAAAAAAGTACCGTGGTAGGTCAATGTACGTATCTCAAATTGTGACGTGCGTAAATTATAATGAATCTACGTAGCCGAAAAAGTGCTCACGCCATCTATTAGACATTGTCTCCAAATAGTATCAAAATGTGTTTGCGCTGAAGAGTGGTTCCAAAAGAAGAACTGACGTGGTAAAGCATAAAATTAATACCGCAGACGCTTGGCTAATACAACAACATCCTATCCGACTTCTTTTGGCAAAACGAGAAAAATCCGAACAAATAATTACGGATATGGAGAGAAAAAGTAAGGTAGAAATAAATAATTTATGATCGTTTCCAGTTACCTTTTACCGAGAATTGACAATACTTTAGACATTCTGTTAGAGTACCGGTGATTTTCCATCTTGGATTTAAAGAGTGGTTACTGGCAGGTAGAATTAGATCTCAAAAATACGATACAAACTGGTTTGTGACAGTTCACTGTTATAGCCTTCTGTTTGTGTAATGCTTCTGAAACGTTCGAGAGTTTGATAAAGACTGCCTTGAAAGATGTGCTTGGTTTATACAGACGACGTAATTGTCGTTGGATAGTCGTTTAAAGAACAATCTGAAGGAAGTGTTACAACAACTACGCAATGCAAATCTAAAACTGAGCTTAAAAAAGTGCCTGGTATTTAAGAAACGAGTGCAATACTTTGGCCACGTTGTATGTAGAGATGGAGTGAAGGCTGAGTCAGACAAAGTCAGAACAGGTCAAGATCAATCGACGAGCATCAAATTCAGACTTTCCTTGAGTTGAAAAAGAATAAGAAACAGTAAATACTGCAAAAACGCGTTCTATCAACTAAAACAGGCCCTAGTCACTTCACCGATTCTAAGTTGTCCAAGAAAAGATGGAAATTTTGTTTTGAATACCAATGTAAGTAATCTGGCCAAAGGTGAAATTCTTTGACTGATGCAAGATGAACACGAAAAAGTCACGGTGTATTTTAGCAAAGTTTTGTCCAATTGTTAGCAGCCAAGTCCATAGAACACCTATACAAGTATTTGTATGGACGAACATTCGAGCCTTTTATCGTCAAACTCATATCGGAGTTTACGATCTTTCTTAAGATTAGAAACTTGATAACGTAGTATTCCAAAAAAAATAAAAACAATACAAGAATTTTATACGAGATTATGTTATTTCAGAACATATGTCAATATTTTCTTTTCCTTCAACGTATATAATACCGCACCATGTAGTCACTAAACAATCAAATTCTGCAACAAAAAATAGTGCTCTTTTCAACGCCGACTCGACGATTTAATCTCCAATTTCAGAACTTTTGAAGAAGAGAAAGTCATTACTTTCAAAACGTCAAGCGTCATAAATCGACGACGTGACAACCAACCCGAAAAACTTCAAACCAGGTGTAGACTGAACAGTGTGATCACACCGGTTACATAGATCAGTAGTTATCAAAGGTTATTTATGTCTATTTATTATATACGATATATCTTGAATTATATTTGGCTGAGCGGTAATGTCTTTTAAGCTTCCCTTGATACATTTGTAGCTAGACGTTATTCACTCTGATAATGAGCGTTATTTTGTAAAAGCTTATAAGTAGTTTAAAAAAATTAGAAGTGTTTGATTCGTTATGTCACAGATTTCTTTCTGCACGCCAAATAGAATGATAGTTTTATCTTCTACATCTAGACTCGGCGTTAGACACTTGCAAACGGTGCGTTTTATAGGCACTGCGCGCAGGTGGTCTCGTCGGAGTCTTTGAGTCACACTTCATACATATCCACTACATCCGCCGTTTTTGTTGGCGCCCGAGCAGGATTTTAACTGTAATTTTCAGCATAGTAGAAACATATGACATATGATAGCGGTTTTTTTGTAGAAACATATAAATGGTTGATTGCATCATTTTTTAAAACAATAAATCTTAAACGTGTCGAAATCCGCTCAAGTAAGTACTAACAAAAATTTTGTCTTGCATTGTAGTAAAAGTTTATAACATAGTAAATAAATTTAACCTTTGACGACCAAAACGAAAGTATTAAACTATTTGTTACAGAGATGAAATTATTTACTGAGGTTATTTATAACTGTTGAAAAAATTTAAAACTTGCAATGTGTTTATAATGCTAAAAGCCCTGTCTAGGAACATTTCTGTAAATATTTTAAAATGTAATGTAAAAACATCCTATGTATAAATGTTTATTTTATACAAACGTGCTCCTTCTTACACCTTTCTTCATTAAGCTTTTACCTGACAACTATGTTGAATACCGCCTGTAAGGGTTAGAGAAAGATAGGTTCAGAGCGTTTGCTGAATCCAGGAGCCGCGTTTTGAAAGACATTGCAAAATTACCCAAATCAAAAACAACATTGCAATGTAGCGTGTATTAAACCCCGCAAAATGTTTAGACACGGCCCCGCAAAAATTTACGCTGGCTTTGTCTATATCGTCCGTATTTTGGAGGTCTGTGGAAAGCAGTTATCAAATTTGATAAATCTTTTGTTTCATCGCATGCTTAAACAATACGTCACTTTGTTTGCTAGAATTAAAGCTGTTCTTAACAGTCGTCTTTTGTGCATTTTTGTGATTATTTCAGCCTTACTCATTTTTTAACAAGTTTATTTTTACTTTTCTTAATAAAATATTTCACTCAATTTGACAAACTCGCTTTAAGTTTGTTATTTAAAAACTACGATCAACAAAGGACATTAAATATAAAACTAATATTATCAGTTATTTTTATAAAAAATTCAACTAAGTGCTGGTGGTCCATTGGTTATACAAAAAAATCTATGGCAAGGTATTTGAATGTTAATCAAGAATTCTTTGGAAATTCTGTTATTGTTCCGAAATGTTTATCTTTAACAAGCTGCCAAATTTGTACACCGTCGTAGACTGGCTAAGAAACTCCAAAGCAAGATACTAAAACTCTTTCAGTTAGCAACACTTTAACAAATTATTTTTTGGGATTTAATTTTATATGCATAGGTGAAACTATAATGTATGTTTAGACGACACATTGCTGATGTAGAACTTTTGCGTAACCAACTTTGATGTCAGATCTTGGCAATTAGTTTGACTACACTCAATTCTTTGAAAAAGCCCTGCTGTCTCACATACACAAAAAACAGAAAAAACAAAGCAAACTACTTTAAGATTAACCAAAAAAATTTATTTGTACAGATGATATTGAAACAAATCAACGACTCTTTTTTTATGGTATTTGCCCAAACAAACTAAACGGCTTTATTGCACTAAAGAAATTTGTATTATAAAAGAATATACACTTTCAGCTATTAGCGTCGTCATTCAGTTGCGTTATAGGCTAGAAATCTCAACTTCAACTAACACAAGCTTAACAGATGTACTTGGTAAACACCATTCAAAAAATATTGTTATGTAATAACTGTTATATACTACTGACCTAATAACTCTTTCATACAGGTACTGATTGGATCTCACGTGACGTTGTACTTATACAACTGTGGTGTGTAGCGGTCGGTAAATCGTTAATGCAAACTGTTAAATATATGCAATTTGAGTATTTGCTACAACAGAAGCATTTTCATCAAATGTATCATTCAGAAAACATTGTTATGTAATATCAATTATATACCATAAATGTAACAACTGCTAAGGTAGCATAGTGGCTAGCTTGAACCCCTAGGAATTCCAACCTCATTGGTTCGAGACTAAGTCAATGGCCATTTTTTAACTTACAAATACGTTGGCACCACAAATGTCACAAATAAAATATACCAGATATGTAGAAAGGAAGACGTTCTAAAATAATAGTTCTCGTTGGTACGTAACGAGAAGAATTTGTTACGTAAATGGTAGGTATTTGAACATTTGTGTGTTACCTAGTTTTCTTCTATTTAACTAATGCACGTTGTAACAATATATAACTTTTTAGTCACTTGGAAAGTATTACAAACATGCACTTTCGTTTGATCAAAAGTTTTTTTCGTGTAGCCTTGATGTTAGTAATTTTGAAGTTTTTTTTAGATACTTTTAAATCTGGTGCTCAATTATTATACCCATACACATGTACAAGTGTATTCACATCACCTAATCTTTGTGGTTACTGGGTGACGTGGTTGATTGGAGACGGTGACCATTGCTGGTAGCAATTGGGGTTGCATTGTCGTTTTTGTGGTGTGTGACGGCAATATTTTGTCTGCTAACAGAGACACGTAGTAGCGAGCTTCAGTCTACAACTTTGGTTTTTCTACCTGTTTGACTTCGGCTGTCGGGCTACTGGAAATTTCCAAAACAGGCAGCACAGATTTCAACGGCAAGGAAAGTTTGTCTTCTTTCATGAACCCAGGATTCTTCTCTGATTGGCACGCTACACCAACTACCAAACTAGTTAATGATTTAAATTGATTTATCATTTTGTAGAAAATTATCTTCTACTGGCGGTTCTGTTTCCGGTAGCTTTGTATTCTCCCTAAGTACAAAGTAGTTTAAGTAGTTCAGTTTATGCATACCATCAGATCATTATTGAATGATCGGTAGTAAGATGATATCTTGTTCTGAGCCACTTCAGGCTTAGGTGGTAGCTAATTACCTAAAAATGGTAACCTTTCAGATAACGTTTTAGCTTTCTTACAGTCCAAACTACGGCCAAACTCTCTTTATCCTCGTAAACCTGTGTTAGGGTGGCTCTTAATCCGCTGGTATTGGCATCTATTTGTAACTTAAACTGCATCTAGAAGTCTAGACACGCTAGAACAGGAGCGGTGGTAAGAATATTTTTTAAAGTAAAGTAAATGTTGTTTCTTCAGGCACAGTCCACGTACAACGGGTTGTTTCTTTTTAGAAGTTCCGTAAGGGATTTGGCTATCTGGGCAAATCCTGGTACAAAACTTCTATACTACGAGGCTATGCCAAGAAACCTCCGTGACTGCTTCGTGGTTGTGGGGTCCCCACAAAGTTTAGAAATAGCATCCACTTTCTTTTTGTCGGGTTAGAAATCTTGTCAGTTAACTATGTGGCGCGGGTATTTCAATTGGGATTGACAAAATGAACCGAAGACCTCGAGCTCGTAAACACTGGAAAATTTTCTGTAAGCTCTCGAGATGTTCTTCAAAGGAGTAACCTAAAACGCCGGGCCGATTACTTCGTCAAAAAAACGGTACAAAGTAACGGATGCCGAGTGTAACCCAAAAGGCATGATCTTAAACTGGAAGAGACCACGGTGATGAACGGTAAATGCTGCGATTGCTCTATTATCTAGATCCAATAGAATTTGCCAATATTCATATTTTAAGTCAATCGTACTTATGTATTAGGCCCCTCCAAACTGTCTTGGATTGATACAGAATTGATATTTTCTGGTGGACTTGCAGATTAATACTCCTCGCAAACTCCACGGGTTTTGAAATGTTTCGATTATGCCGTCTCCTAATATTCAACCAATATCGTGGTTCATAATGTGTTGCATTGCCGGGTTCCGGGGATACGGGGTTTTAATTCGTTAACGTTGCCGGTTGTTTCTAATTGATGTAATTTTAGGGTTTGGACTGATTCTTCTTTGGCAAGTTGCAAATCCAATTTACTTGTGCATCGGTTTCTAGGATATCTTCTGGGGATTCAACAGAATCAGACATCTTCGATTTTTTTTGTGGGGTTCCCAAGCGCCAACCAATATCTAAATCTGTTAACTATTAATTGATACTTATTTTTGGGTCACAGTTTCAAAGTCTTCTGCTCGGGCCGTCAATTTGTAATACTCCGGTGTTGCTCAGCTCACGGTAGAGTCTTGGCATCAATTTTTAATTAAAGGAATATCTAGTCATATACTAGTTTATTAAAGAATTACAAATAGTATGTCAAACAATCAGAAAATATTCACAGCTCTATAATTAAATTTATGAATTCTTGTTGTTATTAGTGTTATTTTGTTTAATTTATCTTAGAACATTAAGATCTATATTTGTTAATCATCTCTCTATTTTAAACATCATTTCTGAGAAAATAAAAACAATTTGATAATTTTAAGTGAAATCTGTTTGACCCCAAAGTTTCCAAAACGTCATCATCAGTGTCGTTCGTACGTAGTCACCATTACAAAATTATTTAAAATTTTACAGTAATAACACGATGTAGGTGTCTGATACCAACGCTGCTTTTCAATTATTTTTCAAAATGGGTAACTTTACACAAGCGCTGTTTGTGAAAATAACAAAAAACGGACGTATTAAAGAGTACGCTTATGAAATTTATCTTTAGTTGTAACAGTAAATATAAGTGTAATTTGTATTTGACTTACTCTACTGTTGTTGTTCAAAGAAACAATGCATTCGAAACTAACGTGGGTAGTTTTTGCAATTGCTGCAACATGTGTTATGTCTGTAACGGTGCCAATGCCTACAACTACAACAATTCAACCTATGGTATATGAAATCCGTCCCAAAATATTACAGGCAAAATATTTTAACGATGATTATCAAAACGTAAGTTTAAACTAACAATGCGCAAATTGTACCATAATAATGTTTTAGGTTGAAGGAGGAGCAGTTGTCTTAAAATCAAATTTACCGGCAAATGTACAAACTCAACTTGCTACTAGTCTTACATCGATCTATCAATCTATTTCTGACCCAATGCAACGTCTTCAGCAATTCCAAACTGTAACTACTCGTATGTATCCAGTGTACTGGAACGTCGTCTCAAACTTTGACAACATTACTTATTACAGTCAATATTATATATATTTACAAATTAACACCGACCGCGTTCTTGCGTTTGGTATCAGTTAAGTTTTTTTCTGAAAAAATCTTTTAGTATTAGTACTACTTATCTGATTACAGTTTGGTCTTACAAAAAAGTTAATAAACATGCACAAATTTTATAGTTGTTTGTTTATCGGAATTGAACAGTGTAAAAAGCATTTTTTTAATTCATTAAAACATTTTAAAACTGCTTTTGAAACATTACACCATTTTCTACAACTCTTGTAAATAGTTGTGTGGCACACATTCTTTGTTATTAATAAAAAGTGTTGCAGATACAAAATTGGAAGCTAACTTTGCTAACTTTTAAGTTCTTTTCTGAGAAAATTAGCTAAACTAAAGAACTTTCAGTTTACTTATTATTCTTTAAAATTTTTAAATTGGGTTATAATTTTTTTTTAGTATACTGTGCTGGTAAAAATTGTCTACCGCTTTGACACGGTAATGTGTTCCATAACTGTCAAATTAATATAAAATTTGTACCATTTGGAACGTGGTATCCAGTAGATTAATAATGCCCACTAAACTAAACCGTAAAAAATTAAAATTGATTTGGTGGTCGCTGAACAATGTCAAGGGCTCCGCGCAAGATTTAATATAAAATTAAAAAATTGTGACACATTCTTATTAACATGAATAAATTATTAACGAATTTTACGATTTAAGTAAAATATTAATATAGCCAACCGATAAAGTCGTGCATATAATCAACAATTTAGTTCTGTTATGGGTAATGTAAAGTGCATACAACAAATTTTTCTAGTTTAGGACAAAAAAAAAGTATAATTTTTATATTGTTACACAAACAGCGTACTTTGGTTACGTAAGTATATTTGATTACAATTGATATCTCTTTTTAACTTAAATTTATTTAAACAAAGCTATACTCCTGTTTAAGTTCATTTAAAAAATCATATTACACCGTTTAAAAACTTATTAAAGAATTGTAAGTTTTTCTAATACAGATGTTATTTTAAAAAACATATTATTAATGATTCTGTAAAAAAAAGTTAGACATCTTGAGTTTTATGATTTCATATAATGCACCCTAAAAGTTATAGCTTACTATTTTATATTTTTGTTTATTTTGTTTACTTCCGCAAATAACCTAATACGCGAATGTTGGAAATTACTGTATTATTATATTCTGTTGTTAAGTAATTTTTAAATTATTTTTCTTGAAACGGCACACAATGAGTACCTACACAATATGTGACATATACATGAAGTTTTATCCTTACATCTCAAATAATTAAATCATGAGAGCGTTACATTGCAGCACTATATTTAAATAAAATAACAGTAGTTTGTTGCAAATAAAAATTTTGATATATGTATACATTTTCCTATATCTTTTTGGATTCTTTTTTTTAAGATAACAGTATAACAATACAACGTTGAATATATAAAATATGGCATTATTCCATCACAAAAAAATAGTACTTTACCTATGTGTCTTCTAATCTAAACAATATTATTTGCTGCCCTTTGGGCTTGATAAGAAAGCATATGAGTTCTACACCTAGAGAAGCTTTGCAGTTGTTTATACTTAATGCAATTTTACAAAAAATTGTAAACTGCACAAATCTGACAAGCAAAAGAAAGGAAAGATGTTGATTTACAAAATATTTGTGTTTTCCTTGGTTTACTTATTTAAGCAGGAGTAGAACGAAACAGGGACCTTGTTGTGTTTTGCTGCCAGTTTTCCGATACGAAGGAATTAGTCCGTAGTGTTCATAATTCTATGTCAAAGTTTATGATAAATATATTTTTTACAAATATTTTATTACCTATGTATTCGTTAGAAAAGAACATGACAGTTGTCGGCACACCAAGGCAAGACAAACCATACATTCCAAAAGAACTAAAACCGTCTAGAAATTGCCCAGTTTGTTCTTTGATGTTTTGTTTTAGAAACTACTATGGTGAGCTACGCTTCTAAAAAAATAAATGTGTAATTCTGCTAAGTAGAATGCATTACGACACCTCTATCAGCGATAATGCTAAGAATAAACCGGATATAATTTTATATTGTAACCAAACAAAAGCTGTTAGATGTTAAAAATGTTTTAGTGTGATATTTGCACCCTGCATAAGATTTGTTCTTGAGGCTTCTCGCCTTACTGGTAGGGATAGATGTCAATGCATAAGACATAATGTTCGAAGGCCACTTACCGAAAGTTTATACTTGATTTGGGGGAAACCCGACGCATACGATTGTTTTCAGAAATCGTATGATGTTCTGTGGATTGTATTTGTGATAACACCGTATGCACGGTTAATAATTTTTCAAAAAATTTTAGGAAATACTGCAAAGATTGCGCTAGCTAGCAGCACACTTTGGAGAAAAAGTAACTGTGAGTATTGTACTTCCTATTTTTAATTTCTTGTTACTTTGTTCGGTCGGTTGTACCTCCGGCTATATGCAGATACACGGTCGTTATCACAGTTAACTAACAAATTTTGTTTAGTGTGTAAGATCAGATTAGACGGTGCGCTGTGGATTTCGATCTTATCGTTGTTGTCGGAATGGAAAAGTTTAAGCTAACAAATTTGCTTTATTATACGACGTGTTGCCTACCCGAAGAAAGGATTACCTCATATTTTGTATATGAAATCGACGTTCTAGCATTCATCTAAATATACTTCGTTCTTTATCTTTAACTGTGATAAAATAAATATACCTTCTTTCATATTTATGTGTTTTTTATTCTCTTACGGCTCAGGATAGATCTAAACGGTTTCTATCCACTTATTTTCCCTTTCCGTTTTGGCGCCTTCTTAAATTTGTTTGATAATTTAGTATCATAAAACTCACCATCCAATCACCGAAGCAACTGAGTTAGTGGTCACCTCTAAGGTTACCTGTTCTATAGTAAAAATTTTTGAATGCAAAATAAATATTTTAATTTTGGTAAATATAGTAAAATCTTTTTACAGAGAAATCTCGATATAATAGTAAGTTCGATTTTGTTAAATGAGAGTTTTTAGAAGCTCAATTCAAAAGAAAATTACAAAACTTTATTAACTCAACGCAGACGCAAAAATACGATTGTTGTTAATTTGGAAGAAAATATAACAATAGCTATGATACGTAATATTATTGCCAAAATTTGACACTACATTCCAGTACGCGTAAGAAGACATTTTCGTCGTTTGTTTCTGAAATTTCAATAGTCTTTGTATTGGATTTCCTTCAGTTTTGTAAATCAATGTGAGCGCCAAAGCAAATCTAAGTTGAGTCCCTAGCAGTAAATTAAAAGTCAAAACAAAAGCATCTGCTACCTAAAAGAACTGTCAGTTATCGTACAAAACGCTAAAGCCCTTACACTATTGTTTAAAGGCAGTGTTTCGTTGTAGTCAAAGAAAGTGAACGATACAGTATTCGTTTTTATTGATGGATTATTATTTGATAAACAAAGAGCTGCCAAATTTGTAGAATAGCATATAAAATCAAAAAAAAAGAGAAAGAGTTAAATCTTTGACTAAATCGTCTAATACATTTTGAGACAAGAGATGAAAATCGTTACTTGCTGCTGCATTAAAATTATCAGAATTATCGTCTTCTTCTTCGGAGTCAGAAGGGGACGCCATAGCCAACCGTATGTTACAGAATGTTTCAGTAAACAATTCTTTTCTTATTTTTTGAGTTGAACTCATGAACAAATAAAGAACAAAAGTAACAGTAATTGCTGTGGTTAATTAAATCTCTCCAAGTAATCGGGGTTATAAAGCTAAGTGATTTTTGTTTTCAACTCAACTGCTGTTTTAGTTCTTCTAAAAAAATTTATCCTGGTTTCCTAGCCACACACCAAAGTAAGCATAGTACAAGATGTAGTTTTACGTTTTACAAAACTGTCAACAATAACAAAAATAAATTTAAATAACTGATTAAATGGTATGGTAAAAACTAAATCGCAAAAAAATCTTATAAAAACACGTATTCGAGACGTTAAATGAACATAAAAATCAGCAAAAATTTAAACCGTTTTCACTTACAAAACTCTTAACTAAGAATTTTTCCTATTGTTATGTGTAACAAACATTTTTTGATTTTGTTAATTGTTTATCATAAATTAACAAAAAAATATGTTATATTCATAAAACAACAAAGACTGAAAATATAAAATTTAGAAACTGACTAATTAACGATGATATCTTATATCTGGAGAATATTTTTATTGAACAGTGTAAGACGTGTATTATACCTGATCAAAACGTAACAATCAATAAGTAGTTTGTTATGTTAAAAATTAGTAGTTCAATTCGCTAGTATGAAAATTTCTCTTCAAGTATGAAATTACAGACCGTTTTTAACGGTTTTTTCGGCCCAACAAAATGCTTCCATTATTAAGTTGGTTCACGATACTCTACGTGAATATGTGGGCGAATTTTTAAGTAGTATTGAGTGAAAGCTTATTTTGGGGTATGTAATTTTATAGCGGTTTTTTGTATTGAGGGCTTAAATTAATTCTTTAGCGGGTCCGATCCCTCCACCTGTAATTTTATCGCCGACGTTCGTAACACCTGGTGGTCGAAAAATTTCCATGACGTCACTTTAATGTTAACGTTATTGCTTATACACCATCAAGGATTGAAAATCTGCAGGATTATTCCTCTTTTGTGAGACGGATTACTACGAGAACTGGGAAAAGTTACTTCGCTAAGTCAAAGAGAAACGCTGCGCATTTGCGTTCTTAAATGATTGAATGCTAAAGGGGACTTGTTACTTGTGTTAAAATTATATGTTCCTTTATATTGACTTTAATATTACTTTTTAGGTAACTCAAGTACGGAATTAGCTAATCCCCTACTGGATAAAAAAATTACTATTTCAAATTTTTTTTTATTTGTACTTCGGTGGTCATGTCGTTTATGACCGTACGTACATGTTAGGTTAACACAATTAATAATATTTTTGTGCTTCACAAACTCATAAGCAGTGCGCATTAAGTCTCGAGAGCTTAAATTGTTTCGTTTGTCTACAATTTTAAAATCTGCGAATATAAATTCAGACGTCATGTTTATGTAAAAGTTTAGACCGACAGGGTCAGCTTGTTTTACGGTATGTTTCTCACTAGTCGACGCAACTTATAATTCATTCGAACTACGTATAAATAATTGCGAAAACTTACATTTATGTACATTCTTCATCTTCTGTGGTAAATAAATATATATATTCTGCGTTATTACTTCTGTGGTGTTATTTATTCTTTTCCAGCTACGGGTAGAGTTAAACGGTATCTTCCTAACTTAATCTTTCATCGTCTTGACGCCTTTTATTAGATTTACGTTATAATTTCGCATAACAACGCCTGCGATACCTCTTCGAAGAAGCTGTGCTAGCCGTTGCTTTGTTTTGTTACAAGAAGACCAGCGTAACAATTTATTCTTGACTGTCCAACTCGAGGAACCTGATTTTCTCGTAACAAGTTTGTTGGTTACCGAGGTTACTGCAGATTTATACAGTATATGCTTATAAAGATTAAGAGTACATTCAAACGTTAACTCAGCTGTAAAAACGTTTAAATCTTTTTTGTATGCTGTACGTAACTCTAATAACATTAATAACAATTTTGTTACCTAATTAAATTATTCCTAGGCCATTCAGGGAGCCTTTAAGGTACAGTCAAAACGTTCGACAATTCCGTTTGCTTGTGGATGATATCCGATCTTGTGAATATGTTGTATTCTAAGTAACTTGTCAAATTAAATAAAAAGTGATGATTAAAACGGGTGTAGTTAATCAGTTGTGATGCGAAGCGCAAAATCTAGTTGGTAATTAGTGCGTGAGAAGTTACCTCAGCGCACAGTGGTTCCAAATACCGAAAAGATGGCCAAAATATGAAGACATTATTCAAATTGTGTGAAATTTTGTATAAAGGGTATTTTGAAGTCGCTGATTACGAATCTTTACTCAAAATTAAAAAAAACAAAATGCCGGATCTAATATGACTGACAATAATTTTAAAAATGGTCATATTTGTATGAAATTTGATATACAGGGTGTCCCACAAGGTACTGTACATACTGAAATGGTATGTTCCTTAGGTCAATTTAAGTAGAAAACGTCCTATAAACATAGGTCCAATTCGCCATAGTTACACAGATATAAGCGTTCAAAGTTTATAAATGCTCACACATTTTTTGAAAATTATTATTATTGAAAACAGAAAATCGAACTACTAAACAAACATAAAAAAAAACAAACAAAAAAATCACATCAAATGCTCAAAATGACCTCCTTCGGTATTAATACAACGACGGCTGCGATATAAAATGGACCGAGTAGCCGCTCGAAGCACCTGCTGGTTGTTCCGTGTTTGTTGACACACATCCAGGGTACGCTGTATTAGTTCAGCTCTGGTATTAACTTTTACCTCGTATACTAAACCTTTGACAAAGTGAATAGGGAAAAGCTGTGGGAATATATGAAAAGAAAAAAAATCAATGAAAGATTAATACAAAGAATATAGGAAATATACGAAAAAACGAGAATCAGGGTTAAAGTGAATGGGGAAGAGAGTGAGAAATTCATAACAAAGAGAGGGTTGAGGCAGGGATGCCCACTGAGCCCAAGCCTGTTCTCGGTATATACGGGGGATCTGGAAGAGACAATGAGAGGACAACAGACAGGAGGGATAGTGGTAGGGAAAGCTAAGGTATGGTCGTTGGCGTATGCGGATGACATAGTGCTGGTGGCTAAGGAGGAAAAGGAAATGAAAGAGATGATGAAAACGCTAGAAAAATATATGAAAAAAAAAGAATTGGAAGTAAACACGGAGAAAACAAAGATAATGATATTTAGAAAAGGAGGGGGGAAAAGAAAAAGAGAGGAGTGGAGTTGGAGTGATGAGAAAATGCAACAAGTGAAGGAATTTACATACCTGGGCTACAGGATGAAACAGGATAATAAAGAGGGAGAACACATAAAGGAAAGGGTGAAGAAAGGAAACAGGCTAATAGGACAAGTCTGGGGTGTGGGGGAAAGGATTTTCAAGATGGATATAAAAAAAAGAAAATTGCTGTTCGAAAAATTAATAAAGGGGGTGGTAATGTATGGAGCGGAAATATGGGGCTGGAAGGAGTGGAGGGAGGTAGAAGGGCTACAGGAAAAATACTGGAGATGGGTGTTAGGATTGGACAGGGATACACCGGGGTATATTGTGAGAGAGGAGGTTCAGATAGTAAAAATAAGGATTGAGACAGGAAAAAAAGCAATAAAATACGAGGAAGAAATGAGGGAAAGAACAAATTGCAAAATTCTGCAAGAATGTTGGAAAGAGATAAAGGGAGGGAAAGTGAAGTACGGGCAGGAGGGCAGAGAAGAGTATTACAAAAGAAACGGGTACATGAGTGAAGAAGTGGAGAGATTAAGAGAAGAGGGGGTAGGGACAAGAGAAGAAATAATAAGGAGAGATAGAGACATAGAAAAACAAGAAAGATGGACAAAGATAAAAGAGAGTAGATATAATAGGAATTATAAAGATATCAAGGGTGAAGGGGTGCCGGAATATTTAAAAGACAGTGAGATTAAAAGCAACAAAAGGAAAAAAATGGTGGCAAGGTTCAGATGTGGCAACGAGAAGTTTGGAAACAAATATTGGAAGGAAAAACCAGAAAAGTTGTGCAGGCTATGTGGAGAAGAAATGGAAGATCTGAACCACATGAGAAAGAGATGCAGGGAACTAAGAGAAGAGGTGATGAAAACAGTGGATATCTTAGATGAAAACGGAAAAGGAGCGGAATGGATGGAGGAAGTATGGAGCAGGAGGAAAAAGTTAAGGGGGGAGAAGGGATAAGAAAATGTAATATATATGTATAGACAACACGACCAAATTTGTAAGCCAAATGGCAATGAATAAAGTTAAACTTATATACTAAACTTTTCACATGAGCCCACAGATAGAAGTCCAAAGGTGTGAGATCGGGCGATCTCGGTGGCCAAGCATGCGGGCCTCTACGCCCAATCCACTTATTGGGGTAAGCAACATTTAGATATTCGGTCACATGCCGACTAAAATGTGGAGGAGTTCCATCATGTTGCAGAAAAAATTGTTGTCTTGTTAGTAAAAGTACTTCTTCCAAAAGCGGTAGCAATTCATTCCGCAAAAAGTTAGCATATGCTTCTCCTGTCAGACGTTCCTCAAAGAAAAAAGGTCCAATAAGTTAATACGTTAACAGAAAATCTGCGCTGAAAGTTAGTTTCTGTTGTGCCATGTGGATTTTGATATGACCACAAATGAGAATTACGTGTACTGTTCACTCCTTCTCTAGTAAATTGCGCCTTGTCGCTAAATAAAATGAATGGAATTAATTGTGGATTTACCTGTAGCCAGTGGCAAAAATTCAACCGGGCAGCAAAATCTCCAGGTTCCAGATGCTGAACCTGTTGTATGTGATAGGGATACAAAAGCCCATCATTTAATGTTCGCCATACTGACATACGGGGGAGTCCCGTTTGAGAAGAAATTCTAGTACTGAACCCTGGACTCCGATCAACCATCTGTAGAATGTTTTCCTGCTCATTCACATTTAACTGCACAGGACGGTCAGATCTTGTTGAAACTGATGGAAATGAACCATGAGTTTGTACATGTTGAAATACAGAAGAAAAGGTTTGGTGATTTGGCACCCTCCTGTTGGGAAATCTTCGTTCATATTTTCTAACGGCAGATCTCGATTTTCCATCACAAAATCCATAAATTTAAATGATATCAGCATACTCTTCGTTAGAAAAATGAGAAGGCATTTTGCATTTAAATTACACTTCATTTAATAAAATCGACTGTGACATTAGTAGAAAAGAAAGCAATAAATGACATATTGTTCGGCTTTTGTTTCCCAGTTGACTAAAAATAATTAATTTTCAAAAAATGTGTGATCAGTTATAAACTTTGAATCTGTGTAACTATGGCAAATTGGACCTATGTTTATAGGACGTTTTCTACTTAAATTAACCTAAGGAACATACCATTTCAGTATGTACAGTACCTCGTGGGACACCCTTATACAGTATTTTGAAATCGCCGATTAAAAATTTTTACTTAAAATTTAAAAAAAGATGGTGTATCTAATATGGAGGTCTCAAAATAATGACAATTTCTTTTTAATTATAGTATTGGTAATCTTATAATACTAATTTTATATACAAATTTTACTATTTACTTTTCTACTTCAATATTTGTGGTCTAACGTATGCACGGATTCGTCGTCGCTGATTAACATTTCATAGCTCGGCATTTTTAACAACTCCACAGCTTCAGCGACTAACGCCTTTAGCTGTTCTAGTAGCGATTTTTGGATGTCAGAGGATATAAAGCTACCAAAAACTTCTGAAACATGCCAACTGTTGACAAAATCCTTTTTGAATGTTTTTTTGCGAATTTCGACCTTTAATTTAACTTCGCCGCTATCTTGCCATTTTTTTACACCTAATTTGTATGAAAAGTGCAAAAGGCACCCAAAAAAAATAAACTAGGCATACAAACTGGAAATTGTTTTTTTAACGTGGTATCAATATCGTTAAATTCTTTTGATATGTATTTGCAAAGGTAGCATCTCTAACTTGAAGATGTGCAAGTCAAGAAATTGCAAACTTTTCCATCAATCATGATGAGCAGTAATTTGTATGTAACATTGACTTTTTATCCGCCAACAATTGTTTGAAACGGTGTTAAATTCCGTTCTTGGTTCTTAATGTCATTGACTATAAATCTCGTATATTCAACAGTTTCGTGTAACAATTCGATCTTTAATAGGCGACAAAATCGAGAAGATGAAAAACGCGGATTTTTCCAAATGACGATATTTTTCTGCGTCGACTTCTTGACAGACAAAAGCTAAAGAGGCACATTAAAAACAAAAAATTTATTTGCGTCGGTTTTGATGCCATGAGGATCGTCATCGAATTTTTGCTTAAATGTGTTCTGTCCCGAAATACTGTCGCATCTCCACTTACAAATTAAATCAACATCGTAAACATCATCAAGGAAGCTGTAAATGACGTCTTTTTAAACCCGCAAAATTCTTGCGACCGTGTGATCCAGCAATGCTTGAAGTTTTACTTTAGCATTACTTTCTGTAACTCGCATAATTACAGCAGAAGGGTAACACTCTTTCTTAGCGTGCAAAATTTTCTTGTATGACGGATATAATTTGTAATTATGACTGATGCTCGCAGCTCTAATGGTGTTATACGTATTCTTTGACAATTGACACTCGATAAAAAGCGATAGAACCTGTTACAAGTTTTAGTTCTTACGAACCTTGCACGGCCAACTCACACAGTCGGAGATAGGGAAGGTTCAAGGGAATTATACTTAAGGGCGCCAGATCTAATCCAAATTAATACTTCTGCCCCGATCACGACAGACGGTCCAAACTAGTAACTAAATTTGAGGTTCGTAATCCTTGTCACTCTGATGTTCGAGTAGCCAAAATTTGTTAATAGGTAACGACAATTAAAAGAGAAAGGTATGTTGCCATAAAAGAAAGATTAACAAGTATAACAACTTTAATTTAGTAACGTCGATGATTTACACAAGTATATCTAATTCTCAGTGCATAAATGCCAGCACTATCGGCAACACACAATACATACGTAGGTTAAGTCGAAGCGAACAATGAAGAAAATTTCGTAGTAAATATTGGTTGTACACAGCATGCGACACACACAAAATAATTAATAAAACTACCTTACTGGTATTAAAACAATGATAGTAATTACGGAATTAACACTAGCCAAAGTTTCGTGAGCGACCTTTCTGACAGCGATAAAATAATTAAATAAACTTACCCACAATCCAGTACCTACTTGGTCCAAGAAAACGTTTTCCCCGGCAAGTGAGCCTGAAATAAATTTGAGTAGCAAATCGTGTCAACACAATGACTCACGAAATCAAGATCTACAAAAATTATTAATTATTGCTAAAAGAAAGTACACATAACATAACCCGATTGTCGAATGCTGTTGTACACATTCAATGAAAGTTGGTTTCGCAGGTGTTGGTCGCATGAGTAGGATCTCGAAGAAAAGTGATTGTCTTCGGTTTTTTAGTTTTAACCGTAGGCCTTATATATAGAATTATACTCGTCCCATGAAAGTATTTGTCGATATTAATCCCTCATTATTCTTTATTGAATAGAAACATGTGAGCCAGAACGTGGTGGAACGGTTATCAAATTAACGAGAAATTACAACAGAATTCTAATAAAACGGAAGTAACTATCTTACCCTGTGACGACTCAATTATTTTACGAACGTAATGAAATTATAATTTGATTTCCATTATTAAGGATGTCATTCGAAATTATTTTTAAGCCGCACAGGTCATTTTATGCAGTTGACAGCTTAACCATTTTGTCGTAAAATGACAGTCACAAGAAAAGATCGGCAGAGGGCGTCAAAACCGGAATCTAATTTTAATTCATATAAAGGGTATTTCGTTAGAAAAATTTTGCACGTAACAAACCTCATCTCTGGTTAATTGTTTTTTGTGAACAGCATTCAAAGAATTTTTGTGCCTCGTTGTTGTGCTTGGACTCTCTTCAGTAATCTCCTTTACCACTTTTGCTGCATCCACGTTCCCAGCATTGCGGAAACTCATTTGCAACGCGTAGGCCAGCTTGTCGATTTCGTTTTGGTTTCGCACGGTCTGCGTTTTCCTCTTTTTTGTCCTGTTACTTACGGACAGATGGACGCCCTGCGGCACGTTCATGTATCTTCAGCTGTTGCGTAACAATCCAATATAACACCAATTTCATTAAACATATTATTGATGTCTAATTAATGTATAATTTATGTTATTGGTACGTTATACTTTGCAGAGTTTTGTTTTGTGTTTTTGCGTAGTTCGGCATCCATTTCTAGCCACAATCTATTTGCAGCGAAAAATCTGACATGCATCCTCTGGTGTTGTTTTAACTTTGTGCAAATTTTATGATAAAGTTTTTGCAAGGCACTTTTCCGCACAACTAAGTAATTATGTATAAGTATTTTTTTTTCATTTATTTGTTGTCGATATTAACAATATTCCCAATTAATATTAACAATTAATTTCATTATTTTTATATTACATTATTTCAATGTAATTACAATTGTTACAATTGTAATGCAATTATACAATTATTATTACTAGATACATTTTTACTACTCTACTGATTATAACTACATTAACTGAAAAGTAACACTGATTTGTAAAGTATGTGTTGCAATCACGTTTTTCAACTTTTTTACAAAAAACTGAATTAAACAAAAATGTGCAAACTTGTGCAGCGTCTGTAACTTTTACATTATTTAAAAATAGTTAAATAATACGGAACAAATTGTTAGAGAGTGGGATCTCGTGGGAATTTTGACTTAAACATATAAAAAACTTTTTCTAAATCTTACATTAGTTAAACAAGAAACAAAATTAATTGTCAACAAGCTATAACCTTCAAAAGTGCTCACTTTCGCTAGGAGAATCTATTTGGTTCCAATTCATGTCACTTGTACACGAAAAACTTAGTGTAAAACTTCAGAGCGCTCAGATTTTCGTGCGTGCGGCGCTCGTAAAACAGTGCTCCTCGACCATGGTTGACATGTATAAAACGCTGTTTTTAATAAGCCAGGCACCAACCCACATAACTAAAACCCCAAAAGTCTCTAAATCAAAGACTGGTTCTAGAGACTTTTGACTACCTTTTTGGCATTTGGAACCACTGTGCAGCGGTTTGATCAGAAATTGGCACTGCTTCCGGTCAACGGGTTATTATGGTTAAACAGTATTGTTGGTTTTGGCACATTGGAAATGTTATGATGGCTATATTTATATGTTCAAAATCGACAATCAAGCAAGTCATATTGAGCCAATAATGAATGATTGTGACGTGTCACTTTCGATGTTGGCAAGTGACACATGACTTTACAAACTTCTTAACATCTTTGCTAATGTATGGCCACATAAACTGTCGTACAATCTTGTTTGTTGTCCAAGATGTGATAAACAGTGCAGTTGTCGCAGTATTTTGTTTCGCAGGGTAACTGGAACAAAAGGACAAATTATCTGCGTCGAGATATCCGCTCAAAATTTTAAATTTGAATTAGTATGGTTAGTTTGCTTGAAGTCTAGCGCTGTGTGCCATAGCAACAAAGACTGTAACTCACAATCATTTTCTTGATGGGTAGTTATTTCTTTGTTGGTCACTTGGTAAGTGTCTATTACAGAAATTCTTGACAGCATATCGGCGATAAAGTTCGAAAAGCCAGAAACATGTTAGATATCTGTCGAAACCAGATGGTGACTGCATCTTGGATTTTTTTTTAATCTGCTATTAGCGTTTTCTTGAGTTAAAAAGCAAGCACTAGAGATTTTTGATCGGTTTATATTGAAAAGTTTCGGCCTTCTAGCATATGGCGGAAATGTTGTACGACATCTTTATCAGCGATAGTGCCAAAAACAAACCGGATATCATTTTATATTGTAACCAAACGAAAAGTGGAGTAGATGTTATGGATCAAATCGTAATAAAATATACTTGCAAGAAGCAACTATTAACTCTGCACGCTTTTGTAGTTTTTTCCAAGGAACATCTAAACTACGATCAAGAGATGGCTCACAAATTGAATATAATATAATTTTCGGATAGCATATGCAAAAGGAGTCTACCAATCCCAAACTACAAAAAAGTGGTTTGAAAGCAGTGAAGCAATTTGTTCACATTCCTGTTTTTAAAAAGTAACTAACGTCGGATTAATTTATCAGCACATAGAAAGTGCAGTAGCCAAAAATACAAGTTTTGATTTTTTTAAAACTCAATTTAAATAAAAAAATTACAAAAATTTATTAACTTAACCCAAACGCAAAAATACGATCGTTGTTCATTTGTAAGTAAATGTAACATTGGCTATAATAAGTAATATTGCCAAAATTTGACACTACATTCCAGTACGCGTAAGAATACATTTTCGTCGTTTCTTTCTGAAATTTCAATAGTCTTTGAATTGGATTTCCTTCAGTTTTGTAAATAAATGTGAGCGCCGAAGCAAGTCTGAGTTGAGTTTCTAACGGTAAATTAGAATTCAAAACAAAAGCATCTGCTACCTAAAAGATACTGTCAGTTATCGTACAAAAACGCTAAAATACTTACACTACTGTTAGAAGGCAGTGTTTCGTTGTAGTCAAAGAAAGTAGACGATACAATTTTTGTTTTGATGGATTGACTATTAATTGATAAACAGGGAACTGCTAAATTTGCAAGTATAGCACATAGAATAAAAAAAATAAACCTTCTTGACATCGCGCGAGTTATTTCTTTACTATTGTCGTATTTATGATTCATGTTACTGTATCTTTATACCAGATAATACGGTCAAAGTGTAGAGTATACTAATTTGCTTACAGTTTCAAAGTTGATAGTTTTACAAGATAACTAAGTTAAATTAAAAATAAATTCATCTGAGATTAAAAACACAAAAATTTAAAAAACTTAAAAGAAAAGGTTCATAATCTGAAAGCTCTGTTTAGTAGTTAATCTGTAAAAAAAATGTTATGGCAATAAACAAATGCAAAATTTTTCTTTTTTTAAAAACGTACTGTACAATAAAAATATCTCAAAAAAGTTTTCTAAATATCTCTTGGTAGATACTTTTAAGCTCAAAATTTGTAAGAAAATTTGTTCATAGAACATTTGACGTTTCCTACATATATCTACATAGTTGCAAATAGGCACCATTTGCAAATAGTTTACTTCCATCTGAATTTTATGTTTACGTTGAGTGTATTTACTAATTAATTTTCAAAAAGGTTATATATAAGAGACTAAAATGTTTATCCTCTAATCGATGAAGCGACCTTGTTTTTGTTCTTTGATTACATCTGTAGAGGTACTTCATTATGTCGTGAACAGTAACTTTAAGTCAAAAATCGGAATTTATTACAAAAATTTAAAAATTTTAGTCTAAGTGAATCCCAAAAACGTTAGTCTATTTAAAAGGCAAATACGTCAACAAAAAAGCTTTATTAACACAGGTATGTAAGTTTTCACTAAACAAGTATTTTTGCAAAGTAGCAATCGATTTTTATTTTTTTTTTGGTATGGTAATTTTAAACATGTCATTCGTTTTTATCTATCACGTATCAGCTTTTTGAAAATTGCTTTTGAATTTTTTGAAAAATATGTAAATACATTTCTAAGAAGCTCGCCGAAGCAATGAAACTTCTTTGCTAATTAATTTTAATTTTCTTTATTGATGAAAAATAAAATGTTTCTGGGACTCTGTCATTTTAAATTACTAAACGAAATTAACGGTTAAAATAACTTTTTTAATGTAACCGTCTGAAATGTAAAATTCAAAAAATATAGTTTGCTGCGACTGTTTCGTTACGCTGCAACTCATCAAAACTTCAGATTTGTCCTCGCTAAAGAAGTTCCACTGCAATAAGTAAAAAATTTTGTGTCGAAATTTACTTTAACACTCACATGTATTGTCTAAATATAAGCAACATAAATGATGTAATTGCTCGGAACTCAATGAAGACAATGTGGGTTAAATTGAAAACAAATTCGTAATTGATTAGAAAAAAACGTAAAATCAAAAATCAAAATCGGACCAAAGGAACACGCCATGCTGTTACGTAGTATTAGGACTAACCTTTCAGTGTGTCAAATCACAAAATTCTAAAAACAAAAAAACCATTAACTTGCGAACAAGTAAATTGATTAAAAGCTTTGTTACACTTAAACAGTTTAACATGTATTACACAAAAGTTAAATAGAAAAATTTAAAGAAAATTAAATTCGAAGTAAAACAAAACTCAAAAGCCTTTGTCATCAGAATTAAATTTTAATAAACTTAACTTAAGTACGTAGTTATAAAAAAATATAAAAAAAAATTGAGTGATTAATTACATTATTTTACCCGAGGGTACATGTATCATCACTTGAATTTTTGCATTAAAATATTGGTTAATTGTCTTTGATTGTAAATTACTAAGTGTGTATTTCCACAAAGTACAAACGGAATCGTTAATACGTAAAATCGGCATAAGCAATAACTCACAAACTTATGTTTTTCAGAATTTATTAGCAGATCAAACGGTGTAATTACGTTAATTGTTACTTATAAATGCTTGGTTTTAATTATGGTACCCGGATAACGTGTTCGTGGTTGGCCGGGGTAACTAGAGTCAGGTTAGATGTAGTAGATCTCAGAGTTGCTGCGATGACTTGAGACAATCCGCTTCAAATCAACATGCATTACGAAAGTAAGAAACTAAATTTTCTATTCCATAACCAGACGGTAATATTTGGTTGTATTTGACAAAACAAAACGAAACAAATCATAAACAAATACATCATTTTACCAGCAAATCTTGCTTTACCGATAAGAGAACTCGCGGCACCACTACATGTTGAAATTATTTCGAGTTAAAGTTTGAATTTGATTGCCTAATTGACTAAATACTACTCTTTTATAAACAACGAACGAACGAAACGAAAAAGGTTAAGACGTAATAAGTGTATAAAACAAAACCTTGACGACGGTTTCCAGATGAAATAACAGAATATTATATTATAAAAAAAATTCTAAACACACACAACAGAAAAAATGTAAATTTAACACAAATGCAATAAACAAATGTTTTTTTGACAACGTAAAGCCATAAATTAACTGAAAACAAAAATACTTAAAATTTGAAATGATAAAAATGATTTAAAATACGTCAAACTAATTAATTAAAATCTAGACTAAACGCAAACATCAAATTAAAACGATCAATACGAGGATCGATAAAAAAGTACACACGATATTATTACAAAAGTATATGATTTTGAATATTTAGCAATGGCTGTATAATGTCAAGTTTCTAAGGCTTGGTAGTACCTTTTTCTTTTGTATTGAATACTTTGTATGGAAACATATCTTCTGTGTGTAACTTGCGGCTTTTCTCTATGTAGCAACTACCAGTAATCTGCTAACATGTTTTTTTTCATCTATCTTGCTATCTGCATTTTGTCTGTTTAATATCTTGGTGAAATATTTCACCGTGTTCCTTACTGACGGCCTCAAAATTTTCAGATAAATACTCCAAATAACACATTAGGAAATGTACTTTTAAATTGACCAAACATCCTAATTTGTAGAAATTTTTAAGTATAAATCTTTGTCATACATGCTTCAAATTTTTGATTATCTGATCTCACAAAGGCACCTTCCTTTATTTGGGCTGCAAATAATCCAGGAAATAAAGCCAGTAGTTGAAACACCAACCTGGATTGTATAGAGTTTGCAAATTGTTATAACAAACTAATTTTCTGTATGAAATGGATGCAAAAAAATCCATTCACGGCCAATCAAAATTTTCTCAATAAAATTTTATTTTTTCCCGCATATAGTCCACATGTGGTTCTTGTAATTAAATTTGTGCAAAAAATGGCCAAATTTTTGTAGCATTCTTTGTAGTGCACGGAACGTCCAACAAATTTGTTTTTGTCACATAATAGCATACCTTTGAGGCTTCTTTAGCATGAGTCAATAAAGAGCTTCCATTCCTCTGCCTCATATTCAGTTTGAAACTGTGCTATCAGCCCAGAAATATAGATGCAATAAACTAAATCAACATCTTTAAAATAAATAAGAAAGGAAATCCTTTTCTTGTCTTCTAAATCACAAAAAAGAAACACCAGGTGCCAATAAGTTTTTTTTTTATTTAGCTTAGAATCTATTAGGTTTGCAAAATTTTTAGAAAAGTCTAAATTTTTTACAAAATTCACTTTGTTGAGAAGACTTAAAAATTGTCAGTTTTTGCTGCATTAAATCATCATCAGAGTCATTGTCTTCTACTTCGAAATTAAAAAGTATATACTTAAAATTTTCTAGGGACACATAGTCGATAGAATTTTTAGGTAAACAAATTTTTTTCTATTTTTGGCGTTGAGCCCATGCACATTTAAGGAACTAGAATAGCAGTCATCACTGTAACTAGTAGGTTCTTTTCAAATCATTGAGATTCCAAAATTTAAAAAAATTTGTTTTCCACTTAACCACGGTTTCAAATCTTTTAGACCAATACAACAGACGATGCGTGGGGTCCAAGACTTGTCTTGGTTGCTCAGTTTGACACCAAAGTAAGAATAATAGACTTTCTAAATTCTGAAACACGACGCTTGCTAGCTCTGGAACGTAGTATGCACCACAGCCAAAACATAAAACTTTAAATAAAAAATAATTAAACTTAACCACAGGTAAAATAACCCCTTTCCTGCTGCATTCGTCCAACATTCATTCAATTACTTACTCCGATCAAGCTTGGGGATAAAACACAATTAATTGAAATAATAATGACGAAATGGTGACACGCTATCAACTTGGCTAGTGTTATTATTTTTATTTTTATTTATTAATATTTTGTGACGATATTAATGGCATAGCATGGTGTTATCATTGTTATCCTTGTTATCATCGGATGATCAACGCTGTTTTTATTAGACGAGTCGGGTATCATTCGTCTGGTACAATAGACGCGATACTGATAACTGGTATCTTATTAATTTCTATTAGAAATCAGAGCTGCATAAAACCTACAAATGGAGTAAGTGTTTATTAAGAACACTGAACGTGTAGTTTGGCTATAATTCTTTAAAAATCTTTCGTTAAAGTTACACAATCTTTGTTTATCAACAACTTTTGGCCTCTAACATTTTTTAGCGTCTTGAATAGAAAATTCAATCTTGGGAAATTACTTTTATTCAATGCTATTTTATTCGTATTTTTGAAAATTAAACCGCCTGAACCATAAGCATTCGACATAACGTATTTTATTAACGTTGCAGCGTATTCTGCAAACCTATGTTAGATGGGAATATTAAAATTACTGTTTTGATTGCTATGACTGCGAAGAGCATTAGGGCCTAATTAGAAGGCACACCTACTAAAGTATATACCCTAGCTTGGGTTTTTTGAACATATCGTATGAAACTGACCTATTTATTTGTGATAACGCTGAGATATGTAATAGTTTACTTTTCAGCAATTTTGGGGAATTTGTGTTGGATGTGCTATTAGCTAATCGCATATTCCGAAACGCAAAATTGTGAGTATTTTGTTTTTAATTTGTCAGTTGCATGCACGCAGGACTGTACGTACATATTACGCTTGTCACAATTAAGTATAAAACTTTTTTTGCATGTAATAAATTAAACGGTGCGTTCTGTTCTATTAAGCCAATGCATTTGTTTATACTTTATATGTACGAAGTGTTACCTAATATAATTTTGGTATCAGTTTCATAAAAAATCCTATTTTTAATTTGTTACACGGACAACCAGTTTAAGGTCTGTTCGCAGTTTAAGTAAAACAATTTCTTTTTTAATTTTCCGACTAAATTTTTCTCATGGCAGAAACATGACTTCTAGTGATGAACAGCTTAAGATTTAGCTAAAACCTATTCTTCCTAAAGTTCTGAGAAAAAATACAACACAAAAACATGAATTAGGCCCCAATTTATTTATAATAAATATTTTTTTAAACTTTTTAACTAAATCTCTTTTCAAAAAAAAAAAACTATAAACAAGAATTTTACCTGGTTCTCAAATTTTTTACAGCCGATAGTAGCGTTTATTTTTTTCTACTTCAAGTTTTTGACAACATCTTGTAATATAGGCAAGTTTTGTTACACTTATTTACTGCTTTTGTTCTTAGAAGACTTTCTCATAATTGACTCCAAGTATCAATAATTGCTCGAATTGATTCTTTTTTTTAATGTTCCTGGAAGAATTGCTATCCATTCTGTTTTAACATGAACTGGCTTATTGCTGGTGATATTTTAAATTAATTTATATAAAAAATCATATTAATTTTAGACAAAATTAAAATTTATTATTTAGATCCATTCTTATACATTAACTATTTTAATATTCTAATAATATTTTAATATTTTAATTTATTGTTACTGTAATTGTTTACATTTAATTAGTTTTTGTTTTTGAAAATTATTTGTATTCAAGAAATGCAATCTGAAGAATTTGTTTTGATATTTTCTTCTTGTAGAATATCATTACCTTCAAATGCGTTGAACCTAAAATAATTTACCATTTTTGTTTTCTTAACTGTATATGGCTGTTACAACTTATTTCAAAAATGACGGATGTTATCGTTTCTATTACCATAATACGTTGACACGTTTAGTCATTAACTGCATTCAGCTTATCGACCATTATCTTTAGAAAAAGTAAACGAAAATTGATAATGTGGCACTTTCTCGTGTGAAACTTATTGTTTTTAAATACATGCAAATACAAATTTGAAAACAACCCCAATTTATTAAAATGGAAATACATGCAGGATAAGTAATTTTTTAAGGAACGCAATTTAAAAATTCGAATAGTAACTTAATTGACAAAATAAATGATTTAGATTAGGTTTTAATTATTGATTGAATTTTTTAAGTTACTAATGTAGTAACCGATTGAATAGTTTCTTAATATTCGATTATTTTTTACCGTATTTCACTACTCACTTTAGTGCCTTCTATACAAAAAAATTATTAAAAAAACGTATTTTTATATACTTTTGTTTTGGTAATTACCACACTGATTAGTTTTTACGAAGCCAATTTGTGTATAAACAATAACAAAAAAAATTTTTTTTTCAAGTAAATAAACTCCTCAACTGCACAAATTTTTCTCTCATTTGACCTAAATTGGTATTTTTTACGACCAAGATCTTAATTTATTGTTATTTGAAAAGTTCAAAATTAAAAGTACACAATGCAATAACGTATAGAACAATTGACTGATTTTTCATTTAAGGTTTGAAAATAAAAAATTGAAATTCAATCGTTATTTTAAAATTTTTGATTTATAAATTAAAATTTATTCTTTATTTTAATAATTAATTGACAAATGACAATGAATTCATTATTTAAACGAGGTTAAGTAACAAACTGATTGATTCGGAACGACGAATAAAAAAAAATGTTTTTCACAAGTGACGAATAAAAATTCAATTGGCATTAGAATAAAACTTGAATTAAGTGATACTAAAATGCTAATCTAACCCGTAGATTAATATGTCTGAAAATAGAAGTAACGAATAAAAAAATTTATTATTTGATAGTAAAATTTTACTAAATTTAAACTTTATTTTTATCACACCGTAGTAACTATATAAATAAAGCGCATTTTTGTGTAATTATTTTAACTATAAAAAAACTAGTTTTATCTCTTATTCAACAAAATTGAATTTAAAAATAAAATTTAGATTATTCAGAATATTTTAAATATTGGCTAAATTTTATTTCTCACTCAGAAGCAACGAAATAACGAACACATATTTATTCGTAATTTATAATCAATTGAATAATAAAAACATTTTTATTTATTATTTGAAATAAGTTGCAATTTTATTTGCGAATCAAAATCAATAATACCGATTTTGTTTAATAATGTCCATCCTTGTCAAGCAAGAAAACCTCCAGAGAAAACAGAATATAGAGTATATATAAAAACATAATAGTTATGTAAGCAGGTTAGAAAATAATATAAATGGAAGAAAAGATATGACATATAAAGCTTTAAAATACTTAAATTAAAGCAAAAAATAAAGCACAAATCAAGCTTTAAAAAACGAGTGCACTAAATATGAATTGACGAAATACACCTTTTTTTTCTACACTATCAAACGCAAATTCCAAATTACTTTCATAATGTAAAGTTTCTTATTATTAAAACTAATTAATTTATTTATACTAATACTAAAAATATGTACCCGTTTAAACTAACCGAAATAATGAAATCTAACAAAATTTAAAATGATACTTACACTATAATTTATGTATAACACTATCACTTACACGAAGCTAGTCCGCGGATAACTTATTATTTGTTTACACTAAACTCACGTACAAGGTTATACATCGTAAATTTATCTCACACGCGTTAATTACTTCATTATTTAGACTTGAATAATCTTCTTAACACTGCCGTCTTCACATTACTCAAATAACTGACCTATGATTCGTTTGTACTGTATTTATACATTTTGGCAAACATTCGAGAAGCCTCTACATTTTTTCGTGAACGTTCTAGACGTGGATAAAAGTACGGGAACGTTCTCAAAGTTTACCAAAACTTGTTTCAATAATTTCATATTTGAAAGAAACATATTTTATTTTTGGCATCATGTGTCATTTAGGCAACATGAGCCTATTTGCGTAATCAGTTTGTCAATCAAAAAGATTTAATATACTCAATATAATCTTACATCATATCACTAACACATGTTAGTGTCAGCAAAATGCAAATGGAATGTGCGTTTATGCGTATACTTGTACTTACTTAATTAAATCAAAAACAAGTAGGTATAGAAGTACTAAGAAATTAGGTCGCCACCGGACTAACTTTTCAATGCTGGATAGTGATACAAATTCGAGTTGATGTTGTAAACATCAGGAAAAATTCTGACAATTGGACTCGTTCTAATCGGGTGATTGTGTGTAGTTGGGTTGTTGCACTACATGGTTTGGCTGGTAGCGAGTTTTGCAAGATATATCAAATATCGTCTGTGTTCTGTGCAGATTTAATGTTAGCAATGAATATTTCCGATCTACGTTTGACTTAGAGTCGATCGAGAAGACTTTAAAGATAAACGTTGGATGCTGCAAGTCGTTTGTTTCTGCTACTAAGCGTAGGTCTTAAAATGTTGTCGTGATTGTTTAACGAAACTAACAGGATCGAAGCTTAAATTAGTTTTTTGTTGTGTGAGAAATTCGTCAGAAAAACGGATAATTTCTCCATAAACGTGTTCAGCAGCAGATCATCGCGTCAAGCGGCACGAACCCCAAGTGAAATTGATTGCAAGATTTAAGTGCATTGTTGCTTTTGGTGACATCGAATCGCTGCCTTTAAGTGTCGGTGGAAGCGTTCTACCATTCCATTTACTTGTGGCTGTTAAGCTGTTGTTCGTAGGTGTTTAGTAGTACTAACTTGACTAGGTTCATTGATTAACTAATATTTACATTTTCAATTTTGGTTCTTTGTTACGCGTAAAGGTGCTCAATATGTGTGATCCAACCGTTGTAAAAAGTACGTTATCGGTTTCAACGTTTCCCATAGCATAAGCATTGGATTATTGAAAAAATCTATCGATGTCTAAGTGAACATATGTGCAACAAACGGTTTAAAGTTGGATTGTTCTAATAGGGGCGGTTGTGTGCCGTATAACTTTTAAGCACTAAATACATGTTTGTGTCCATTTTCTACAGTCTGCATGAAAAGATGACCAAACGTAGCAATGTTTCATGAAATGACTTAAAGCTCGTACCTCTGGACGTGTCGACAATTACTTTTTAGAACGTAGATGCGTCTGCAGATTATCTTTGTGTATTTGTAATTTGGCGAGTTTGGCAAAATTGATTAAAAACATTTTGATGCTGTTGACACAAACGTGACGATTGTCAGTCAAAAAGTGCGATATAAAATCTAAATTGCAAAACTGTAGTGGTAAACATTTTTCAAGTTTTTGTGGAAACGTGTATATAACCCGCTTGTGATCTATAAAAATTATAAGTTGTCTTTCCTTGACTACGTGTCAAAAATATTTGATGACGATATAGCAGTTTGCGGTCGTAGGTTTTATACTTTACATCTCTTATTCTCATTTTTTTTAAATAATAGCTAGCAGCGCTCCCGATTCAGAATGAGCTAAAAGTGTAGCTCATGCGAGATTTTGTTTACAAGCGTTGAATCCAATGTTTCCTAGACAAGTTTCTTTGAACATTTGATATTTTTATAAAAAAGATCTTTGGGATACGCTTAAGGTGCAACAGTCTTTGGAGTAAAGCTCGATAAAAATTCATTTCCAAAAACTTACGTAATTGTTTAGCGGTTTCTAGTTTTGAAAAACTCCGGATAGTGCCTATTTTTTTTGAGAGCGCATTTTTTTAGAGTTGCATTTTTGGAAGAGACAGTGTATCCAAGAAATCTAACTGAAAAAAAATCTTAAAATGACATCTTGCGAGATTCATGAGAATTTCATAGTACTGTAAACGCTCGAAAAGAATCCTGAGTTGACGCATGTGTTATTGGTAGAGTGTGACGCGAGAAGAATGTTGTCTAGGTAAGCGTAACACAATTCTAATCGTTTTGAAGCATCGTCTATAAATTGTAAAAAAGCCTGGCTAGCGTTTCGAAGTTCAAATAAAAATTCATAAAGACCAAAAAGCGTTATGTTGACAGTTTTTGGAAACTCATAATTGACTACAAAAATTTGATAAGCACAAACTAAGTCGATTGTTGTAAACATCGTTTTCACTTCTAAATTTTCACACTCATTTGTGTTATAAATGAGGGTAGTATTTTTGCTACTTTTGTGAAAACCTTCCTGGGTGACCTAGCATACCACCACGTGTTGGCAAATTTGGAGTGATTCATGTCAATCTATGACTTTTACTGGAAACTATAACTAGAAGCACGTACTAAAGAGGGCTATTGATTAATTAAACGACTTTCGAAACATAATCTAGAGATAGGAATAGTGAAAACCACTCAGATGCTTGACGCATTTGGTTACTACAATTCATTGTTTGTCGACAAGCAACTTACTTGTGATACGATTATATATCCAATTATTACTATATTTTTCTTAGCGTAGGGGGATGATCGAAGCATGCTGATAGCTATTTGCATGTCTGGAATAATTGTGAGTACCTTTTACTCTTGCTATTAATTTCTGTATTTATCAAACGTAAAATACGTGCAACTTAGATATAGATATTATCACATTTACTTGTATTAACGCTATAACTGTGATATTTATGGAACTATTCTTTGTTACTATATATGTAAATGCTTCGTTTTTTCAAGATTGTTTTTTCTTGTGAGAAATAACTATATTTGTCGTTATAGTCAGTGTTTTGTCATTTGTCTATTTCAGTGTTGGATAGATTTAAACTGTGTCTCGCATTCTAGTTTCTAACTATTTTGGCGCCTTTTTAATCTTCCGTTTTAATTAGCACATCGAGATCTGCGAGAACTTGTGTTAATTTAATTTCACCGAATTGATTATTCTAATATTAATTATTCTAATTTGTAGCATTCAATGATTTAGACTTAAGATAATACTAAAACCTTTTACTTTCAATCGTAAATTTGAAAGCACTGTTAACGTTATGTAATGCAGCTGCCGTGTATACGCTGAAGTAACACCCGTCAAGTTTTTTTGATCGATTTGAAGTAATCAAAGCCAAATTAGGCACATAACGTTGTAGTAAGATTGCCTAATATGCATCTTTTTGCCTATAAACATAAAAAGGGTAGTGAACAATTACTACTCACTATCAAAAAGTTTTGATGGGGTAAGTTTTTAAACACTTTCTTTCTTTAAGTGGTGTTATTAATTATATTTGTCGATTCTTAATGTGTCACGACTGCATGTAAGTTAAATAGTTGATCAATTACGTTTTAAGTTTGGGGTGATTGGCAATAATTCTGTTTGCTGTTCAAATTTTTCTACCAACTCTTTATTATTCCATTCAAATTAAATCACAAAAAATAGCCGTTTGTTAATTATTGTATTTATCATTAAACTTTTTTAATTTTTATAATTACCGTCAACTGGGGTAACTTTGCCAGCCGGGTCATGCGCCACAGCCTTTATGTTACCCCGTGATTTCAAATATGCATGATATAAAGTTCACAATTATAATTTTTCTTACAGCTTACGTACGTAATGCCACGAAACTATAAAAAGCCGTTGGGATCCCGACCCTATAAAAATTATACTGAAGAAAATGTCCAGCAAGCAGTTTTTGCAATAAAAAATGGACGTCTTACTTCTGGACAGGCATCTGAAATGTATGGAATTCCAAGAAGAACTCTGATTAATAAAGTAAAAAATAGGCATGCCCTTTAAGTTGACTGTCCAACAGCAATTGCTTTAAACGTTGAAAGAAGCTTAGTTGATGTCTTAATTGCAGAATTTGGGTGTCCTCTCTCGATGATAGATCTCCGAATAGTATTAAAATTATACTTAGATAAAGAAGGTATTCACATAAAAAAGTTTTCAAATAATATGCCAGGCGAACTTATTTCTAAAACGACATAGAGACCGGGTGACACATCGTCATTGCCAAAATATTAAGATGGTTCGGGCTGAAAAAACAGATGTCAAAATAAACAATTATTTTCACAATTTAGAACAAAGTTTGGAAAATGTGCCACCCATGAACATTCTTAATTACGACGAGACGAATGTCTCTGACGCACCAAGATCTAACAAATGTATCTTTAGAAGAAGTACCAAGTACCCAGAAAGATTTTAAATTTTACTAAAACGTCAATTTCAATAACGTTTGCAGCGACAGCAGCTGGTAATGTGTTACCCCCATATGTAGTATATAACGCTGAAAGGCTATACGATGCTTGGTGTATTGGGAGACCTAAAAATACCAGATACAACCGCTCCAAATCAGGCTGATTTGATTTATACTGTTTTAAAGATTGGTTTCAAAAAATTGGGATCCCTGGGCAAAAGCACTTGAAGGAGTAAAAGTTTTAGTGGGAGATAATTTGTCTTCCCATTTAAATATATCAGTCTTAAGGGAATGCCAAAGGCGTAATATACGATTTGTATTTCTTCCGCCAAATTTCTCACATTTAACACAGCCACTAGACATTTCTTTCTTTATACCGCTGAAAATATGTTGGAGGAAAATATTGAAAAATTATAAGATGAGGAACCCCAAAGATAGTGTGCTCAATAAATCTTCTTTTCCCATATTACTTAAACAATTAATAGACAGTATTACAATGAACGAGCTTAGTATTATTACAAATGGATTTCGAGCAGCAGGGATCTACTCCTTAAATCGAGATGAAGTATTGAGAAGAATGCCACAGAAAAGATTTGAAGAGACTGGAAGCAAAATAGATGACGCCTTTCTTAGTGACCTAAAGGACATGAGGAGCCCATCAACATCTACTACTGTGAAGAGAAAGAAAATAATACGAGTTGAGCCTGGAAAATCTGTCAGTTGGAAAGATGTAAATCAACAACAAACAAATAACTCTGAAGAAACGGAAGAGCCTGAAAGTATGGAAGACAGTCAGGCTGAAATGGATCTGCAACAAATTCAAACTGATACTGACTTGACTGATTTGACATGAGGATTCCCTAACCGAAGGAAAATATGTCATAATTCAGTTGCTCGGAAAAAAATGCGCAAAGCATTTTGTTGCTGAAATTCTTTTAAAAGATGAAGAGAACTTTTATGAAGTTTAATACTTAAGAAAAAAATTGCAAAATAAATTCTTCGTTTCCGATGTGCCAGATATAAGTTATGTCTCTAAAGAAGAAATTGTAAAGGTATTGCCGGATCCAAAAAACACTTCAGACAAATTTTGATATAGATCTTTCTACCTTTAAGTTTGTTTAAGCCTTAATCCATAAGTACATTTATTTACATAGTTCTTACTTTCTATAAAAAGAAAAGTTTCTGTTGATTGTATTTACATTAAAATAAAATTTGTTTTATACAATGCATCATTGCGTTTTAACTTAAATAGATAGCTATCGGAAAATGTGGCAATACTTACGCAGAAATTTTAAAAGAATGTTTTTTATGGCAATGTTGCCTTATACAAGCACTAACATTACATTTTTAGATAATTTTTATGTGCTGGCATTGTTACCTCAAATGTTGGGTAACATTGCCAAATTTTCAAAAACAAAAAAAAAATATTTCTTGTGCTTCTTTTTTATATAACATTTTAGAATTTACAGAAAAAACATAAATGTAGCACATATGTGGAATGTAGACAGATTCCTCTTAAGGAAAAAAAAATTTTGAAAAAACCTTAAAATTTTTGCAAAGTTACCCCAGTTGACGGTATTGTTAAAATAAACTTAGTAATAGTACATATCGTTAATTAAAAATGTATATACACTTATTACATTGTTCTTGCTCGTTTTTTGTTTATATCCTTATAGCTTCGAAGTGGGTTTAGAGATACCCTTAATATCTCCAAGCCAAATATTTTTATTAGTACGAGAAGTGTAGCTTTTCTTTATCTTTATTATAGTGTTCGGCAAGGAGACAGTCTCAGCCCTCTATTATTCAATTTAACAATGGATAGAATTATTGAACAAGTTCGCAACGTAAATCACGGCTACAAGTTGTGAAGACACCATATCAAGATCGTATGCTATGCTGACGACGCGAAACTATTCGCAGACACTGAAGACGGACTACAGTGGTTATTACAAGCGTTCAAGATTAAAGCTGAAACTTTACACTACTTTACTTTAAACTACTACAAAAACAAAATGCATGGTGATTGCGAGAGTCTCTGAGTTTACCTATCCACTATAGCACCGTACGGAGACTTTAAGATTAGTGTGAGGCACCAAATTAACAAATCCGCGAGGATAGCTGGAGCCTTAAGAACAACTATATGGAAAAACAAACACATTTCAACAGAAGCCAAAGTAAGGATTTACAAAACATATGTTAGGCCAGTTATGACTTACGCAACAGAAACAAGACACGATACTGTTGAAACCAAAAGAATGGCTTGCACCTCTGAAATGAAGGTACTCCGCATAATCTCGAGAAACACGATTAGAGATCTAAGAAGAAGCGAGGACATCCGTGAAGAGTGCAACGTGGAAGATGTCGTAAGATGGACACGTGCTCGCAGAAGGTTCTGGAACGAACACGTATCCAGAATGGATAATAACCGGCTTACAAAAATTGCCAGAAACCAGCATCCAAACGACCACCAGGAAGAGTTCTAAAACGATTGAAGGACAGCTAGTCTTCAACCTTCCAAGAAAAGCAATACTCGGTATAACAAGCCTCTAGCCTTTCGAAAAGAAGAAGAAGAAGAAGAAGAAGAAGAAGATGAGAAGTGTAGCTTTTCTTTATCTTTATTATAGTTTCTGAATCACGCCCACTCACCGACATCGTAGCTAGCCGTGGTGACGTGCTTGTTACCAACGGGATCTACTACAGAAAATGTTGGTAACAGATGTCAAAATGCATTGTAAAAAGTGTCCTAAGCATCTATGACTAGTAATGTCAATATTTTTTTAGACGTCGGAGATTTGGTTTGTTGACCAATATTAAGATGATATTGTTTATAATTATAAGTCATGAGTTCGTTTTTGACACCTCACATTACCTAATGTGTTCAGTTGAGCATTCGTTGTTTTTCAGTAATTTCGATTAGGTCTCAGTTTGTTTATAAAAACCTTTATTTTGTCTAACGTTTTAACTTTATTAAACATAATTTTTAGTACATATCAAAACAAAAATTTGAATATAGAAAGTATAAAAACAAAAATGTTAATTTAGAAATATTTTATATTTTAATAACTGTATAGACCATTTTACTCTTCTTCGACTTTAATTGTTCCCCAAACAAAGTACGTGCTGCCAAAATATTTCATTTTGATATTAACATCGTTTTCAACATAATGGAGACCATCTCCCATAACGGCTTCAAAATTATATTCGGGAAACTGTATTTCAAGGTTCTTTACCAAAAGCTTAATTCTATCGACGTCGTGGTCTTCTAGAACGCAAGCTCTTTTTAAAGCGTCTGAAATTTTAATTTGCATATCAACTGCCATTCCGCCGACGCTCTCAATTCTAACCTAAAAATTTTTTATTTTTATGATCTATTTAAGACTATTTACGTACATGTTGCGGCTCGTAAATAGATACTTCGTGTTTAACAAGTTCTTCGTTTCTGTCAAATATTCTTTTTTCTGCTTCTACAGGCAAATCATACTGCTTCAAAAACCTAATTACATCTTCTACTTCGACATCGTCCTCGTCGCCCTCGCTAGGATCGTCTCTAATCTTTATCTCAGTATTACCATTCTCAAAGTGAATCTGAACAAATTATTTTTGTAGTGGTTTAAACATATACTATTAATTACGCGCCCACCTTTACAAAGTCCGCATAAACAGTTTTGCTTAATAAACCGCCATTTTCGTCAAATTTTTCTCTACTAGCAGCTGCCGATATATTGTACTTCTTAGCAAGATCAAAAATAAGTTTAACGGCGTCGCGATCAAAACCATTTGAATCTCCAACTTTTTCGGGTTTCTACAAAATTGTATTTCATTATTTTGTTAACTAACTTTTGTTGCTTACCAGTGTTGCAAGTGGTCGTAATTGAAAACTTTCACGCTGAAGAAGATTTTGATCTTCACCAACTTTGGAATGTGAGAATTCGGCAATAACGTTTACATGCTTTGCAAAGATCTTATCCTTGATAGTGTTAAAACGTTCAATTTCTTTCTTAATTATTTCTTTGCTGAATTCAGTTTGTTCCTGAAATTACATTTTTAATTATTTGCCACCACTATTTGTAAAGTATTTACATTACCAAATGCGGACAAAACGCACGTAATGAAGAATACACACAAAACTTGTTGAAGATGCATCTTTACTACCTTCCACTTGAGGTGGCAGGTGGCAACTATTTACATATAATATGGAACATAATAACCTTTAAACTTTTAGATAACGTTACGTAAGTTGTATACAAGAGTAATTATATCATTTCTCTTTATCGAAAGTGATGACTTTTAACTCACCGGTAATCGTTATCAAAAACATTACAATCAGTGTCCATAGCATTCAGCAACAATAATTGTCTGATTATATTTAAAAGAAATAGGATATGAAGTTCGACTCGGTGATAATGAAACAGTTTTAATTACTGCATCAACAGAAGGATTCATTATTTTGACATCACTTCACTGAAACTTTGCAAAAAAGTATCAACAAAAACAATGTTTTATTATCTTGTCTGGAAGAATCAAATGAAAATGTTCCTGCTGTAAAATTTATTAATTCTTGTACGCCGAAACTCAAAAACGAACATTATCTTTATGTTCTATTGTGGTAAGGACTTAATCTCTATATTTGGTAGTAGTGAAAACCGTACTATTAGCATCACTCTGGATTAGAGAAGAAATGGAGTAATTTAATTTTACATTAAGTTGTTCAATTATAACAATCCCTTCGTTTTCTTTAGATAATTTGAATATTTTAACTCTGTTTTTTGGAAGATATATGCACTATCGCAATCTTTTAAGCATGAGAAATGATTTTGAGTAGCAATAAAATTAATTTGTTCTTCATTGCCGATTTTGTACTTAAGTGTCAGGTGATTGAGCAGTGCTCACATCACGACCTTGCAATGTCAAAAATTATTTTTGTAAACTTTATACTGAAATAATGGAGGTTTAAACAATTATCTGCTGTATTTTCTCCATCACGTTTACAGAAAAATATATTTTTATGCAACTGTCTAATTCATAACATCACCGTAGTAAGTTTGAAGGGCTGTAGTTGAATTACTTCTTGTAGATTTGGATCGTAGGTGGACCGTAGTAAGTTTGAAAGGCTGTAGTTGAACCATTTCTTGTAGGTTTGGACCGTAGGTGAACCATAGTAAGTTTGAAGAATTGTATTTGAACAACTTCTTGTAGGTTTTGACCGTAAGTAAACCGTAGTAAATTTGAAGAGCTGTAGTTGAACCATTTGTTGTAGGGTTGGACCGTAGGTGGACCGCTTCGTTTAGGTTTTGCTCCAAGGACCATATTTTAATCACGGTGTTTGTTCGTATTTAATAATTCGACACTTACCCCAGTAATCAATACTTGAACAATACCAGATTCTAGGGTAAGTGTCAATGATTAAACAAGTTTTACGTTGATTGATATTTTATCAATAAACAGTTGAGTATTTATACAGTTTTACCTTGCTTATTGAACATATTTTAATTTCTATGTATTGCACTAACCTATTGTAAAATGCTAAATTTAATGTGTTATATTAACTTATGCTGAATTGTGCATTCCTGTATTGATATTCTTATAAAACATTACCTACATGTTTAACAATGCAATATTTTAAATTACAGTTTTTTAAAAGACCATTAAAACAAATAAATTATATGTTCATCATTAAACATATTGCCATCTCTAAAAGAAATATTTTTTTGTCTGTTTATTATTGAACAAATTTGTATGTAACTGTTGAAAATTCAGAATAACCGACACTAAGACTTGGGCTAAAAGTAAAAAAAATAATATTTGTATTCTATGATGAGCAAATCTGGCCTTTTAATTTTTTTTGTTTAAACTACAGTTTTGTATAAAAAAGTAAACATTTATTCATTTGCATCTCAAGATCATCTACGAGAAAAAAAAACAATTTATATATGTATGTTTATTTCAGAGAATAATTTTTAAATAGTATAAACATAATTAAAGTAATCTAAACACATTTTGGAATTCTAACACAAAATTACCCTAAACGCACAAAGAAATAAACCAGATGTTAAAAATGTGAACCTTTTGCCTCATGGACTCATAGAGTCTTTTAAAAATGCCGATACTGTTTCTAATGGTTTTGCAAGAAACTATGATGCCATTTCTTATTTTGCACTTAAGTATGAATTTGTATTCTTAAGCAAATATTTGACGTACGATATTAAACCAAGTCTAACGAGTTGATTAAATAAGACAAAAGTTAATATCATATAGTTTCTTACAGCATTTATCTTGATGAGAAGATCAATTAACAACACGTTCAGTTAATGGTTGACACAGCGACGAAAACCATAATTTCTCCTGACATGTTATTAAAAAATGAAAAAGCATCATCTGTACCTGCTGTAACAAGAGCAACTGAAGAAGAAATATAGACAAGCGTAAGTAAGCATAGGTTTGGGAAATATAGTGCTCAATCATCAAGCACTGGTAACTAACATCACAGAAAAAGTTATCCTCGAAATACAGCTTATAAAAGAGTACGAGTTTTGGTGTGTTTCTATGCAACCATAGATCCTTCGATGTGGAGGATAGGCACAACTCAGAAATAAAACTGTGTCTGAGTTGTGCCTTTTCTCCACATCGAAGGATCTATGGTTGCATAAAAACGTACCAAACTATTAAGTTTTTGGAGGAGTTATATCGTTCTCATAGTAAGTATGAGTTTTGTTGGGATATAAAAAATGATGTTCTTAAGATTGACGATGAAGAAATTTCTGTCCATTTGCCAGAGAAAGCAGCTATACTAGTCATTAACCGAAGACATGGCTCTATCTGAAAGAACCAAAAGTGTGGTAAAGATGCGCCTAGGTAAAAATCTTCGTGACATTTCTGTCAATAGAGAGTGACTTGGTTCAAAAGAGACTACTAATTAACACGTGTTATTGATTGTCAACTTGAATCCGGTAACATTAAAAAAATTATTGTGGTGAAGCAAGGTACGGCAGTATCTCAAATTGTGAGATGCGTGAACTCCAACAAAGCTACCGCAAAGCGGGGTTACTTTGCCCCTATTGGTGACTTTACACGGTCGTGCATTTTGGTGCATTTGGCAGTGTTGAATGAAACCTTGCAACAATGTAGAGGAAAATGCCGCGAAAACAGATACTGTTGGCATCCGTTAGTATTCGCAAGACCATCGGCTGATGATGTGTTGCCTGTTTCTAAAGTTATCAGCTGTTGAAGAAAAACGTTAAAACTTTTAATTTTATAAAGTGTTAAAACTAAGGGTTCTGGTCGGCTACTGAGAATGATTAGGTAGGTTAGTATTTTAGCATTAGATAGTATACTGAATTACGGATATTTTGACAGAATTTAAAGTAAATCGCTCTCAAGGTGATCCTTGTACAGGGTGATTAAGAAAATAATGCACAAGAGTTAAACTTAAAAAAATTGTTGCACACCTACCTAACCTACATATGTATATCAAAATTATGGGCCGAATTTATAAAAAGAACCCTTGGTTCCCGCAATTATATGAATTATTCAGAAGAGCAACTTGAAAAAGCTGTCGCAGATATTAGACGCAATGGCTTATCGTATGCAGCAGCTTCCAGAAAACATAACATCCCTAAGAAGACTCTCTGGAACAAAGTGAACAATAAACATACAAACAAACATGGAGGCCAAACAACTTTGTCGGAAGTTCAGGAACGTCATTTAGTTGATGTTGTTCTAGCAGCATCTGAGTTTGGCAGTCCGTTAACAGCAATGGACCTTCGATTGGTAACAAAGAGATATTTGGATGCATCAGGGAGAACAGTTCACAAATTTACTGCCAATTTGCCTGGTAAAGAACGGGCGTTGAATTTTATCGATTGATACAAAAAGAGATTGTCAAAAAGAAGTTGTCAAAATATAAAACGTGTTAGATCTCAAAAAACCGAGGAAGAAATAAATGACTATTTTGACAATTTGACCAGAAGCTTGGAAGGTGTGCCAAATGCGAACGTACTTAACTACGACGAAACAAACCTTTCTGATGATCCGGGATCAACCAAGTGTATCTTCAGGCGTGGAATAAAATACCCAGAACGAGTAATGAATACAAGTAAGACTTCAATTTCGATAATGTTTGCCATTACTGGTGGTATGGAAGTCCTTCCACCATATGTGGTGTATAAGGCAGAACGAATTTATGATTTATGGACCATTGCTGGACCATAGAGAAGCCGATACAATCGTTCAAAGTCTGGTTGGTTTGACTCTGGCATGTTTGAGGACTGGTTTTTAACAGTTGTAATCTTCTGGGCTAAACCCAAGCAACGGCCAAAAGTAGTAATCGGCGATAACCTATCCTCACACTTAAATGTTAACATCATTGCTGAATGTCAACGGAATAATATTAAATTTGTGTTTCTACCGCCACATTCGACTTATCTTACTCAGCCCCTCGACGTTGGATATTATCGCCCGATGAAGGGAATGTGGAGGAAAACACTTTAATCCTATAAAATTCAGAATCCTCAAGAAAAAACACTTAACAAGACATCTTTTCCAAGAATATTAAAAACATTAGTTGAGCAGCTAAAATTTACAGACATACGAAATATAACCAGTGTATTCAAGGCTACCGGAATTATCCCATTCGATCGTCATCAAGTTGTTAAGAAACTTTCAAAAACTAGAGGTGAAGAACATGTGGGTAAAAGAATAAGCAATACATTGCTTAATTTTTTAAAAGAAACAAGAACTCCACCTATTACACCAACATTAGAGAGAAAAAGAAAGAAAATGCCGAAGGTTGTTCCTGGAAAATCAGTCACATATGAAGAAATGTCTGAACAAGAACCTGAGCAACAAGAGGATGAGATCGTCTCAGAAAATGAAGACGAAGAATACATTTTAGTGAGCGAACAAAACGAAACCACTCAACTGAAACAAGATCTGGAGGAAGACGATAACAAAATCTCAAGGATAATATTAAAACCTGGAAAATATGTTGTAGTTGCAACTGTTCGCCACTTCGTGGGGCAGATAGTTGAAGTTAATAGACCAGAATTGCTCATAAAGTTCTTGAGAAAAAAGAGAGAAAGTTTTGTATTTCCAAATGAGGATGATATCTCCGCCCAGCAAGAGGATGATATTGTTGAATATTTAACAGAACCGACTGTTAGAAGAGGAATCGTAAAGTTCGAAAATAAGAACTTTCATAAATATAAATTCTAATCGAATTTGTTGGAAATAAGAGCCAAGGAGTTTAAGTTTTATATTTTATACAAAGAGTTACATTTTTATTTTATTGTTTTAATGGTTTTTTAATCTTACAAATTCAGTTTATATACACCAGACAATCATTTGTTTAAATTATTTTATAGCTTGTATGCATATCGTTGGAAAGAGACACCCATGTCGCTCTCTAAAATTATTTGTATGTTTTGTTATGAGCGCGGATAATGTCACACCGATTTGGTGGTGACTTTACAGAATTTTAATTTAAAAAAATATATGTGAAGTATTTAGTGTGAAACTTTAATTTCACTCAAAATCGAAAGATTGATAATGAAATCATAAGATACTGTTGGTTGAGCAAGATTGATTTCAAAATAAAAAAGTTATTGAACAAAATGTGTTAAAGTCGTGGCAAAGTAACCCCGCGTTACGGTACATGCCAAAGAATCGTCTACAACAGCTATTAGACATACTCACTTCTAAATGCCAAAACCTCAGCTATAACTAGCTGACTCAAGTTACGGATTGATCCTGGAAACTGGTTGCAAAGGAAGAAACGTAGTAAAGCACAAAATTAATACCGGGGACCCCGATACAATAACATTTTTGCCGATTGTCTTTGGTATGTCGAGAAACAGCTAAAAAAACAATTGGAGATATAGAGAGACAAGGTGTAATTGTATCTTTAAATAGTTTATGGGCGTCCCCGGTAGTACTTGTAAACGCTAAGAATAAATCAACGAGATTTTACGTAGACCACAAGCAGCTTAAAAAACTGACCAAAAAGAACCATTACCCTTTACCAAGAATTAACGATACTCTAAGCATCCTGCCAGGATACCGGTGCTTTTCCATGTTGAATTTAAAGAGTTGTTATTAGCAAGTAGAATTAGAACCCAATTACTGTACAATGACAACTTTTACGATTGGAATTTGTTTGTGGCAGATTACTGTTATGTCCTCGGACAGGTATAGCGTTTATGTGTTTGAGCGTTTGAAAGTGATCCAACGACTACGTGAAGCAAATCGAAAACTAAACTTAAAAAAATGCTAAAGGATGTGCAATACCTTAGCTGCGTCGTATCTAAAGATGCAGTAAAAGCTGCCCCAGACACAGTTTCAGCAATCCAAGCATGAGCAAAGCCAATCAGCAAACTCTAGGTTTATAGTTTCTTTGAGCCATGCACCTGCTATAAACGATTTTTACATGGATTTGCCAATATTGCCAAACATTTGACAAAATTGACTGAAGAAAGAGCAATATTTAGATGAGACAAAAACTGCAAAAACCCTTTCTGTCAACTAAAACAGACTTTAGTCATTTTGTCAATTTTAAGTTATCTAAGAAAAAGTGGAAAATTTGTGTTGGGTGTCGATCTAATTAACTTGACTATAAATGTGGTCGTTTTACAGGTTCAAGATGAACAAGAATAGGTCATCGCATATTTTAGCAACGTTTTGTTTTAGCCAGAAAAGAATTACTGCGTGACTAGGAGAGAAATGTTAGCAGTCGTCAAGTCCGTACAATACTTTTACAAATACTTGTATGAACGAAACTTTTTACTAAGGACGTGCCATAGTACATTGATCTTCGTAATCTGAAAAGAAAAGTATTGCAGCATTGCACGATGGTACTACATCAGAAAGACATTTTGGCAAAAAAGTGTTTTTGTTGGTTCAAAGTTTTGATCAAACCTGCTATGTTTGAAGAAGTTGGCATTAAAGGTATAAAAAGACTAAAACGGCACCCTTCTATAGTTAACGCCGTTAAAGGGACCAGTATTTACACTTGTCTCTAATAACGTATCAATAATTCGTTCATGAAATCACGAGTCATACACCATCCTGAGACATGGTTGGTTGCAAAATCCATGCGACATCCAATTTGGGCGAAGACCAGAAAAAGCAATTGATGTTGAAGACTACGTTAGTAAGTCAATAGAGAGACTAGACAAAGTACATGAGGTGGTTTGAAAAAACACGCAAATCGCAAGGAACGGAATAAAAACTAGGTATTACATCAAGACACAAAACGATGGATTTCAACCGGTCAACATGATGTGGCTATGTAATTCATAAAGGAGGCGTAGTTTGTCGCCGAAGCTGTAAAGTAACCATGTGTAACACTGTGTTGTATGGCGCATTTGTGCTGACACCTTTCTGTGTGTCAGATGTGTTGAAACAGTTCATACGACACTTGACACCGAAATGACACCTCGACACCTCCCAAATGGTAGACAGCAGTCAGCACGCAGCACTGTGGTTCGTATGCGCCGTGCCGCACACGCTGTTGGCTGTTCTGTTCCATCCCGAGTTATATCGGTATGTGTTGTTAACATGATATGCGATACTACGGTATTTGTTTACTAGACATTATAAATATGCGTCATAATTGCAGCATTATTTTGATTCATAAACCGCCGCAGTTATATTACTTCCCTGACCTTAGAGAAGAATTAAAACGTAAATATTTTATATCGACTATTTGTATTTTCTTTCTCTGTTGAAAGCAAGTAACGCATTTTTCAAAATTGCAACAATATAAGTAAAAAACGTTTATAACACCAACAACAAAATACCTACAATACTATTAACAGAAATAAACATGCTAACAAAACAAGACAATCTTAATAACAAAATAAAATAAAACCAGAATTCCAAGAAAAAATGCAAATAAACATAACATCACAAACTATTATCCATTTCGGATATACATAACTAAAAATTTGCGTCAAATTGAACAAAGAAGGAAATAAACTAATCTCTATTATTTAAATTATAACTTAAAAAAATCACTTGCGATACTTTATTTGTCTTTAATCTCTCTCGTTTTTCAGTCACTGTCTGTCCTGCTTTCGAAAATATTCGTTCGCACGGGACAGATGTGGCCATAATACAAAGCCTTGTTTTCATAATTTGGTACAATTTTGGATACGTGTGTTTTCTTTGAAACCACCAGACAAGGGGATCCTGGCACACACCTGAACTATTTTTTCTAGGCAGAACAGGTTCGTCTAAGTATTTATTGACTTCAACAATAGCCGAAGCTGTCGGATTGTCAGGTTGCATATGTTGCTGAACTTCCGCATTAAAATCTTCCCATAAACCCTGAAGCAGATCTTTTTCAGGTTCAGTTACCGTTACGGTACTTGCCTGGCTGTCTTGCCTACCTGTGACTTCAATAATTTCAGCAGGATTTTCATTTAACAATTTTGTGTTAGCCACTTCGGTATATAAATTTTGTATTGCTTGCTTATAGTTTTTGTCATCTATAAAGCCGAATTTCTTAAACCTGGGGTCTAAGATAGTCGCTTGAGCAATTAAATTGTTTTCTTCTAAATCATTAAAGCGCCGTTTTAACTCTAGTTCCAGTCTTTTAATCATGTTCACAATAAGAGGTGGGGATGTACTCACATCAAGTGTATTTAGATGTTTGACAATTTGCTTGTAATAAAATTTAATAGTAGATGCACCAACCATTTGTTCTGAACTTATGGCAATTGTTACTAAATTAAAAATTTTAACGATTTTTATCGATTGTTCTGCTACAATCCATTCTTCATTTTGCAGAAGAACAATTTCAGAACCGTCTTGATTTCTACAGGTACGGGATGTAGTATTTAAAATGGCTAAAGTAGAAATAATTGCATTTTTCATTGTTACAACCCTATTGATCATATCAAACGTCGAATTCCAACGTGTCGGGACGTCATTTTTTAATTTTAACGGCTGCATGTCCATACGCTCTGCTGAGGCTTTCAGTTGAGCAGATGCATAACTACTTCTTTTAAAATAACTGACTTTATTTTTTATTTTGTCAACAACTTCCTTGATTTCACGTAAGCCTGTCTGAGTAACTAAGTTTAACGAATGAGCAAAACAACCCCAGAAACGCCAACCACCAATTCGCACAGCTGCTTTCATATTAGCCGCATTGTCTGAAACAATGGCCGATATTTTGTTGGTTATATTCCATTCATTTATTGTTTCTTTGAGTTGATTGGATATATTTTCTGCAGTGTGTCTTTCTGTGTAGGGTATACATCCTAACAAATCTGAAGACAAGAATATGTTATTGCCAACTTCCACAATATAATGAGCTGTAATACTATAAAAACTGTCATTTGATCGTGATGTCCACCCATCAGTAGTTAAACACACTGCGAAAGCTCTTTCCAAACGATTTTTAACCAGGTCAACTGTTTCATTATAAAGTGCTGGAATCAACGAATTTGAAACAGTTTTTCGTGTAGGAACCTTGTAACTAGGATTTAATAAATACAGCAAACGTTTAAATTCTGCATCTTCTACAATACTGAATGGATGGTATTCTTTTGTAATCATGCAAATTAACTGTTTATCAATTTCTTTTTGTTTGCTAATTGACAGCGGCTTTTGAAAAAAACTCGTTATGGTTTGAATTCTACGTGCACCTGAGGAAGTTGATGGAAGAGACTTTTTTGCTGCTGATGTAGATGATGGAATCTCTTCTGATGATTGTTGTGCCTGTGCGGATGAGGAGGAAGTTTCTGCTTCTGGAACTGCAATTTCTACTGTCACTGTTTGTCTTCTAATTAGCTGTGTAGGGTGTTTCTGTTTCATATGTCGAATAAGAGTAGATGTTGACTTATTCTTAACAGATAATGTTTGTCCACAGAGTAAACATTTTACTTTGCCCCCACTTTCGTCTGAAAAATTAGTCCAAATCTCACTTTTTTTGGGACCCATTTTTTTAGTTAGTATTGAAATTAATCTAAAATAGAGTTACGTATGTAACTATTTAAATATTAAACAAGTATAATATACATACTTCTGTTCTCTGTATCTGATTCCTTTTCAACTTTCTCGGAGTTTAGCGACATAAAACACGTCTCGCAGTGTTGAAAGTCTGTATTGAACTAACTGATTCTTTGGTCATATCATTACAAAGATAGAAATATAAAATGACAATCGAAGGCAATCGAAGCGCGAGTTTTAACTCACGCAGGCTAGGACCATAAATATTATTAACGGTGTGCACCGACCTCCCTTTAGTATGTCTTATAGTTTTTGTTCTAATATTACAGGAAATATAACAAACTTAAATTCTTAAATTTTATGTTTCAACGCACGCCTAAACAATGCCGGGACAAACTTAATTTTTGAGTTCTGGGAATAACCAATGTATCTAATACTGTATTGCCCGCACTTGTTGAAAGTGTTCACCATCATTATACCCTTCGACGAGCATTAGGGGATATGCGCACGCTTGAAATTAGCCAGTAGCAATAAAGAAAGAATTTAAAAAACACAACAAACATGTATGCGTCTTTGAAATTTGGCTGACATGCTGTTTTTTGTTGTTTGGTATTCGTTTAGTTGTTTAGTAAACAAATATTTAGATGATCGTGACTAAAATCATTATTAGTTTACATTTTTAAAATCTATTTCAATTAAACACTGTTATTTTTCACTATTTTATAATTACAATACATATTTTGTTTATCTGAATTTACTTTTAACGGAAACTAATTAAATTATTTAAGACGTCGGCAGTTTAAGCGTTTAGTCATATACTTTTATTACAGTTATAAGTAGATTAGCAGAATTTAGCATTGCACTTATCGATGTAACTGTTTCTGCAATAAAATCCCAAATAAACAAATAACTTCCATATTTGTTGCGTTCGTTGTCTGGCGCCAGCGCAAGTCAGTCTAAAGCCGTTGAGAGCAAGTTTCTTATTCGCTTTCACCGCGAAATTTTTACTCATGGGAAAGATTGACTACGGGCTATACAAGGAGTATTACATACATTGAATAACCGAACCGACTGCAGATTCCAGACAAAACGACCAGACCAGACTGACTGGTAGCAGAGTTCCCAGATTAGGCGATTCGATTTTCAGACACCACAGCGTTGCATAAATATTCTAGCGTCAATACCATTGACTCTGTGTGTGTTAATCATTTTTACTGTGTCATGACACAATGGTGCTGACACACTGTGCTGATACATTAAACAGTGTCGGTGTCGTTGTGTCGACACACGAAAATTGAGCGTGTTACCCATGATTACTGTAAAGGGAAAGGCTCTTATAAAGCTTTGTGGCGTATTAATGACGGCGTGTACCGTATTCGGAAACTACATAGAGGCAAGCCAAACGTGGTTCACATCGATCGTCTAACCCAGTTTGCTGGCAATAATAGCGTTTCTCAAAACCAAGTCTAACCACCAGGGTAATAACAAGCAGATCTAGAAATCAAGTCGATCGAATAGACTTCGATAAGTTATACGGAGGTTTCGGAAAGGCTAGGTTTGAAGTTATGATCAAAGAGCAATAAGACCAAACATGAAAAGATTACGTCAAGTAATTCTTACAGCAACCGGCGATCGGAAAGGTCTTAAATTTACGTGATGATCGACGCTTAACTTTCTATCTGATCACTAAAAAATACCTACGTGCAAAACCGTTGTACAAAAATCTATTACAAGCATTATATATGTCAAGAGAGACATAGAGTAAAAAGTTGGTAGTACTCAAAGCTTAGTTGCGGTTTAGATCAACTAGATTGGAGGACAGTTCGAAATATGTTAGAAGTTGTTTTCCGAGGAACAGGTGCAGTTACCATTCAAGTAAAACATCAGACCAAAAAAGTCATTGCATGCTACTTGTACGCTTAAGAATGTAGAGAGTATAGAGCTGTCGATATTGCCACGACTCTTTCTATCGATACCGCGTTCTGTTTCTTGCTCTGGGACATAACGGTTTTAAGAAGGGGACAGTGAAACTTTCCAAAACATTTAAAACAGTCGAGGCAATTAGCGAAAAAGATAGAATATTCTAGTCCCAGATAAGGTATAAATATAAAAGATGTACGAAAAAAGTTGGAGTCAGTTGTAAGAAGAATTTGGGGATGAAAACGGTTACAGCGATATATCAATTATTTGTAAGTTTTTTAACAAATAATTATTTTGGAGTTTTGAACTGCGTTCCATATTTACACTTTTCACAAAAATTATAAAATTTAGAAAACTTACAAACTTTGAAAAATTTACAATTTTTGACGTTTCGATAGTCATGTCGCTGTCTTCTTCAGAAAAAACTGAAACTAAAGATATAGAATCCTGACAAGCGTTTATATTACGCCGTTCGGGTCAATAGCTCGTGACGGTTCCGATTCATTAGTTTTCCGGAGCATGTTTTTTCATATTGGCGCTAGATCGATTCCATTATCCCTATTAAAATTGTCGTACTTCTGGATTTCAGTGGCTTCCTTGTATAGTCTAGGCCAGAAGTTTTGGGATTTAGCCAACATTGTTACTTCTTCAAATTTTATCGTGTGACCGGTGTCTAAAAAGTGTTCCGCAACAGCAGATCTTGTGTTATGTTTCTTTGTATCCGCTTTATGTTTTTTTAATTTGGTAGCTATGTTTTGCTTCCCGTTTGTCCTATGTAACCCAGCCCACACGAACAAGGGATGTGGTAGACCCCTGGTTCCTTGAGTGGTGCTTTTGTTTTTTTTTGATTCTGAGAAATTTGCGGATATTTTATTTGTTGCAGTAAAGATCACTTTGATATTTTTCCCTCTAAGTATCCTGGCTATTTTATCCGTGCAGCCTTTTATGTAAGGAAAGAATAAAGTTGCCACGGGTTCCTCCTTCTTTGGTTTTTCCTTACTGTGTTTGTTAATTGCTCGATATATGTCTGCTTTTCTGAAACCGTTTTTTATTAAGGCGTTTGTTAGGTGACCTAGCTCGGTCTTTAACGTGTTCGGTTCACTGATCGCCTTGGCCCTGTGTACTAAAGTTTTCAGAACTGCAAATTTCTGAGCTGGATGATGATGTAATTCGGCGTTGAGGTATCTGTCAGTATGTGTCGGTTTTCTATATACTTGATGTCCCAATTTGTTGTCTATATTTCGAGGTCACTCGGCAACTTTATTCCTTCCTTACATAAAAGCCTGCACGGATAAAATAGCCAGGATACTTAGAGGGAAAAATATCAAAGTGATCTTTACTGCAACAAATAAAATATCCGCCAATTTCTCAAAACTAAAAGAAACAAAAGCAACACTCGAGGAACCAGGAGTCTACCACATCCCTTGTTCGTGTGAGCTGGCTTACATAGCACAAACGGGACGCAACATAGCTACCAGATTAAAAGAACATAAGACGGATACAAAGAAACATAACACAAGATCTGCTGTTGCGGAACACTTTTTAGACATCGGTCACACGATAAAATTTGAAGAGGCAACAATGTTGGCTAAATCCCAAAACTTCTGGCCTAGACTATACAAAGAAGCCATTAAAATCCAGAAGTGCGAAAATTTTAATAGGGATAATGGAATCGATCTAGCGCCAATATGGAAAAACATGTTCCCGAAAACTAATGAATCGGAACCGTCACGAACCATTGACCCGAACGGCGTAATAGAAAGGCTTGTCAGGATCTTTTCTAAGTTTTATAAATTTTGTGAAAAGTGTAAATATGGAACGCGGTTCAAAACCCGAAAATAATTATTTCTTAAAAAATCATGGCCGCAAAAGCCTCAAAAATAAAAATATTTGTAAGTTGTATTTATTAAACTGCTAGTTTGCTATTTTGCTTAGTTGTTGTTGTTTTTGAGCTGAAAAAACATCTGCGAAAAAAAGATTCTAGTCAAAAGGAGAGATATCTCTGTTAAATTTTATTTTCTTAATATTTAAAGCGAGTTGACTAAACGCTTTCACACTATGAAAGAAGAGATATCAGTTTTTCTATTCTTAATAAATGTAGCCTTTATATTTGCTTGACTCAGTTACCAAAAAAAGCTAATTGGAAATTTGGTTTGTTGGTCAGTATGTATTAAGGTGATATTTCTTATGGTGGTAAGTCATGACACCTGTTTAGCCGTACGTTAGTAGTTTTTCTGTTACTGTTGTCCGATCTTAGTTCGTTTGTAAAGACTTCTATTCACATTTTTGTCAGCCTCAATCTGTTTGTAGTTATTAATTATTTTCGATAATCACGTTTTGCTAGTTTGCATAAATTTCTTCTTTATTTGCTGTCTCTTACATTTATTGGTTTGTGATTAAAACTAATCTTAGTATAAAAAATAGAAGGTATAAAAACAAAAATGTTAATTCAAACGTTATTTTATATTTTTTTAAACAATTCATAAGTCCTCTTATTCATCTTCTACTTTACTCGTTCCCCAAATGAAGTAGGTCTCATCATCGTATATTACTTTAACATTAACATCGTTTTCAACATAATGAAAACCATCTCCGATAACGGCTTCGAAACTGTATTCGGGAAATTGTATACCAAGGTACCTGACCAGAAGCTTAATTCTGTCGATGCCATGTTCTTTCATAACGCAAGTTCTTTTTAAAGCTTCTGTAACTTTCATTTGCATATCAACTGACATCCCGCTGACGCTTTCGATTCTAACCTAAAATTCTGATTATTTTCAGGCTGTGTTTAAAAACATATACGTACTCTTTTAGGCAAGTAACTAGTTTCTTCGTTTTTAACTAGTTCTCCGTTTCTGTCAAATATTTTTTTTTCTGCTTTTACAGGCAATTCAAATTCTTTCAAAAACCCAATTAATTCTTCTACTTCATCATCGTCTTCGTCGCCCTCGCTAGGATCGTCCCGAATCTTTATCTCGGTATTACCATCGTCAAAGTGAATCTGAACACATCACCGTTTGTATTTTTAGAAATACACCATAAGTTACGCGCTCACCTTTAAAAAGTCCGTGTAAACGGTTTTACTTAGTAAGCCGCCATTTTCGTCAAACGTTTCTCTACTAGCAGCTGCCGATATGTTGTACTTCTTAGCAAGGTCAAAAATGAGTTTAAGGGCATCGCGTTCAAAGCCATCTGAATCATCAACTTTTTCGGGTTTCTACATGATAGTTTGTTAATAGTTTATATAGCAATTTTTGTCACTTACCAGTGTTGCAAGTGGTCGCAATTCAAAACTTTCACGGTGAAGAAGATTGTCATCTTCGCCAACTTGGGAATATGAGAATTCAGCAATAACGTTTACGTGCTTTGCAAATATCTTATCTTTTATAACGTTGAAACGTTCAATTTCTTTCTTGATTATTCCTTCGCCGAATTCAGCTTGTTCCTAAAATTACATTTTTAATCATTTGCCGTTACAATTTGTAAAATATTTACCGCAAGTGTTTTGCCCAATGCGGACAAAACGCACGTTATGAAAAATACACACAAAACTTGTTGAAGATGCATCTTTACTACCTTTCACTTGAGGTGGCACACAATTTTCAACAAACTATCTATAATTTGGAACATAATAACCTTTAAACTTTTAGATAACGTTACGTAAGTTGTGTACAAGGGTAATTATATCATTTGTTTTTATCAAAAGTGATGACTTTTAACTCACCGGTAATGATTATCAAAAATATTATAAACAATTCTTGTTGCTGAAAGCTTTTTCCATACTTCAAAGCAATGTTTTAAAGATTTTTTTGGTAAAATATATACAAGAACGAGTTTAATTTTCAGGTACTACAAACTGTAGTGTTTTGTATATGTTCTTCACAAAAAACAAAATTAATTTGAAGGTTACTATGTTTATGTATTTTAAAAACTCTTACATAACGTAATATTCTTATCTAAAATACGACTTTGGCTAGTGACACCACGAATACAGTCGAGGTTAAAGTTTATAAACCTCGCGGTTATAAAACTGTAATGTATTTAGAACTGTTAGTAACTCATAACACTGTGAAGTTAAACGTAGACTAAATTTTTGATTTTTAAAAATAGGATATAAATTTTAAATAGGTGATAATAGAACAGTTTCAATGACCCCATAAACAGAAAAGTTCATTATTTTAGCAACACGAGTTTACTACATCAAAACTAATTACCTCACAAGAGAAGTTCTAGCTACTCAGACATTGTAAATGATAAAATTTGAAAGATTTTTGTTTAATAGTATGTTGGTCCTCCCTTTATTCGTTTAACACTTTATCACTTTTGTGGCATCGATTCCAGCAGGTGGTCGATTTTCTCTTGAGTTATTGTATCTCTAGCAACTTGCAAGTTACGCCAGAAAACTTCTTGTGTATATGGAGGATGCGCTAAATTCCTCAGTTTTCTACCCATAATGACCCATACATGTTCAATAAGCAAAAAAATCGAAAGATCTGAGTGGCCATGCTAAAATATTAACATTGGCCTCTTTGAATCGATCCATGTCTTGCTATATGAGGACGGGCACTATTTTGCTGAAAAAGTTCTGAAAAAATAGAAGCATATGTGTTCTACCACCTTGTTAACATATTGCCAAGTGTGCATATTGCTTTGCATAAACACCAAACGAGACTTACTCTCATAGGCTGTAACGCTCCATACCATGATCTCCACAGTGTGGTACACGTGCCGCTCAACAGAAAATTAAACTGACTCTCATACGGCTATCATGCATCCTCACACAGAATCAGGATTCATCACTGAAGACTACTCTATGCCATTCCAGAACTTAAAACGTTGGTGTTGGTGTTGAGTCGTCAGTGGTAACACAAGATGTGGCCGATAGGATTGTAGTATATAATAATTGTTTTTTCGACATGCCAACGACTGAAGACAAACATCATCTTTATGTTTAGTTGTAGTATTTCTATATTTGGCAGTAGTTGAGACGACACAAATGACATCATTCTAGATTAGAGATGTGGTGTTTTACAACTAATTTACTCAATTTTATCGTTTTCTTTTTTTTGTGATCACGTGACAATTGTTCAATGACAAAAACTTTTTTCTAATTGTTAAACTAAATTGGTGTAGTTGAAAACTTATCTGCTACATTTTCTTTCTTATATTTGCAAAAGAATTATTTTTATGCAACTGTCTAAGCCCTGACATCAAAACAACCAAGTTTACGTTTTTTTCTAACAAAGTTTCGTTAAATGATTTTTAAGTTTGCAACGGTCACAATTAAAACGTTCTCTTTTGCTTGGTGTACTTAAACGCCACTATATTCAAATTAGTTTTTAGCAGTCAATCGGTTTTTAGTATGACATCTTAAGAATGTGGAATGAGCAACTTATTTTAGCATGTTGGAAACTTGTAAAAAATATTTTAGTTTTTGAGAAATGTATCGCGTTTCGTATTGAGTTTAGACAAAAATAAAGTGGTGTAACGATACGAAATCCTGTAAAACAATTTTTAGGAACTTTTTAATAATTGTTTAAAAATGCACGTAGACTTGCACCTACAAAGTTAACCAAAAACTAAGAACCACTAAAATATATAAATAACGGCCTACAAACTTGGAAAACGCTTCTCTGCCGAGATTCGTCCCGGTAGAACCAGTACCTGTCTGATAGCCGTTTCTAAAAAATTATCTGCCGAAATCTGTTCCGTTGGAACCCATCCGAAACTCGTTTTCAAAAAAATTCTCTGCCGAAATCCGTCCCGGTGGAATCCGTCTAAAATTCATTTGCGAAAAACCGATTCTTGCATCTCAAGATATATTTTGAGAACTGTTTGCCTCTAAACCGAATCGGATTAACGATTTTTGTTTCATTGACAACCGCTGTTACATGGACCGCTCCAACAACCTGGAGGAGGATCACGATTACGTTGCTATTCACCCAAACCTGCTTCATTCGTTTGCTGTCGATTCATTAGAATTATTGTCACCGTCTCGCATCTCAGATTCAGTAAGTGTTGAAGTTGTGGAGTCGGGTATTTGTTTAATCCTGTTAGTTTTGGCATAATGGTTTTAATACTTGGTAGGGTAGACAATCTCCTGGCTCAATTGAGTTGACGCCACTTATTCGGACTTTCTGGTAGTTACATAAAAGCCTTTACTTGGAACTACAAATCTTTACGTGGTTGGGGAATCTCGGCTCAAAGATTTGTACAGCTAGATAACTTCATTTTATTTTCGGATGTCAAACGAAAACTTTATGTAACTGGACCAGCTATAAAATAAACAGCTATCGTAAGGTTTTAATTTGTTACCGTGTCGGAACTGAGTACTTACCAGATTGTTATCAAGTACTCGTAAAAGTTCCTGTTGATTTCCCTGAGTTCACCGCACTCATTCATTTTTTTTAAACTCCACTCAATTAAACGTTGTTCGCAAGGCAATTAACTGCCAATTTAGTTCATTTTTCTAAGATTAGAAATGTAGAAACTTTATGCCAAAACATAAAAAAAATTGTGATTTTTTATATACAGTGTGATGTAACCCGTTCACATTTGAAAACTAAAATCCGCAAACTAAAATATATAGCAAGATCTCGCTGTGGCTGTGAGCGTCAAGCTTTTCCACTTTTTCTACGTTGTAAGTTTGTTATAAACTGCTTACTTTCAATATGCAATATGCAAACAGCAAAAATACGTGGTAGTTTTTATTCAAGTATTACTCGGTAAATCTTTATCGAAAAGTTTCTCTACTACTGCAGTAGGAGGAGAAGAATAAACAAAAATGCCTCTTTGGTCTTCTAACTGAATATAAATGTAAGATAATTACATAATTTAGATTTATAAAACAATCATTAAAAATATCAATAAATATCGGGTAATTAGGACATCTAAAATTTAAACCAATTAAACGAATACACAAATACAATAACAAGTTCAAATCTCAACACAAACAAACACGTGCACAAACATAATTATTTTAAATAGAAGAGTTAGTTAACTGTTGGACTGCCAATAAGTATTGAGGTTCTGGTTACGGAAGCAACCCAGCTATTAGTTAAAAAGTCTGGACAAACAAACAAGAGCCAAAAATACATATATATAGTAAACACACAATTATTTATCAAACTAATGTTATAAAAATGTAGGGTCTTCTCTTATAGTTTCTGTCGTCTATATTTTTTTACTTATTTATTTTCTTAGATTGCATGTTCCGCACAGATTGTTCTTTGGAACAATTATTACACAAATTCAGCTTATTAAACATTAATGCATCTATCTCAGAACAGTCAAACAAGAATTCTATCAGAAACAATAAACCCCGAATAGTAAAATATGCTCGAAGCGTTTTCACATCGAGCATAATCGAATTTGCCGTTCAAGAAAGAAACATTGGAATCATTATCACCGTCTCGCATCTCAGATTCGGTAAGTGTTGAAGTTGTAGAGTCAGGTATTTGTTTAATCCCGTTAGTATTGGCATAACGGTTTTAATACTTGGTAGGCTAGACAATCTCCTGGCTCAAGTTTTGACGCCAGCTTTTCCTACTTGCTGGTAATTAGGCTATTGCAAAATGCATCAAATTCGTGCACTTCGTTCTGTTTTTTGTTACCGTCTACAGTCAGCTTCTGTATTGCTCCATGAGTTAATTCTACGATAACACACTTAACGATTCAAGTTTCTACAACTACATAAGAATAAGAAAACATAATAAAGGACTACTATACCACATAGAACTTTCCTAACTGCTGTGGCTCTATGGACTACTTTAACTATAAGAAGGATTTCAGCATACTGTTTGCAATTGTCGATTCAAATTATAATTTTTTATATATCGATGTGACTACAAATGGAAGAGCAAATGATGCTATAATTATTGCAAAATTGGCATTCAATGAAGCTTTACAGCAAAACCTTCTGAATATACCTTCAGAAGATTTTTTCCTCGCCAACGATGATTTTCCATTGTGAACAAACATACTAAAACCTTACTATACAACAGCAGCATTAAATGCCACTAAATTGGTTTTCAATTACCGACTTTCAAGATGTCGAATTATTGTAGAAAATAGTTTTAGTATATTAGTAGCTGGATTTAGAGTTTATGAAAAATCAATTCCATTAAGCAAATTTTAAAAACTACTTGTAATATGCATAACTGGCTAAGAAATACATCATCTAATTGTACATCCTATCTTGAACAACAATTAATGAACTCGGAAGACTGGAATCAGGAAAAAGTATTACCAGAACAATGGTGATCATTATAAAATGATGCATTAATTGATGTGTCAACACCACTCTTCAGTAATAACCACACAAAGAACGCAGCTGCAGTACCCAATTTTTACGCTAATAAGTTTGTGATAATCTACATTCTATTTTGGCAGTGGAACATGATTTAGTACAATAGCGAGTTCAAATTGTTTTCATTTTTGTTTTTATATAATTTACACTTAACTAGAATAGACTCATCTCACTGTGTACATTTTCGTACGCTTTTTCGCGGACATTTGTTTAATGATAATTCTCAGACTTGTTCCAAAATGATTCATAATTCTATACATCTTTAAAAATAATTCCATATGTTCATATTTCCACGGAAAAGACATATTCTAATGTTGTGTGTACAATTAACTTAAGAGGCAAAACAGTGTATTGTCTGATCGCCTGTTTACTTGATCAAGTTTACAATTTTCACTGCCGCTTCACTACGAATGATTCATCCCTTCGCTTTATCAAAAGTATAAACTTTGTTCACTGGTCATTTAGGATGCACACTTTTGATGAAACGCAGATGAAAACATTATTTACACATTACATCGAAAATCTAAAGGGTAAATTTGCAATACTTGTAAAAAAAATTGTTTTATGTAAGAAAAAGTGACCTGTGACGTCATGTAACTTTGGCTGCCTATTTTGTTTACTAAATGCCTTCCATGTTCGTCTACAAACTAATTTTTTAGTTATAACTGCGTTTAATGCGACTGCTACAAAAAAAGTAACTGATGTAAAAAATTACTACAGTGCGCGCCGCTTAATAGAATCACATGAAGTTTACTGAAAACATAATTGTTGATTGGTTACAAAGCAGCAAATACATACAGCGTCTATCTGATTAACAGGTTGTTAATTTAGATGATGATATAGCATAAATACAGACAAAAATATCAAAATAAAAATTCTAATAAAACATTATAAAAAATCAAAAATTTTGAAGCAAATAAATCGAAAATTAATGATGTTTAATTTACTGTTCTAATAATAACTACACATTTATTCTCAGTAATTTGCTGACACTAAAGATAAAAATAAATAAAAAACAATGTTATCACATAAAACGTAGTTATTCTAAGAACTAGACATTCTTTCTAAGTGCATTGAAAATACGATGTAACTCGAAAAGAACGTGATGTTTAAATGAGGTAATGCTACGTAAGCCTGTTAACATAATTGAATAAATAAATAACACTGCAAAAATAAAACTAAATATGCAAAACAAGTATTGTGCAATGATTACATTTTTTACTTACTTTACACGCGCATTGTAAAAGTTCAGCTACAAACTCATACAAAATAGGTTAATGCTCATGTACACAAACAAACCTAAGAAGAAAATTGATAACATAAACCAAAATTATGATTACTATAAACGATGTTTGTTATGTAATAGCATACATCCGGTCCGGTCGTTAATAAAGTGATAACATTACCCGACTGATAACATTATCTCTGAGACCAATAAGCGGCATGCACTGTATTTTAATATGCATGTCGTGTTAGTACATAAAGGAACAAACGGATACCATTTAAAAAGAAATGTTTTAGTAGGGTCTTTGTTATATAAACAGCTTTTATTGTTTAGCGTTACATCGCCCCAAGCTAGTACTCTTATGATCGCCCAAGAGTCGTTATAGGAATAAATGTAATAAAAATGATTAATTTTTTTGTTTCAGAATAAATAAAAAAATAGGTATCACTAGGACGAAGAAAACACGGCTAAAGCTTAAGAAACATTATAAAATAAAACAATGGGCTATTCAACAGAAGTAAAAACCTTTGAAGCACCTCAAACTACATTGCGTAGAAGATTTAAAAATAAGCAGGGCAATATCAAAGGATATTTAGGTGGACATAAACCTATATTTGATGCTGATGTTAAAGTGGAAAAACACGTCAATTTAAAAACCAAGTTTTTTTAACTTAGCAGTACAGAGTTAATAAAGCTGGTTTTTCAAATAGCAGAAAATCATAAAAGGATTTCTTGCAAGGAATCAAACGGTAACGGTTAGAACTCTGAGCAGACAATCTATCGCAGGAACACAAGCTTTCAATAAAAACAACATTAGGTTGTATTTCCGTTTCCTTAGAAAAATTATGAATAAACATGAATTTTATACGGAAAACATATTTAATGTTGCCGAGACTGGCATGAGCACAGTTTCTACTATTTTGTTTTTCGGCACGTTGTTCTCATCGCGTCCAACTCCTTGATGTTGTTTTTTTGCATCTTTTCAAACTTTTCCCAATATGGAAATATAAAAATAAATGAGAAATAACCTAGGAAAGACTGTCACTCACTCCCAAGTGACAAAAGTTTTTAATAAATGCATACCTTAAGACTGCGACTCCGTCAAATACAATTTCTTTCAAAAAATCTAGAATATATCCGTTTAACCCAGAAGTTTTTGAACAGTGGGAATTTACTGCTGCTTCAATAACAGGTACGATAGAATTCACACCTGATGAATCACAACCCATAAACTCAAATGGCGAAACACAATCCTAAAGTAAAATTAAAAATCACACCTTAAATAAAACTTCCCAGGGAAATGCAAGTAACTAAAGTGCAAGCACATCTAAAACTTCTATAAGTACAAAACAAATTCTCCCGAAGGTAACAATAAAATTAACTCATGGGAAAAGAAGACGAAAGAAAACTGGGAATTCGTCAATAAATTTTTTTTTCTCAATGAACCATTATTTTGTTGCAAAAACAGCATAGTCAAACATACTTTGGTTACTATCTGGTATATTACGTCTTTCTGCCACAGAAGAAAAAGAACGTGAAGTGCTTTTGTCGTTGTGTTATTGTGTCGATAACCTCTAGTCGTGAATTTAGCAGTAACAATTTGGTTTTTATTTGTTCTAGTGTTTAGGTGCAATCTTCACCAATTAAATTGTAGATTTCTTCTTGTTCTTCATGAGTAACTTCATTTGGGCGATGCTTAACCTTTATTTTATTTACATCGTTTGTTATTTTGTGAATTTTTCTTACAGTCATCGGTAAAACATTAAATTGTCTAGACTGACAAATTACCGTGGTTTATTTCTCTAATTTATTAAAGCACGTACATGCCTCGTTTGGAATTTTGTTCTTTTCCTTTCTTTCAGTATTCATTCTTAATAACAATGTGAAATAAGTTGAACAAATAGGGAAATAGATTGGACAAAAAAGGAAAACCAAAATAAAAACAACTGTTTATTGTATTAAGTTATACGACAAATCTGTAACCAAAATTAAGTAAATCTGGACTGTAGAAAAAAAATCGAACTAGACTAAAAACTTTTAAAATATAAATTTTGTAATGGTACATCTCTTGTGTATGTAATATTATTTTGTATCAACCTGTATATTACTAAGTTTAAGTTGGTGCAAGTGCGTAAAGTGCGCGCATGACAGGAAGCAACAGTAGGCAGAAGCAAGCGTGAAGTGAACGCGGTAAGAGCGCGGTTGGTGTTTTGTGGTAATCCCAAAAGGAGCCACAGTTTTAAGCGTTAATACGCCATTAAAGTAGCGTATTAGGTTCCAGAGAACCACCAAAGTAGTGTTTAACCTCATACAGAAGAGGGTGAAACGTTAGAAATTGTGCTACAAGCAGATAAAGAAGTGAGCACGTGTCAAAGCAACGCCAGGAGGCGAAAAACACGTGATCGGTATTGGAGCATCCGCCAGCAGCATTCGAAGGTACTACGATTCCACGAAATCGTAGCTTAGCCGCGAAGAAATCAAATAGGAGAATCGAAACAACCACGGAGTGCTAGCGAAGAGAGAAATCAACCCTTATGAAGGTGGCGCCCAACAATTAAAAGCCGTAGTTAAGGTTAGTCGTTAAGTTTATTGGAAAAGCATGTACGTTTATTTTGTTGAGTATTATTAAATGCGTTTATATGACGTTGTTTTTGATTTGGTGTACTATTTCCCAGTAGTCTCGAGAGAAAGATTTCATGCGGAGCTAGCAGGGAAGGTATAAGTCAAAACGGGCATTTACAATTAGCGTAAAAGCGCGCGAAACATTACAAATTAACGTTTATAATTAGCGTACAAGCGCGAGAAACATTACAATTGATACTCAAACGTGGAGCATTAAACGAGCACGTAAAAGCGAATCATTGCAAATTGGCGTCAAACGTGGGACTCGAAGGCGAATAGTACACCAAATTGTTTAAATTTGATAAGTGTAAGGCATGTAAAACTGGTTAAATCAAAGGCGATATTTTATGTTAGTTTTCGCGACATATAAAAAAGAGGTTTGCGTAGCTCAATAGTGATTGAGTACAGAGTCAATTACATACATTGATTATTAAGTAAGAAATAAGTTAATATTTATGGATCTTCATAAATAATTACAAACGTAAGAAATTAACCTTGACCTGCTTTAATCTGAAAAGTAAATTTTAAGATAGCGCAGTTCTCAGGCGAAAGAAGCTGACACACAGCGTTCATTGTTAGTTATCGCGAATTGTTTAGATAAGACGAGTTTGTTGTCGGTCAGGAAATTTTACATTGAAAATTAAATTTTATGCGTACAAGAATTTAAAAAGGTAATCGTAATCGATTAATTTAAAACAAAATCTATTTTAGTTTGTTAACTAAAAGATTAATGCTATTACGTACCGGTAAGTTAAAACCATATAGAAAATTAAAACCGAAAATGGATAATTTAAGCGAAAACGAAGAAAATAAAGGAAAAGAAAACGAGAGTACGGAAGTCCTTGACCTAGCGATCATTCTAAAAGCAATAAAAAATGCAGAAACTAATACGAATCAAAAACTTGATGAAGTAAATAATAAAATTGAGGAATCGAATAAATTACTGAGAAATGAAATGTTAGGAATTATTGATACAAATACAAGTAATCAAAATAAAAAAATAAAAGATCTTGAATGTAGAACGCAAAATTATGTTTATTCACGCGTAGTACCTTTGGAAAATAAAATAGCTGATTGTGACAAAAGTATTGGAGAAATACACAGCGATGTTAGCGTATTAGGTAGAACTGTCGGGTTAATTGAAAGCGACGTAAAAGAAATGGCAAGAGAAATGCAAAATTTAGAAGTCAAATGTTCAAAAGTAAAGGTAAATGAAGTCCCCTTAAATACAAATATCCCTATCGTAGTTCAACCAGCTGATGAAAAACCTAAGTTCGATCCATCAAAACGATCAGGACACCCTGTTAAGTTTCTAAGGAAACTTGGAAACTATTTAAAGAAAATAAATGAAGCGAATAAAATAGATAAAGCTATTGAATGTTTAGAAGGGGATGCCAGAATTTGGGCTGAATGTTACATGCAAAGATGGCAAAATTTCGAAGAGTTTAAAGAAGATTTTAGTAGACAATTCTGGTCACAGGACCAACAAGAACGAATCCGAGCATCAATATACGAACCAAGGATTTATAATAGACGAAACGGAAATTTCAGCCAGCACATTTGGTACTGGGTTGACAAGACGCAACACCTGGAGCCTCCCATTCCAGAAAAAATACTAGTAAATGCATTATGCAAGCATTTTTCGTACGAAATAGAGACAGCACTAATTGCCGCACGGGTTACATCAGTCGAGGAACTGTTAGAAGTGTTAAAAGGTTTGGAGAACAGAAATGACGGTCGCCAGCACAGACAAGGCGAAGTAGTTGGAAGGAGAAACGAAGAGCGTCGAGACAGAGACGGCTACAGAGTGCACCATGTAAATAGATACCAGAGAGGAAGAGCGAATCGAGGATTCCCCTTACGAAGAGGACCCTATCGAGCCGCCACACCGAGTCCAACGCGACAAGAAGAGGAGCCATCGGAAAACTAGAGGCCCCTCGACAACAAGCTCCAGTTGTCAAAAAGAAGGGAACGCCGGAGCAAAGGCAACATGTTAATTTTGTCAAATTGTATTTTCAATCGATACATGTAAATGCAAATAAAACTGAAGAAATAGCAATTAATAATGACAAGGAAAGAGAAGGAAATTATGTACCACAAATTTTAGGGAAAATAGAGGGGATTGATCAAGCTTTCCTCCTCGATACAGGAAGTTCGGTAAGTGTAATGTCGTCGACTCTTTTTGACCAAATAAAGGAAAGAAATGGAAGCATACCGGTCTTACCAGCCGTTGGCTTAACCATACAAGGGGTCACAGGAAGAATCACCAAGGTAAAGAAACAAGCATTAATTTCAGTAGAAATAGGAGGTGAACAGCACCCGATCATATTTTTAATAGCGGATGGCCTACACATCCAAGGAATCATAGGAATGGATTGGATGACGTCTATGCAAGCCAGAATAGATTTACGAAAAAAACAATTCGAATTCCACAAGGACAAAGAAAAGTATGAGATTCCATTTATAGAAAATGAGAACAACAGCCAACAATCTTTGGGATTAGCTCTAACGTCGAATGTAAAGAGCCTTACAAAACTGGAACCAGAAGAAATACCAGAAGCAGTAAGGGAAACCAGGAAAAGATGGGAACAAGAGAAAAAACAAGAAGGCGAAAATTTTAAATGTACAAGGTGTCCACTCCGATCACCGTTTGAAGCAGCATTTAAAAAACATATGGAGACTCATCAGGAGAACATAACAGTGAGCCAAGTTAAGATGAAAACCGAAAAGGATTTCATCGAAAAGATAACGAAGAACCACCAAGAAGTTTTTTCGGACAGACCGGGAAAATGCACAGTCTACGAGTGCGAATTAAATATGTCGGACACCACACCGTTTATCCAGAAATCCTACCCGATCCCATACTCAAAAAGAGACGCGGTAGAGAAAGAAATCGAAAGAATGGTTAAGTGGGGGGTAATAGAAAGATCTGACTCACCATTTTCTAATCCAATAGTAGTCGTAGCGAAAAAGGATGGAGAACCGAAGCATAGACCAATAACAATAGCAGTCAATAAGACAAAACCAGTGAGTAAATTAGAAGAAATTTTGAAAAATATAAAAGAAGATCAAATTTCGGATAACCAAATTCAGTGGATAAGGAACGAGTTATCTACAAATGGAAAAGGAAAAGCAGAAGAATTGTCAAGAAATTACAGTATGCATGAAGATATTTTGTTTAGGAAGAGCAAGAAAGGAGAAGAATGGTGGTTAGTTTGCATACCGCAGTCACTCGTAAATGACCTGGTATGGGAGTATCATCAGTTATATGGACATTTTGGAGCAAGCAAATGTGCTGCACTGATAGAAAAAGCATGCTATTTTCCAAATGCACGAAGGAAAATAACACAAATAATTTCAGCTTGTGATTTATGCCAGAGAACTAAAATAACAAATAGGCAACCACAAGGTTTAATGAAAAACGTTGAAGCTGAAGAACCATTAGAGTTAGTAGCAGTCGATCTTTTTGGACCGTTACCAGTAGGTAGGGGGGGTCTTACCTATTTATTCGTGATGCGCGATGTGTTTACTAAATACGTCAAACTATATCCGATTAAAAAAGCTAACGCGAGGACACTTGTAAACAAAGTGTGTAATGATTTTATTAACACGGTCGGCAAACCAAAATCTATTTTGTCAGATCACGGCACCCAATTTATTAGTAATTTATGGACAACGGAATTAGGTCAAATGGACATAAAAGTTGTTTATTCGGCGGTATATCATCCGAAATCGAATCCAGCGGAACGCGTCATGCGCGAGTTAGGTAGGTTGTTCAGAGCTTATTGTAGCAACAAACATAGTAGTTGGCCCTTGCAAATCGATCAAATAGAAAGTTTGCTCAATTGCGTTGAAAATGAGTCCACCGGGTTTACTCCACACGAACTTATGAAAGGAGAAAGACCTACTCAGTTAATTGAATCGTTAATACCTTTTCCGATTCGTAAAGATTTTGAGCACAGGATCAAAATTTTGTTAGCTCGAGAAAATTTTAAAAATGCAGCTCGCAAGCGTAAAGCTAAACATGACACAAAGATCAAAGCAGTTAAATTTAAACCGGGAAACTTAGTTTTAGTGAAAACTCATAATCAGTCATCGTCTTTTGATAAAACGATAAAGAAGTTTTTTCATTTATATGAAGGCCCATATATTGTAATGAAAGAGGTAGGTGTTAATGCCTACGTGCTAAATGACCCTGAGACGAATCACTATTGGGGTACACAAAATGTGGAAAACCTCAGACCGTATTTCACATAAACCTGAAGGTAGGGTTGAGAAATAAAACATCGCCTAAGGTTACTTATAAAAGAACAGATTTTTGTATTTTAGGTTAAGGAAATTTAGTGTAGAGATGTTTGTTTTTGTTGTTTTGTTAAGTAGTTAGGAAAAGTTTCCTCGTAATTTCAGGAAATCAATTATTCACAAACTTTTGGGGGGTTACTGTAATGGTACATCTCTTGTGTATGTAATATTATTTTGTATCAACCTGTATATTACTAAGTTTAAGTTGGTGCAAGTGCGTAAAGTGCGCGCATGACAGGAAGCAACAGTAGGCAGAAGCAAGCGTGAAGTGAACGCGGTAAGAGCGCGGTTGGTGTTTTGTGGTAATCCCAAAAGGAGCCACAGTTTTAAGCGTTAATACGCCATTAAAGTAGCGTATTAGGTTCCAGAGAACCACCAAAGTAGTGTTTAACCTCATACAGAAGAGGGTGAAACGTTAGAAATAGTGCTACAAGCAGATAAAGAAGTGAGCACGTGTCAAAGCAACGCCAGGAGGCGAAAAACACGTGATCGGTATTGGAGCATCCGCCAGCAGCATTCGAAGGTACTACGATTCCACGAAATCGTAGCTTAGCCGCGAAGAAATCAAATAGGAGAATCGAAACAACCACGGAGTGCTAGCGAAGAGAGAAATCAACCCTTATGAAGGTGGCGCCCAACAATTAAAAGCCGTAGTTAAGGTTAGTCGTTAAGTTTATTGGAAAAGCATGTACGTTTATTTTGTTGAGTATTATTAAATGCGTTTATATGACGTTGTTTTTGATTTGGTGTACTATTTCCCAGTAGTCTCGAGAGAAAGATTTCATGCTGAGCTAGCAGGGAAGGTATAAGTCAAAACGGGCATTTACAATTAGCGTAAAAGCGCGCGAAACATTACAAATTAACGTTTATAATTAGCGTACAAGCGCGAGAAACATTACAATTGATACTCAAACGTGGAGCATTAAACGAGCACGTAAAAGCGAATCATTGCAATTTGTACTTTGCTTAAAATCGGTGCCATTAAAAAAAGACTCCTGGGTTCAACTTTGCTGTGACTTTTAACACAACGTTTTTATAATTTTATTACTAAACGTTCTGGGAAGTTACCATATCGCTTATATTATCAAAAAACTAATAACATTTTGGCATAAAAATGATAACCAAAGTTAATGTTAATTATTTATGAAAACGTATAATGTTACATAACGTATGACTTTGATTGGTCACACCTTATCACAAATAAAATAAATTAGAATCATATATAACTTTCTTACATGTCTATAAATAATTGGGTTAAGTTCAAAGGTTATAGTATATAATCATTTAGCTTCTGTTTGAATAGTTAATAATTTGTAAAGAAACCTCAAGCTTCAATATGGTGTTCAAATATTTTTTGTGTGTACTTTTCGCAATAACTGCATGTAATGCAATGCAATTTAATTATCCGGGTTCTAATGTCAACCAACCTAGAGTAAGTTTTGTTAATTACAACAAAAAATTGTTTAATTGTATATTTTTAAGGTACTCATTAATAAAGTAGCGAATATGTCACCTAGTCAACAAGCAGACGCTGCCGATTTCTTAAAAGAAGTCCTGATAGAGAAGGGCAACACCCATTCTCAGAGTGAGATTTGTGAAGGGTTTAGAGAACGTTACGCACAAAAATATCAAGACAATATTTGGCACGTAGTTGTGTTCAAAGCGTATTCTGTAATGTCCGTCAAAAGTATTGAATTGAAAGTTGATAATGACGCTTATTTGTTATTTGCGACTAAAAAACACTAATTAAATTTTGATAAGAATTTTTTATTGTTTATTACTAGAAAAAGTGTAACACAATTTTTATTAATAAAATTTGTTACTATTCAGTTACTAACTATAAGCAATTTGTTACATTATCGCGTGTTACGTATCGGCTACATTTAAAAAATATGGTATTTGTTATGCCAGCTGCACATTCTAGCCAAAGCGTACAGAAACTTCTCAAACGCAAGGGTGGACTGAGATTAGCTCGCCGGAATGCCCTGCTCACTCAAATTAATAAATGCTTGATGTACTTTGGCCGAAGCCTACCAAGATTGCCCAAAGACAAGAGTGTACTAACAACGCTCGGCATGCTATGTAATGCCCTGTCTTAGTTTTTTAGCCTCGAGTCAAAGAAACCAATAAACCCTGTTTTGAACGATTTATTTTTTCCTTTTAATTTTTCTAAATTCACAAAGTGGGCGTGTAATTAAAGCAGACCACCGTTTTAAAAAACGGAAAAAATCGTGGCGGAAGGAAAACAGCGACGTAGAACAGCGGACCAGTGACGAAAGGAAATTTTACAGTTTTGCAGCTGACACAGCCGTGATATTGAATCTCTGTCAAGAACAAATTAGGGTTTGAGTTCGTTCAGATAAACTTAACGACATGGTGTTATAATGTTAAAGAGGAAAACGATTCTTTAGTATTTTAAAAACAAACACCAACATATGAAAACGAAAGTAAGTATTGAGATCACTACCAAGAAGTTTGGAAGAACATTAAGAAATATGCTCACAGGATTTCAGGTTGTATACATAACAGACACAAGAGTTAAATGCAACCTCAAAGCGCTAATGGGATATTGAGTCAAAATTAAAAAAGACAGGGTCACAATAAAGAAAAAATGTGAGAATTAAGAAAAAAACCGATCGGTGACAAATACATTGTGGAGTAAATTTTGACAGTTTACGGATCTACTTAAGAAAGTCGGTTACTAAAGATGACCTCTAAATTTTTGACCGTCTTGGAAAATGGAACGACGATACTCTTGACAATAATTTTAGCATGGCTAGGTAAAGACCATCAAAACGGAATAAATATAGTTTGAGACTTAATGGGGTTTAACTAAAAGCCGTTAAGCTGACACCACTTCTAAATATTCTCCATGTCTTGGTTAAGATTTGATAATCCGGCCTCGGAATCAATTTTATCGACTTCACTATACACTTGCATATCATCTGCACACAAATGGTATTTGTAAGCATTTAAGTAAATGGTTTATAATGAGGAAGAATAGTAGAAGTCGCAAGATTCCGTCCTGTGGCACACTGTAAATAGTTTTTATATAGTTAGTCACCAAAATAAAATGGTCAATTTAGCTAAGAGTGTTATTTATGTCCAGAAGCGTCAATAACACCCTATTGTCCCTGTCAATAAATGATCTAAAGTCATCAGTCACTTTAAGCAGAGTTGCGGTACAGCTATGGTAAGGCCTAAGCCCAAACTGACTTGGAACCAAAATTTGCCTTTGGTCGATATTAGTAATGTGCTCATCATGCAAAATGTATTAAATATATTGGATAGCGGAGGTAAAATACTAATTCGTTTAAAATCAGAGGGTTTTTTGGCGGGATTATACTTTTGGTATTGCAGTAACTATGGCACTCTCCTAACAGGCAGGAAATATGAACATTAAGAAATAGACAGATTTAACTTTATTAAAAACTGCTTGAAGATCTACTTCAGCAATAACAGAAAAAGAAAAGTTACTTGAGGATATAACATTACAAGAATCGCGAGTGGAGGTACCACAGCTAGAGGGGATCAGAAACGTGCTTATTTAGTTTATCTATGTCGACAGGATATATAAGATTACAGATGCAATATTTTAGCATTTTTAATCGCCATTTTACACTTATTCCTTAACACTATGTTTCATAAACGTTGAGATCATTAGACAAAATCCAAACTCTATAAACCTTATTTCTGTCTTTAATCATTTTTGATATTTTGAGATTAAACTAAGAGGTACGAGGATCTTTCACCCTAAACCTTTTAACAGAAGCAACTTGATCAAGTAGGTGGAGGACCATTTCTGTGAATCTGTCCACCATTAAATTAGGATCGCCTACTTCCCATGGTATTTCAGAAGCGCAATATAACCACATCTCGTTACAGTTGCTTTTTAGCTGACGGGCTCCATATGTTCCTAACTTTTCGCTTTCTTAAACTATAACGGTAAAATACCATAACGCGTGCTGATACACCAGGGACATCAGTTACTCATAGAATAAGTCGCGGGAAGCGTCTTTAACTAAGCAAACCACACTACATAACAAAATTTTATATTCTTATTTTTTTAGCAATCAGGATTACATTTTCCCATACAGGAAACCCCAGAGTTAGACAACGAGGCCAGACCTGGGCCAGTACTGGGAAACCTATCTTTGGCGTACCTGTATTGGGCTAGACTTGACCCAGGACTGGGTAGCTCAGCCTTGGCCATTCCATGGGGACCGAAACTTGGTCCAAGACTGGTTGATCCAGCCTTGGCCAAAGCTGAATTATCCAAGAAAATAGCTATAAGAATTTTTTTTCGACGGTGAAAATTTAAAACAATCGGCTAATAAGTTGAGTTATAATAATATCGAAAGTGTAGAATTGAAATTTGAGCCGTTTGGTTACGTATGGCGAGATTCGGATATTATCGTTTAGCGCAGCCGCCATCCTTGTTTACATCATGTGTTAGTTAAATGTAAGATTGCTAGAGCAGTAAAGGTAATGAATCAAATCTCCGAGTTTTAGTTATACAGTCATTCAATGTTAGTACTTTTTAACTAGAAGGAAAAAACCTTTAAATATAATTTCTTTCGTTTCCCATAGAAGAAAGTACTATGGGCCCAGGCTTGGCTCAGGCTGGGCCCAAGTTTGCAAAAGGCTGGGCCAAGCCTGTAAGCCAAACTTGGCCCAGCCTTGGCAAAAGTCTGGTATGATAATCATGGCTCAGTCCTGATCGCCAGCTCTGGGCCATGCTAAGTTGCCAAGCCTGGGCCATGATCGGTTGCCAAGACTGGGCCATGCTTAGCTGCCAAGACTGGTACATGCTTAATTGCCAGAACTGGGCCATGCTTAGTTGCCAGTACTGGGCCACGCTTAATTGCTAAAACTAGCTCAAAATTAAATGCCAAGAATTACGCATTAATAAAACAATGGAATAAATAATTGTATGAACGTATTTACACTTTATTGTTATTACTTGTATTATGTACTATTTAAATTACATAAAGTTTTTTAATTACTATTTAGATCTCGTCTTAAATTTTATTAACATTTAGCTAGTACAGTTATTATTCTTCATCACTAGTTCACATTCAAGTTCACCTCATTTTGGCACCTTTTGTTTGATATTTTTTGGTTTTCTGTATCACTAGGGTCATTAACGTCACTCACACAGCTAATGTTTACACTTTGATTATTTAAACTTTGCCGGTTAACATCTAAATTAGTTTTCTTATTCAAAACTTTTTTGGTTTATTTAACGCACGCCATCTTTAAACTCTAAGGTAAGAATCAGACATAATTATTTAACCTCGCCCTTTGCGTAGTAAACAAAAGAAATTAGATTTGAAGGTTTTTTCCTTCTAGTTAAAAAGTATCAACATTCAATGACTGTATAACTGAAACTCGGAGATTTGATTCATCACCTTTATCACTCTAGCAATGAGAAAAATCTTACATTTAACTAACAGATGATGTAAACAAGGAAGGCGGCTGCGCTAAACGAAAATACCCAAATCTCGCCATACGTAACCGAACGGCTCAAGTTTCAATTCTACACTTTTGATATTATCATTACTCAACTTATTAACCGATTTTAAAAAATTTTTAACATTGAAAAAAAATTATTATTGCTATTTTCTTGGATAATCCAGCCTTGGCCAAGGCTGGGTCAACCAGTCTTGAACTAAGCTTGGGTCCCTATGGAATAGGAAAGCTGGGTTATCCAGGCTTGGGCCAAACTTGGATTCTCATGGAATGGCCAAGGATGGGTTATACAAGCTTGGGCCAAGCTTGGCTAATAATTTGCATGGCCGAAGCTGGGTCAACCAGTCTTGGCCTAAGCTTGGGTTCCTATGGAATAGCCAAGGATGGATTATGCAAGCTTGGGCCAAGCTTGGGTAAGAATTAGCATGGACGAGGATGGGTCAACCAGTGTAGGACCAAGCTTGGGTCTCCATGGAATGGCCAAAACTGGGTTATCCAGGCTTGGGCCAAACTTGGATTCTCATAGAATGGCCAAGGATGGGTTATCCAAGCTTAGGCCAAGCTTGGCTAATAATTTGCATGGCCGAAGCTGGGTCAACCAGTCTAGGCCCAAGCTTGGGTCCTCATGGAATGGCCGAGGCTGAGCTACCCAGTCCTGGGCCAAGTCTGGGTCAATACAAGTACGCCAAACTTAGGTTTCCCAGTACTGGCCCTGGTTTGGCCTTGTTATCTAACTCTGGGGTTTCCTGTATGGATTACTCCGCAATTATCACGAGGCGAGGCTACTAAAAGTAATCATGTCTGATTCTTACTTTAGAGTTTAAAGATGGCGTGTGTTAAATAAACCAAAAGTTAAAAAAAAGTGTAAACATCAGCTGTGTGAGTGACGTTAATGACCCTAGTAATACAGGAAACCAAAAAATATTGAACAAAAGGTGCCAAAATGGGTTGAACTTGAATGTGAACCTTACTAGACGTGGAATAATTACCCAATCAAGGTTCTTCGTAAAGCTAGTAAGTATTTACGTACATCAATAACCTTAATTATAGTATTAATGTTATCTCGAGGTACCATCTTGTAATTAACCTTTTAATAGTTATCAAATTCGGATTTTATTTTTCATCAGTTTTAAACTGTGTAATTGAATTTAGTCTAACAATAGAAGTAACGATGCTTAGTGTTATTGTAATTGTGCAACATAATTTATTGTCATTTCAGAGGATCATGCCCAAGGATTACGTCGCTTCAAAAAACCGTACAAAACAAATAATTTGGAGAGCGGCACTGAGGCCTGAGAATGAATCGCAAGCTTAAAAATAGTAAAATTACCGTATTAAATTCTACGAAAGTCGCTCAGAATCTGGGTATTAGTTCCCTGCATCGTGAAACTGAGAATGGCGCGGAAGCTGCGTTTGATAGTAATTGATGTAATTTAAATAGTACATAATACGAGTAATAACAATAAAGTGTAAATACGTTGATACAATTATTTATTCCATTGTTTTATTAATGCCTAATTCTTGGCATTTAATTTTGGGCTAGTTCTAGCAATTAAGCGTGGCCCAGTACTGGCAACCAAGCATGGCCCAGTCTTGGCAACCGATCATGGCCCAGTCTTGGGAACTGAGCATGGCCCAGAGCTGGCGATCAGGACTGGACTATGATTATCATTCCAGACTTTTACCAAGGCTAGGCCAAGCTTGGCTTATAAGCTAGGCCCAAGCTTGTACAAACTTGGGCCCAGTCTAAGCCAAGCCTGGGCCCATGGTACTTTTTTCTATGGGTTTTTTTGTAAGCTTATGCGAACATTTATAAAATCTAGAGAAAAAGAATTCTATTTTGCGAAACGAAACTTCTGTTTGTATTTTAATCTTATATAATAAACTCGAGTGCCGAGCTTTGTCAAACGCTATAATTACACCCAGGAAGATCGGTGTGCAACATTTTTTGTCTGTTAGTACTTGCTTAATTGTGTGACAGACTCTATGTATTGTGGAGTGATTTTGGTGGAAACCAAACCGTTGCTGAGATAACCATGTTTCAGTGTTAAGAGTCAGCAGATATTTTCTGTAGAAACAGTCTATCTAATAGTTTTTGGTTGATTGGGTCAACTAGTCAACCTAAGAATAGCATTTAATATAAGCATCTGTAAGTAACACATTTTTTATTGACATCAACAAAAATGTAACTTTTATTTCTTTTTGATTTTCTTTAGAAGTGATAGTTTTTATTCTTAGTACATTTGGTTAGAATGATGCTTTGTTTTTTCAATCTGGCATTCGAGAAAAATATTGTAGGGGGTAATCTTTTTTTGTGACTTGTGGCTCATCATTTGATTGAAACGTGATTATAAGGTTTATTTTTTACTAAAAACAGCAATTAAATAATTGTTGTTTTAATTGTTTACCAATAAAAAACATTTTTGAATAACAAGATTTGTTACCACTCAGTTGCAAATAATAAGTAATGTTCGTTTGCTAAAGATAGCTCAACACTCATTTTTGGTACTACTGAGTATGCGTAGTACTTTGCCACGTGCCATATGTAAAACGGATACTGCAAAGAGTATAATTTTCTAAATATTAGAAGTACGTCGTTGGACGAGGCTAGCCATAAGAAGCTGGAAGCTCGTAATTTTAAAATATCTGGCATTTCACCATTGACATTATTACGTACCTATAAAATTCTTGTATTAATGTTTACAGTTTAAAAATTAAATTTTACCATTGGGTGATTATTAACTAAAGAACTGGGAGTATTTGGCGAAGCACAGTATACCACAAAAATAAGAAAAACGACGAAATGCGTGAACATAGAAGTCATTGTGGTTATCATATGCAATGATAGTATTTGTACTGAATAAGACGTACTGCGACTTGCTGATAAGTTAAATTACATAAACGTATCAACAACATAAAAAATATATAAATACGTAAGTGTGTTATAAGTTGTACCAAAGCGCATCAAAAGTACCTAATTTTATGATTGGAAAATACCGCAGTGCTCTACAATTTTATTGACTTAAACTTAAGAGGTTACCAATTTTGATAAAGTTTTTTTAATAACAACATACTTATTACCAAGTTTATAAAAAATTTTGACTTATATTTAGCCGTATTATAGAAAAACATATAAAAATAGACAATGTTAACACCGCAAACAAAGTAAATCCCAGATGTATACGTTTGTGTACAATGTAATAATGCATTTTCTAAAAAATTTAAAAAATGTTAGTGTTTTGCTGTAACAACGTTGAAGAAAAAAACGCGTGTTAAGTAACAAAATAATTGTGACAAGAAGTGAACATTATCTTCATCATCTACATCTGAAAAAAACAGTTTGCTTATTTGACGCAAACTACAGAATACCAACGTTCTAAATTTGCAATGTAGTCGTTTTCTTGTTTCTTTTTTGTTTGTTTGTTGTTTTTTTTTTAAATTCCGTTTTTTTTATTACTTTATAAATATGTAAAATATCTATTAGTGTTTACTTTAGGTAAATTGGTATGGTTTCAAGTAAGTTGTATCAAAAGTACTTTTTCTAATCGTTTTTCTAAGATTGAAGTGCAGTGGCGTTTTAACATTTTATAGCATCAGATTTTGGGGGTTGTGGGAAGCTGTAATAAAATCTGCATCGTCTAATCGGTAACACAACGCTGTCTTTTGAAGAACAAGTCATTATGTGTTCTTAAATACAATTAGCATAGCTTTTAGTCGGTTGTCTTGTTCATCATTGCGACTGTTAATATCAGTTTTCTAACAGGATTCCAGGTTTGTACACATCAAATACCGCGACGTAAGTTATATTATTTTACTATCACGGTAATTTTAATTCTGGTCGCTTCTTAAACAATTAATTTAATTAAGAACAGATTACTTCTGTTTCTTATTAATATTGTACTTAATTATAGAATCTCTTAATTTTTAATATCCTCGGTGGCATCATTTTATTTTATTCTTGTAGGTTGTTACATCTATCTGTACGACTCAACAACTTAGTTGCTGGGTAAGAGACACTGATGCCCATTCATTCTTTCTCTATGATGAAGACTCATCTGCGCTACCGATCGGGCGCCAATCTATTATTTATTTTAATTTTAATTTTTTATTATTACAGTTTGCTTAAACGCTAAAAATAAATTATTCTTTTAAACTAGCATACAATAAATACGTATCAGGGCCTACACTTAATTCAACACTTTTCATAGCATACAAATTAAACGTTTTCTGTCGGTACAGCACAACGTCCCACTTATAATCGCTGTATCTTTGTTTATATCGTTCTCGGAAATATTTGACTTGCTCGCTAGTTGGTTTCCCAATCATCAACAGCAAAGATTCTTGCAGTAAATCTACAGCATCTGACTGCATCATTTTTGACATATTGTTTACATTTTCAACTATTACCTATAAAGAAGATACAAAAAAACATACTAAACGTTGTAATTATTTACCGTTGGTTTATTAAGATGCATATACTTTTTTCTTGCAACACAACCAACTAACAATGTAATTAATAATATTAGGCAAAGGTGATTTAATCTCTTGGCGGTCATATCGGTACTGTAGTGTCAAACGTGTGACTGATTGATAATGATGCGTGCTTGTGTTTGCAACGTTATTGACACAATTATCTTGAATAAGAAAAAAATATTTACAATTTGTTAATTTGTTAAGAATTTTCAAAATCACGAGAAACTAAGCAAACAACTTAATCTGTTTACATGATTGAATTGTAATCATTGTATTCAGTCGTTCTTTGCATGTTTTTTTGAAATGGTTTCTTACTGATTAAATATTAAATAAATCTTGATCATTTAGAACTTAAATATGGCTTATAAAAACAAAAATAATAAAATTCTGAGTTTTCGAAAAACGATTAGAAAAATGTAAGGTACAAGCAAGAGATATACAATTTGAAATAGTTTTCGGCCATATTCTCAACGCCTAAGTGTGTTTTCATTCCTTTTCATGTTGCCCACAGATAGGAACCATAATATGGTTAAGTAAAGTTAGACAACAATGCCGACATCTCTTCTACGTGAAGAAATGAATAATTTGCTAGCTGAAGTAAATAAAACTCCAGTATTTGATTATGCCATTGTTAAACTGTAATGTAAGGTGTGTTGCATATATAAGGTAAACTAAAATATTGAAAGTTTGCCATAAAAATGCGCTGCATAAGTCCTACCATTTTCTGATTTTCTAGTACGTTGAATTGATGAAAATTATGCAAAACCTATTGTTTACATACTGTGCTGTTAATAAATGTTTTCAATTGGATTGTTTAATCAGTAAATTGGCAAAAACAGTTTTTAAGAAACCATATGAACGCTGACGATTTTACAAACTATTTCAAACGTTCAAACTATGCAAACGTTTTAGTAGTCAATACGATTGCAATCATCGATCATATATAAAATAATGGTCGCGGTCATCAATCGCCTGTAAAGTAACGATCGCGATCATCGATCGTTTGTATATACAGCGTCGAAAATCCAAATTAAATAAATTCATTATTTTGGTTACTGTATATATTAATAGAAAATTTTGAAACACGTCAAATTTAAATTATAAATTGACATTATTCAACGTGAAAATGTGATACCTACCTTCAATTCCCTTAAAGTGAAAATTACATTCCCAAACTTTTTGAATGAGAAATATGGGTTTGTGATATATCGTTTAAAAATTCTCTTCGTTCTCTATTTAAAAATGTTATTATTTTCAAATTTATTGCAAAAATTAACACACAAGAAATAAAATCTTTTGATTACCAAAATTTGATACAACACATTGAAAAACTACTATATGTAATACTTCTGTGTGGATAATGTAAAAAAACAAAAAAAAACATGAATGTTTACTTCTGTACACAGTACTCTTTACATATCCCCATGAAATAGTCTAATAACGTAGGATCAGGTGATCATGCTGGTCCTATCGATCCTCGCTTCTCTACCCAACGATATGGAAATATTGCGTCAAGGTGCTGCCGGACATTGAGTGGATAATGTGGCGATGCTTTATCTTGCTGGAATCATAACGTAATTGCTCGAACTTGAAGGTTTCCTGGATTAAGATATAAATCTGTCAAAGTTGGCACGACATTATTTTGAAATAGGGCTAAATAATTATTACCATTCAAATTACCCTCAATTAAAAAGGAACCAATGACATGGTTTCCAACAATTCTTGACCATGGACGTTCTCAAATTCAAGAGCTTTCTCGAAATTGTTATCCATCTTCTAGAACGTGTACCGAAAGATATCGAACACTCGAGAAGGATTTCCAATATGTGTATAAATACGGAACAAACAAATCGTAGGTCAGTTATTTCCGTAATGCGAAGACAGCAGTGTTAAGAAGATTATTCAAGTCTACTAAATAAACAAGTCGTTAGCGCGTGTTTGTAGATAAATATACGGAGAATAATCTTGTACGTGACTTTAGTGTAAACAAGTGTGTGAAGTTATCCGCGGACTTTATCTTATCTTCGTGTAAGTGATATAAATTAGTGCAAATGTTTTTATTAAAAATTATTCGATTTAATTAGTTCGGTTTTTTAAAAGTGTACATATTTTTAGTATAAGTAAAAATATTTTTAGTAGTAGTTTAAATAAATTAGTTTTAATAATAAAATTCGTAACAATTTGGCGTCATGGCGGGGTATCGAATAGAAAAAACCGTTTGCGATTTTTAGTGTGAATACCATTAAGTTATTTGATATCGCTCCCGTAATAAAAACATTGATTGCATCAATAAATAAAACTTTAGTTCGGGATTCGCGTGTTTGTTTATAGCATTTAATAAAGTTCAAGAAAAATGGAAAAAAAACTCTTCAAACATTCTCAGAAAATGGAAGCAAGTTCTAAAAAAATGGAAGAAAAGTTTTACAAAAATTCGCAGAAAATAGAAGAAAACTCTAAAAAAATAGAAGAAAAATTGTTGGAAAATTTTAGAAGATTAAAAGAAGAAATACGAACGAGCATAGAAAATCAAATTTAAATTGTTCAAATTTAAGTTGTTCAAATTAGAACACAAAATATAACTGCTTGAAGAAAAAATTAACCAAATCAATTGTCACGGTGAAGGAAGCGTCACGAGTGAAGATTTAATAATGAACCATCGAGAAGAAAACACTCACAAGTTCAAAGTTGTACTTCCGAATTTTGATGGTAAAGTTCCATGGTCAACCTACTACAAGCAGTTTGAAGCCGCAGCTACTGCTAATGGTTGGAGCAACAAGCAGAAAGCGACGTCTTTAATAGTGTCCTTACGCGGAGAAGCGCTTGGAAACTTGCAAACTGTTCCTGACCACTTACAAGAAAATTACGAACTATTAATTTCACGATTAGAAATGAGATATGGAGATGCCCATCTTTAACAAGTGTATCAAGCTCAAATTAAAAGTCGTGTTCAGAAAGCTGCCGAAAGTCTTCAAGAGTTTGAGGTCGACATCGCCAGATTAACACGGCTTGCGTATCCTACAGCACGTTGGCTATTTAAAATTGTTATTTTAAATTTTGAACAAAGCGACCAAAAGAGACAAAAGGTAATCTCGTCTAGTCAGGCCCCGGAGATTACCATTCAAATGGCGTCGCCTAGGAAGCAATTGCATAGCATTTATCTCGATGGCAAGATTAATGGAAGAAGTGTTCAGTTACTGGTTGACACGGGAGCGACAAAGGCAATCATTCGTCTTGACATTTTATTGGAAAACGAGAAGACATCACCCTTAACAGTACGATTTCGAACGGCGACGAAATACCTACTCACGGATATGTCAAAGTAACCATTGGTTTGGGAAATGAAGTACTCGACCATCAAGTACTGGTAGCCGACATCACGAAAGAAGTTATCCTGGAAATGGACGTGATAAAGAAGTATGGGTTCCATTTGGATATGAAGAACGATGTCCTGAAGATCGACAATAAAGAAATTCCTTTTCACTCGTCAGAGAAGGTAGCGGTGCCAGTAAAGACGTGATTCTGCCTGCAAGGACGGAAAGTGTGGTAATGGCACGAATGGATGGAAATCTCCGGGAAGGCTACATACGCGCGATTGAACCAATGGAGGGCGGTTTAGTTGAAAAGAAACTTGGACGTTGGCAGAACTTTAGTACGAGTAAAAAACACGATGCCAGTAAGGATCTTAAACATCAACTCAGATCATGTAACGTTGGAAAAGAAGGCCGTGGTAGGCCAATGCACGCCAGTATCAGAAATTGTGAGATGCGTAAAGTCGAACGAAGATACGTCGCCGAAGAAGTGTCCACAACATCTATTGGACATTCTTACCACCAAATGCCAAAACCTCAGCCAAGACCAGCTGGCTACAGTTAAAGTGTTGATCGAAGAGTATCAAGATGTGTTTGCGCTAGAGAGTGGTTCCAAAGGAAGAACTAACGTGGTGAAAATAAAATAAATACCGGAGACGCTCGGCCGATACGACAACATCCATGCAGACTTCTTTTAGCAAAAAGAGAAGAAGCCGAACAAATATTTACGAATATGGAGAGAGAAGGCGTGATTGAACTTTCAAGTAGTCCATGGGCATCCCCAGTGGTACTTGTAAAGAAAAAGGATGGATCAATAAGATTTTGCGTAGACTACTGACAGCTAAACAACGTGACCAAAAAAGACAGTTAAATTTTACCTAGAATTAACGATACGTTAGACACCCTGTCAAGACCCCAGCGGTTTTTTAGGTTAGATTTAAAGAATGGATACTGGCAGGTAGAATTAGAGCCCAAGGATCGTGAAAAAACAGCTTTTACGATTGGAACTGGTATGTGGCAGTTTACTGGGATGCCCTTCGGCCTGTGTAACGCTCCTGCAACGTTTGAGCGTTTGCTGGAGACCATCTTGCGCGAATTGTCTTGGAAGACGTGCTTGGTTTACCTGGACGACGTGATTGTGGTTGGAAGGTCGTTTGAAGAACACTTGAACAACTTGGAAGAAGTGTTTCAGCGACTACGTGGGGCTAATCTCAAACTGAGATCAAAGAAGTGCCACGTATTTAAGAAGGAAGTGCAATATCTTTGCCACGTCGTATCTAGAGATGGAGTAAAGGCTGACCCAGACAAAATCCGAGCAGTGCCAGCATGGCCAAGACCAATCGACAAACATCAGGTCCGAAGCTTCTTTGGGTTGTGCACCTATTATAGACGATTTGTACCCGGATTTGCCAATATTGCCATACCATTAACAAAATTGACGGAAGAAAGAGCAGAATTTAGATGGAATGAAGACTACGAAAATTCTTTTAATCAACTGAAACACGCCCTAGTCACTTCGCCGATTTTGAGTTATCCAAGAGAACATGGAAAATTTATTTTGTATACTGACGCAAGCAATCTGGCCATAGGCGCGGTCCTTCCGCAGGTTCAAGATGGACAAGAAAAAGTTATCGCGTATTTTAGCAAGGTTTTGTCCAGGCCAGAAAGGAATTATTGCGTGACTAGAAGGGAGATGTTAGCAGTCGTTAAGTCTATCGAACATTTTTACAAGTATTTGTATAGACGAAAATTTTTACTAAAAACAGACCACGCCGATTTAAAATGGCTACTGCAGTTCCGTAACCGTATGACTATGACACAGAACACCATGCCGGAAGCAGTCATCGGAACGCTGATGCCTTGTCCAGAAGACCATGTTCGGCGGACTGCCGCCATTGTTCGCGACTGGAAGAAAAAGTTGAATGCCTATGGTCAATGATGAGTGGGAACCTGAGCAGTTACGTCGCGAACAAGAAAACGATCTTGAAATAAGACTACAGTTGGTAGTGCCCAAGAGCAGGGTGTAAGAAGTGTTGAAGCATCTCCACGATGGGACATTAGGAGGACACTTTGGCATTAAGAAGACATTGAGTAAAGTGCGAGAACGATTGTACTGGATGAACTGCAAAGAGGACGTCATGAAATGGTGCCGTAATTGCACGGTCTGCGCATCAGGAAATGGTCCAGCGGGAAAGCGCAAAGCGCCCATGAAGCCCTTTGGAAAGAGTAGCGATTGACATCTCAGGGCCGTTCCCAGAATCCGATTCGGGAAATAAATACATCTTGGTGGCGATGGATTATTTCACGAAATGGATCGTGGCTTACGCCATACCCAATTAAGAAACAGCTACAGTCGCAGACGTATTAGTAAAAGAGTTTTTATGCCGGTTTAGAGTCCCGTTGGAATTACACTCCGATCAAGGCCACAACTTTGAGTCTGGGCTGTTTCAAGAAGTTTGCCGACTGTTGAGAATTAAGAAAACTAGGACGACGCCTCTCCATCCTCAATCTGATGGCATGGTTGAGCGGAGGAATCGAACAATGAGCAAGTACAAAGCCAAGGTAGTGCCCGAACACCAAAAAGACTGCGATCAGTACTTTCACCTTTTCCTAATGGCATATCGATCCCTTTTCCTAATGGTATATCGATCATCCGTTCACGAAAACACAGGCCAAACACCATCCTGTGTGATGCTCGGTCGCGAAATACGATTGCCATGCGACCTCCAATTTGGGCGAAAACCGGTAGAAGAAGTTGCTAGAGAAGACTACATTAGCAAGCTGGCCAAGAGGTTAGACAAAGTACATGAAGAAGTCCGTAAAAACACAATTTGCCAGCGACAGGATGAAAACTAGATATGACGTCAAGGCGCAAAATGGTAGGTTTCAATCTGGCGATACGGTCTGGTTGTATAATCCTCAAAGGAGACGTGGTTTGTCGCCGAAGCTGCAAAGGCAATGGGAGGGCACTTATGAAGTCTTGCAGCGTATTAATGACGTCATATATCGCATCCAAAAACCGCCTAGAAGCAAGCCAAAAGTGGTCCACGTCGATCGTCTAGCCCTGTTTGCTGGCGATAACCACAATACGCAGAAACATATCGAAGAAACGGAGTTCGAGAAGTTTATGAAATTATACGGAGGTTCTGGAAAAGCTAGGTTCGGACTTACCACCGAGGAACAACAAGCCCTGATTCAGACACAAAAAGATTACGCCATCGCACATTGCGTGAGGGAGGATCTTGACATGTCCAGAGGGGTTGCAGTCGTGTTTAAAAAGAAGTTTGGGCAGCTAGATGAATTACGAAGACAGCAACCGGCAGTCGGAAAAGTTTTAGGACTACGTGGTGACAAACGCTTCGTTTTCTATTTGGTCACCAAGAAATACTCACGTACCAAGCCGTTATACAAAAATCTGTGGCGAACATTATAAAATCTCAAGAGAGAAATGGAGTTCCGCCATGTAAAGAAATTGGCAGTACCCAAGCTTGGTTGTAGCTTAGATCAACTGAATTGGAAGACAGTTCGAAACATGTTGGAGATCTTCTTCCGAGGAACAGGCGTTCAAGTGTTAGTCTGTAGTTACCAACCAAGAAGAATATCGGGTCAGGGGAAAAGTCCATTGACTGTTACTTTTATGATCAAGGAAGTTGCCGAAATGGAGGAAGCTGCCGCTATCGCCACGATCCCTTCTACGGGTGTCGCATCTAGTCTTCTGTTCTAAAACAGAACAGTCCTAAAGAGGGGGCAGTGAAACGTTCTCAAATTCAAGAGCCTTCTAGAAGTTGTTATCCATCGTCTAGAACGTGTACCGAAATATATCAAACACTCGAGAAGGATTTAAAATATGTGTATAAATACGGAACAAACAAATCGTAGCTCAGTTATTTTCGTAATGCGAAAACAGTAGTGTTAAGAAGATTATTCAAGTCTAAATAAATAAGTCATTAGCGCGTGTGTGTAGATAAATATACGGAGAATAATCTTGTACGTGACTTTAGTGTAAACAAGTGTGTGAAGCTATCCGCGGACTTTATCTTATCTTCGTGTAAGTGATATAAATTAGTGTAAGTTTTTTATTAAATATTATTAGATTTAATTAGTTCGGTTAATTTAAAAGTGTACATATTTTAGTATAAGTAAAAATATTTTCATCATACACTAGAGAAGCAATAATGCTCTTACAGGTTTAATGAACGGTCGTAGTATATTAATAACTAGAAAATAGTTTTCCACAGTTTAGAAATACCTTTAATCAAATTTTTGAATCGGAGAATCTTTGGTCATGATCAGTAATAAAACTTTTTTAGGTTGAGTGAACCATTATCCAAAGCCACTTAATGAATAAACAAAGCCACAAATTAGAGATAATTTTCAACAAATTTTTGAATTCTTGACCATGTCTTTACAGCAGTATCAAAACTTTTCCTGGTTTAAGAAACCTTTATCTAAAGACACATATTGAATAGTCAAAGCTTTAATGGGTCACATCTATGGTTAAATTTCTTAATAAACAAAAAAAAATTAATACAAATTGGAGATAACTTACACAAAACTTTCGAATTTTATAGTCTTTGATCATACACTCTGATTGGTAGCAAAACTCCTTACCTCTAATAGACCATTATCTAAAGGCTCACAATAAGTATACCAATTGCTCACATGTATGCTTAAATTTATCAATAACAAAAAGATAATTTGCTACAAATTATAAATATTTTCAAACGAATTTAGAATCTTTGAATTATTTGTCAATAACTAAAAAAAATGTTATACAAGTTAGAGATAACTTTCACCAAATTTTTGAATTAAAGACTTGTTGGTCATACACTATGATCAACAATATTTTTTCGGGTTGAATAGACAAACCATTCATTAGTCATTTTCTAAAAGGACATAATAAATAGTCAAATACTTGATTGGTCACATCTGTGCTTAAGTTTAATAATAAGTAAAGAACTCTTAACAATTTCATTAATAATAAAATTTCTCTAAGTTTGATAAATTATTCCTTAAATGTACATAATGCAAAAACAAAGTTTTGGTCGGTCATATTTGTGCTTTAGTACCTATATTAATAACTAAAAAATAATTTGCCACAGTTTAGAGATAACTGAACAAATGTTTTAATCGGTGAATCTTGGACCATACGCTATGATCAATTATAAAACTTCTTCAGGTTTGATAAACCCTCATCTATCGGCACATAAAAAGGACAAAATTTTCATATGTCACAAATGTTTAAATACATCAATAAGTAAAGAATAATTTGTCACAAATTTACTTCCAACAAATGTTTGAATCGAACAACTTTTGGTCATACATTATAATCAGTAATTCATATTTTCATGTTTGTTATACGATTGTCTAAAGTCACATAATGAATAAACAAAGCTATAATAAGTCACGTATATACTTAAGTTTATTAATTATTAAAAAATGTTTTGCTACATATTAGAGATAAGTTCGATAAATTTTTACATCGAGAAATCTTTGGTCATACACTCTAGTAAATTCATCAATAGTTAAAGAATACTTCGCCACAAATTAAATATAATTTTCAAGATTGATTCTCTGACTTCTTAATCATCCACTCAACAACATTTAACAGATTTTTTACTTTGAGATTCTTCGGTAGTAACAAAACTTCTTCTGGTTTAAGACACCATCATTTAAGAACCCATGCTCAGTTTATCAATGATTGGATTTGCTAAAAATTAGAGATAATTTTCAACAAATTTTTGAAGTCAAGAATTTTTGATCATATAATGAATGGTCAAAGTTTTGATTGGTCACATCTATAGTTTAATTTATCAATAATTTCGTGAAAACGGAATAATGTAGGATTAACCAAAATAAAACATGCAACGCAAATGCTTGACAAGGAATAATAATGTTAACCTACATTATTGCTTTGTTCCAATTTTAACTTCAGTGCCAAAGAATTTTTACTCAAATGCGTAATTTTTAGATACTTAAAAACATAAATTTAACAAAACCTTGATTTCTGTTCTTAGATTTTGAATTCTGACTAAAGTTTGTTTAATAGTGCCAAACTCTTTAAAAATCGTTACATTTGCTCTAATTGTTCTGGACGTGTTGATTCTATTAAAATAACATTTTTTTAATACTACCAGTATTTGTTTCTATTTATTTATAATAAATCATTTTTTTGTGTATTACAACGATTAATAAAATAGCTTTAAAGTTTTCAAAAATTAAACGTTTTTATCATTAAAGCGTGAGAGGCACTGAAACATTTTACATACATTGAGTAAAATAATAATTGCAAAAAAGTCCTATTATCTTTGTCATTCGTAATTAAGTTACCGTTTTGGACATAGTTAGATAGTTAGTAACTGAAAAGTTTTAAGAGGGAAAAGTTAAATGCCCCGGTCTGCTTCAAAGATTAATTATTTCACCCTTAAATACCGAAATGGAATTAACTTTTATAAAAACAGTTCATTTAAAAGCTACTGGTACTAAATCTCGCTGTAACTTTTTTTAACCTTAAGAAAATACAATTTGTACATATTACGATAACACAAAACGGTTGTTCCCGAAAAAACCGTCAAAGCTTATACTAATTCCGCAACGTCTTTATAACTAATCCAAAAAGTGCATATTTCACATCGTCTGCTTTCAAATCGATCGAAATATCTCTGTGAATTGCGTACGATTTGTATTCGACGCAATTCCAAATGTAATTAAAATACGTTTCCATAAAGTAATCTCTTAATTCTTTACAAGGATTATCTAATCCTTCGTCTATCGATCTTCTTAAAATCTGAACTGCTTCTAATTTCATAGTCTCAGTCATGTGATCACTATCGATAATTGTTACCTAAAAACAACGTTCGTTATAAAAAACAAACAAAAACAAATACTTTACCAGCGGTTCAAAAATGTACGAGACAATTTTTCCGGTGGTGTTTTGATCGCACCTTAAAGGTGTGATCGAGAACAGCACTAAGCACAACGTAAAAATAGTTTTCATGTCCATAGAAAGCAACGAAAACATAAATGGAAACTCTGTGACCTTCGAGTTGCGATAAGTACTTGTTACATAAATGCTAAGTGTTGAAATAATTGTACAGTAAACTTAACTGATCGACTGTAGCTTTAAAAAATAATTAGTGGCAAGTCTGCGGGCTATGATTTTATTAGCTTTGTGACAGTTTTTAACACTTAACCCTGCGGTCGCGGTTTGGTTCCAGGTTTCAACTTTGGTTTCACAAACTGACATGTCTGGCACACTTCTCATTTTATTTATTTTAACATACCTGTTGTTCGTTTTGAAGCATTCTGTTCAAATTTAATTGATATAATACTTTAATTATTTTAATTCTTAGCTTTAATTTGTATTGAACACACTGCATCTGCACAATCGTTTATACAAAAAAAAATTATTTAATTCTTGCGCGACTATAAAAGTTGTAATGTACTACTCGTTCCCATGTCACTGTGTGTCGGGTGTATTAGTGTTGATGTAAGAAATATACAAAGGTTAATTGGTTTTGGACAAGAATATATAAAACCGAGATTATCGTGACGTTTAATCATCGTCAATATTTTACTCGATTAGAATTATGTTGGTTAATAAATAAACATATCTTTCTATTCACTTCAATATATCACTGACTGTCAGTGTTTAAATAGATTATCTCATTTCTGAACAAAAAAATAATATTATTAGTTGTAGAAGTTGTATAAAAGACTACAACCCATAGACTAGCAAAAATTTTTTAATAGAAAACGGCAGTACATTTTATGATTATATTTTACAAATGCCACAAATATTACATTTGGCTTGTAAGTTTTTATAATCTATCAATATTTTTTGTTATATTTTGTTTACAAACTGAGGATGTCAGCGATTTTTAGTTGTCGAAACGTCTAACGTTTTTTTAATAAATCCAATCTAGATCTTTGTTGGTCTTATTTAAAAACTTCATTTAAAAGTTTAGGTTTTAATGTCGTTTTTCCAAAAAAATTAGAAGCCACCGATTAAAAACTGAGGAGAAGTCTATTAAAATGTTTTAAATTGTCACTAGAAAACTTTTTTAAATTCTTTTCCAACTAAATCGGTGTTTAAATATTTAACCACCACGTAGTTTTAGTTTAATGAAAATTGTTGCAATGTATTTTTGTGTTTACTCAAATAGCGATACTGCATCTTCTCTAAGTTCATACATATCGTTTGGCGACGAAATCTTTCGTAATTTACAGGACACCACCACACAGAGCATTGAGCTTAACCCAAAAATAAAAAAAAATTATTTTAACTCGTTGGAAACCAAAGTAGGTGTTGATAAGACAATTGAGTGCGCTGTCATGACGATCAATTCTAACAATGTCTTCCGCTTCGATTGACTTGTCACGAGCTGTCAATTTCTCAGTTTGAAGTTGCGTCATTATATAATTTCCAACTATTGTTACTTAGGGAAGTTGATCAAAAGTGAAAAAAAGTGACTGTTCATCAACAACAATTCATGGAGAACATAGATCAAGGTATGTACTTTGAAATATTTGGTTTTGTATGCCTCTGGCTCATTTGTATTTTTTTCTGCATGTTCTATAGATTGCTATTCCAAAATCATGCAAATTTTTCAGTTGCCGAACTTTACGGAGGGTTAAAAAAAACATGTGATATCATTTCGTAGTTGTAGCTTTTTATTACTGCCTAATGAATGAATATTAATATCAAGTTGAGTTCATTTGCTTTTGATCGCGATTCATCTTATTATGATATTTTTTGCAGAGCGAGTCAAATCGATAAAAAATGTTGATCTATTGTATGTATAGTGTCAGAGCAAAAAATCAAACAAAACTTTAGCCGTGTTCGAGAAAATGTATTCCCTCCTAACGCTGAATAAATGTCCTGACGATTTTTGTAAAGAACTCATGACAACTAGCCGGCTTAACACGAATAATAAATGGAAAGAGGTTAGTCGAAGCAGAAAAAGACTTCTGGAACGTCACGAGGCTTGGCTGCAGCAACAAGTACGATAATCATCTACTGAAATAAGCAAACCCGGACCGAAACGTCCATTTGGAAGACCCTTGAAGTCCTTCAATGATGCTTCACTCAAGACAAAATAAAGGCGGTTAGCAGAACTCGCAGCTATGAGGACATTTTATGGGCTGCAATTCGCCACCGAATTGACTCGTGGCACAACAGAGATCAAAGCTAAAACTTCTTTACTAACTCCTTCTCAAGCTTTAGCTCTGTATTTAGTTCTAGATTTGGCGGAAAATAAATACAAAGTGTTAAGGTCTGTAGTAAATGCTATTCGCCCAAACTGCTTTCTAAGTCTCTATAAATTGAAACAAGTCAAAAATGCCTTTATGCCATTATCTGTTTCAGTTACTGAAACCTCAGCTGAAGTGAGCCTGCAGGAACTTCTTCACCTGACTGCTCAGAGCATAATTAATCTTTGCAATTTAGAGAATGACAGTAATCGACTCAAACTGATGTGTAAATGGGGCTTCGACGGTAGCTCTGGTCACAGCCAATACAAACAAAAATTTACAGATGTTTCCAGAACTGATGAGTATCTGTTCTTGGTAGCATTAGTACCTTTGAAGTTGGTTAACCTAGACACTGGAGAAAACGCGTGGGTCAATGCAAGGCCATCATCGACACTTTACTGCAGGCCTATAAAATTTATGTTTCAAAAAGAAAATGCAGAACTAGTGCGCGAGGAGGAGAGGTTGATGACAGAGAAAATCAGTCAATTGCAAAACAGTCATTTCACAATGGAGAGCGACCAAGAATGTCATGTCAGCTACGAGCTCCTTTTTACAATGATGGATGGCAGTGTGAGCATCGTTTTATCTGATACAAATGCCGCTTCCAAATCTATGATTTGTGGTGCTATTCCAAAGGATATGAACACAAAGAAAGTGTTGACTAGGGTACCTCATGCAGAAAACTATAGCTTTGGTTTGTCTACCCTACATTGTTGGATTAGGTTTTTCTAATGCTTTTTGCTTATAGCCTATAGGTTACCCATCAAATCCTGGCAAGTAAAAGGTAATAAAAATATGGAATTCATAAACATGAATAAGAAAAGAATTCAAGCTGACTTCAAATCGAAAATGAGTCTCTTAGTAGACAAGCCCAAGTCAGGATGTGGCTCGACTAATGATAGTAGCACTGTAAGAAGATTCTTCTCAAATCCTATTCTTAGCTCAGAGATTACTGGAATCGAGAAGGAACTAATTACTAAGTTTTCCATTATTCTAAGAGTGTTGTCAAGCAGTTTTACTACAGATGAGGAAAAATTTAAAATGTTGTTAGTCGAAACGAGGGAGTTATATATCAGTCTATATGGTTGGTACTACATGCCCAGTAGTGTCCATAAGGTGTTTGTTCACGGGTGTGAAATAATTAGTGCATTTTCTTTGCCAATTGGACAATTGTCCAAAGATCCACTTAAAGCCAGACACAAGGAGGTAAGGAAAAACCGATTATCTCATACCCGTAAATGCTCGAGGGTGTACTCGAACAAGGACCTGATGACCATATTGATATTGACTTCTAAACCTCTCATATCAAACCAAAGAAGGATCACTACTAAAAAAGGAATGAAAATCGATGGAGAGGTTGAGAAGTATATAAAAGTGCTAGAGCCTTCAATTTCGAACAACTTAATTTCAGATTTAGCATTAATCTTTGATGAAGAATCATCCAAATCAAACTGATTTACTTAACTTAGGTTGGCAGAATTTGTTACCTTGATTATTTGTATGTTCATTTTGATACCTAATAAAATTAATTTCTTCATTATAACTTTTGCATTCATTTGTTAGAGTTTCATTAATTGAAATTCTCACGTACTGCAGCATTTACATGTTTAAAAAATATTACGATGGCATTCAGGAACGTTTATTAAAAATAAGAAAAGAGTTCCTATAAACCTATGTATTATAATAAAATAAAAAGTCATGGAAGAATGAAGAACACACAATTCTGTTGTGTTCCACAAATTATTTATGTGGTTATACGACGTACGTTTCGCTAAATCACCGTGGCTTCATCAAGTACAAGTATTAGAATTGAACTTGTACTTGAAGGAGCTGCAGTGATTTATAGAAACGTAAGTCAAAAGTCGAAATAAGTAATTTGTAGAATCCAACACAATTGTGTATTCTTCATCCATGTAGTTATGGATACCCATCAAGTATTAGCCACATCTACCTGAAAGCGTTCAAAAGAGTAATGAGAGGTGGCGCCCCCTACAAATGAAAGTCATACAAACAATAAATTCTAATTTCGCGTCTTGAAAACCCTCAGATACCAATTTTAATATAAATGGCCACATCCATTTCGAAAATTATTTAGAGAAAAAAAAACAAAAAGGAAATAAAATTTCAACACCCTGTATTGCAGAAATGAAGTATTTCTGGAACTTTTTTCTTCTTTTCTAACAGGAAAACTCTTTTTTTTGCAATGGTAATGAAGCACAAATGAATATGTTTTCTAGATTTTGATTCCAGTATGGTTTAAATTACTCACTCTGCATGCTGATTTGAACGAAAATTACGTGTTATCTTATGCGCCCAACTTATATCAACTAATATGTATCAAAAAATAGTTTTTCTGTCGTATCTAAACGAACTTATGATTTTTGTCGCATTTCCCATATACTTTAATGTACTGTGCACCGGCGTAACTACAGGAGAGCCTGGGTAGGCCTAGCAGTCCTCAGACTTCTCCAGTCCTCTTCAAAAAAATGTAACTACCACGTAATAAGATTGAAGCACTATTGCCAAAGGTGCTATCATCTATATCTTTTTTTTAGGGTGATCTTTCTATTTGCTTTTCTTATTAAAGGCCTTTTTTCGTGACACGTTCTTCCCTTTTTGTGTTTTTGTTTTAGTTTCTTTTATTGGCGGGTCTGTAAGGATTTCAGTGCAATGATGATTTTTACGACTCAGTTTTTTATCTTTTTTGTGATCTGCGTTTGGTAGGGGCTTTAATTGTAAAGGAGTCACCTCTGGTTTTTCTGGAGTAACTTTTTTTTACGATCGTGTCACTCTTGGTTTTGAAGGTTTTAGAGCATCTGAAGAATTTCTATAGATTTACAAAGTATATGGAGAATTTCTTTACCTGGTTAATGACGTTCTGGAGCAAACTGTGTGTCTTCGGTAATGTCTTCTATTATTTAAACTAAGAGTCTATCAGTTCCATAAGATGCTAAAAACTCCTCCTCTGAGACTATATCTGTATTAAATGAAAATATTAACATTAAAGCTAGCCGTTATATTTTGTGGAATGACTGTTAACGACATAGCGGTATCTAGATGAGTGGTTATCCAAGCAAGCGGTGTTAATGTACTTTTTAAACAGGTCATACACTGATCTATCCAAAAACTGAAACTTTTGGGAGCAGTGAAAACGAAAGAAGAGAACTGCTACGTCAAATCTAAAGCTGCGCTTGATAAATACAAGCCATGATTGTTTAACCTTAATAAGATTGACTTTTCATTTGCAGAGCGGGCATGCTTAACAGAATCTTTAGATCAATACATAAAGTGATCAGTAAGATAGGTTAGCACTTTTTTCGCTTGCAATGTCCCTTGGAACACCATATGGTTTCTAAAATTCACTCTAAAGAAAATAAAACAGAGAGGGATACTATTCCCAATAGGCAAAACAGCTAGAGCCATGGTAACAAGTGTTTCTTTTTTGAGAAGTTATTTTTTCTATATTATATATTTGATTAAATCAACTAGCCACAATGCGGTCAGGTTTTTAAACGGTTGTTACTTTTGTCTCGTCCATATTGTAAATATTTTTTAGTTCAATTTTAAAACGTTTTTAAACAGTCTCTAAATTGTCAAAAAATGTTTCAACGTTTTCTTAATTGAAACTATTGGATTTAGGCAAACTGGTAGCTTCAAGGGTTTTGATCCATAATCTTTTATGCTTTGACATTTTAGAAGAAAACCAATCTTTTCCAGCCGGTTTGATTTCTGTCCAAGATTGGGAATGCTTTATTTGGTTTGTATGTGCATATTCATAAGCAAATATCCTTACTCTCTTGGATAAAAGATCGTAATAAATGTCAAAGGTCTGCAAAAGACAATCATCTAGTAACTTTCACAAAAAATCTCCTTAAACTGCTTTCAGGTATTCCATAATCTTTGGTTGTTTTTCTAGTAGATTTATTATCTAGTTTCACCACTTTTGCAGCGGATACCACAACTGGTACGACTTTTTAACAAATCTTTTATTGAGAAATTTACAAAACAGAAAAATGAAAACATACTCATTTTAATACAAAATCCAATACATTGTATTTATCTCTTAATATACAATATGACCGAGATCAATAATTGATTAAACATCGTTGCCTAAAGATTGACTTTCTTCAATTCTTCGCTCATCCTCATCTGAATCATCTATATTCACTGTAAACATCAAACTTTCCACAACCTTATCAACTAAACCATTTGATTTTTCCAATCTTTATTTGTTAAATCAGAAAATGCATTTCGAATTAACTTTATTTATTATTTAATCCAACTTTTTGTTTCACGAGACTTTATATGGATTTAACTGGGTTAAGTTTACGTATATTACAGAAATTCTTGTAATTTAAAAAAAAAACTCAAGGATTATCCTGTTGCAGCAGCAGAAAGTTTAGAATCGCTTTTAATTACATATATTCATTGACAAACTACTTGTTATTTATCGAAGAAATCAGTGACATTACGAATAACGTTTTGTGTTTCGGAATGAACAATTTTTCGAGTTCTGTTTTCTATGGATTAAAACTATAATACAAAAATTTACTTTAATTAATACTTATTACTGGTTTTGTACTTTAACTACACTGAATAAATTATTTTGTGTTGTATATTAAATAGAAACAATTTTATATTATTTTATTTTTTTTTTAAATCTCAGTGACATTTACCACTCTGAAGATGCAAGCTGCAATGTCTTGCAAAACGTCAGTTTGTTTGGGTTCACAAACGGCAAAGGCCAAGTTCTACTTCTTGAATTGGCTCTCAAAGAGAGACTAGGATAAAGCCTAACAAGTCTGGGTGTTTAACCACGACGCAGTCTAAGCCGAAAGTCGCTTATAATCATAAACAAAATAACCGCAAAAGCTTAAGATTTTATATTTAAATCTCAAAACCGTTCCATTAACTTGATTTTTTATTTTACTAACACTACATGTTTCGACTTTTGGTCATCCTCAGGCGTATACTATAAAATTAATATTAAAAAATCGAATCTTATTTTAAACATGAACTTACTACATTAAAATTAAAAAATCAAACTTTAAAAATTAAAAATAATTATAGAAATCTGAAAAATAATATAAATTAAAATGAAATCAAAAAATTATAAAAATAAACTTTTTATTAATTAAATTAAATATTTGAAGTTTGGCAATCTCAAATTTGAAAATACAAAATTAGCCTAATAATAGAAATGTTACAACAAAATAATATAATAATGGAAACAATCAAACAAAAACAAATTCAGAAAAAGTAAATTATTATTAATGTTAACAACTTTATTAAGAAATAAATATATATTAAATTTCAATAAAAAATTGTTTAAGCAAAAAACCTAATTTTCTGCACACGGGCAGTCTTTTCTCCCCTTGCAAAAAATCTTTTGATCTTTTAAATTTTCTTGATGTGAAAAAAAATTTAAGTTTTAATGTATATACCAAAGATTACATTAGCTTAGTTATTTAAGAAATTTAACCAAAATTCTAATTTTCATGAATTTCTTCCGAATTGTGATCAAACTCTCCTCACTTTACCTTACGCTTCTTATTTCTTCAATTTTTTTAAGATTGTGTTCTTCTATGTATTCTCAGTTTATGAAATGTTCTCGTTCAGCTTTTGATTAGATCAACTGCGTTTTTTATTTTAAATTATTTTACATTTACTTTTGACGTTTTTGCCAAACTTTGAACGTTTTGTTTCTTAATTTCGCTTAAAAATCTTTTTTCTGTTTTTAACAAAAGTTTATAGTATTAAACTTTGTAATAATTACTTGTTATTCAATTTACTGTTTTATAAAATTTAGTTATTAAAACACTTTTTTTTAATTTTAATTTATAATTGAGATTTTTTTTTGTTCTCTACTTAAATATAACCATTTTTAATACATATTTCTATTGTGAAGTAAAATACATCCAAACGAATATAGAATACTTTGTTTTAAGAGTATGATTATAAAACTAAAAATAATATTTGCAAAGCATTTCGTAAATGAACGTAACGATATTTGATTGATAACTGAGTAAACAAAATAATTGTTATATTTATCGGAGCTTTTAAGTTACTTGCTTCTATTACATTTTGTTTTTTAAGCGTCGCATTGTCAAATGTTTTGTTAAAATAAACCAAACCAAAAAAAAATTCAAAAAATTTGAATGAAATATATTTACCATAAATAAAAAGATTTAGGTAAAGGTAGAAACTTAATGGTTCTATATGTATCTAAATCAAGTTAAGACCACAAAAAATTTAATAGATTGCAAGAATTAGATTTAACATAATTTTTCGAGTTTAGTGATTAACACGAAACCATTCCAAAAAAGCTTGCGGCAAGGAAATGCCAGACGTTACACTAAGGAAATTTGCTGTGAGGAAATTGTCGCGCATCTACTATATCTATATGAAATCCGCGGAAAATTCTTTAATCTAATTTTTTTCTAATTATTGCAAAACTTTCCTCATATATAAATAAAATATGACAAATATTCTTAGCATTATCAAGAAATTAATAATATAAAAATCCAGTGATTCATTATAGTCAAACGCAACCACTCCTTGAAAAGTCTTTGTTTTCCTTATATTAATGCTTATACATAATATAACAAAGAAAAGAATGCACGATTTCGTGTAACTACATCTAAATAACCAAATTACTAAGTAACTCAGAAATATAGTAGTCTCGAGGTTTTTCATTATTGATAAAACAGAATAACATTAGTGTAATAAAAGAAAAACGGAAGTAGCATCATCTTTTAAATGGTTTGCGGCTTGATTAAAATCGATAAGCGTTTCTTTTTCCTGTAAACGAAACGTTCTAAATTAAGCATTTTCGTTATAGATACATTCGTGTATAAGAAAAAAGTAAAAAAAATCGTTTAACAACTCCTGTTGGGATTAATTTACTCTTGTTGCATGCTTGAGTGAGTGAAGAATAAATACAGAAAAAAAAACTAATAAGTAAATGTTAATGATGTTGGTAATCGTAATTTTATTGGAAAATGTTTTTTACTTAATAATAAATGGAACTTTTAAAATTATTGTTTAATAATCAGTTAGTTAATTTGCGGTAACTTAAACGGTAAATTATTTATACAAAAAAAACTTTTTTAATTTTTAAGAAAATGTTTTACAAAATTAAAATCTAAAGATTGAAGGATGTTTTTCATTTTTGAATTTGTTCTTACACGGTTTTGTCGATCTCGACGTTTCTTCGTTCGCTTTTGATACCTGGCATATATTTTGCGGAAAAAATTTAGAAATCATGATTTAATTATCTCTTTGGTTTAACAAGTTTAAAAAAATGTTGTCAGAGGTTGTTATTTTCAAATTTGCTGAAAGTATATTTTTTCATTATTCTGTTAACGAAGATCTTCTATGTCCAACAGATGTTTTAATAAAATTTAGCAATCTTTAAATGTTAAATTTCAAAACATTTATTTATAAAAATTGAAATTATTGTTATTATTTAGAATGCGTTTTTGTTTTTGCTATAGAAAAAATAATGTATGAACTCTTAGTTCAAAAACAGTATCATTAGAAATGAGTCAAATCGACTCATTTTAATTTTCCTTTGTTAAGCTTTTTTTACTTTATTACACATTTTTGCGCTGTTTTAGATATATGGTACTTTAGTTTTTGTCCGTTTACTTGTATTTTATCGGTAAAATATGTTTTATTACTAAATTACTGATTACTAAGATGTATTAATTGACTACATAATATATGAATCAGGACACATAAGTACCATGTCAATGTCAAGCAGTAATTATAAATGCGTTGGGTTTTTGCTTTAGCATATTATCTTTATAATCTGCTAATTACCGACTAATTAATGAATTAAACAAGTCATACCATTTTTTTTAAATTAAATTAAAAAACAATTTGTAGGTAAGAGTTTGAATCACCAGAAAAAAGCTTCTTTTTCTATATTGCTCATTCTTTCTTCATTCATGTTTATGGGTGTACTATGTTTTCTCAATGATCTCAATGTTTAAATATTATATTATGTTAATTCGAATTTTTTTAAATTATCTATGTATTTGAAAATTTAGATCATCTGTCAAATTCAGAAGCTGGTTATTGCACTTAGATTTAACTTCCAAAAATTGCTTAAAAGGCTATAAATAATTTTGTACAAAAATTCTAATGTACAGTCTTTGGTCACAATTATAAAACTTACTGATTTAAAAATTGAAAATGTTAAGAACTTAAGACGAAAATCTAGTCTATAAAACTACATATATTTTCTTTAAATATAAATAAAACACTTTAATTTTTGCATACTCTGAATTACGCAACTTTATAATTTAACAGTTTCTCTCATTCTGCTCATCTTTATCTTGAGCACCATCTATATATTTTTTTTTAAATTAAACTCCTGTTTTTTAATGCCTTAGCGATTTTTTAAGTTTTGCTTTTACGAAATATTAAATTTTAATTTTGAATTACATAAGTAAACAAACAGAGCACTTTTCAAAATAGTTATTTACTACTTCTACTACAGTAAATTGCACAATGATATCTATTAGATAACTACTTAATATCTATTTATAATTTTTTTTAATTTTGGTCTTTAGCTTTAGGTTGCATGTTCTACTATTGTTAAAATACTCTAATAGTTGATTTAAATATTTGTAAAATTTTGGTTATAAAGGAATTCAGTCAGTCAAGACATGTCAGTTCAAAGAGTCAGTCAACCGTTTAGCCATAAAATTTTTTTTAACATTGACAATTTGTGTAGATCATTGGTATTTTCGACAACACATCACGTCGATTAAAAAATCATTCTTTAAAATTGTGTCTTTAATGCAAGTCTTACCTATCTACACCGTGTTCAAAGTTAAACGTTCACCATTGCTATCTCCGTTATTATTGGAGCTACAAGGTAGATTAAATGAGCAAACTAAGGTCAAAAATGCTACAAGTTGCACTTGTTTGACAATTATAAATCTATTATTCCATCTCAAACATTTTTATCGAGTTTAAATGTTTGGATGATTTGTTTTACAACGTAACATTACCGATTCAATATTGGTTTGAGATTTTGTGGACTCAAAATCGACTATAAATAATTAAAACTATAAAAAAAGCCATAAGTTACCGTTTTTTTTACAATTATAAACCTATCATTCTATCTCAAACTTTTTTATCGAGTTTAAATGTTTAGATGATTTGTTTTACAGCGTAACAATACCGATTCGATAATTATTTGATTCTGTGGAGTCAAAATCGATTATAAATAATAAGGAATATAAAAAATGCACTTTTTTAACAATTATATTGAGTTGAAATGTTTAGATGATTTGTTTTACAGCGTAACTGTACTTATTCAATATTGGTTAATAAGTGTTATGGAATCAAAATCAACTATAAATATGATTATAAGCAACTTTCGACTTAGACCGCGTCGTAGTTAAACACCCAGACTTAGGCTTGGTCCTAGCCTCTCCTTGAGAGCTAAAACAAGAAGTAGAACTTAGCCTTTGCCGTATTGTTCGTGAATCCAAACAAACTGACGTTTTGTAAGGCATTGCAGCTTGCATGTTCAGAGTAGTAAATGTCACTGACAGTGTTACTAAAAAAAGTTAGTGACATTACGAATAACGTTTTGTGTTTCGGAATAAACAATTTTTCGAGTTCTGTCTTCTATGAATTAAAACCATAATACAGAAAATTACTTTAATTAATAATTATTACTGGTTTTGTACTTTAACTACAATAAATAAATTATTTTGTGTTGTATATTAAATAGAAACAGTTTTATAGTATTTTATTTTTTTTTTTTAATGTCAGTGACATTTACCACTCTGAAGATGCAAGCTGCAATGTTTTGCAAAACGTCAGTTTGTTTGAGTTCACGAACAACAATACGACAAAGGCCAAGTTCTACTTCTTGTTTGGGTTTCCAAGAAGAGACTAGGACCAAGCCAAAGTCTGGGTGTTTAACTACGATGCGGTCTAAGCCGAAAGTCGCTTATAATCATAAACATAACAACCACGAAAGCTTGTGATTTCAACTATAAATAATTATAAATATAAAAATTGTTATAAATTTTACATTATTGACTAGTATAAACTTATTATTTAATCTCAAACTTTTTTATTGAGTTTAAACGTTCAGATGATTTGTTTTACAGCGTAACTGTACCGATTTGATATTGATTTGAAGTGTTGTAGAGTCAAAATCGACTATAAATAATTAGAAATATGAAAAATGTTAAGTTGCACTTTTTTCACAATCATAATCCTATTACTTTATTTCAAAGGTTTTTCTTGCGTTTAAATGTTTAGATGACTTGTTTTACAGCGTACGAAGTACGGAGTCAATATTGGTTTGAGATGTTGTGGAGTCAACTATGAATAATTAGAAATACCTAAATACCTAAAAAAAACAAGGAAGAAAAAAACGACGACAAAGAGACAAATTAAAGAATGGGAGATATATTTTAGGAATCTGCTGGGAGAGGAAGAATCAAATCAGAAGAAGGAAAAAAGAAAAGACGCAGTAGTAAGACGGGAAGAAGGAGATAGAGATAGAATAAAGAAAGACGAAGTAATAGAGGCAATAAAGAAGATAAAAAAAGGAAAGACGGCAGGAGAAGATGGGGTACAAGGCGAAGAGTAGGTATACGGAGAAGAAAATGTAGCAAAAAAGATGACGGAAACACCAAATAAAATATGGATAGGGAAAGGATTCCCGGAGAAATGGAGAGAAGATATAATATGCCCGATCCATAAAAAAGGAGAAAAAAATAAAGTCAAGAATTACGGACGGATAACATTATTAAGCACAGCGTACAGGAAAAATACTGGAGATAAGTGTTGGGACTGAACAGAGATACACCGGGGTATATTGTGAGAGAGGAGGTTTAGGTAGCAAAAAGAGTATTACAAAAGAAACGGGTACGCAAGAGAAGAAGTGGAGAGATTAAGAGAAGAGGGAGTAGGGGTAAGGGAAGAAATAATAAGGAAAGATAGGCACATCGAAAAACAAGAAAGATCGACAAGAATAAAAGAAGGCAGATACAGTAGGAATTATAAGGATATCAAGGGGGAAGGGGTGACAGAATATTTAAAGGTTAAAGAGAATAAAAGCAGCAAGAAGAAAAAAATGATAGCACGGTTAAGAATTGGGAACGAAGGGTTAAGTAACAAATACTAGAAAAAAGAAAAAGAAAAGATCTGCAGACTATGTGGAGAAAAGACGGAGGACCTTAACCACATGAGGGATAAATGCAGAGAGTTAAGAGAAGAGGTTATGAAAGTAGAGGAAATCTTAAGAGAAGAGGAGGGATAATAAAATGTAAAAATGCAAATAGTAATGTAGTAATTGTAAATAGGTGAAACACGAATCAATTTGTAAGCAATTAAGCATTTCAAATAAAGTTAAACTATATATAGTTGACACCATAAAAAAAAATTAGAAATATAAAAAATGAGATAAGTTGCATTTTTTTGACAATGATAAATAAATTGTTTTGTCTCATACTCTTTTCTTGCGTTTAAATGTTTGAATGGCTTGTTTTATAGTATAACAGTACCGACTTGATATTGGTTTGAACTTCTTTGAGGCCAAAATTGACTATAAATAGAAATATTAGAAAAATGCCATAAGTGAAACTTTTATGATAATTACAAATCTTTTAATTTTCCATTCTAAATAATTTCCATGTGGTTAATTTTTCACAAACTGAAACTTTGTTGCACGTCGTAGTAGACATTTTTAAAGCCTGGTATAAATTCTCTTCTAGGCTCTGAAGATGTCCACTGCGACGTGCGACAAAACCTCATCTTGTGAAACATTAAAATTATCCAGAATAGAAATTGTAATAGAAAAGTAACTTGTGCAAACTTAAATTTTACTATTATCATGAATCTATTACGAGGAGCACTGTTTAAATTTGCTAAATCAACTGCTCCTTGGATTGTCAGCATTTCGCAATTGTTATATTCGTAAAATTTGACTTCAGTAGTCAGTTCGGTTTCGGAGCAGTTTCGTCTCAACAGAATTTAACAAAGCGTGAAAAATCTAATTGTGAAATCGTGGTTTTTGAGTAACGATTTTTTACGAATTTCCCCACCAATGTTGGGAAAAACTTATTTTGTTGTTTAAAAATAAAGCACAATTCAAAACTATGGTTTACAAATAATTCAAAAATTTAAGAATGGAAGACCAACGTTTGATGACGATCAAAGGTACATGTGAGATAGACTGAGATAAAGACGTCCTTAGACGTTGCGGCACAATACAAATACAAACAATGTTGCACGTCAGGAAACCTTCCCTGAATCCCTCATAATTTGACAAAAGAGCAAAAATAGGCACACGTCAAGTGGTACAAGAAAATGTCAAATAAAATAAATGTAAGCGTTTCAAAAAAATAATTATTTCTTAGGAAAAATGGGTTATGTTTCAACGGTTGCAATAGAGGATCTATGAACAGTGAATGCTGACTGACATAAATCAATTTGTTTGCCGGAAATTATCGCTGCACTCATCTACATCATAAACCGGCAAATCATTGTTCATCATGATAATGCAAGCGCTCACACACTACGGAGAACTGTAGAGTTTTTGACCAATAGAAACATCTAATTAATGACTCATTGCCAAAATTTGTCCGATTTATCCCCTAATGATTTTTTCTTATTCCGATATGTCAAAACAATAAAATTCGTGGAGAGCCTTTCTCATCGCCTGAAGCCGTTGATGCATTTAAATTACATATTTTGGAGGTACTTAGCTCGGAATGGGAAAATGTTCTTGAAAATTTATTGGCGTTATTTGTTTTGAATAATCAGTCAATTTGATGTCTATTCCTACAGATACAAACAAATCTTCATAAAAAACACAAATTTTTACAAACCATAGAACCAGGTTTTCTGAAGCTATAGGCGGATGTTTTCATTATAACTGCAAATAAAGACAAATAAATATAAAATAAAAGTTTTTCAAAGCTAGATCTAAACTATTTTTGCACTTTTTTAAAGACTTTCGGCAGTTTTCTGAACCCGACTTTTAATTTGAGCTTGATACACTTGTTGAGGATGAGCATCTCCATTACTTCAACCATTAGCTGTAGCTGCGGTTTCAAACTGCTTGTAATAGGTTGACCATGGAACTTTACCATCAAAATTCGGATCTACAACTTTGAACTTGTGAGTGGTTTCTTCCCGATGGTCCATTATTAAATCTTCACTCGTGACGCTTCCTTCACCGTGACAATTCATTTGGGTCATTCTTTCTTCAAGCAGTTGTATTCTTTCTCTCAATTTTTTCTCTAGTTTTTGTTCTAATTTATTTTCTACTTCTTCTATTTTGTGATTTACAGATTCGCAAATTTCTTCTTTTAAATTTAACATATCTGCTTGGGTTTCTTCTTGAACAATTTTGATTTGATTTTCTATGCTCGTTTGTATTTCTACATTTAAACGTCTAGAATTTTCCATAAATTTTTCTTCTATTTTCTGTGCGTGCAATTTCAAATAATTTTTCTTCAATTTTCTGAGGTTTCTTCCATTTTCTGCAAATTTTCGTGAAACTTTTCTTCCATTTTTCTAGAATTTTCGGACAGTTTTTGTCCTTAATTTTCTGAGAATTTTCGTCCATTTTTTTATTCATCGATTCCAGAATTTCATATATTTTTGAATTTATTTTAACTGCTTGCAAATGCGTCACCGCCATAAATTATATAATAGGAATAAAAAGTCTAAATGCACTACTTTAACGAACTGAAATAGCAAATATTACTTAATGATGTTTACACTAAAAATCGCAAATACTTTATTCTATTCGATACTCCGCACTGACGCCATTTGTAACGAGTTTTATTATTATTAAAACTAATTTATTTTTACTAACATTAGAATGTCTTCCGGGCTTGGACCGTGTCATTGTTGTTGCAGCCGAAGTTGCCAACATTTCGCCCACTTTCGTAAGAGGCTTCATCAGGGCGTGAGATAAATCGCAAAACTCAAACAAGCAACCGAAATCTAACTAAGAACTTCTCAAAAGTTAGGTTATCCACTTGTGAAACAATCCATAATCTAAACTCTGAAAAGGTAAGAAAGAAAACGATAACTTGAAAAAAGCAAACGAAAATCTAACAAAGAACCACTACCGAGTTAGGTAATCAACTTGTGAACCAAGCCAGATTCTAAACTCCGTAGAAGGTTCTACGGAGTTTAGAATCTGGCTTGGTATAGATTCCGGCCGTGGAAGCCTTCGCTATTACATTATCTTATTTTTACTTATACTAAAAATATGTTCACGTTTAAACTAACCGAACTAATTAAATCTAAGGGTATTTAATAAAAATTTAATAAAAACACACTATTTATATCACTTACACGGAGATAAGTCCTCGGATAACTTCTATTTATTTAAACACTAACGTTTGTTAACACTAAAGTAACGTACATGACACGAGCTTTTGAGGTTGTTGTTTTGTCCAGACATTTCACATTTATTGCCTATGTATAGATACTAATTAGGTAACTTAAAGAATCATTATGGAACTAAAATTAAAGGATTAAGTCTAAAGTGTGTTGTCTTTTGAGTCTGCGATTTTGCTCATTGCTGTCTAGTAGGTTTGAAGCTAAGTGGTTAAGGTGTAGTTCTGGTTTGTTTAGTAAATGTGATGTCCACTGATTTTGTTTCATTTATTTTAACGCGCCACTTTTTTAATCAATCATGACGAATAACTACGAAAGTGTGCAGGTTTTGCTTGAAGAGCAAGACGGTTACTTAAGGATTGAACGTGAAAACCAATAGTGGTTTGTATTAAAATTCTAGTGTTATAGAATAGTATATTAAAACACAAGTTACAGAATGAACGCGCTTCAAGCACGAGACAGGGTTTCATACACGAGCCGCGCAGCGGCGAGTTTATGAAGCGGTCGAGTGCTTGAAACGTATTCTATGACGTGTGCTTTATACTATTTTCTCTATTTCGATACAATATTTAAAATTTTTCTTATAATTTTAATTTTAAAACAACATTGGGAAACTTATATTTTATTGAATTGGCAACACTTACACTTTGACATATTGAAATTTATGTGTTAACCTAAAATCTCATACAAAATTTATCTCTTTATACCTTTATAAGTAAATAACTTTGTATTAATAGGACGTTTTTATTTGATCTTGGCATCAAAATTTGAATTTCAATTGTTAAGTTCCAATAATTTTGATTTCTTTTTCATGTAACGTCAACTTACGATGCCGAGATACCAACTTTGAAAAAACTAACATTACTAAAATTCGTGTAAGAATTGGCTTATTCTTACACGGATTTTAGTGTTAGAATGGCTAATTCTCATGTCGAAATAGAGAAACACATTTTTGTTTTGGAAAAACAAACGCATTGGCGGCCATTTCAAATTTATCTATCCAATTGTTTTTATATTTGTATGAGTACGGTGTCTTTAAAAATCAATTTGTATAGAATTAATAAACGATGTTTTTCATAAATTATTAAATATAAATTTTTGTTACTTTATGAACTGATGAATATGAAAGCCTGACGCAAAGAGTTAGTAGGATTGACAGTAATATGGCATATTACTTCAATTTGAATAATTTACTACCGATCTCGTGTGTGAAGCTCTGTAACGTATTTGTGGCACAAATGATTATCTGAATTCCTACAAGTAAAAGCGCTTTTAGCGATTGAGTATACCATTTTTACCCAAACGTGTGCAGATTTAAAACTAAATAATTGTCAATGTCATGTTTTCTTAAAAAGCAATTGTAGAAATACACAACTATTAGTACACAGTTAAACAGAGGTTAAAAAAAGCTTTCAAAAAATAAATTTTTTAACCCTTCTTTCCATTTCATATTTTGGGGAGGCTACAGTCCCGACAAACGGGATGCACCTGCAGGTCTAAAACTGTATCTCCTTCACAACCAAAATTGACCGGTTTTGGCATTTTGCACATAAAGTTTTTGTTTTCTAGATATTTAAGGTAGATCGTTTTCAAAAAATCATCTTGTATGTGTATTTTTGGCTCACGTTTGTTTGTGTCGACACTTTAACTTTAGCTAGGTTGCTTCCGTAACTAGGACATCAATACCTACTGGCAAAGTCTTTTTCTGTTTAATATAATTATTTAAACTGGATATATCATAAGCTTGACGATTACAGCCACAGCAAAATGTCGCTATATATGTTTTGATTCGCAGATTTTTAGTTTTCAAATATGAACTTTACAATATTTATCTTGACACCTATCTATCTGTCGTTCAGACATGATTTTATGAGGTAGTAATTGTCCGGTAGCCACATTTTTGTTTGTTTAGCGGTTCCTTATAGAGCGCTTGCTTGACGTCAATAAACATTTTTTGCTTAAAAGACTCGTTTATATTATCCACCACGCAATGTACTATCCATGTAAAGTCGCCGTTAGTGGAAATTGGTCGATGTGTGGCTATTAGTGGTCGATCAAGTATTGGCAATTAATATTAGCCTGATCTTGGTTATCCATCACCAACCATTCGCTACTTTTGATCATAGAAATAGTTAGCAAAAACAAGTCAATTTATATTTTTTTCCATATATTTTACGTACCTAAGCACTAAGCCCTAATTCCTGCTATTTACTGAACATTTACCGACTATTTATTAACCTTAAGTTCTGGAATTCTACTATTTTTGTTAAGCTTATTTTGTTGTTCCACAGATTCTACAGACCAATCTGCTCTTTCCGAGCGTAGTTTTAAACATAACCAAGACGTAAACATACGAGGCAAAATGAGACACGTTTAGCTCTGCGCCGCACCATTTCGCCACAAACACATTGTTTTGAATTTAACAATTTAGTGGGAGTATGGAAAGCTGTATTGGTCTAGAGAAACTGAAAATACAGTTTTAAATCTTAAATAAACTACTAATAAAATATAATTTCTTACCCTCAGATTATAAATAATCGCAAGCAAACAACAATGGTGACTATAAGACGCCAGTTTTTGCAGATTATCGTAGATGCTGGCGCAATGCAATCTAAAAAAAAATATTTGATTCTGCTTTAACCTGTTCGGCCTCGGGTTCTCTAAGGTATTAAGTAATAATAACAAAAAATTTAAAAAAAAACGTTTCTAAAAGCAAAAGATGTTAAACAAGACTAAATGCGTGAAGATGCTGCTGCTTTTACAATTTTCTATTCTGGATAATTCCCGTGTTGGGCATCTGCAGAGCCTGAACTAAACTAATTGATTGCGTCGGGGATTCTCGTTTTTATAGAGCGGCCTCCGATCGATAAAAGTAGTTTCCAAATTTTGGTAAAAAAAAACTAGAATCTCGGTTAATATCAAATTAACTCTTAGTGTTTTCAAACAGAATTTGATGACCCGTTTCTAGCACGTGTTGCGCCACCGCTGACTGAAAGTTGTTTAAGCCGACTATGATGACTTTGATGCTTCTTAATAGGAATTCTCACGTCGTCAAATTGAAAAGGAATAAGAGTTGACCCTGTTTAGGAAAAGTAGAAAACCGAGTAATAATGTGTTGAGACTTTAGTTTAGTAACTAAAACGTCCAAAAATGATAGAGGAGTGTACTTTTCTAATTCTAGCTTGTGCGATAACGACAACACGGAAATTATCCAGAACGGAAAATTGTAATACGAATGCAACCTGTGGAAACCTGAATACTGCTATAACAAAACAGTTTCCCAAAGATAATGAATTAGTTACACCGCCGTAAACAATGTACAAGTACGAAATAACTTTCTTTGCGCAGTGTCTTCTGAAGAAAGGTGGTATCTAGATCAAGTTTTTACAAAAGTGCTTTTTTGCCTCTAGTTAAGAATCTTATTGCATAAATATAGCAACAACATAACGTTTCAGGTAAGTGTTAAATGACCGTTTCAACGGTTTCGAAACAATGATCGTGGTTCATATAAATTGATACGTTATATATTTGTTTTCTGTTTACATACATAGATACCATTTATCTACATTAGTTTGATGATTAAATAAATATTCTTATTTTTTATAGTTTCTAGTTTTTTATGTACAGATAACCCGGCACTTATGGCTTGGTGTTTTCTTCTTCATTATTGCCAATATGCTTTTCGCAACTGCTGTTCAAAACAGAACTTAAATAGATTTTTTATTTGTTTTATTCATTTTGTTATGGCGACTGATATAACTGAATGTTTAGAACATTTTTGAAGCGAGCAAGAGGATATCTTTCTGAAGATTTTTGGAAATGTCAAAGATTTTTTTCAAACAAATTTGAAAATTACTAGACGTAATTTTTATGTTTCTACTGTTACTGTTAAAAAGTAATCAATACAAATATTGAAAAACTATAAAATATATTGACTTGTTTATTTTAATTTCCAACGTTCTAAAAAAAATAGCAGCTACTTTATCTTAGTTTTTTGGATGACACCAATAGGACAATCGTAGAAATTACGTCAGTATCACAAAGTCAAATGAAGTCAATACACAATTATCGTTTTTCTTGATAACTCTTTATTTTTCGACTGTTTCATAATTGGAATCTTCTTATCGACTGGTTGTTGCAATTTGATATTCTCAAGTAAATTTTTTTGTGCGATTTGCCGGTGACGATAATATTATTAAAATGTTATCTTTGGCTGATTTGTTCATTAAAGTTTGTAAAGTAACGCAGTTTGGTATGAAGTTTACAAGTGCGCGATGGATAATTAATCAAGCAGTAATAAGTGTGTTTTTAAGTTAAAGGAGACGATTTCAGCTGGCATAAGAAGTCCAACAAATAAATTTTGAACAACCACAATTTTCATATCAATTTGTGGTAAGAATAACACCCGCCCCGTACCGCCTTTTCCGGTAAAGCAAATCAAGCAAAATTCGCTTAGAAACACCGTTTGCATTGCGCTTAAAATCGACGCAAACCGTGAACGACTCTATAAAAACAATGGGTACACCTTATGCATTGGAACATTATGAATCAAACGAACCGAGAAACCGGCCCACAACGACGCGCGCGCTATTAACTTTTCGTCCTTTTCCTACGTGGTAAGCGCGCGCTGGTTTTATCCTCGTCCATCTCGTTATGGGAAGGAAAACCGCATTTTCACCACACAATGCTTCCAATGACTATACAACATTACAGTATACTAGTCGTGTTTTGACTGTCAGTATAAACAGGTTGTAAGCGGATTTACGTCTTTGAAAAAACGCGCTCGTATTAAATCGATATGCGCATGCGACGCGTCTCCGTTCAAAAATAAAACACGCGCGTCTTTAAGGGATGTACGCGCGGATTCGGAAGTTTTTAATTTGACGAAAAAAATTTAAGTTTTTTGTGTGTTGCGTATGTGACAAGCCTCTGACGTAAAAACCCGGCGATTCCCGTTAATCCACATGAATCATCACAAACAAAACGTGAAAGTCAATGTTAATAAAACGAAATGAGTGTTTTTTAATTAATTTAAATCCGGAAGAGACTAAAATTCTTTATGAACATTTTTAGTTGACTGTGTGATCGACTACGCTTCATACACGACTTAGACGAAAATTTCTTAAATTCGTTCAAGTGAAACGGCTTCGAATAAAAAATTTTATCAATCAAAAAAGAAAGAATAATAGTAGCCGGCGTAGCCGAAAATAAACCGTTCTCTATGCATCTACCCGTTGGTTTAACAAACTGTTACTCGGTGTCGGAAGAAGCGTGGCCGAAGATAACAACGATGGAACCCTCGGGGGGTTATACTAATAACCAAGATTTGTGGTGGACCGAACATTTAATTCACGAAATTCAAGCCGAACATCCTGGCGAATTAGTTCGTACAGGTAGTCCTTATTTATTATGTTCCCAATTACCGTCGCACTGGCGGTCCAATAAGACACTTCCGGTTGCGTTTAAAGTTGTGGCTCTCGGTGACGTTGGGGATGGAACTGTTGTTACTGTTCGCGCCGGCAACGACGAAAATTATTGTGCCGAATTACGCAACTCCACCGCCGTGATGAAAAATCAAGTTGCCAAATTTAACGATTTAAGATTTGTGGGGAGAAGTGGACGTGGTACGTAATTTTTCATCTTCATTAACCCTAAGCACTTTCTTGTTGTAATCTCGTCGCTGCTAGACTATACGTCTACGTACGCTTAACGCAACGAAGTGAAAGCGGACTTTCACGTAAACTTAACTAAAAAATCGTCAATTAATTGTTTAAAACTTAAAAGTTTGGAGCTATCGAAACAACGCATTGCATAAGAATTACTGAAATGCTCTGATTACGATACTATAATATTAATATTTACAAATATTGTCTATTTTTCTGTAACTTCCTTGATTGAAAATTGGTAACTGCGTTTGTATTTTAAGAGTATTTAACAAGTAATTATTCTGAAATAATTTCAAAAACAAAGCGGTGTTAGGGATCAAATTTTTTGTTTTCAAATCTGACGTTTAAGTTTTTAGATAATTTTTTTCTTCTTTTATAAAGTTTTTTGGTGGTATTGAATAAATTGAATAGACTCTAGATTTTCGAGCTTTACAATTTCATTGCATTGGAAAAACAACAAATTCTAGGTAATTATCGATTAGACACTTGGAATCCTGCTGGTACCCAAAAAAATGCCAAAAAACTCCAAACTGGTTTACTTTCACGTGTTTTTTGACAGCTTGTATATACAAAAAACGTAAACATTTTCCATCATGATTTAGTTTAACCAAGTCAAAGCCTGAGCTACGAGAAATTGACACCACTATTTGTTAAAATTCCTATCTTACAAAGAATAGCAACAACAATAACAATCAATGAATCATTATCTTGCAAAAAGTATTTTCAAAACATCTGACCAAAAAAATATTTTTTTCAATTATCTTTAGGATAACGATTCTTCAACATGCTAAATCAAAACTGGTTGTTTCCGCCCGTGGATGATTACAAAAAACTGGCAACTTTTGTAAAAAACAAAAAAAATTACGATGCTCTTGTGTATCATTTACAAGTTAACATTGAAATTGATACCTGATTGAATTCCAGTGCATGTCGTAAACTAGTAGCACGAAAGATGTTTGTAATCAACATCTTCGTTTTACTGTATCATCTAACGACGAGGTTAATATTGAATGCAGACAAAATAATTAATCTTAAATAGGAAAAGTTATTTATTTTATGTTATAGTGAATTATCTCTTTTTCCAAAAAAGTTTTTTTTTATAAGAATTATTTATTAGCTAAATTCGTAGAAATTCTAATAACAAATAATTTACAGCACGTTTTCTGCAATTACAACATTAAAGTTTATCATTGTTTTATTAACCTTAGAATCGCTTTAGTATTAATTAATTGCTAGGTGCAATTTTTTTATTGCTGTTTCTTGGTATTTCGTATTATGTTTTACATAAAGAATTAGTACATGCCATTAATCAATTCTCTTTAATTCGGGTTATGACAACGACTATATCTTCCTACATTGTTTTTGTCTTACATAATTTCTATATTTACGAGATAAAGACTTATATTTATGTTTGTTTATATACTACCATGGCAATCTGTCATTTTTATTATAGGTTTAGCCCGATTTATGTCAAATGTTCCATCATAATTTCAATTAAACCAAATATAAATAATCTTGTCTTTAAACAAACCTATTTTCTTTTTTTAATTTCAACGATAACCCTAAAATAAAGTAAAAACATTTCCAAAACTGAACAAGAGAAGTAAAGCTTAGATAATCTTCTTTCTTCTATCATTATGAAGGAGATTTTGTAACAGCTGTTCCCATTTCGAAAATTTTGTACAACTACTTTTTTCTGGGCTGCCCAACAACTTTTCTTTGAATGGCACTCCAACATTGATTTTGACAGTCTCTTCCTCTATCTGATTCATGCCTACTGTACTTTTTGAGTTTCTCGTTCATATCTAAATGTCTAACTCTTTTCTTAGTCCCTCATTTTTTATTCTATTTTTTTAACTGTAAGATTACAATCGTTGTAAAACCTTTGAAAGCTACATGAAGATCCTTCGGAATCATTATCAATTCGGAATCATTGTGAGAACATGATATGCTTCAATTGGTTTGATTGTTACTTTCTGGTATTTTTAACCTCGAATTTGTTCGTGGTCAGTAAATATATTAAATACGGTAGGTTTTTTTGAAGCAAAGTTTCTCACAATGTACACAGTCAAAAGCTTTTACAAAATTTATAAACGTTGTATAGGTTTACAATAAAATATCATCACACGACAGTCTTTTGCGAAATTCAGACTGTTCTTTATTCAGCCTTCTTCTAGTTTGCTGTGGGCTTTTATATACTAACTCAGTACCGACTTTGTCTAGTCCTAGCTTTAGATTTTTTATTTTATTGAAAGCTTCTCTTTGGTTTCTCATTCTTTTATAAGATGTTTAGCTACGACAGTTTTTTTACCTAGGTGTTTATAGCTATTCTGTGGTAATCGCGTCAAGTTATCTTCGATGCTTGATCATCAAATTTTTTCATTGGTTTCTCATTCTTTCGTAATACGTTTAGAATAAAATATCATCACACGGCAGTCTTTTGCGAAATTCAAACTGTTCTTTATTTAGCCTTCTGCTGTCTTCTATTTTGCAGTGGACTTTTATATTCTAACTCAATACCGATTTCGTCTAGTCCTAGCTTTAGATTTTTTATTTTATTGAAAGCTTCTCTTTGGTTTCTCATTCTTTTATAAGATGTTTAGCTACGACAGTTTTTTTACCTAGGTGTTTATAGCTATTCTGTGGTAATCGCGTCAAGTTATCTTCGATGCTTGATCATCAAATTTTTTCATTGGTTTTTCATTCTTTCGTAATACGTTTAGAATAAAATATCATCACACGGCAGTCTTTTGCGAAATTCAAACTGTTCTTTATTTAGCCTTCTGCTGTCTTCTATTTTGCAGTGGACTTTTATATTCTAACTCAGTACCGATTTCGCCTAGTCCTAGCTTTAGATTTTTTATTTTATTAGAGGCTTCTTTTTGGTTTCTCATTTTTTTATAATACGTTTAACTGAGACAGTTTTTTTATCTAGGTGTTTATAGCTATTCTGTGGTAATTACGTCAAGTCGTCTTCGATGCTTGATCCTCTTAATTTTTTCATTGGTTTCTCATTCTTTCGTAATACGTTTAGTTTAGGCACATTTTTTATCATTGCTCATAAACGTGTTGAAGTTTTTTTTGTAGTGGTAATTCCAAATCTTTCTTGAAAATATGTTTTCATTGTTTTACAGTATCTGCAGTATTCTGATTTTTCTTTTAGACATTATCAGTAAGGACTGATAACTTTATTTAGTTTTTTGTTGTACGTTTTGAGAGTTTTTGGTAATTTTTGGACATTTGACAATAGCGCGCACTGGTTTGAGAACAAATCAAAATATTTTTTCATTTCTTGGGATTTGGTTTTAAAAAACTTGTAGGTACTGTTGTTAGAGATTTAGATTTAGACTTAATGGTTTCGAGGTGAAATAGTCATAGAACCATTTTCTCACATAAAACCGTTGTTCTGCTAAACATAACTGAGTCGATCTGATTAAATAGTGATCAAAAGAAGCCAGATTTGAAGTTTGTAGTAGATGATTCTTTTCCAATTCCACCAAACGTAGCACAGTAGATGTTTTGGGCATGAATATTCGACTATGCAAAAGAAGTAGATGGTCTCCTGGATCAATTAATGATTTTCTTCGTTTAAGATTGTCCTATAAAATTTATTCTTTATTTTATTTTTAACGTTGGAGTTTGTGCTGGATTTTTGTCTACTAATTTTAGCTTCTTCCTTTATCATTTGTTGAGACGTTCCAGAACGTTTATAGATTAAAATTTTTGAACCAAAACTCGCAAACCATGTTCTGACTGATTGCATTTTTTTCTCACGCCAACTTAAGCAATGTTCGAGGCAAGTTTACCAAAAATTGTGGGCAAAATGTGTTCAGTATGTTTTATAAAGCACACAGAAAACTTATTTGTACACAAATATACAGATTTTTTCAAAAATAAAGAAGTTTTAGAATAGAAAAAATCCGAATAATAAAACTACATTTATTTGGTTCGTTTATTACAACTGTCTCTTGAATCTATTTTTTTTTCAATTAATACAGGTTTCTCTACACCCAGATTCTTTCGTTTATTATAAATTTTTCCACATGTGTTTTTTTCAAATCAATTACTATAACTCAATTATTTAATTACTTTTTTGTTTGACACAGCTAGAGAAATGATAAAGCCATACTAAAAACAATTAATTTGTTACTGAAAGTTTTTTACCAGGTGGTGTAATTGAACCATCATCAGTATATTAATATATGTATTTACATGATGTGATTAATTATAAACAGTCTTTAAAACTAGATGTGACTAATAAGGTGTTGAACAATGAAGCTATCAAAAAGGTACGTTTTGCTTCGTTTTTTTGGTTGCGAATTTTTAAAGATTACGTAATTTAGAAGATGTCATTTTGTTGTTTTTTGGAACTTTTGTAACAGCTTACTAAACACATCTGTCTAAATAGTACTAAGAACTATATTTTTAGAAATTGCTCAAGAAAAGGCTTTTTTTGTTTCAAAAAAGTGGTATTCTTAAACATTGATTTTCAAGTAGAGACTTGCTTTTTGGCAATGATTCTTTGTAGTAGGTACGAGTAGTAGTACTCGAGACTACCAGTTTATACAATATAGTACAATACATTGTTTTTTCAAATAGTAATTTACAATGAGGTTTTTTATAGTTTCTGCATTATATCTCATCTTAGATTTCACCGGCTTTTAATGAATGGTCCCGGATCAACAGCGATTGTATAATTTTTTCCATTTATTATGTTTATAATATAACAATACCTTTCCGAAACCATTTCTACTAAGAAACTCGTCTGCAATGATTTTTTTTTTTCTATTAACTACTTATGATGGAATGCGAGTATGGTTGGCACGATAAAAATAAGAGCGTAACAAAACAATAGCTCGAAACGGTATAAAAATTGTGTTTCATAGTGATTCTGATGGAAAGATAAATGGAGATATAACTAATAGATCAAATTAAAGTGTTAAAATTTATTACCCGTTAAATAAGACAATATCGGGAAAACAAGAGACAAAATAATTAAAACAAGAGTGTAGTGATACCAGTATTAACACACACACAAGCAAAACGTGGACATTACAAGACAAACAAAAACTGAAAACTAATATAATTATTTGGAAAAATTGTAATAAAAACAAAAATTAAACGTCCACGTAAGCTCACGGAAGAAGTGAGCGAATCAGAATAGATTGGCAAAAAAGATCATCGAAAGTATGAGAAGGAATAGTAAGAAGACTTAGAGAAAGCTGGGGGCAAATAATGAAAGAAACAGAAAAAAAATATAAAAGAAGTGAAAATGCTTGCACTACATTGTCCGAAATAGAAAAAATAATTTGACACACTTAAGAGAAAAGGAAGATAGAAAAAGAAGAGAAGAGAAAGCGAGTTTATCTAAGAGCTGTTATTTTTCAAATTATCTTAAAATAAATACCAAAAATACAAAACAATTTAGCATAATCATCAAATTTTGATTAATGTGTAGGGACACCAAGACAAAGAAGTTTGGAAACTGTGCATATAGTAGTCAAAAATTTTGCAAAAGGCTACAACATTTTTCAAGGAGATAAACATAGTTATTACCAAAACAAATTCTTAGGTAGCAAGAGTTATTTACACAGAAAATGTTATCAATTTATTTGACTAGACAAATAACTGATAGTAAGTGTTTCAGACGAATGGAATTTTGGTTTCTAAAATTGACGCAAAACAAAAGAAGACAGTTTTGATAATTGAAAAAAAGTTAAAATCAATAAAACAACGTAAAAAAGGCACCAGTGTTAATATTTTGGTGAAATCATATGGGATCGGAGTCCGATTTTATATAAGCGGCAACGTCTCGTAAAACAGCAAAAACATCTTCACTTGAGGAATTAGACAATGCGGTGTATCAATGGTTTAAACAAAAACATACAGAAGGACATCCAGTATGAAGAACGTTAATTGGAAAACCATTTTAATGTTTACATGATGGTTACATCGGTTTAAATGACGTCATGAAATACGCCAATTAGACACCCAAGGTGCAGATTGAAAAGTTGCAGAATTATATTCCGCCGAATTTCAAAGTATACTTAAGCATTATGAAGTCGCTCTTGAACAAGTTTCTAACGCCGATGAGACCGAACTCATTTCAAAATAAAAGATCCGCTCCTAGCCACAAATTCAGAAAGAAAAGGATAACGTTAATGTCTTGCTCTAACTCATGTGGAATGCATAAGTTAGACTTTTTATGCATTGGCAAATAAAAAAATTTCAGTTCATTCAAGGGAACAGATATGCGTAATTGTCTTGTACGTTATCAAAATCAGCCTAAACCATGGATGAAACAACAACTATTGAAACAACAAGAATTTGTTACATCAGTCAAATTTCACTTGAGATTAAAAAACTTGACACAAAGAGCACTGATGAAAATGTATTACAAACTCTTTATGGACAATTTTTTTACATTATCTTTCTCCAAACGCTACATAGACCCCATAGAGCAAGGAGTAATAGAATCGTGCAAACAAAAAAATAATGTTATGTTTTTGAAACGGTTTATAGCTTGAAGGAGTTCTGGAAGAGATGGATGCAATTTACGCAGTGGCACAAAATTGAATGGGTTAAAATTTGGCTAGTAGAATGCCGTCTGCAATTTCCCACCCTTTTTGCCAATTAAATTAATTCGCGGGGCCAATTAAAATTAATTTTCGGTTTTGCGTTTTAATCCGCATTTTGATTCGCGCTTTAATTGGCTGTTTTTTGGTTTGATTTGAGTTTTAATTCGTTATTTGATCAAATCGTTTTAATTCGCGCTTTGATATTAATTTAGGTTTTAATTTGTAATTTATGGAATAATTTGTGTTTGGTAGAATCATTTTGAATTTGTGTTTTGAGTTTAACTTATGTTTTAATTTTAAATTTTGTTTTTAATTCGTGGATTAATTTCTGTTTGATCAAATGGAATTAAAACGCGAATTAAAATCGCAAAAACCGTTAATCAAATCCGTGGATTAAATTTTCAATGATTTGAACAGCTATTAATTAATTAAAGCGCGGATTAAAACGCGAATCAAGCCGCAAATCAGTCGATCAAAATGTCAAACAGCGAAACCGCGAATAAGAAGTTAATTAAACCGCGTATTTAAACACGCATACAAACAGGGCAAAAGTTAATTAAACCGTGGATTAAAACTAGCGAATTAAACCGCGGATTAAAATGCGAAACCGGGGATTCAAGTTAATTCACTCCGCAAATTAATATAATTTGCAAAAAGAGGGAAAAGTTGTAGATATTTTACTTTCGCGTAAACTAAAAGACATTTGAACAGTGGAGAATCTGAAGAGAATGTAATATTGTCTGCACAATTTTTAAATGCTGTAGAAAATGTGGTAGATTTTTAAAATTTTCTGTCGAAGATGTTGAAAAATGGTTGAATTCTGATTTAAACGAACCAGGTTACCAGATTTTAAATGATGCATATAAATAAGATGAAGTACAAGATGGTGAGATTTTTGTAGAAGAGAACAGAATTTTCGCCAAAAATGCTGTAACTTACGCCAACGGTCTATTTAGCAATCTTGATCGGGAAAATAATACGATCTACGTTGACGTGTTAAACCTGAGTATAATACGTACAAAATATCTCAAAATACACAAGAAAATAAAGTAGACGCAAGTTTTTGTAGATTCGAATTTTTCAAAATATTATTAGTAAATGTTTCTATTGCATATCGATTTTCTGGAATTTGGATTATCTGGGAACCTTTGCCTGGTCTTTAGACCAAATAATTGAGGTTTTACAACGTCTTTTATGCATTGGCAAATCAAAAAAATCCTGTTTATTCAAGGGAACAAATATGCGGAATTGTCCTGTATGTTATCAAAATCTGCCTAAAGCATGGATGCATCAATGGTTTTTTGAAAAATTTGTTTTATCAAATTTCACTTAATAGAGACACACTGCTTTTACTGGATAACGCACCATCACATCCGGATGAAAATTGATTACAAACTCCTAATGGACAACTTTTTTACATTATCTTCTTCCAAACGTGACGTTTTTGCTGCAATCCATAGACCACCGACTAATAGAATCGTGCAAACGACAAAATAATGTTACGTTTACTTTTGGAAACTATAGCTGGAAAGAGTTTTGGAAGAGATGGGTGCAATTTACGCAGTGGCACAAAGTTGAAATAACAATAAAGATCATGGGTTAAACCGTCTACGATTCTTCTCTCTTTTCGCAAATTAAATTAATTGCGGGGTCAACTAAAATTAATACACGGTTTCGCGTTTTAATCCGCGGTTTAATTCGCGGTTTTACGTTTTCATCCGCGGTTTAATTAACTTTTTTCCGTTTTTATTCGCAGTTTTGCTGTTTAACATTTTGATTTGCATTTTAATCGACTGCTTTGCGGTTTGATTCGAGTTTTAATTTGCTATTTAATCAAAACATTCTAATTCGCGTTTTGATATTAATTTGGGTTTTAATTTGTAATTCATAGAATACTTTATGATTGATAAAATCATTGTTAATTTGCATTTTGATTTGTGTTTTAATTTGTGAATTAATTTTTGTTTGATCAAATGAAATGAAAACGCGAATTAAAAGCGCAAAAACCGTGATTCAAATCCGTCGATCAAATTTTCAAATTTAGACGCAAATTAAAAGGATTTGATCAAACAGAAATTACTCCATGAATTACAAATTAAAACCCGAATTAAAATCAAAACGAGAAAATGAAATTTGATCAAAAGCAAATTAACCCGTGGACTAAAACGCGAATAAAGCCGCGAACCAGTCCATCAAAATGTCAAACAGCGAAACCGCGAATAAAAAGTAATTAAACCGCAAACTCGTTAAATAAACCCCGGTTTAAAATGCGAAATTGGCGATTCATTTAATTTACCTCGCAAATTAATTTAATTCGCGAAAAGGTTGGAGAAAAGTTGTAGGTATTCTACTTTGGCCTAAACCATTTGAACTGTGGAGAATCTGATGAAAATATATTGTCTAATCAACTTTCAATGCTGCAGAAAATGTGGTAAAATTTGAAAATGTTCCTGTAGAGGATGTTAAAAGAATGGTTGAATTCTGATTAAACGAATCAGCTTACCAAGTTTTAAATGATGCATATAGATGAAGATGAATAAAGGTGTGATTTTTGTAGACGAGAACTGAATGTTTGCCAAAAATGCTGTAACTTACGCCAACGCCAATTGAGCAATCTTGATCAGGTAAATTATACCGTCTACATTGGACGTAATAAACTTTGTACAAAATTATGTGAATCCTTCCTCGGTTATTAGACCGGATAATAGAGGTTCAACTGTATTGAACTCGTTTCGATTAAAGAGTATAACCTTTTTCCAAAAGTATAAAAGCTTGAAACTTTGTACAAATTCTAAACAAACTTTTCGTAATGTTTTTCTTTTTCCATTATCTTTCTTCTGAACTCATTTTCATATGACTAATTTTTGGGCACTTATAGTAATACAATAACATACTCGAATTTTTGAACAATTTTTTTGTTTTTTTAACACATTGTCTATTGATTAGCACATTTTCAGTTCAAATTTTTGCAAATCTTGTATCAATATGTTTTTGTATTGCTTTGTGAGTTCTCGAACATACGATGTCACGTGTATACATATTTTGTTGAGTTGCGATCTTGGTATTTGTCGATTAAAATTATAATCGTTTAACACAAATACTTTCTTGGGTTACTGTATGATTTTTTATGAAAAGATAGTAGCTACATTTGGTCTTTGGTCAAGCAACCAGATCTAACAAAGAAACTCAACTGTTTAAGTAATAATTGGAATAGGATTTAAAAAAAATAAAAAACACAAAGGTTTTTACTTTTTTACTACAAAAGAAGTATGACCAAAATAAAAAAATTAAAAACTTTGGAAACAAGCATACTAAGATGTTGCTGAAAACCAACGTTGAAGTAAAGAAATCAATTGCTCATGCGACAAAAAAATTATGTCAAAGATGCCAAACCTTAATTTGTTAGGACATACAAAAAATACTTTTTTATATTTAAATGAAATTCTAATGTTAACTGCAATCTAATAGCCAGAAATGGTTATTTCAATTTTTCCCCTTAAAATCCTGAATGTTACAGGCAAAAATACAAAAAAAAATTTTTGACAATAAAATAAAAAGACTAAATCGATTTATATATTTTTTTAATTGCCATAATTCGAAGTTGAGGTGAAAATATTGTATCTCATCTCATTTTCGTGCTTCTGAGTTTCATCCTCGCTTGCCAAAAATTAAAAGAAAACGTTTTAAATTTTTTTTATTCATAAAAAGTAAAGTGATTACAAAAATGCTATTATTAGACAAGAAATATTTAATCTCTTTTTCTATAAACATAAAAAAACTACGATTTTTGTTTCATTGAAAACTCGATGATGATCTAACAACAATAAATTCAAGTTTTTTCTACAATTCATTCTTAATTTAACATGCGTATCACAATTCATAGAAAAATGAATGAATTGCGCTTCTACTAACATAAAACGATTCAAAACGATTGTAAAAATGACTCAAATTTGAAAGTCTCCAAACCAATTAGCGATATCTTAATTTTCTCTGTCAAAAAAAAAATCTTAGCAACTAATTAAATAATTTCTTGCGCTGTCAAACGTTTCAAACAGACAATGAATTTGAGATGTGTCAAAGACATTGTTATGAATTTTCATTCTTAAACGCATACGTGTGTGGTGTAGGTATGAAACCTGCACCATAATTCTTAAAATCGTTGTGACATTAAGGGGCAGTTAATCACTTTCATAGAGTTAAAAGGCGGGTTTATGTAAGCGTTGTTCGGTTTTTATGTCCACATAATCCATATAGTCAACACGTCCATACGATTTTGCATTCTAAGTTATTTTTGTGTTTTCGTAATCTAAGTACTGTTATCAAATTTATTTTGCCGGTTGTTGCGGTAAAATGAGGATTTATGGAAACCTGGATGTGGTCGTACTAAGCTATGATAAAAAAATGTTACGTTTGAGAATAATAGGATTTTTATCATTGTCTTAAGATTCTTTTTGGTAACGAGGAAACTCGAACTGATAATAATTTTGTATTTCCCTGGAATATTTTAATTTTAATATGAAATTATTATTTATAAAGCAGCTTCTTTTTTCCTGCTTTGTAAAGTAAAATGATCTCGCCACATGTCAAACCGCCACCATCCATAATTAGCAAATTTGTGGCTACCATGGCTTGAAAATTATACGTGTCTCTTATATATGTGCATTTTGGTTCTGGTAACCGCAATTTTTGTACATCAACCACATGTCTAAGAATTAACGTGCAAATAACACGTGCCATTTACTTTTAATAAGCAATAACGACTCTTCAATTTTTTTTCTTGCATTTACAGGTAAATCCTTCTCGCTTACGATCACGGTATCTACTAATCCCCCTCAAATCGCAACTTATAATAAAGCCATTAAAGTAACGGTGGATGGGCCCAGGGAGCCAAGATCTAAGACAAGTAAGTTTTAATTAAGTATTATTAGAATTTAATTAATTAAAGTAAGTGAGGAATTCATATGAGACTTATACGATATCGACTATACAATTATTGTTCATCGTTGTTCATGAAACTCGCGGGGGTCTCATGTTGAAAGTTTTACTACACATTCTATATTATATTTTGCTATGACGTCTTTAAACATACTTTTCTAACATTTCAATCTCTTCGTTGGAGTATTTTAGAATCGAGTTACAGTTTTTAAACTAATTTAGCTTTGTTAAGAAGCAATTATTTTTTATACGGAACTTCTGATAAGAACAGCTTTAGTCGATTACTTACCGACGCCATTTTCTTTTATTTTAGTATATGGAGAAGGCGTTGAATAGTGGTTTTTATCGGTGTTATTTTTTTTAAATTTCTTGTTGAAAAACTTTTGTTTTAATCTTATCTTTATGTTGAATTAGTTTTTTTTCAACAAATTTTTGAAGTTGCAATTACATATTTCAAAAAGTTTTTAATTTTGTGAATAATAAAAGGCGGAGTACGTTGTAAGTTAATTTTAAACTCGCCTAATTCAAAATAGTTTTGCTTGTGCGCTACTAATTTGGCTTGGTACTGATTTTGCAGATACCTTGAGAGGTCTAACCGTTCATCTGTAATTTTTAATTTAAAACGAGGCTACCATCGCCAATCTTTGAAAGTTTTAAGATCTGATTTTAATATGTTTTTTTATAAAGAAATGATGTACGAATGACGGTCCAAATTAATGCAAAAGTTATTTCCTTACTTGTTTAAAATTCAAACTTAAAAGCATTGCAAATTGGTCATATATTGTTCCCTGTTGACATTTTTAATTAATTAATTTCATTGTGATATATATTTTATATTAAACTCTTAAAAAATTAACACATAAAATACATTTGTTTTTAAAAGGAATTTGGATTCCAACAGACTCTTTTAGAGATTTTCTTTGAAAATTTATTATTACGAACAGAACGGTAGATAAAATTATAAAGGAATTCAACAACTCAAAGATTTTCTCGTAAAATCATAATTATTAATTACTCAAATTTCAATATTGTGAGTTTTGGAGATTTTTTTTGTGTCTTTCAGGTTTTGATTAAATCCACACAGTTCTTTATTTTGTTAAAATGTATTGCATTATTTGGTATATTTCAGTATTAAAGTTCACCCTAGGCTGCTATGACATTTTCTATTATACGCTATATACATACCTAGAGATTACGCGACTTGAGTCTTTCAGGACGAGAGAATAGAATGTGTTCATGTACTCGAATTTGATTTCTTTCACTCTTAACACATCGTTACAAACACCGAAAATTTTTTGGAGTTTCATTAGTACGTACGTAGGGATTAGACAACCTAAGAGAATCTTGGAAAAAACTTATGAACCAAGAAAAATAAATAAAAGTGAGAGACTGCAAAGCAATAGCACTACATATTTCTAAGAAAAAGAAAAACGAAGACACTATATTTAAGGCATTTTGTTCTCTAAGATTAGTTCTAGGCGTTTTAGAAAAAGTTTTTCACGATTTCGTTCAGGTTTTAATAGCAGCATGACGTGTGTTGCTTTCCATGAACCAAATTTTTTTGTTTTGGAAATTTATCTTGTATTTTTATGGTTTTAATTAAATCCACACAGTTGATTATTCTATTAGAGTTTATTACATTAGCTGGTATATTTCAATGTTAAGATTAATCCTAAGATGCTGTTATATTATCAATTATATGCCATACACCTAGAGATTACGTGACTTAAGTCTTTGAAGACATTTGAATAGAATAGACTCGAATTTAATATCTCTCAATGAAAGTTTTTTGGAGTTTTATTAGTACGTAAGCATTAGCAATCTAGAAAAATCTTGGGGAAAACCTATGGATCAAAAAACATATTTAAAAGCAAAAAACTGCAAAGCAATATCAAGACATATTTCTAAGTAAACAAAAACGAAAACATTAATTTTAAGGTACTTTCCTCTCTAAGATGGGTTTTAAGCGTTTCAGAAAAGTTTTCTCGAACGATTTTTTTCAAGTTTTAATAGCATATGGGTTTTGATTAAATCCACATCGTTGATTACTTTGTTAGTTTATTTCATTAACTGGTATATTTCACTTTTAAGGCACACCTTAAGCTGCTCTTGTATTTTTATTATGCATATACCTGGAGAGTACGCGACTTAAGTCTATGAACACGTGAGAAAAGAACGTGTTGATGGATTCAAATTTGATTTTTTTCAACCTTGATACATTGTCAGGAACAGCGAAAATTTCTTAGAATTTAATTAGCATGTAACCATCAAGAACTGAGGTAAATCTTGGAGTAAACTTTATGGACCAAGAAAAATAAATAGGAATAAAAACTTGCAAAGCTATAGCACGACATATTTCTAAGTAAAAAAAATTGGAGACACTATGTTTAAGGTACTTTGCTTTCTAAGAGGGCGTTTCATAAACGGTTTCGCGCACGATTCGTTTCAAAGTTTAATATCAGAATGACGTGGGCTCCTTTCCATTAACTGAATTTTCGATACTGTGAGTTTTGGAGTTTTTTTGTGTCTTTCAGGTTGATTATTCTGTTAAAGTTTAATCCATTAGCTGGCATATTTCAATTTAAAGGTCCACCCTAGGCTACTGTTACATTATCTATCATACGTCATATACCTAGAGATTACGCAACCTAAGTTGTTTAAGACGCGAGAAATGAATGATGATGAACTCGTATTTGATTTTTCTCACTCTTGACACATCGTCAAGAACAGTGAAATTTTTTTTATTAGTATGTAGACATTAGGCAACCTAAGAGAATCCTAACTACGATCCAAGAAAAATAAATAAAAGTGAGAGACTGCATAGCAATAGCGCGACTTTGCTCTGTAAGATTGGTTCTAAGCGTTTTAGAGAAGATTTTTCGCTTCAAGTTTTAATAGCAGCATGACGTGTGTTGCTTTCTATGAACGGAATTTTCAGTATTGTGAGTTTCGGAGGTTTTTCTTGTGTTTTTCAGTTTTTTAATTAAATTCACACACTTGATGATTCTTTAAAACTTATTTCAATTTAAAACCTCAGCCTAGGCTGCTGTTATATTTTCTATTATACGTTATATACTTAGAGTTTACGTGACTTAAGTATTTGATAACGTGAGAATAGAATGTGATGATGTATTAGAATTTGATATTTCTCATCCTTGACACATCGTCAGGAACAGTAAAAATTTCTTAGAGTTTAAGAGCATGTCTCTTGTGTCTTTAAGGTTTTGATTAAATCCACACAGTTGATTATTCTGTTACAGTTCATTCCATTAGCTGGTGTATTTTAATTTTAAGTTTTATGAGCATGTACCAAGGAAAAATATATAAAAGTAAGAGACGCAAATCAATAGCATTACATATTTCTAAATTAACAAAAACTAAGACACTATGTTTACGGTACTTTGCTTTCTAAGGTTGGTTTTAAGCGTTTTAAAATCTGAACGGAATTTTTACTATTGTGAATTTTGGAGATTTTTCTAGTGTCTTTCAGTTTTTGATTAAATCTACACAGTTCATTATTCTGTTAAAATTTATTTCATCAGCTAATATATTACAGCTTTAAGAACCACTCTAGACTGCTATTATATTTTCTATTAACGCCATATAATTATAAATTACGCCACCTAACTCTTTGAGAGAATAGAATGTGTTAAAGGATTTAAATTTAATTTTTCTCAGTCTTGACACATCGTTAGGAAGAGTGAAAATTTCTTGGAGTTTCATTAATATGTAGGCATCAGGAAACTAAAAGTATCTTGGGAAAAACTTATGGACCAAGGAAAATAATTAAAAGTAAGGAACTGCAAAGCAATAGCACGACATATTTCTAAGTAAATAAAAACGAAGACTCTATGTTTAAGGTACTTTGCTCTATAAGGTTGGCTTTAGGTGTTTCAGCATAGTTTTCTCGAACGATTTTTTCAAGTTCTAATAGCAGAATGACGTGTGCTACTTGCTATAAATTGGGAAAATACGATATTTTTAAAATTGCATTAGAAATGTGTTGTATGCCATTTATATCCTTTGGTACTTAGTTCCTGCGGGAACTTTGCAATGATCAAATCATATTCTGGAGCTTTTTTGAGGTTGAGGTACCTTCTGATTTTTTTTTAACTTTATCAGTAGTGATCTTTTCTATAGGTGCTTCCTGGTAGTTCTATTTGATATCGTACATTAACAAATTGTTAAAAATTGACGATAACAACATCATACAAGTATAATATCTAGGTCATAAAATTAAAATTGGGACAGTCAAACAAATAAAATAAGCAAACAAATTGGTTTGACCAGGGCAGCTTTTGATAAACTGAATTTATTTTAAAGAGAAATTTCAAAATGTTTAAATCAGTTTATAATCAGTGTGTCCTACCAGTGTACACTTACGTAGCGAAAGCCTTGACATTAACAAAAAATTAGTAAACAGGTTAAGAATAACTCGATAGGGAAGTCAAAATGTCACCGAAAAAATCACTATGCTGAAGTGAAACTGGGTGGGTCATCTAATACAAGACGGCCGATTTACCAAAAAAATGATGGAATGGAGGCCCAGAGAGAAGAAAGAAACCGATAGAAAGATAGAATCATGACCTGAAAATAGTAGCAAGAAACTGGATACGGGAAGCACAAGACGGATATAATTGGAAAAGATGAAGTATGTCTATGTATGTCTATGTCCAGCAGTGAACGCAATCAGCTGCATGATTATTTACGAATTTCTGGATTTTATGATTCGCTGAATTTAGATCATGTGATTGAAAAACTTTTGTTAAGCGATTTACAAACGTTACAAGTATTCTTTTTCTATTTTATTGCTTTGGTTTTTTATTGGTAAATACCATGTTTGAGATCTTTTTTTATTTTTATAGATAGATTTGGTATTTGGGTTTTTAAATTTGTTTTTAAATTACATGTTTATACATTCTGCAGTCTGTGGCTGAAATGATTTTTTTAAAAGATACACGTCGTGATTTTCTAAGTTTCAAAAAAAGTTTCTGATGATTTGAGTTCTATTTCCAGAATTAAATTTTGGCGTCAACTTTGATGATCGTGTGTAGGTTAATGTTAAGTTGTCACATAAGCTGTCACATCCTATTTTGAGGTTCATGACGTGAGCTAGCTTAAAAACAGCAATCAAATCGTTTTTGTGATAAATTGCATTAAGTGATTAAAAACGAGTTGTTTGTACTACATTAAACAGTCATTTGCATTTTTTTAAAGTGTGTGCCATTGTAATTTTCTAACACATTTTTTGTCACATGAACTCTCAAATTCTGTTTTGAGTTACATGAAACTAGAAATGTTAATTTTATATCGGAACTAAGGCTATGAAACAAATCAAACAAAAAACAACCATTTAAAACGAAATGAAGTTATTAATTGACTTGTATTATTTTTTTGAAATGATTACAAAACAAATATTTTTCTAAATAATTTTATGCCAATTTGACTTACTGGAAGATTATAAAAAATAGTTAATCTAATGAGATTTATATTTTTTCGAAGAGTATATGGAAAAGGTCTAGAAGGAATTAATCAACTTTCTAATTTTATTAGAAAATGAAAGATGATTTTGTTTAAAAATGCATCCTGATTTTCTAAAACGTTTTTGTAGGTTTAAAAAAAGTTTATGATGGTTTGAGTTTTGGTGTTAAGTTTGTAGATTGTCACAAGCGGCACATCCTGTTTTGAGTTTGAATTAGCTTATAAACAACGATCAACTTGATTTTGTAATAATTTTAAATATATGATCAAAAATGTCTTGCTTGTATTATTTAAAACGGAATGAAGTTATTAACAGCGGTCCAAAAAACCAAAAATAGAAAAAAATTACTAATTTAGGAGTGAGTTAATTCATTGATTAAAAAATCAAAACGCTGACATGGCTGTATGATTTTTAATCATAAGTTAACTTCAATTTCTTGCCAATTTAAGGTGCTGAAGAATTTCAAAAAATAGTTGACCTAATAATATTAATATAGTTATGAACTTTTGGAAGAGTATATAGAAGAGGTAAAAAAAGGATTGATTCAACTTTCAAATTTTATTTAAAAAATGACAAAAAATCAATGAGTAACGTTTTTAATTTTTTTATTAGCTTTGGGTAATATTTGTTTGTTTTAATTCAATTGCCAACTTTTAGAAACGATAATTTTTTTTGTTACAAATAGCCTTTAGGTTATTGGAATTATTATTACCCATTTTTGAAATAATCTGAACATTAAAAATCAAAGTTGTGTTGAGGACAAATTTAAGAAATTTACACAAATTTTTATTTAAAAATAAATTTACTGATATGTTTTAACACAATGTAGTATATAAACTAGAAAGTTTGAGTTGCCAAAATGAGTAGACAAACAAAACCAAAAGTAAAAAATCGGTTGAATTAACCATAAATAAAGATTTGTTTCTAAAATAATATTCATCAACATACACAAAAATAGTATTAATTTTAATAGTGGTACTAACTATTTAATTAAAAATTAGTTTCCAAAATTACAAAGTAGTTTATATATATATGCAGGTCGACTCCTAGCGGGTATTCTTTGTTTGTATTCATTGTTTGATAACATTATACCTTAAGTTTAGGAAATTAATTATACTTGTCATTCTGTTTGCCAATATGTTAACTTGTATTTGTTATTTATTTTATAATTACATTAAAGCTTTGCTCATTTGCTCACCGGAATCATCTACTCAATTTTTTATACTTAGATGCGTTAATAAATTTCAGTGGCGTGAAGAACTGTACACCTCGTACACGAAACGTCGCGATAATAAAAACTTGCCCCTCTTAATCGAAAAAGGTAAACAAAATCATTTAAAAATGTAATCATTGTAAAATGAATAAATACGCCACCGACGGTAAAGTTAGAACTATATAACAACAGCTTTGGTTGTATATAAAATTCTAATTCTAATTACTCAATATCAATGGTTAAGACTTTCGAGAAACTTTTGCAGATTTTTTTTGTTAATTTAGGAATCGTTTAAAGGAACTTATTTAATTGTTCTTAATTAGCGGCTATTTTAGCAAACCGTGTTGTTTTTAATGTTAAATTTTCAACTTTAATCATTAAACATCTCTTCTTTGTGAACCAAAAAGAAACTTCTTATATTATTTTCATCCAAAAAGAAATATATCTTGAATTTGTTCAATCTATTTAGAACCAATTGAAAAAACTAATTTTGTCTTTGTTTTTTCCTTTTTGTTGATTTATTACAAATTTATTTTTAAATTGTGGCTTTTAGTACTACTAGATTAACTAGGTTTAGGGATTCAGACTTTAAAAATAAATTCAGTTCTTAGAGCAGTTTGTATCTTATGATTGGTTACCAATTTTCCAAATTTTGTGAGAGCTTTGTAGTTTTTGCGTCGGTATAACAAAATAGCGTATAAGCATTAACTATTACTCTACATTGGCAAATCTATTGGTTCGTTATCTCTAAAATTATTTTTTAACATAACTCAAAAAATCATTATTTAATCATTTTTATTTATTTATTTACGTTTATTTTAATTAATGTCAGCTGGAGTAAGTTATTTAATGTTTTTGCGATCATGATTTTCTAAAAGTAAAAATATTCTTAGGTTTTGAATTGCGTGCTGATTTGGTACATGGGACACCTCGGGACAAACAAAACAGACCAAAAAACTATTTGTTACTTTTTTAGGCGGTTCTTTATGCAGTATGCAACAATTGTAAATAGTAGGTGAACGTGCTTTGATGTGCTGGTAATATTTGTTCAAATTATTACACCAAAATCAGTGTCGGATTAATCCATGCAGAGGACCTTAGGTCGTCAAAATTTCGGGGCCCTTTTTGCATTTTGCAAATTATATTCTATACGTCGAAGAACAAAATTTTAACAAATTAATTTTATTACACAAAACAAATATTAATAAACAATGTATTGTTATATTATTAAACAAACATTAAATTTTTAGAAACTAAAGATTCATACTTGATAATTTACGTCTAAGTTACAAGCATAAAAGCCAAACCAATTTCCTTCAGGCAAAACAAGAGTCGTGTTAATTGTAATTCTCTTTAAAATATTCAATTTTGATCCCTTTAACTGTTAAAAGGCGTGGGGCTCATAAGCCGGTGCGTGCCTTGACTTATTGGATAATTCGGGACTAATCAAAATAAGTACGTAATATTGATAAACAAAAAATCCCTCTAGGGTGTTTTTGCATCTGTAAAATATGTATAACATAGTTTGTTAGCACACATCTCATGGGGCAGCTTGGGACATTATATTCGAGGTTTTTTTTTTAAAGTTATTACCATAACAAATTTTACAAAGTTTGAATAGTTTGTGTTAGTGAATTTGTCTACTGCTAAAGAAGAGGTGGATATAACTATTAAACAATTTTCTTTATAAAAGGTTAGAAACTATAAGCGCAAACCCCATCGTGCTGAAGTAATAGTTGATGATTTAAAAAAAGTTTTCTTTGAAATCTGGACCACTAGAATTTAAAAAATTTTGTAATTGTCTTATATTCTTTTAATATAGCTATGATTCAGTTGTTCAACAAAATAAAGCTAGCAAGGTGAAACCTGACAAGTCCCAATCTGCTCCACCCCTGTCCTGATCTGCCCCGATTACAGTGGAATAAACAACCGTTTTCTAGTTTTTGGTATCTCTGTGCCCTGAGGTAATAAATGTGCACTCTTATACCGAAAAGTAAGTAGTAAACACATGTGAGTATACAATTTCTAGGTTTTGTAATTTCTGTAGACTTCTCTTTTTGAAAAATTAACAAATGAAGAAGTCTGTACCAACCTACCCCACCTTTCTGCTTTATTTATTTATTTAAATCGCTAATTTCATCTTTACGGTTGGTATATTTTTTGATTGGTTTAAAGTTCTATATAAACAAACGCGACACTTTAAGGGGGCGACGGAAATTTATTTATCGGCATTTGCTTTCAAACCAACTACTAACAAAAAGTTAAACTGTTTTCATGAAGGCGAAAAAGACAGTTTCTTTACAACAAACAGAAAAATACAAACAAAATATTTTTAACAAAAAAAATCTTAAGAAAGATTTAGGCTGGAATTTAAAAACCACACTTAAAACCGAGGAAACTTAATTACCATAGAGAGAAGTGTAAGTATAGCTTAAATATGGTTTCTGAATTTCACTATTATTTTACTGTCCTCTTTTACTTAATACGGTTTGTTTTATCTTTGACTTTGTAGCTGTCTTGCGATTGTAAAGTCAAAATCTAAAAAATATTATTTCAGAGTAATCAAATTTAACAATAAAAAAATCTCAAAATTGTTACTAATTTTTAAAATTAGCCTCAGAAGTCCCAGAAATCGTTAAAGTTGCAAGACTATATTGGTGCAGATAGTTGGTATTGTGGATATTACGACAACTAGTGGCGATTAGTTCGTAAAGGCTCTAGAGAGCAAGCCCCCCAAACGTTCATTTAAAAAAACAGTACAAATTATTATGAATCAAAGTATTTAAACATATTTATAGGATATAAGTATCATCTACTTTTTGGTACTTTAAAACATTAATTTAACATGATCGTCGTTCGAAGCAACGTAAATTAAATAGGTATTTCTTTATGTTTGGGCTACAATTATTGTGGCCCATGCTTTATGTGTACCAGAGCATTATAACCTGACGTTGCGACTTCTATTATGAGATTTTCACATATAGAATTAACGTGAAAAACGACTCGCGCTGTTATAGCTCGCGGTTCAGTAGTGATGGATCGGTAGAACGTGTAAGACGTGTTCTAAATGTAACAATATATTTGCCGTACGTAATTTTATAAATATCTAAAGAATAGTGTAAAACCTATTTTTTAAATTGAATTTTTAAGACTGTCGTTAGAAGAAAAGGTTGAAATAATATCTTTCTCCAAATTTGGAACTAAATCAAGCAGATGAAACTGCTAAACGTAACTTTACACGGCATGTTTTTAGTGCAGTTTATAATTAAAAAAAATTGCAACAAAAAAAAATCTGAACATTACCTTTTATTTGATGCATATTTGAAGTTGATCACTGAAAACTTTGAAAATGCACATTGTTTAAGAGAATTTGTTGCCGATGTAAATTTGATAGTACTATCATTTTCTCATGGATCACATCATAAGAATTTGATCAAATTGAAATGGGAGCACTACTAAGTTGCTCTTTTTCTGAAAGAAGAAATAAATATTTGAATTCGATCAATGTCATTAAGAATGATCGTTGAACATAACATACATAAAAAAAATATTTCGACGAATTGAAAATCGTCTTTTTTTATAGCAGGCGCGAACCCAGGAGGCAATGAGTGCATTTCTCTACTCCCTTCTCTGACTCACTTAGTTTTGACCAGTTTTAAAAATTTTCAAGTGTGTTTCACAAAAATTTGTAGCCGCGCCTGTCATCAAGTCGGTTGAATAATTAGTGGGTATGTATAAGTGATACAATAAATACCTTGTTTCGTTTTCCATATTCATTGCTTTATTCTGATGGTGCTGATAAAACTTCAAAACATGTTGGTGGTGACCTACTTAATGCCGTAATGATATCTGAAACCTTCACATTCTTACAAGCATTTTTAAAAATGTAGCCCACCTTTTAGGGCGATCTCACGAGCCGCTACTGACAACAACTGCGACTAAAGGAGGTACAGAAGAAATTTTCTCAAGTAAAGAAACTAATGGTACAGAATCTCAAAACGATAGTATTGATACAAAAATAGAGCACTACCAAGTAGCAAATGCTTAACCGATCCAATAAAATCTAACAGAGTATTTAAACGCTTAATTTGAACTATACGTATACAGATGAAATTATATCAGTTTCCTAGAAATACATACGATAAAATACTTTTGATTGATTTTAACTACCGTACATTAAAAAATGACGAAACGTTTTGCCTTAAAGGTTAGCGTATTCTAAAAGTAAAGAAAGTCTTTTTTTTTTGTTTGAAAATGTTTGGTATAATTAATATGAAACTCGCAGATATTAACGATTACTTCGACACGCATCATATTGGCTATACATTATCAAAACATAATAGTTTACAACATATGGAGTTCCATGGACGCCTACACTCGAAAGCCTCTATTTTTTGTTTTCGAAGAATTAAAACTACTAAAACTGCGTTTTAAAACCATATTTTCAAACTAAACGATTTGCAGGTTTAGTTTTTCAATAAAATTTAAACAATAAAACATGAAAGCAGAAAAGTTCTCATTAGTGTAGGTTGTCAACTATTTTTCCTACGTAAAGTTGGCTTGTCGATAGCCAATCGTATGTTAGTAGTTTTGTGCGCAAAACTTGCTCCTCATAATAATAAAAATAGAGTACTAAAATCTGATACATTTAAAAACTGCGTTAAATAAGGTTATTAGCAACAAAAACAAGAAATAAATTTCTTGTAATATAATTTAACGTGTAAATAATTATACGATTCTACAAAACAATATTTAGAAGGGCGTGTTTTTGATAAATTAACTTAGCACGGGCCTATCTATATAAAGTGCACGCCGCTTATTGAAATTACGGATAATGTTATCAGTCAGGTAATGTTATCATTTTATTAAAGAACCGGCCGGATGTATGCTACTACATAGAAAAAACATCGTTTATAGTAATCGTAACTTTGGTTTATGTTATCAATTTTCTTCTCAGGTTTGTTTCTATACATAAACAATTACCTATTTTTTAGCTAAATTTTTACGATACGCTTGTAAAGTAATTTAAACTAATATAAACTTTTGTAAATACGTTATCTTCGAGTTAGTTTGTATTTTCAGTGTACTTAGAAAGAATTCTCAGAATAACAACTTAATTTAACTACATCATAATAGTATTTTGTGAACGTGTAGTTCTTAGAACAGTGAATAATCACCGTAACATTTATTTTTGTTAACGGTGTCAACAAACTAATGCAACAAGGTTCGTAATTCTCGATTTATTAGGCTAAACATTTGGAATTTTTAAATGTTTTATCAGAATGTTTACTTTGATTTTTTTTGTATTGAGGCTATAATTGTATTTTCTAAATTAATAAATTGTTTATCAGATACTCACTAGATGTATTTACTACACTTTCTAACCAATAAACATTTATTTTTTGAATATCGGATATTGTTATCATTCGGTTATTGTTACAAAAAATTCCAAGTCCTAATGTGATTCTATTAAGCGGCGTGCACTGTATTTATAAGTGTTTATTTATTTTTTTATCATATGAGAAAATCTTTAGGTATTTAGAGATTGTTTTATCGCAATAGCAAAATAGCGTGTAATCAGAAACAAACGGAAAAAAACTTATTATTTGTTTAAATTGCAGTATTGGTTTCAATGCTTTGATCTATTAAAAACCGATTCTTCAAACAGTTTATGTTTAAAAAAAGTTTATGGCAATTTGAACTATATCTGCAGATATTTTTGAGCTTTAAAGCAACAATCGAATTGACTTTTGTATTGATTCATAGTGGTTGATCCAAAAAGGAGTTTTTTTAGTATAAATGAACTAAAAAAAGGTTAATTTTGTATTAGAATTTTTATATAATAATATTATTGAATCTTGCAGTTGACCGAATTTTCCTTAGCACGTTAAAAATGTATAAAAAATCTTGTTGGTATTATATTATCTTTTTTATAAAGAAATTAAATTGGCGTTTAGAAATTGTCAGTGAAGTAAGAAAAAACGTCTTTATTGTCAAAAACGCTTGCATTTTCTTGAATTATTATAAAAAAAGAATTGTTACTACTATTCGTAATCTTTCGAAACTGAATTACCTAAGAAAATTTAGTAGCGGCTTAACAACATTTGTGTCGCTGTTTTTTGGAAACAGGACGCTAGTAATTTCATATTTTTGTACTTTTTCAATTTTGTTACAGAACTTTAGATTTTATACTTGTTTTCTTTCGTCTGGCATTCAAATCTTTTTTTATGCAACATCTTTTCATCGATCTCTTCCTTGTTTTACAGTTCTGTAGCATTCTTTGGTTTGATTTATTTTTTTGAAATTAATTGTTTAAGGCTAAGTAAAAGTTTTGGTTTGTATAACAAATTATTACAATTGAAATTATCATTAAAATGAATTGGTTATTCTTCAATCGCAATGATTTACTCGCATTCTTGATACAAGTTTATAAACGTTAATAAAAAGAAAATATGTGGCGTTAATGCTATTTCTATATACATACAGTCAACTATTAATTTTTATTGTCATTCAGCGCAATCGAAAACATATTTATGTAGTTATTTATTTGTAGATAAATTTTGCGAACACGCAGCCCATACAATTTTTCGATTACACCAAGGCGTTTATAAAAACGATTTGTAAAATTATCGATAATTGGATTTTACGATTCGTGATCGTCGATGATGTGTGATTATAAGAAATCAGAAGCAAGAATCTATTAGCCGGTGACTGTATTTGCCGAGTACTAACCAGCGCAAGGGTATTATTACTTGGTGGTTTCGGAAATAATTTACTAACCGGAGCTTGTTGCTACTGTAAGACTTTCGTAAAATTTATACTAATCCAATTTCGCCCCGTTCTCAAATTGAACACGATCGAAATAAGTTCCACGAAAAAAAATACTTAAGAATGTAACCGTCGTGAAACATATGTTTACTAAAATTTTAATACCAATTCAATGGACAATGCATTTTAATATTTGGACTTTCGTGTTTTTGGTACAATAGCCAAGTGCTGTGCGAAATTGCGCTTTAACGTGCGTCGAGGTATGGGTTGTAAAATGCGATATTTTACCAACGCCCCTCAAGTAAAATATAGTTTTTAAATTGGTGCAATTTTACGCACGCACATGACAATATGTTGTGCTTTTGTGTGAGCTGGGTACCTTCTTTCCTTGCAACTGCGAATTTAATCACAGCTACAACGAAGCATTAAAATTTAACTTTATTCGCCGAAAATTCTATATGAGTAAACTTTACCTGTATTAATAGCCACAATTAGTTATAATTTTTATATTAATTTGAGCTACTAATAATAACGATATATAAAGAGGAATAATTTTTTCCAGATTCTCCGAGTTTTCCAACTTCTTCAAATATTCCAGGTTAGTGGGTTTATTTGTTTTTCGTAACGTAGGCCAAAAACTGATCCGTAAGATAAGGATGATTTAAACCAAATCCGTTATTATTATCTATTTACGCATGGGGATTTTGTCATATTTGTTATTAAAAAAAAAAAACCACGATACAGATTTCAATTTGCGGTCGAATGCTATAAAAATATTTACTTTGGCATTTTCGTCGACGCTCAGGTAAATAGGTAATAATTGTCGAACACAAGTTCGGAAACAAATTACTAGTAATTACGCTCAGTAATAATAGATAACGAAAACAAACACATTAACATTTAATTATTACACAGTAATCAGCACTACAACTTAACTAAACTAAGATGCTGTGGGAAATTTGCTGGTACAGCTGATAAGGTAGTTTCCTGTTCTGTTGATAACATGCACATATTTCAAAAATATTTACGTATAGAGAAATCGCTACCGTATTAGAGCTTTAATTCCATTTTTTAAATTTTTTTAGAAATAAAACGATGTGCGATCTCTTTCGGAGCAAATGGCAGAGACTACCTGAACTGACTTTGGATTCAGGTGAAAGTTGCGTTGGGGTTCGCACCATAAGGGATGATTTTTTTTAAAGAAGTAGGTGATTTCTACCTGTAGTGTGCTTTAATTAGCGTCGGATTTATTAAAACTATAAAACAAATGCAACCCCGCTCGTGGCTGGCTTTTAGTCACTAGGGAACCGCCACCGCATCGCGTTTATCACAAATTCATTCTCCTATCACTTACAAATTTTTAATTTACTTCAAGGAAGCGTTTTTCATCTCTGTCTTGATGGGATTTTAAGTTTTATCTGAATATTTTCGAATACTGTTAGAATTTCAATTGTCGAGTACGTTTTGGTATTGCAAACAAACAAAATTTAATACATCACTGATTCAACAACGTTGACACGAATTAAGCACACAGAGCTTTACGCATTTATCGTACTTTCTAGGCGGAGAAAAATGCTAACGCAACTAATTGAAAAGTGAAACAAATTACTTGCAAAAAGAGGACGCAAAACGATATTATTTTATTATTATAGATAATTTTCGCTTGGGTGCCTCTAAAACGCGCGTGATCGGATCGCAATAGTAAACATTAGATTATGAACTGAAAATTAAAAAAAGCACGTTCGCGGAAGTGTCCTTAAAAAAATTATGTAATTTCGTTTAGGTAACGATTTTTATGTAAGTACTAAAATCGGGTAGCTTAGTATCTTATTTAATTTGGAGTTGTCACAGGGGACGGTGGCTAACAAACGGTAATTACTTGTGGAATAGTGAGGTATATAGTAATTGTAGATTTGTAAATTGCTAATCTGACGCATTTGTCAGTGATTGAATCTCTGTGTGCGTATTTTGTGTATATTCACATTCGGTGCAGCTCGCGTGTATGACCTGGATGCGTTTTGTACATGTCGTGTATTTTGAATTGCACGATTGTTTTAGTCTATGTCCAACAGCTTGTACTATCAATAATTTATAAATCAGTGTTAATTGAACCCATTCGTATTTATTAGGATGCTATCGATTTTATGCGTTAATTTCATTGATGGATGTCGATTTTGTATGTTGGTATGTTTCAACGATCTGTTTTGAATACCACACCGTTTGGCTTTAGCTTTAACTATCCACTAACGAATTTGTATTTTTCTACTGTACTACTCAATGATAAAACAATAATTAAATTTATCAAAACTAGGGAAATTAAAACGAAAGATTTCCGTTAATTAAGATATAAATTCAATACCCTTTATTAATTGCCACCTCGATTTAGTTACTAAACGTCCGCGTTTCAATTACTGTACGTTATCATCGTCCATTGTACCTTAAAAAATTACCAATTAATTATTAGTAACGTGCAACGTTAACAACGATTGCATTTACTATTTAAGAAGAAAGCAATCTGAGCACTATTATAAACAGGAAACTCCTGAACTTGAATCAATAGAAATTATCGGAATTATTAATTAACGGTTGTAGATATTAACAAATTGAACGTTTTTTTGCTTTCAATTAGGTGCGTGTGATTAAATATATGAGATTAGGCGTTTGAAAATTAAAAATTTAATAACTGTTACATGAGAAAAATCGAAAATTTTGAAAAATGCATAAAACGTTTCTTATTTATCGCATTTGTGGCAATGGTCGTTAACCCCTTCCTTTAGTGATTAACCTAAGCCACATTATTTACCATTATCTTTGGTATTATTGGTTATTTATGAGTGATCTTTTATTTACCGCAAATGTAGGTTTATTTAAAAGTGTCGTTATTTTAATTCATTGCATACTTGCCATTGCTTTCTATTTTACGAAAACGAGTACCAGAATCGGTTATTACCTTAAATTTCAGAATCATTTTTCCTCAGTGAATCAGTGTAGCCGATCGATAGAAATCATTCTTAAATTTTAAATATAAAGACTTTTTGTTTTTCCATTGTTTTCCGACGGAGACGAGTTTCAACTAGAATTAAATCATTATTTTTATTTTTTTGAAATTTGTATTTGCTAGAATCAAACAAAAATGGTATGTAAGTAGATGATAGTGAAGCATATTCAGAATTTAAGTATGAAAAAAATCATAGACAATATGTTAGTTGCCTGAATTAATACTTTAAACCCACACCGACCGCAGTAAAAAAAAGCTATAATACATTTTTAATAAATTACGCCATTTAGCTATCAAAAAACTACGCCATTTAGCTATCAAAAAACGATTTTCATTTAAAACACTTTCTTGTTTGTTAGGTCAAATTATATATTTTTTTAAATAATTAATTAATTTATTAGCACTATTTGGCCACTAAACGTTTTTTAAATGCAATTTTTAGTCATGATTTGGTCATAAGCAACATTTTGGATGTCAAAAATACTCAAATACTAAAATATTATGTAGTAAAGTTATCGAATTTTAATTTTAAAATTACCTTTAATAAACTCTTTATTTAGAATTTTTTTAGAGAAAAGCAATAACATTTTAATAATTTTTATAGTCTGCTCATGTTTAGTTCGTTTCATTCCTTGACTGCTGAAACGTCTTTTGTTGTATTTTACGTTTGGGCCGGGTCTCATATTTTCATTCCTTGGGTCATGATGCGCAGAGATAGATATTTTCAAACATTTATCATCTTTGCGAATAAAACTGTCACTACGTAGCCCAAGTATTTCATTTCAGGTAAGCAAAAGAAAAATTTTTTGCAACAGAGAATAAGTCCAGCAGCAAACAACCATCTTTAGACTTGCTGTAGAATGTTCATATGCTAAAGCAAAGACTGAAATCCTTTTCGTTATGGTCAACGATCTCAATGCTAAAAATGCTAAATATAATTATGGCAGCTGTTTTAATCAACCTATACGAATGAACATCATTGCAAAAATCCCAAGATATATAGTAAAATACTTTAATTCATCTGACTGTAATTTATACACGGGACACTGCTTCAGACAATCGTTGGCTACTTCGTTAGTTAACGGAGGAGTCGCAGCTAAAGCGCTATGAAGTTTAGAAAAGTTCGTTGGTTGCAGAAGGCTATGTTGATGATAGCATTAATGAAAAAATTTAAACAACAAAGAAAATTTTGCCTGAACTTTCCAACTTACAATTATATATCTAAAAATGTAATTATCAAAATATAGAAATTTTAAACAAAAATCTGGAATTGGCTATTGGATGAGAAATTTCTATCAAAGATTGTCAAAACATCACTTTGATCCATTACAAGCAAAAAGTAACTTTTTGCACTCGACTGATGGTTGCTTCCCCCTCTGAACAAAAAAGTTGTACTTTTCTCTCTTAATACATAAATAACTTTAATGAACACACGTTTATCAGTTACTGAAGTATCATTTAAATTATTGATTATAATTTTTTGAAAATTGTATTTGTTAACTAACGCTGAAAGTTGTTCTGTTTAACTGGTTTTAAATTACGTTTAAGAATTTAGTTCTTATAGTATTAATACTGGAAGATAATTGAATAAACCTGTTTTTCAGAGACTTAATGCTTGATTACCAGTATTTTTTAATAAAATTTTCACTTATTTAGTTGGTATATAATGCAAAGTTGAAAAAAATTCCACAAGTACGCTTACTGATTAAAATTTTTTATGTAAATTTTTGTCTAAATATTATTTAGTTTTATCTCATTATTTGGTGAGTAAACTAACGATTAAATTTTTATTTATGTTTTGAATTGATCGAAGAATTAAAATTTGCGAATTCGAATGAGTAAAATAACAATTTTATCATTCAAATAAAGATTGAGTTTTTATTGTTTACTTCTAATTTTAATTAATTAATTTTAGTAAACCATCTGAAGTTAAATTTCTTGTTTTACGATAGTTCAACATGATCTTTTAATCTAACTGTAATATCTTCTTTTAATAAAAGAAATTAGAAAATTAATTTAATCATAATTACTTTAATTTCAGTAGTCTTTTAAGAAGCGAAAGTTTTGACAATTCATAAAGCTCTTGCGCAATTTACAGCAATGATTTTTTATTTGCATTCTAGAAACGTTTAATAGTGGCCCCCTCTTGGCGCTGTCGCTAGTTCTTTTACTGTATATAAGCTACAATATTACCTTAAATTTAACAAATAATTTTTAATAGCCCAATCAACTTGTACCACGTATTTATGACTTTAAGTGTTATTATATTGTGTTAATAATTATTCAAAACCGTTGACTTTTTTGGTCTGTTAGATTATTCTTGTCGAAACTATCGCTCGAATTTGCTAGCGGTTTTTTTTTAATAAGGCTATTGAAATGCAAAACTTATAGTGGACATTTTGAGAGAATCACAAGTAGGTTTTTAAACAATTATTTAGTAATCATTTCAAGCACGTTTTATATTTTCTTAAAAAATCAGTTTTGAAAGCATAGTTCTTAGAAGGAAAATACCTTTAGTTAATATCGACAAAGGCAACATTATTTGAAAATATCAAGCAAAAATATCAAAATAAAAATTCTAATACATTTTAAAAAATCAAATTTCTTAAGCGAGGTAATGTTAAGTAGGTCAGTCAAAATACTTCAATAAATCACTGCAAAAATAAGTATTTTTAGAGTACAATTTTTTACTTACTTTAGAAGCTTATTGTAAAAATTCAGCTATAGAACTCATATAAAATAGGTTACTGCTCATATTTAGACACAAATCTGAGTACAAAATTGATAACATAAACCGAAATTATGATTAGTATAAACGATGTTTTTTTATGTAGTAGCATGCGTCCGGCTCGTTCTTTAATAAAGTGATAACATTAACCGACTGATCTTACTGTATTTTAAAGCTTTTTTTTTTGGACCAAATTTAAGAACATGGCTGACATATCGCCGAAAAGACAAGAAACCGAACGTCGAAAATAATCTAGGGATGTCACAGTTTACCGTAAATAATCTTGTGGCCAAATTGCTGATCGTAGCCAAAACACCAAAAAATAAAAAAACAAGCCCAAAAACTCTCAACTTTACCAAAATACAATACGTACGGAGAAAGATTTTTTAGGGTTGTATGCGCACTCTTCTAGTTGTAAATTAATGAAAGCTTGGAAAAGCATTTATATGTTATTTACATTGCAATCGTTTCCGAATATACGAACCTGCGCGCTTTAAGCAATATTTCTCCTTGAAAAATATCTAAAACCCCAAAATTATTACAATGAACAAAACGCCGAAGATATCTCTCAGACGAAATTTGAAGAGTAGTTAATATTATTGTATAAAAATAAAACTATAACAAGAAAGGTGTAATAAACCTAAATGATTATTGTCAGCATTTTGTCTATTTTTGAACTTCATAATAGTAGGAAATAAAGATCACAAAAAAGTAATAGTAACAAGTCAGAGCCGATGCTGAATGTTGGACGGACTATCGGTTTGTTGTCTCAAAGATGGACATAGAAATAAAGTCCAAAATCTATAAGGGAGAAAACAAAAAATGTTCCCCAGGTGCAATATGCTCAAAGAACTGCCGTATCTGGCTTAGTTTCAGGCCACAGTTGATACATACTTGGCGGTTCGTCTAGACGAGTTGCGCGACGCTGAATTGTTCTGGACGCACCTCAGAGATACTATTGTTGACACCGGGAGAAAACAAGAGAACTGGTTCAGAGAAAACAGCACTAAAATACAAGAACTACTCAGACAGAAGCGCGAAACCTACTAATACTGTTATTCAATTTTTTGCTGTTGCGTGAAGGTGTCAACATTATTCATGATACAATAAAGCAAATGCAACGGGATCTCAGACAAGTAAAGGACGAGTGGAAGGACCGTAAATTTTTTTTTGCAGATCAAGGCGAATTTTAGTGCAAAGCGAAAGAATTGTGTGTCCGATAATCTACTAAGAAACGAAGAACAAATAAGCTTGATGGAGTCAACATCATTACAGCATCCTTAAAACACAAACATAGTTGTTTTTTTTTGATTTAATCAATACCATACCACATTTTAGCTTGTTTAATAAACTAGAAAATTTAATATCATTAGGTGAAATCAAGACGGTTAGCCAGTTAAAGAATAACAACGCAGCCGGAGTTAATCGGATTCTGGGCGAAATTTTTAAAATCCTCATTGAAAATTCTCCAATTCACCTCAAGAACTGCTTCGAACTCATATGGGAAAGTGCCACGGAACCAAAAGACTTTCAGCACGCTACCATAATAAACATATTTAAACGCAAAGGAAGCGTTGCAGACTGCGGAAATTACAAGTGAATCTCTTGTTTAGCAGTGGGCGAAAGGATCCTAAAAATAATAATGGCAAACAAACTAAGCTTGGTAATAAAAGTATTTCTACCGGAAGCCTAAAATGGGTTCAAGTCAAACTGCGGGACACTTGATCTAAGTTCCGTTATCCGCCAGGGTCAAGAAAATACTAGAGAACAACAAACACTAATGTATGCAGTTTTTATGGATATTAGTAACGCCTTTAATTCTCTAAACCGAAAAGCCCTATGAAAAATTATACTTCCCAAATTCCTAGTAGTCTGCAAGAACTTGCATGGGAAGAACTGGACCAAGGTTCTATATAACGGAAAAGTTACATAATCTTTCTTGATGCAAACCGGCGTATAACAACCATACTTATGGTAGCTGAAAGCATTCATTAAGAGACAGCTTTTTGGGCTCTTAAGAACCGTGTATTTTACAGCCGCGATCTCCCTCTCAAAACAAAACTAAAGGTCTACCGCCCTGTTATTATTCCTACCCTACTGTACGGATCCGAAACATGGATACTGTACGCTCGACACTTAAGACAGTTACAATTACAACAAAAGCATTTACGCCCGCTAATGGGAGTGAGATGGTATCATAAGATTCCCAACGCTGAAATTCTAGACGCGCGGGCAGTAGTCCCTTTGAACTACTAGTCACAAAATCTCGTTTGCGATGGGTCAGCCACATAACACGTAGCTTAGTGCAAAAAATATAATGACCATGATACATTCAAGAGCATAAGTGCCAAAAAGGAGTGGGAAAAATGGCGATGGATAGAAATTGATAGAAGAATTGTCAAATGGGGTTAAAAAAGCGCAAAAAAGGCAACCAGCAAGTAAAGGAATTTGTATGCGATATTTTCCATCGGGCCATAACATCCAAAATTAGACTGTAAATTTAAATTTGGAATATAAAATAAGAGATTCTTTATAAATGAAAACTAATTCAAATATGTGAGAAAAAGAAAATAGATTAGTTTCACACATTTTGTAAGCATTTAGTGCTATAGTTTAAAGTAAACTATACTTCCCGTCACGAAACTTGGCGAGAGCAGCTTATGCGCAAAAGGCGCGTTTGACTTCTGATTTCGTTAGCGTACGGTCGGTATGGTTTTTAGCTACTTTTAAAACTTGTTTTCATAAAAAATTTCTTAGGCAATCCGTATTTATTTAGTTGGCATTATTTCTCTTAATTAAACTTAGAAGTTATTAACAAGTTAAAAATTTGCATATTTTTATATAGGTATTATATCTACGGCACTGGAATAGACATCGGTTAAGCCCGGGATGCGCCGGCAATTGCTAGGTTTTGTGATAGTAGCTGTAGTCTTGATTTTGAATAATTATTTTATTTATCTTTCATGTATGCTAAGAACACACCTTATGAATACTTTTATAGGTTTCAAATAGAACGAAACTGTTGATTGAAATTAAAGCATATAACAATTCCTGGCGGTTAGAATAGTTCAAACGTGACACTGGTATGGAAAAAGGACTACCCAAAAAAAAATTGATATTTGATTGATTACCAACTTGAGGGATTAGCCAAGTTTTGAAAAAAACTATAGATTATTCTATTCTCTGCTAATCGGAGTTTATATATTACGAAAAAATATTTTTATTTTTCACTTTTTTATAATTTACTTATAATGGCTAGGATACAAGAGACGTAAACATATACATAACCGGAGCGTTATGAAAGGGCGTTATGGATTCATAACGCCTTCTCATTACGCTCTCTTATTACATACTTAAAAATATTTGTTTTTATAATTTTATTTAGATTTAGATGGTAACAAGTTTTCTATTTCTTTTTGCGCATTTTTTTTTCACTATATTAAGAATAATTCTTGCACATTCATTGTCAGTTTAAAATACATTTGCCAAGTAAATAATTAAACTTCAAACTATTTATTGTTCTAAACCAGGGGTAGTCAACCTTTTTATACCTACCGCCCACTTTTTCACGTCGATTGGTAGTAAAATATTCTTACCGCCCACCTATTCTACAGTATTGATAATTGATAAAGTAGGGAGGATTAAACAATTTATAAAGCAAGGTTACAGAAAATTAAAGCATACAAATACAATATTTGAGTACACTAGAAAAATATGTAAAACAACTTCTTCATCATAACAAAGTACCTTATATACATAGCATCACACGTCCTCTACTTGAAAACTAATAATAAAACACATATTTCTATATTAATTTATTAATACTTTGAAATACATAGAAATATAAATTGTATTGTAATTAAATGTAATTAACTATTTGAATTATTAATGGGATCCTTGAGGCTGATGCTGCGAAGTTAAATATTTAATATCGGGTTCTATTTTTGTAAGAAATAAGCGAAGGTCTCCTCTTTCAGAAATATTTAGGCGGTTTCTTTCTTTGGTCATAATATGGTTAACAGCACTAAAGCCTGATTCTACTAGATATGAGGTAGGAAAAGGTATCAATAAATTGAATACTTGTTTCCACATATTTGGATATAAGAAAGGCATTTTTTTATTTTGCCATAAGTTTTCGTATCCACCATTGTTGAAATTCTGTTTACTTTCTTCATCATATTTGATTTCTAAGAGTTCTTCTTGACACTTTGCATCAGCTTCGTTAACATTTGCTGTAAATGGATTTTTCATCCAGTCATACACCTTTAAGTTCAAAATATCTTCAAATCGTTTTTTCATGTCAGATTTAAGTTCATTAAGTTGGCTACTGAATTTTTCAATATCCCCTGGTGTTATATCATCTTTTATAGATGATAATTCAGGAAACTGATAAAATTCTCTATTTAATAGATTATAACGGAAAAGTTCAAGTTTGTCAATAAATAATGATACTATACTTTGGCAACTTATAAGAGCTTTATTAGTGCCTTGGAGTTGTAAATTAATATCATTAAATCTCTTAAAAATATCTGCCAAATAAAAGGCATCCTTTTTGACAATTGTTAATTGGTGGCAGAGAGTGGTTTCATTGCTACTTTCAAAAAATTGTATGATACTATCATATAATGCTACAAAACGATTTAAACATGTACCCCTTGACAGCCAACGAACTTCTGTGTGCAAAAGTAATCTTATAAAATCTTCATTATTATCTTGGCACAGCTGCCGAAACATTCTATCATTTTTGGCATTAGATTTGATTTTATTTACAGCTCGAATTACTATACTTAATGATGAATGGAGACTTTCACTTAAATTTTTTCCAAGGAGATGTTGTCTATGCACCACACAATGGATATATGAAACATTTGGTACCTCAACTTTCAAAAAAGCAACAAATCCACGATAGCGACCTACCATTGCTGGTGCTCCATCGGTAGCGCAAGCAACAATATTATGCAAAGGAATATTATTTTTTGTAAAGTATGATTTCACAGTAGTAAATATAGATAATCCAGTTGTATCAGTAATAAGATTGATTGCGAATAGCATTTCTTCTTGTAATATATTATTTTCATCAAAATAACGTACATATGACATCAATAAAGCCTTATTGTCTGCAATGGTAGACTCATCCAATTGCATGGAAAATGAACATTGTTGAAGAACACTAATCAGTTTATTTTCCACGTTAACTGCCATTGCTTCAATTCTACGCTTTACTGTAGTATCGCTTAATGGCAATGTTTTTAAAGCTTGAGGTATATCTTGATGCATGACTGTGGTGATGAATTCTTTTATTGAAGGTATTATTAATTTTTCTCCAATGTTATAACTTTTACCACTTTTTGCAATTAATTGCGAGATGCGATAAGAGGCAAGTAATCCATCTTCGTTCGCTGCATTTTGCTTTTTAAATGATGCAACGATTGTTGACCGATTTAGGAATTTTTTATGTAATTCTTGAAAATATTCTATTGGCTTGTCTTTATCATTTGGATGTTTTGTAGACAGATGTTCTCGCAGTCTACTTGGCTTCATTGCCTCATTCGATAGTGTTTTAGTACATATTAAACACATTGGGTTTTGTTTATTTATGATGCTTTCAATGAAACCCAACTTCAAATATTCCGGTGAATAGCCACGAGCGTATTTCTTTTTTTGGGACATTTTGTAGTTTTTTAAATGTTTTTATAAAATGAAAATATTAATATAATTTGATTTGTTGATTATTCAGAAATCTAGCTATGTACTGACAAACAGATTACAAATTACGAATATTTTCTATTTATCGGTGATTCGGTATTAAAACATTTCTATAATAACAAATTATTAATTCCTGGTAATTTTGCACTTTGTAAATAATAAAAATAAACTTTCGTAATAATAATACATCTTGTTTTATTCTTGCATAAAAATGTGAAAAAAGTGAATCTGTTTTGAAAGATACTAGATTTACAACACGTTATCTTTTTTAATCAAACTAAAACTTCAGGCAAAGTAATAAGATAGTTAAAATTTATTATATACGTATGTTGTTACCTTAAAATTTAACACTCGGCCTGAGAATGCAGATACGACGTAAAGTTTAAAAATATAAATTGCTAAAATATCAAAAAACAAAAGCATTCGTAAACCTACACCGAAATTGTTTGCTTATTAATTTCTTACAGATAGGAATTATGGTTTGTTTATTTAAGCCGGATATAGCTGATTCCGAACGTGCATAAGGAAAAAACCAAATTAGTAGTACATTTCACATTAAGTTTCTGTAAGTTGTTTAGTCTATTGAACTGGAGCCACGTAAAAAGATTTTAAGTAGGTAGTTAAATGTAAAAACATAATAGTAAACGATGTGTTTTTAACTCTTTTTGTGTGATGTTTAGTAAAACTTCCTATTTATATGAATACAAAGAAACAATAAACACCTGCATTGACAAGTTGGGCGATGAATACAAGAGCAAATAATCCGCACGCATTATTCAGGATTTTTTATAGCTTTGAATCTTTTTACATCAAAACGCAACGTGTATCTGAAAAGCTGGAAATCGAATATGCCTGATAAATAAAAATGTTTTTTTAATAATGTTTTCAATAATATATTGTTTTTAGAAAATCAATTATATTTGAACTAATAGGAAGTATGTTTCTACATCGGAAAAAAATTCTACCGCCCACCAAAAAATGCCTACCGCCCACCAGTGGGCGATAGGGACCAGGTTGACTACCCCTGTTCTAAACTATTAGATATAAGTACTTGTAATAGAAATTAAAATAATTGTTGATTTTGAGTTTGTATAAAGTAATTTTGTATGCACCATTGGCGTTATCAAATGATTACGCCTATTGAACAACATACATTTCTCGGTCAAGAGGCCCTCGAGCTGCATCACGTTGCTCTCTGGGCGTAATCATTGTAATAACTCTCTTGATGCATGAATAGCAACTATAGAGTCGTGAGCTCAGCTTAACTGCAGAATTAATTTTTGTTATCTTACACTGTTTGAGAACATAGCATGAAAACCGTTTAGCTAAACAGAAAACTCTGATAATTTTTGGATTAGGTTTGGAAGACAAATTCCGTGAACGGGATGCAACATCAATGTTAATAGAAAATACGCAGATGTAGTTGTGTTGAGAACCAAAGATTTTTAGTTAAGTTTTGAATCAAAGATTAGAAGATGAACCTAAAAAATAGCATTATTCAGGTTTATGCTTGTGTCAATTACTTCATCACTTTTGATAGTATTTTTTTAATTGTGAAAAATACGCTTTCAGTATCAAATCAGCATGGAGTTTTTTGTATTTTGAGATTATTCTAAAATTCACTGAAAAAATGTTTTGAGTTTCTTTTCTTTACACACACTTTTTCTTTTGCAATTTTTTGTTCAAATCTTCTACTCGATCAAAAATAGAAATCCAAAATTCAAATAGATGGAAAACGCAAAAATTTCTATTTTATGGACGTAACCTAAAGCTTTTGCGGCGTTAACGGTAGAATCAATTTCATTGTTCTTATGTGAGCTGTAAAAAAACGTGATAAGAGCATCGTAGTTAAGTAGAATAGACTTTAGTCATTTAATGCGCACGCATCATCTCGTTGGACAATATACACGTTTTGGTGAATTTCGTACAAAAACGATCAAACCTTTATTACGGCATTGAGAAAAGTGATGTTCCATAACGCATCTTCTACTATCAAACTTTAACGACAAAACATTTAAGACAAGTGGCTTGGGATTCCTTTTTTTTTGCAAACCAGTTATTTGACCTCTAATGTTTGATGCTGCATCATATCAATGACCACGAAGATTGTTGATGTCGATTGTAAAGCAAAAAAAAAACTATTTCAAATAAAGTTTTTGGTTTTGTGTTATTTGTTTCATAAAAATGAATTTTTTCTTGTTGTAAGTGCGAAATATCTGAAGTTTCGTCAACAATTATTCTAAAATGTCTTATTTTTCACATTACATCTGCCAGGAAATTAATTTTTTTAAAAGTTGATCACGATTTATATCAACTAGTACATTAAATCTAGAATTCAATACAGAAAGATCATTTGAGCGTAATTTAAGGATTTCATAGATTTGATATGTTCGTCATTACGTCTAGGGAAACATTTTTTTGACCAAAAAAATTCACCACTAAAAATTTTTTCTGAAGCTATTTTGGTTTTTTGCGTTTTTGTTGCTTTTGTGTAGAAAAATATTTCAAACCATTTAATCTCTCCAAGTTTGTTGAACGACTGCAATTTGGTGATAATTTAAATTTTCATGAATCTCCCGTGTTTTACAAACGCTTCCCGTGCTCGGGCACAGCTTGGACCACATAGACAAATAGCATTTTAATTTTTTTAAAGAGATGATTTCAACTTTATTTTCATTTTGAGCCGTGTCTTTTAACTCTGCGTTTGCAGTTGCATTTTTGAAACTGGCGCTTGGATTTACTAGCTCGTGCACTTGCTTAGTTCTTTTAGATTTTTTTTTCAAAGTTTTATATAACGTTTCATACTACTGTAGAATCGTAGTGTCGTGAATATTCTTGACAATATCAGTTTTGAGGTTCAAAATTAAAGAGTCGTATCTTGAAGCTACGAAAAAAAATACTTTTTAAAATCATTCATTTAATGAAAATACAATTTTAACAAAGTTAAATGAAAGTGGAATAATGAGTTAGCTGAAATACAGATGCCTTGTGCGATATACGTTTATATTTATATTAATGTTTATTTACGTGATTATAGTTACGATATATAGCGTCATAAACACCATAACCGTGGCGATTATTAATTTATTAGCATAAAAATTGGTTTTGATAAAATCGTAATGTAGTAGTTTTCATTTGAATTAACTTTTAAAATAATCAAGTTGCATATTCAGCTTGTCGATTACATTGACAGTAAATATATTCTGAAATTTGTAAACGGTGTTGGCATCGAACGGAAGCCATCAGACCAGTAGTGCAACGATTTCCTCCCCATGTCATTTCCGTCACCATTAATACTAAATTATTTGTAGAATTTTGTGTTCGCTGATGACCCAACATCTGTTAATGATTTGTCCTAATTAACTCACACCACGACATCTAGTTCCAACAGCGCAAATTTTGTTCTACACGTAAATTCCCCTAATCCTTTCTATCCCACACTATACAAACAATGATAAAGTTGTAGTTCGAAAGCACATTATTATTCAAAATTAAATTGATCAAACTAATACATTCTGTTGAATTTTAATGCTAACGGTTACTAATTAGTCCGAGTTTGTGTGATTTATATTACTAGATTTAACATTATTCAAATTTCAGGTGGATCTCAATCATATAGAGCGTTAGGGTTAGGACATCGACCATTTCCAGACGCGCCGTTCACCTCACATTTACGAGACTTAGAAACGCTGAGACGAAGAGCGCCTTCATCTCAAAGTGGAGATGGTTCGCAAAGTTCCTATAAAACCGAATCTCAAGGTAATACCTCCATTTCTGCGTTTTTATATATATTAAACTAGAAAAAATTACGTGTTGTGGTTAAACGCAATGTTTGTGCGAAAACGGAATATTTTTGTAGAAAAATTTTGGATAGCGTGTGATCTAATTTATTCATGCAACAAAATTGGTGGCCATTATATTACAGTTAGAGTTGCCAAATATTAAAAGGTAATAAAAATTCAATTCGAAAAAAGCTTTAAAAAATTCCGGAAGGTACGTACCGACGAGCATATAATTCGGATTGTCATTAATTCGGGGATAATGAAAAATTAAATTTTCTATTTGAACGCCGCCGTCTGTGAGGTCTCGTCGCTTAGAAATCTATTATATACATAATTTGCCGAAACTAGTTTAAGAACCGATTGCTATAAAAAATAAAATCATTATTTTTACATTCAGGTAGCTCGTATTGAAAATAACTCAGCTTAGCACATTACAGTAATTACAGGTTCACTTCGTGATGTTATTGTTTCAGAGTTTGATTCCCGTCAGATTGAAATAATAAGATATAAATTGAAATGTAACAACCTGTTGAATATTGAAGCACCATAAGAAATTATTGAATTCTACTTCGGTTGTGTTCATTCATGCTTCTAACTTCGTTTTTAATTCCTCGTCGTCTCTAATAGTTTATCGAATAAATTACAAAAGGGAGTATGAAAAAAAGGGACATGGCCTTTATGGGTTATATTAAAAACGATATCAAATTATTATTACAATTACAATTATACATAGAAGGAAACTGCGGTTTTTCTTTCATACAAATTAGGTTTGAAGGACCAAAAATTTTACTAAGAAATATAGCATTTTTTAACTATTAATTGTGATTATCAGTTTTTAGTTTTACTCGTATGCTGCTTAGGTATGTTGTATTTTATATAATATATTAAATTAAATTGCACACTCAAAATCGTTTTCAAATGTTTCCAAAAAATAATGTTTTCTGTTTTTGTTTAACCAGAAACAAAATATTTTCTAAAGAAACAGACTGGTATCAGATTACTTTTTATTCTCTTTTTTTTAATGTACTTGGTTTTTGAGTCATAGCTCTGAAAATCTATAAAACATATAACAAAATTGAAATAAATTTGTTTGAGAGTTAGCTTATAAAAACAATTACATTCTAATTTTCAGAAAAATAAATCTTCCTCTTACTCAGGTGTTTATCTTCTTTTATTTTATGTCTCTTTTTCCAGTTCATGTATCGTTTTTGCAGCTTTCCGGTCTACTTTTCTTGCATGCATTTATAATTCTGTAAATGTCGCATCCGAACGGCGAAAACTTTAGAGAGATGTTTTTACCATAGTAACATTTTGCAAGTTTGTTACAACTGGAAAAGGAGAGGCAACCAAAAGGTTATAAATTTTTTAGACGTTACAGGGATTTAGTTCTAATATTTTTGTATTAATAATTAACAGGTAAATACACAAAACCATAAAACCTACGATGTCACTCGTAGCATTATAACAAATTTACAGTTATTTCTTGTATGACTACAACGTTGACCATAAGTATTGAGCACCCAGGTTCACTTGGAGTTTTTTGAAGAATATCAAATTAAAATAAATTGAAACAACTTGTATAAAGGTTTATAATGGTTATTATTCACAAAAAATTAATGTTTCGTAACCTAGCCCTTTACCTTAATTACAACAAAAAAAATTTGGCAAAGAGTCCAACAAGCGTTCCACTCTAGGCCCAAACGATCTTTTAAATCTTCTTTTAATTTAATTGGGTGACGCCTGACTTTGGGCTCTAATAAACCCCATAAATGTTGTATGGGGTTCAGGTCCGGTGACTGTACAGACCAGTCTAAGAGCTCAATATTATTGTGCGGACAGCTTTGTGACATGCATTATCCTGTTAGAACTTAACTCCGTCCATGTTTTTATCGTCGAAAAGTGATGTAAAAGAGGGCAGTAATGCAGATTCTACGACATTTATGTATTTTATTGCGTTCCTATAGCTTTCACAGACGAAGAATTGTCCCATTTCAGAAGCGCTCATGCAGCCCCAGATCATAATGAAACGTGAATGAATATTGTAAATTATTTGCGCATTATTTTTTTTGTTAATAAAATTTTAATAAAATTGTTAAAGGTTGATTGAACATCAAATTGACTGACTTACGCTAAAGTTTGATTCGTCACTATGGTATTTTAGAGCCCACTCATACCGTGCTTTTTTTGGATTTTTCTATAGTAAAAAAAGTATCATATCCTTAATTAGAATTTAAAGACAATCATCTGATTTTAACGGGCACTTGGTTCAAAAAGCAAAGTTTACAGCAGGAAGATTAACTATTGATCATATTTAAGCAATACAACAATTATTAGAGATAAAGAAACCAAAAAACAGGCCATGGCATTTGTCCATCTACAATGTACATAAAGTATACTATACTATACCTCAAAAAGAACTTTGGGAGGTCATGGCAAAAATTCGATTACGCCAAAAACTGATCAGCGCAGTAAAACAACAGAACCATGGTTCAAATCAACAAATAATTTACGAACAAATTTGAAACAGAAGGTTTGCTGCAAGGATGTTCTACGTTACTCATAGTATTTAAAATATTTATTGAACACGGGTTATGTAACCGGGAGTGCCCTTCAGTACCGACCATATTTATACATTCAGTTTTGCAAACGATAGCACAAGATATGGCAGATATGATATAGTTAAAGTTGGAGTAGAAATTACCTTTGGGAAAACAGGCTATCTAGCAATTGTGGAAGAAAATATAAAAGATTCAGAAACAAAATAACTTGACAAATTCAAAACAGAGAAAGAAATCAAACGCAGATTGGGACAAACCAGAGGTTGTATACAGCAACTAATCTTAATCTTATCGGGTACAGATATAACTGAAAATACTAAAACCTGAATGTACGGTACAGTGCAACAGAGTATATTAATCTACGGGACAGAAGTATAGGTTACCAACAAAAGAAACAAGAAAAAGATAACAGCAACAAAAAGAGATTTTTGGAGTAGATGCTACAAACTAACCCGAGTGCATAGAGTATCGAACGAGGAGATACGTGGAAGCATGGGAAGAGACGAAAGCGCCAATACAGACTTACAAGTAAAACGTTTTTTGTGGTTAAAAGGTGGCCGAACACAAATAGATAAAAAATGATAGAATATGGAGATCAAGGCTCCACGAAATAGCCGAAGCAGTGAAGAACAAAGAACTTTAAGAGTTTAAAGGTAGCCAGACAACTGAATAAATATATATTCAAAAAAATGTCTTTTTGAGTTTGCCAAGTTCATGAAGTTTGTATAATTCAAAAGCGATTGTTTTATTTTGACTAAAGTTTTTGTTTTTGTGGTTGTTTCTTTTACTTGATCTCGTGACCATTTTGAAAGATTATTTTTAGTGAATATAGATATAGCGTTGTATATTCAAAGTGTAATGGTCTGTTGAACTTGGACTTGTTTATAGTATACAATTGTGTTCCTCGTAGTTACTTCTGGTGACGCTACTGTGGCATGTTTAACTTGTTTTCAAGTTTCTTCATAATCAGCAGAAGGCAGAATCATTTTACCAGCATATGATAAATTCACAAGGAAATATTTCTATCGCCGGCTTTCAGTTTTGTTTTGACGTTTTCATCTTTTGCTGACGTTTTAAAAATTTCTTTTGCGATTTTTTTTTCTGTTGGCGTCACTTAATTTAACTGCTTGCCATTGTTTTTCAAAAAATCATCAAAACTTTGCTAACAGTTTTTACGGTTTCGGGGAGCGATTTAGAAATACCCGTTTAATTAAAACTATACGTTCACGACACACTAACGAATGATATCCATCGTTTCGGATTATGTAATACTTTTTTTGTTAGTAGTTTCTTCGTAAACGATTCGTTTGATGCTAACCACTTGTTTTATGTTTCTTATGTCAAAATTGTTACAAGTTTACAATTTACATGAGCTACCCACTTGTTAATACTGGTCAGTGTTAGATATTAGATTGTTCAAAATGAGTGTAATGTTAGTCGTCTTCTTGCGGTGCACTCTGGATAGCATCTGTGCTGGGTTCTTCAATACAGATGTGAATTAAAAGGCTCACACGGACCTATATTCTACTATGTGGTGTTGTTGTCCTTAAAACTGTTGTTGGTCAATGGCCCAGTCGTACCGTATTCCAACATGGTAGTAGTCTTGTTAATGCTAATCTTATGATAGGCTCCCTTCTACAGCGATTCAACATGCGCGGGTTGTGGACTTAATTGTGTACGATCCAAACGGGAGGGAGTGGCTTGTCATGTGGCTGCTGCTCTTAGAGCAATAGTTACTTTACCCAATTCCGAGTTAAAACTTTATTTTTAGTTTGGAACAACAGAAAAGGCCGAGTTCTATTACATACATGCGTGGTCTCTCCGGCAGTGGAAACGTCTTGTGGCAGCCTTTTGCGGTTCAATACGCCTGGGGTCTATGTGAGTGACTTTGCGCCTTAGACCCATAAAACGTATAGCAATCTACCCGATTTCAGTATTCTAGGATACTAGTGCATTTATGTAAAAATAGCGAGGTACGAACACTGTAAGGTAGAGGAGAAATCTATTCTGTGAATGGAAGAGACTGCAACGGTGGCTGGTCTAACGTGGCCTAACACCAACACGAGTATACAAGGGAAATAGAAAGTCCCACCGTGGACGTTTGCTATCCGGTGCTTTATCTATTTGGTGGACTTCCGGGGGCTTGGGACCTAGCTAAGGCACAGGCTGGGCGTCGAGTGCTGAACTGGCCAGCTAACATCGCCCGAAAATAAAGAGTCGGAAAGGAGGAGCCACTCCAAGGTAGCACAGAACTGCCGACTTCCTAATCAAGACTGAGTGGTGAAACCTGCGTTGGCCCTACTACAACGCCTTTCATGTAACGGTAACCGAAGTGCGAGGACTAGGAGGTAGAAATAGTTTTAGTAGGTGCGATAGATTGCACGGTAGTCCGACGTGTGAAATGGGAGACCTAGTCAGACCCCCATACCTCCCGGTGCGGTCGGACTTACGACTCTCCATTTCAATACATTTACCGATCTAGAAGAAGCGCATCAACCTCACATGAGAAGACAAAGGTTAACTCGTGGAATTTGCCCATTTTAAGTAAGCGACTAGCAACTCGCAAAAGATATGGCTAAACATTTTGGATTTGTACTAGAGCCCCCACTATATTTAATAATGAAGTAGATATGCAAACAGAGATTCTACACATCAGGAAGTTATTAGAAAGATGCGTAGGGATAAGTAGCTACGCTATTGTAAGTTAATCTTCAGATTCTCGTTACATTGACAAAGTCACAAACGCTCTGAATAAAGCAGAAATCTTTAATCACTGGGTAAAATTACTTAGTACGATACTAAAATAAAAATGTTATTTTTCTGAAGTTATCGGTGACGTCGACCATGCCCACGTGTTAATAGTCCTGCCCAATAAAAATGAAAAATTTTACATGAACCGAAAACATTATCTTTCCGTTAATGTACTGCTGATTTGCTACACAAATTTTAGGATTCTAGATGTTTTTACAAACTTTCCATGCTCAACGCATGATAGTCCTATTTGCCAGAATTCTCGTTGCTACCCTGTGCTACAAAATATACATATATCAGAGAACTCGACGTTTTTTCTTTATCTAGGTGATACAGAATATCTACTTAGAGCGTGGTTGGTAACATCATTTGATGGAAATCCTCCTCACGCCACTTCAGAATCAGAGTTTAATAAAAAAACATAAACAAACACGTTCAATAACAGTGTGTTTAAAATCCCGCAGAAAATGGTGGCTGAAGGACTAGTGAAAGATGAAATGAGGGGTAAAGTTAAACCGCATTTAGCGGCAGGACGTAGAATGCACAATTTTGTAATGAATTGTTTATAGATCAATTTATTTAAATAAATTTTTTCGTTTGTTTATAGTAATATTAACGTACAATAATGCATCAGAAATAGATCGTTAATGGCTTCTGTTAATGAACGATTTTCAACCAATGAATGAATTTTTATTAATGAACGAAATCCTCAGTCACCACTGATTTAACGATATTGCGCGACAACTAGATATAACAACGGGTTACACATACTTTAGTTTCCTTATAATTTCACACGTTTAAGTAAAGTAAGATCAATGAAAAAACTTTAAAAGTAACTCGTTTGTTAATCGGCGACAAATAATCTCGACAATATTAACGCGTTCGCTCGCTACACTCGCTCAGGGCGTTAAAATGCTTGATTCGTAATTGCTATCATTAACACCCTTGTTAAATAACTGTTAAGAAACTAAATTAACGTTATTTAACAAAATGAATGTTTACATTATTATATAATCATTGATTAATTAAATGACATTTTAATTCGCTCATATTACGAGCAATTTTCTGCATCGCATTCACTTGTTTCTTTAACAGTTCTATTTTCATTGCATACTGTTTTTTGTTTATCAACATTTTTTCTTTACATACTTCTGCCATGATTTTTTTGTTGTAACACTTTTCTTCCTTTTCCTTGATTTATTTAAAGTATTGATAATGATGCTTGTCCTTTCAATTTCCACTGGAATTGTGTTGTATATTTGAGCAGCAGCAACACCTTCATCATCTTCACAATTGCCCTTCTACTCGGGAAACTTTATTTTCGTTATTGCGCATTCCTCGACTTCTGATCCGAATTTAATAACGCTTCACAACTTATACTACCTTGGTGGGCGAACTTAGGGAAAAATTCACCACTCTTTAAATTCAGTTTCTGTGTCAAATACTCAATACTTTATAGAACTGCATTTGAGATATACTTGTCACGAAATTTTTACTAATTGTTTTTTGTTTGTAGGTGCCAAATTGCCATTTCGTTCAGATAATCGTCTACGAACTAATGAAATAAACGCATGATTGTGAATATAATGACGTTAACGTATAGGTTCCGAGCGCTCGTTCATGAGCGAAATCTTTGAAGAGCGAGCAAATATTTTAAAAAAATTTACTCCCAAGTAGCTTCACACAATTCGTTGAAGGAATATTAAGGAAAAGACAAAAAAATTATTGTTTTTTTAACCTCCAACTTTGATGATACTTCTTTTGACTTAAAACCACTTTTTCTTTAAAAGTAATGTAAACAACAATTACAATTTATTCTAGTCCCGTTTTGTGGTTTATATCTACGCGTTTAAAGAACAAATATAAAATAATGCATTATGTTTGTTGAATATTTTTGCATTAATTACCTAGCGTGTTAATTATTTGACATTTAAATAATTTTACAGACTATTTCTGTCACTATTTTCTTGTTATTTACTTTAATTAAATTATATAAAACTATTATTACTTTGTAGAGCACCAACCGTGGGGTCGCAGTGATATGAATGGGGCCGCAAAATTAGCATAAACAATTTTATGAGAAGAAATCATTTATTATAAACGTTTTACATATTTTTCATTGGGTTGGGGTTGGGTGTTGCGAACTATTCATTATTTATTTATTTTTTTTACATTTTGGGGGTCGTGCAGCTAGAAAAGTTGAGGATCGCTGTTGTAGAAGTAATAGACGTGCATTATTGACCTGTCTTTTGGTGTTTTGATAATTTATTAATCAGTTGCATAATGTATACAATTGCACCGTTTGTTTCGTAGTTTCGGTTTGTCGGAAGTTTGAAATTGATTATGAAGTAATTGAACAACTTTGGGAATTGTACATAAGCTTTCGTTATTAGGATTTGGTTCTTGGGCCAAGTTGTGTTTGACTTTTTCGTTTACTAAATTATAAATTGAAATATAGCGTATGTAAAAAATTGTATTAATTCGGTGGGTTTCATTTGCTTCACTTTCGAATTTCGCATACTACTCGAAAGACAGACTTATTTCAGCACAGATTCTGGGCCTGAAAGTCTTCGATCTATGTACTTTGAGACTTATATAATTACGGTTGAATTATTTGATTGGTTAATTTACACCATTTAGGTTAGTACCGAAATTACTTGAGTACTATTTTATTTAGTTTTCTCAATGTACATATATATATATATATATATATATATATAACATCATAATACTGTTTCTTCAGTGTGTAAAAATGTATTGATCACTTTTTTCATTCATACTTTGGGATGTTACAGCGTAAATACCGACATTCAATTTGATTCACGCCAACGAACGCCTTTTGCCTAACCGATTTTTTAAACAAGTAAAAAGGATAGTGTATTTAATGAAGCCTTTGTAGAGGAATTTGGTCTAAACGAAAATATCCGTAACGTTAGTCGCCGTATAAAATGGACAATCAGGTGTTCATGTAGCAAGTTATTATATGGTTCATGTGCGACTCGTTCACAAATTTAATGTAACCTAGGACATTGTTTATAAAAATGAATGAATAAATGTTTAACGAAAACGGGACGTATATGAAACATTGTTGCGCATCATTGCGTTGTGGAACAACATGATCTAATACTAGAAAATCTGAGCTTTATCCCCTGATTAACGAGTCGTTCAGCTGTAAAGCTGCTGCAACCGAAATTCAATCCTCAGCCTACTATCCGTTACTGCGTAATGTAAGAGATATATTTGCCGCTTCAGTAATTCCCAATCAGTTGCTAGTCCAAACCACAATTTTTACAAATCTCTACTTCATTAGTTGTGAATAAACGTGATTTTATAAAGAGACTACTTTCATTTTAAAATAAAAATTAATAACTTGATAATGTTTCTGTTATATAATAGTTTGTCGCAACTGGCGCTAATTTTTCTTTAGTTTTCTGCTGTTAAATAATAGATTGAGTTCGGTGTATTAGTTTCTTCTAAGCGAAGTACTAAAAATATGGGTACGCAGTATGGTACTGAGTGTCCAAGCGTGACGCTGAGTTTTTTTCCACTTTTTATTTCCATAATTATATAGTTGTACAATACGAAATCTGTACTTTGTTTGATATTTTTACAACAACGAACAAGCAATGTAGTTTAAAAACGTTGTAATTCTACTCAATTTTTTCTTTCAGAAAATGCAAACAATTCTTAAATAAGTAGAAAACTTTGGTAGTTTATATAAGGATCTGTTACTGACACTTTATAATTAGCTTATAATGTAGATATTTTGACACCCCCTCCTTAACGATGACTTATTAAAGTGTCAAAAGATCTTAATTAATAACACTCGTGATATTAAATGCTGTTTAAGTTTAAATTCACAATTTACTTTTTGTTGCAATTCTCAAATTTTCAACTTCAATAGCTGAAAAAATTGTTTTTCGTCAGATAAATGATAAACACGTGTTGTTAAATAACGTTTGGTAATTAGAAGTATTTTTAAAATTCAATTGGATTTAATTAAATTTTGTTACAGAAGAAAAGCTTCGAGCTTTAGTTAATTATGTTTTTAATGTTGAATCATTGGCTTATAATTATAGTTTCATTTTTTTGAAAACTGATACGCAGTTTCTTGCAATGCTACATAATATTCCCATTTGTCTAAAATATTTTTTTAAGATCTAATGCACAAACCATTTTGTTACTAACATAAGAAAGTTGGAATCTTGAATGGATTTAATATTTTATGCACGGATAATTTTTCTCGTAGTAGAAAAGAACGAATTATTTTATTTCGTATTTGATTAAGAAGACTGGGTTCGAAAAGTGATACATAAATTGGATTTTTTTTAAATCGCGCGGACACGTCAAACAATTTTAATTATCTATTTTTAGGTGTATAAATAAGAACTTGTTAGTATAGACTTTTGGGTATGTAAACCCACACCTAGTTTTCGGCAAAGTGAGCTAGCTTATGTAGGGTCTACATTAGCTAGAAGCTTGTAACAAAGTTTGGTTTGAAAATAAGCTATGAGGTTTTTTAGTTTTTTTTTGTACCACAAGCTTCGTGTGATTTTTCTACACTTTTTATCTACTGTTCTTATTATTTAGTTCTACTAATCAATCTCTTTTTTCTGACATCGCAAACTGTAAATGTCAGAATTACTATATATTCGTAAGTTCTAAGGAAAGCTACTGGTTAGTTTTAGTCCTTATATCGCTATGCTCGTAAAGTTTGTTGTTGAATGGTTTTCATAGGATTTTACTAAGGGGTTGAAACAGTATTTTGCCTCATTTTCTTCCGTAGGAAAGTTAGCATTGTAGGCACAAAAACATCTGAAGCATGTTATTGTCTTTTAAAAGCTTTCGTATTTTCTCTTACCTTTTAGTGCTAAAACGTTAAAATCATTTTAACCTTAAAATGCACAAACAGGGTCTATCACAAGATTGCTTATAATTTTGTACAAAATTATCTAAAACTAAGGAAAACTTAGGAAAATGTTTTTTATCATTAATATAAACTGGGCTTGTTAATACTGGTGTATGTTCTCAGACAATTTAAAGTAGACGAATCTGCATGTTTAAGTTGGAACCTGTCAGTGACGTATACTTTGTCATTCAGTCGAACTAAAAATGCATTCACTGAAATGGTAGTACAAAACCAATAATGGCCTTGATAAAGTGTGTTCAAAGTGTAAGTTTTGTTGATCCGATGATCGAAGAAACGTTGTTTCAATGGGAAAATTAGTTTTGTGCAGCGATTTCGAAGCAAATTATGATTAGATTTTTGGATATACCAGCGATGATCATGCTGATGACGCTAATGCAGAAAATATTAGTGATAATTAAAATTGTAACGCTACAGCTGTAAGTTTTTATAAATCTCTAAACGGCCTGAAGTGAGGAATACAACCAGCAGCTAAAAGTAAAATTCTACCACATAATATTCGATTATTTGTGATTGAGAGTATTATGCAGAAAATTTTGCATTGTACCAACTTTAGACAAGACGTAATCACAGTGAGAAATGAAAAACGTGCAGCGATGTAACTGTTGATAGACTTTACCGGGGAGAGTCTTACAGTACCGTCAACCTATGGTTTTTTAATCATAATCATAAATATTTATACTGTTCTAGCATCTCGTAAATGTTAGCACAACCCTCGTGAAGTCAAATTTTGTAATTTCCACATTGAATCCAATCTTATTCATGAGATTCAAGACAGAAAGGGCAAATAGCCTTTTGCTGATTAGGTCTATTATGAGAAGGTCTTTTGTTTGTTCAGCCTTTGCTTTTTACCTATTCAGACTATGGAGGTAGCTAGAATCGGATAGATTGTTGACCGTGATATGATTTTAAGGCGCAAGGCCTGCCTGAGACACAAGTTTCATCCTGCCAAGTTATAAACTAACAAGAGCTTGATTGTTTTTCCAACAACGTTTTAGGTCTAACTTAATGGTACAAATCTAACAGCGCAGTCTCGCGCTCAGTTCCTGTTTGTATTTAGAACCAAATATCTGCAATTGGGTAGAGTTGTGAAGGGTGAAAACTTCATAGTTAAACGAACGCCTTTCGGTATGGATCGAGCACAATCAAATTTAAAATCTGCTGTAAAAAAGAGTTTTTCCGAGCTTCGTAACTGCTACGTTAGAATACAAGTAATTCTGGGTGGTTAACAAACAAGGTCGCCCTGGGATTTGATAGAGACGTATTCGTTTTAAGGACAACACTACATGGTTGGATATAGGGTCGTGTTAGTCATTGGGCTTACGTTTATATGGGATACGACTACCAGAATTTTTTTTAAATTAGGTGTAAAGGAGTATGTTTGGTTCAGAAACTGAGCGTTGTAGACAACTTTTTATAGGTGACTTGATATGAAAATCAGAAAATGGGGACATAATAAATGGTTATAGATTTTAATAGTTTTATTAGAAATGTTTATGATAATTCTCAGAAAATAGAAGAAAAACTATCTGAACATTCTAGAAAAATGAAAAAAAATCTTATAAACATAAAAGAAAAAATACATGCAAGTATTTAAAATAGAATAAAAACCATCCAAAAACAACTATAGGTTAGTGTTGAAAAGCAGATTAAGGCTGTTCACAAAGAAAAGCATGCAGGTATTCTAAATTAAAGAGAAGAAATGTGCGATAAAATTGAAAACAAATTAGACGTAAGAATAATGCTGCTTGAAGAGTTACTAATGAAATATCAAAAACAAACAAATTTGAAGTTGTACCTTCAAATTTTGATGGAAATGTATCTTGGTCAACATATTACAAACAGTTTGAAGCCGCAACTACAACTAATGGTTGGAGCAACAAGCAGAAAGCGACGTCCCTAATAGTGACCTTACGTGGAGAAGCGGTTGGAATTTTGCATTATGTTCCTGACTCTTCAAAGAAATGACAAATTGTTAATTTCACGTTTAAAAAGGAGATATGGAGATACTCATCGAGTTGAAATAAAAACCCGCGTTCAGAAACCTGCAGAAAGCCTTCAAGAGTTTTGAGATGATATCGCTAGACTGACACGGCTTGCGTATCTTACGACCCTAGATAGCTTTTTGGAACAATAATGTTTCGAACTCGCGCGGAGTGCGGACGTGTTTATGTGTGCTCTGAAAGTAGTGATTAAATTAAGTTGAAAAATTAATTAAAACTGGTAAAGCCCTAAAGGGCATTACTAGAATAAACTATAAAAAATGTCTAAAGCAGCAAGCTGTGCAAAATGTAATGCGGACTTAGTTAAAAGTGATAAAATTGTTTGTTGTGCAGGGGTTTGTGATAGAATGTATCACTACAAATGTGGTAACATTACTACCGACGAATACGGTCTATTGATGGCTAAACGTAATTTTGGTTGGTTTTGTGAACACTGTGTAGATAGAAAAAGTTACATGGCAATTATTTTGGATGGTATGAAAGCATTAAAACAACTGAAGGATGGTGTCCATAAGCAGAATGAAAAGATTGATAATGTTAATCAACAACTCATAGTAAATCAAGATAAAATAAAAAGTGACATAACTGAAATAATTGAAGAACGGTCACAACCAACATTTGCCGATAAATTGAAATTAAAGAAACATGAACCAGCTATAATAATAAAACCGAAAAACGTAGAACAGAAAAGTGTGGATACAAAGAATGACATTAAGAAATGTATTGACCCTACGGATATGAATATAACCGGAATACGACCGGTAAGTAATGGTGGTATACTTATTGAATGTAAAAATAAGGATGATGTATGTAAGTTAAAAGAGAAAGCGGAAACTAAGATGGGAGAATCCTACAAAATACAATTGCCAAAGAAAAAGTTGCCAAGAATAAAAATAGTTGGATTGTCTGAAAATTTGCCACCGGAAATAATCGAGGAAAAAATTAAAATGCAGAACAGTCATATAAATTCGGAGAAATCGTCTTTAAAGATTGTACACACAAAAGAAGGTAGAAATCGGAAAAGTTATATAGCTTATGCGGAAGTAAATGCATACACGTATCGGGCTATAATGAAAGAAGAAAAGATAAACGTAGGTTGGGATAGATGCATAGTATATGATGCTATTGAAATTAGAAGATGCTATAGATGTAATGGATTTAACCATAAAGCCTCGGAGTGTAAAGCACAAAAAGCTTGTCCAAAATGTGCTGGCTCACATGGGTTGCAAGAATGTACTGTTGATGGAGAAGAAAATCACAAATGTTCGAATTGTATTCAAATGGCCGAAAAATTAAAAATGAAACTGGACATTAACCATCCTGTCTGGAGTCAAGAATGTGCAGTATTTAAACGAAAAATGGAAATGGAAAGAAAGAAGATTGATTTTTTAGAATAAGTAAACAAGGTGCGAACATATTATATTTGAATGCACAAAGCATGCTAAAACATTTCCAAGAACTAGAAATCTTAATTCAAGATAGGAAACCAAGTTTGTTATTATTAAGTGAAACTCGTGTAACTGAAGACATACAAGACTGTGAAATTAGTTTTTCAGAATATGTATTAATTCGGTGTAATTCACAAACGAGAAGAACTGGAGGGGTTGTAATAGTTATAAGCAAAAAAATCCGATATACTGTAATCTCTAATTTTGCATTAGAAAATAACTATTGGTTAATATGTATCAAAATAATAGGAGGATTTCAAACAGGATACTATACAGTGGTGTATCACTCGCCAAGTGCAAGTAATGCTACTTTTATAGAACATTTTGAAAAGTGGTGTGAAGATACAATTCCGGAAAACAGTCGACATATAATTATAGGGGATTTTAACATAGATGTATCCAAACAAAGTTTTTATGGGTCGAAATTAATACAAGTTATTAGAAGCTTAGGGATGAAACAAATTGTAGACGAATTTACGCGTACAACAGAAAATAGCCGTACAATAGTTGACCTAGTAATTACAAATGTAAATGAACTAAGATCTGTTGTATTAAATGAACCAAAAATAACTGACCATGATATAATAGAAATTAATTTAGGTACATTGCATAATAAGATGGATTACAAAATAAAAACAATAAATTGCTATAAAAAATATTCAAAACAAAACCTACTTAATGTACTGAGCCATCACAATTGGAATATGCAAAATCGACAGATGGATCAAATAGCAAATGACATAGTTCAAACGCTTTGTTATGCAGTAAATGACCTAATTATAAAGAAAACTATAAAAACACGAACAAATAACACTTGGTTTACAATGGACTTACGTAATCTCCAAAACGAAAGGGACAGGCTTTATAAAATTGCTAAATTAACGGGAAATGAAAATGACTGGATACTTTACAAAAACACAAGAAATAATTTTAGTAACAAAATTAAGATAAGCAAAAATAAATATTACGTAAATAAAATACAACAAAATAGCGGACAACCTCAAAATATGTGGAGAATTATTAAACATTTAATCAATGGAAAAGAAAATGAACCAAAAAATATAATATTTGACGAAGTAGAAATTGGTAACTTAGAAGAAATATCAAATAAATTTAACGAATATTTTGTAAGCAGCATTATGCAAATAAATAATAGTATAATCCAGCCCCCAGCAAACTTCAAAGAGGCCCCAATATTAAAACCAATCATTAATTTCAAATTTAAGCAAGTTAATTTATCGGATCTGAAGAAAATCATAAGTAATATTAAGAGAAAAGGAGGAACGGATCACATTACAAAACAAGTTATTACAGATGCATTGCCAGAAATTGGTAATGCAATGGTAGACCTAATAAACAAATCTTTAATAAGTGGAAAATTTCCTAATTGTTGGAAGCAATCCAAAGTCATACCAACGCCTAAAATTAAAAATACAAAAAGATGCGAAGAATTTCGACCTATCAATATTTTACCAGTGTACGAACAAATACTAGAATCAGTTGTTAAGGAACAATTACAGTGCTTTCTAGAACAAAATAATATAATTAGTGAAAATCAATCGGGTTTTCGAAGTAAACACTCGTGTGAAACAGCATTAAATCTCGTGCTAACAAAATGGAAATCCGAAATTGACGAGGGTAATAGTGTAGTAGCAGTGTTTTTAGACTATAAAAGAGCCTTTGAAACTATCGACAGAGGAAGACTTATAAATAAACTTTATCAATATGGAATAAGAAGCACCGAACTTCAATGGTTCGAAACTTACTTGGAATCTCGTACTCAGACCACTACGTACCAAAATTACGAATCTATTCCAATTCAAAATAATTTAGGTGTACCTCAAGGATCAGTCTTAGGCCCATTGCTTTTCTTAATTTATATTAATGATTTAGAACTTAACCTTAAGTGCTGTAATATTAATTTGTTTGCGGACGATACCCTGGTATCAATTACTGATAAAAATGTACATTCAGCTATTATAAAGCTAAACTCAGAATTAGAAATTATTGCAAATTGGTTACAAACAAACAAATTAAAATTAAATGTGCTGAAAAGTAAGACAATGGTAATATCAAATATTAATGTTGACACAACAAAAATAAAAATTGAAAATATAGAATTAGAACAGGTTGAACAAATTAAATATTTAGGAATTGTGATTGATCAGAATCTAAATTTTAGAAGCCACGTAAATTATGTAATAAAAAAGTAGCAAATAAGATTAGCCTATTAGGAAGAATATCTAATAAATTGACGATTAATGCAAGAATTACTGTTTATAAAACAATTATTGCACCATATTTTGATTTTTGCAGTAGTATATTTTTAATGTGTTACGAAGTCGACTTAAAACGGTTACAGAAACAACAAAATAGAGCTATGCGGATTATATTACATTGTTCAAAATATACCAAAATCACAGTAATGTTAGATTGTTTACAATGGTTAAGTGTGAAACAGCGGATATATTTCAATTCATTAATGTTGGTATACAAAATAATTAATGATTTGCTTCCAAACTACATGTCAAAATTAGTGATACGTAACTATGAAATACATTCATATAACACGAGAAGTCGATGTGATTTCAGATTGCCAAAATTCTCAAAATCAAAGTCACAAAATTCTCTTATGTACAAAGGTCTGAAATTATATAATGACTTACCAGATAAAATTAAGCACGAGCAAAATATTTATAAATTTAAAAAAGGTCTGAGTGATTATGTTAAGAATAAATTTTAAGCAAAAATTAGTATTAATGGAAATATGTTATGATTTATGTTAAATTAGTATATCTTTACTAAATAAACACTTACTTACTTACTTACTTACTACTTAACAATTGGCTATACAGGCTTTTATAGACGGACTTTAAGACAACGAAACGCAGTTGACTATACGGATAGCTCGACCTAAGACGTTGGATGACGCCTTAACTCACGCCTTAGAGATTGAAGCAACGGAACTGGCGTCGCATTGAGGCAGCTATGAGGTCCGTTGTGCTGCAGAAGTATTCGCGCAGACACAGGAAAGCATTGAGGAAATAGGGGGCGACAAATGCTTTGGGAAAGAGAAGTGGCGACTTCGAACTGCTGTGAAATAGGTCACGTACGACGACTACGTATTAAGCCTAAGAAGAAGACCATAAGATTGTCCAATAGCCTAGAACATAAGTTAACTTTATCTAGTCGTGCACTAGAAATTACCATTCAAATGGCATCGCTTATGAACCAATTGCACAGCATTTATCTGGATGGCAAGATCAATGCAAAAAGGGTTTAGGTATTGGTTGACACGGGAATAACACAGACCGTCCATATTACTGGTACTGGTACTGGTAAATGAGAAGACATCACCAGTAACCTAGTAACAGTACGATTTCGAACGTCGACGGGCGAAGAAACATCTACTCACGAACAATCTACCATTGGTTTGGTAAATGGAGTAATCGACCATCAAGTACTGGTAGCCGAAATCACGGAAGAAGTTATCCTGGGAATGTGCGTTATAAAGAAGTATGGGTTCCATTTGGATCTACAACTGTAGAAGAATGAGACACATCAGGATCGCAAACTTTGATTTTAGGAATCTTGCTACTTACTGCTGCCACATTTTTTGTGATTAGCCGGTTTTGTTCGGACCTAATATTTAATAGAGATTAGAGTCTAGATTGGGTACGGTTAAAATTGTCGTTTTTTAATAGAATAGAAATTACTTATAGGAGAAATGTTATTAACAGTTTTGAAGGACCCATTGCTAGGTTCAACTACAAAAACCGTCCTCAAAAGCTAAATTTCACATTATTATTCCAATTATGCTTTTTGGACGAAAATCGTAAAAATAAGAATATGTAATTAGACTCATCAAGGCTCAAAGAATAATTGAAAAACATAAGACTAACACAGTGGAAACTGGCTAAGTGAATGATTCAAAAAGAGATGGTACGACTGTGTTTTAAATCTAAGAATAATAGAAGGAACTGGTGTAGATTGACAGAAGAGAGAAGGGAATGGACGATGATAATAAAACAAGGCAAGATCTACCCAAGGTTGTAACGCCGAATGAAGAAGAAAGCAGAAATAAGTAAAGACAAAAACGACGCTAGGAAAATACATAGAAAATTTTTTTTTGATTCACGGTTCTTGCCAAGCACTTTTTCGACTTTGAATTGACTTTGTCTTTTTTATGGAGACAAGTAAGCTTTGATCTTTAGATTTAGATAATTATAATATTATCTACCGTAATAGGGACATAATTTTACTAAAGCTACAAACTTGTATGAAGATATGATTTATTTGTGCAACAAAACAAATAGAGGTACCGAGAATTAATAATTAATTAACGTCCACAGTTACTCATGACTTTATTTTACATAAGCGTGGGATGTTGAGTAAGAAAAAAGGTAATAGAGAGTATAGTTTACATAAACAAACCTTGAAAGTGTCTTAAAATAGTCCTGGTAAAACACAGCAAATTTCTTAAATTAAGAGAATACTTTTTCTATTTACGTTATTAACTATGTAGCAATAAGAGTTCCAGTTACGAAAATACGTGTAACAAAATTTTGTCTTTTTAATGCGTGACTTAATAACGTTTACACTTTTTCAATCTACCACATGAAGGCACATTCGTTCTAGCATGACATTAAAAGAAAAATTAGAAAAGAAAATAAATAGAATGTAGAACTGTTATTTTGGACATTGGTTTCTGCACTAAAAAGTAATTGCGTGCATTTAGGTACAAATTAATAAGTGGTAAAAATTGACATCGCTAGTTAATTATTCGTGCTCTATTTGTTGTAACCTCTTTGTTGTAACAGAGCTTGATTCACCTCACGATCTTAAGATTCTATTGTACGTTTAAAAATCTTCCGTGTGTTCTATTTTGAATCACTACAATCGACAAGCGGAAGTTAATTTTCTTAATGACTGTAAAATGAACCCTTAAGTTAACACCCTGTAATTTGCTGAAGAAACCGGCACCGAAACTTGTACCTTATTTGTGCCCGATTCAGATTTTGGTTTTATACCAATACGAATAACAGGTGCCGCGTTAATTATCGATTATCGATGCTGATCTTACGTACTGTTAAATGCTGTATGTTAAACGTGTTTCTACAGTTTGTAATAGATTTAGATCGCAAACCACAGATTCATTCATAAATCCGATAGAAATGACCTTGCTTGAGGCGGATAAACCACAAAATTGAGGTTAAGTGTCTAAATACGCGTCTACCCCAGTGTTTTAATTTTTTTTCTAAAATTAGTTTTACTACTGCAAAGAAAAACGAGTGCACACTTTTCACTTTTATGTAGACTTTTACGGTTCATCGAAAAAAATTAACAATTTAAATTAAGCAGCGACGTTTTTTATTTACCCGCAATGGTTAGAACGAATTAGATGAAAGTTGTTTCGTATTTCTCAGAATATTTCATATTAGTAATGTTAATAAACGGTTATTCGTATAAATGGCGCCAATTTTTTTAGATTGGCGTGATGCTAATGGGAGACATATGTTAAAATTACTTTTAATAACAATTAGAAATTGGAACAAGGTTGTGTTTTGTAGTATTTTTAGAAAATTGAACACTACCTTATATAATTTTTTCTTTTTTGTTCGTATTTCGCATTTATAAGTACTTTCAAGGATTTTATTGTGAGGTTTTTTAATTTGTTCACTTTTTATTATATCTTTCAAGAAGCTTTTTCTTAGAAATGAAAGTTAAGCAAATGATTTCAATTTTTTAAGTGTTTTTCTGAAGCAAAATTGGTACAACTTGTAAGTAATTCGAAACAGCTGACGTAACATAACCTTTGACCAAGCGATTAAAGAAACTGAACAATTACTGGTGTTTTATTATGTTTTTTTGTTTGTATCGATTATTACTAAGCAATAAAGTATAATTTATATTATTAGACAAAACCTTGAAAAAGCAAAGGTGTTTCGGTGCTCCAGTTCGAACTAATACTTTTTGACCATTTCGATCAAAGACACGATATGCCAAAATATGTTTTCTTTGTGTTTTTGTTCCTACCATCAATAATAAGATTACTACAAAAATATAGTGATGATTTCGTGTTCATTATCAAATTCATTTCCATAATTTTTTTTGGAAAATGCGTTTTTGTGGGAACACTCATTTTGAGGATTTTCTCACTAAAAGTGTCAGTATATGTATGTAATCAATCTTAAAAAACTTTTCTTACAAGAAAATATGCTTGTTGTTATCAAAGAAAAACGCTAATCTAACCGAAAACTTTTAGATATGTTTATGTAATTCAAACAAATGTGGCTTGGAAAATTTTGATAAAACTTGTTTTTATCATTGTAGTCGGTTTAATGAAGTACCGGATTTACAAGATTAGTTTTTCGTTGACGACCATGTCATAATTTTGGAAGATTACGGTATGGGTATAGTTGAGAAGAAAACCAGGCAATCACAAAAAAGATTTTGTAAAATTCTACTATTATTGATTAGTTTTGTTGATTGGTGGTGTAATACATTAACGAACTGCAACAAAAAAAAACAAATAATTCCTATGGTTCTCGGCACTTTTTTTACATACTTGCTGCTCTATGAACTAGAAGGTAATATCAAACCTTTATGGACTATATCAATTATCTCTAGAGCTACAGTAAATTGCTCACATTCTCACAATAAAATTCGATTGAATCGATCAGACTTTTTCTGTTTTTTTGTTATTGAGTACGTGGAAGTAATGGTTTGGCTTTCTGAAAAAATGTTGCTAATTGTTTGCCAGAAACGACTAAAGACTGGCGTCTACTGTTTTATCATGGAGATCTCTTCAATGTGTCCAGATTAGATGTTCAAACCATTTCAAAAACGCTTCCCTTTGATTTAAGACCGGAAATATTTGTTGGTTTTTATGTGGCATTTGTATTTGTACTCGTCATTAGCGTGGTCAGGTAATAATCAGGTTATTACGTTACCATAATCTTAATAGTAGTGGCAGTTATACATGATTGAAGATTTTTGGTATCCTTTTTGCAACAGATGAAACAGTAGAATAGGTTCACAGTTTTTAGATATGCGAGTTTCTGTGAGTATACAGTTACACTTTCACTTCTTACTATTCTTACTATATAGCCCATACGTCAAATATAAACAAATTGAAAAAATAATTTGGAAAGTTTGTATGTCGGTGGTGCTAAAAGCATTAAAAAATGACACAGTAGCAATTTTCATGCATATTCTATCGTGCTTTTACTGTGCATACATTTTTGCTATTATCGAGCTGCTGTTAGACTATTATTGTGTTATTATATGTATGTCGGTCGTGCTTAAAGCATTACGAAATGGTATATTAGCAATATTTATGCATTTTCTATCGTGGTTTTACTGTGTATATGTTTTTTGCTATTATCGAGTTGCTATGAGACTGTTATTAAGCTTATACATATATATAATACAACTTGGATTTTAGATTTAAAAAAAATATATTAATTTTAATTAATAGCACAGTAAAACGGTTCTCTAAATAGTAACATTAGAAGATTCATGTTGGTAGGTCGTACCTAAAGCATTAAAAACTTGTATGTACATGCATATTCTATCGTGCTTTTACTGTGCATATATTTTTTGCTATTATCGAGCTGCTATTAGACTATTATTGAGTTATTATACGTAATATAAATTGGTTTTTAGACTTAAAGTAAATAAATCAATTTAAATTATTTATGTAGATAGTGCTTAAAGCATTAAAACATGAGACAGTAGTAATATTGATGCATATTCTATCGTGCTTTTACTGTGCATATATTTATTGCTATTATCAAGTTGCTGTTTTTTGCTATATATTATACATATGTAATGCAACTTAGTTTTTAGACTGAAAGCAAATATGTATATTAATTATAATAATGTGAAGCAATTATGAAAAAAAAATTTGATATATGTCGATTGTGCCTAAAGAATTAAAAATGGCACAGTAAAAATGTTTATGCATATTTTATCGTTCTTTTACTGTGCATATACTTCTGGCTATTATCAAGCTGCAATTAGACTATTATTGTGCTATTATACATATGTAATGTAACTTGGTTTTTAGATTAAAAGCAAATATATCAATTTTAATTATGAATTACAATTATGAAAAAAAAATTGATTTATATTGGTGATACAATTTTCATGCATATTCTATCGTGCTGTTACTGTGCATATACATATTTTTTGCTATTGTCGAGCTGCGATTAGACTATTATTGTGTTATTATACGTAATACGTAGTTTTTAACCTGAAAGAAAATATATCAATTTAAATTATTTATGTAGGTAGTACTTAAAGCATTAAAACATGACACAGTAGCAACTTTGATACATGTTTTATCGTGCTTTTACTGTGCATATCTATTTTTTGGTGTTATCAAGCTGATTAAGATTATTATTGTGATAGTATTTGTAATATAACTTAATTTTGATAACGAAAGCAAATATATCATCTAAATGATTAATTATAATAATGGGTTACAATTATAAAAAAAAATTGATGTAAGTCGGTCGTGGTTAAAACATTAAAAAATGGCGCAGTAGCAACAAATAGTGCTCCAGCTTATTTTTTGATTGCCGTTCGAGAGCATTTATACCAAACTTATTCACTTAGATGGGTAAAAAGAGGCGGACCTGTTTTATGATCTGCAAGATCGCCCGATTTAAACCATTTAGATGTCTTTCTTTGACAATATTAGTCTATGGTACTCCTGTCAATAGCCTTGATGAACTACAGCTACAAATTCATAAAAATTGCCAACAAATCCGAGCTAATGAGGAGCTTTTACAAAGAATTTGAATATCCTTCAGACTAAGATGTCGTGCCTACTTGGAAATGAGAGAAGGGTATTTCGAACACTTTATGTAACTCTGCTTTTTGTTTTTGTACATAGTAAATAAGCAATGCAAATAAAGAATAATTTTGCATATCTCCAAATCCGTTACTGTGCGGATCCATGTTCATTAAGATTTTTTTTTGTTATTCTGGTTCATACCACTACTTTTTTAAATGTTTTAGAGTAGACTTTCTGTTCCGTAGGTTTCTAGGAATATTATTGAAACGCAAAGCATGTTAAAGGAGTACTCACTTTGCAATTATTGTGCTGGTGTTGTGTGTTGAATAAATTAATTGATTAACAAAAACATTAACACCAGTAAGTTTTTGTATATAACAATGGTGTTGCTTTATTTTGCCAAGTTTTCGTACTGTTGTGTTTAGTCCAGAACGCTGTCACCAACGTAATAAAAACTGCGGGTACAGATTATTATAAATATAAATAGTTATATAGTCTATACTAAGAACATTGTTTATATAAAACGGGAAACATTCCGAAAGTTATAGATAAGATAGATAAACTTTTTTGTAAGAATGTCATCAAATAAATATTTAACTAGACAGTATCTTATTAAACTTTTCGTTCGTCTTAGGACAAAATACCAACACTTTTATCTAAAGAATGTATGTCAAAGTGTGGTTTAGTTTACATTGGTAAAACTAGTCAATCCGTTATCACAAACATTTCAGAGAACAATTTTTGATAAGGAAAACCATTTAACCACTGACTGGTGAGAATATAGATTTTGATTAAATTGCAAAATCTCTATTCTTAAATAGAAAATTTCCAAAGAGTAGAAGCCATCAAACATCCCGATAATTTAAGTCATGACAACTGTTTTGCGTTGTTCTTACTTTGGTTTACGGCTATTGCTAATTTATAAAAAATTCTTTGTTTTACAAACAGCACGCCGCTTATTGGAATCGCGGAAATATTATCAGTCGGCTAAATCTTTGTTTATTTGCAAGCTCAAGTGATATCGGAGCTTTTTTTCTCTATAAATTAATATGGTCTAGAGTCTGAGTATCAGTTATCTTTGGTGTGGCGACTATGTGCCGTCTAATATTAGCATGCGTCGAGCGTCAACCCACTTACTGACTTATTTTAGTTGATTGAATTAGTTCTTTTTAACAATTTGCAATGGCGGACACAATAAAGAGACGAGCTCTTAGCCTAATTAAAAACAGTTTTGCATATTTAGCTGAATTTTTCTAATATTGGAGTTTGTTACCATTCCGTAAATGTTATCAAAAACCACAACTTCTAATGTGATTCTATTAAGCGGCGTACACTGTATTTAAAATTTATGTTTAGGTCACTTTTGGAGTCTGACTATGGTTTGGTTCTTAAGTTGATTACATAACTTTTTAAATATTCTTTCTTAGATTGTCGTTTACTTGTCTTCAAGTTTACTAATTTTTAAATAAATTGCTTCATCTTGGCCACACTTTTAACAAAGACCACTTACTCAACAATAACTACGATCTGAGCAAAACAGACAACTAAAATGTACATAAAATAGATTGATCACTGTGTGTTTGTAGATAATGTACGATTACCAATGCACCTTCACTCGATTCTAGTGATCCTCTTTTACTTTAGGCATCTCCTATTTTTTATAGTACAATTCCACCGATGTTGAAATTCAGCTCTGGTTCCATCGTTTCGGTGGTCATCACACTCCTTTTTTGTCATGTGGGGCGTTTCCTTTAGCAATTTTTGGTAATGGATCATGGTCTATTTTGTCCACATGACCGTTCTATTCTTTTCTCTTAGTTTTCATAAATTTCTGAGTGTTGGCGTATTTCACGACTCTGAATGTATTTCCAATTATTGTTCTTAGTGTTCTCATTTCTGTCGTTCTTCTGCGATCGCGGTCACAACGTTGCCGACCACGTTTCTGTGGTCAAATATGTTTTGAGTGCTTTGAACCATTTCTGGATGTACTCTTCAGTAACTACAGGACGAAATTTAGTAAAATAAACATTTCAAAAAACAAAATTTTGATTTAAATAAATCGAAAATTACTAACCTGTTAAATTAAATGGGTTGTTGACACCATCAACAAAACGAAATTAAAAACAATGTTATGATGTTTAATTCTCTGTTCTAAGAACTACAAATTTCTTCTCACTAACTTGCTGACACTAAAAATAAAAATAAATACAAAATAGTGTTATCACATATGTAAGACGTAGTTAAATAAGTTGTTATTCAAAGAACTAGGCATTCTTTCCAAATACACTAAAAATACAAAATAAATCGAAGGTAACGCATTTTCAGATGTTTAAATTAGGTAATGGTGCGTAGATCAGTCGAAATACTTAAACAGATAAATAACAGTGCAAAATAAAGCTAAATATGCAAAAGAAAGGTAGGGGAGACTGGGGAGGTTTGATGCACTTAACACATGAAGTGAAAAATACAAGTAAGTATAAATTCTATAAATTCCCTAGATGGTGCCTTAAGTAGCCTATTAAGTTGCAATGAATTTTTGCTGGTTGAAATCTGTTGATTCAGGGTATAATGAGAGATATTTTATTTTTTTCATAAATTTGCATTTTGTATCATTTCTCCCATAGTAAGGGAGTTTTGATACAATGTGTGGGAGCCTTGATACGTGGTGAGAAAATCACATGGTTTATTGGGATATTTTAGCATTAGGAACGTAAAAATATCTAATTAACATTATTATGTTTATCAAAATTAATAGAAAACACCAGTCTTCTTTTGGATCTAGCAGTTCCATTTACAAAACTTGGTGGCGGTAACTTCCTAATGTCGTCTTCAGATACCATAGATTGATCCTCCACGTCAGGGAAAACAAAATGGTAGCCAGGCTCCTGCGTCGCATAAAATTTATCAAATATTCTCCACCTTCCATTTTCTCTAAAATCTTTCCCACGTAGTGTCTTTCAGTTTCCTTAGTCACAAATCGTACTAACACATAATCATTTACGTTTATCATACCTATAACAAAATCTTCTTCTTCTCTCTCCTTTTCAAATAGTTCTTCTATGTCCGTTATTTCACTAGACGATGATGAGTAGAATGCGAGATTATCTGAATCAGACTCATCCTCTACAGCCTTTTCTTTCTTTTGCTTCACAATCTTTTTCATATTGATAGTTCCAATTGATATTTCGTCTGTAGTAAGGTTTTTCTTGGCAGCAGTATTCTTCTGTTCTTGTCTTTTTTGATGTTCACTTTTTATTTCTGCCATATTAGGAGTATCTGTTAGGATTTTTGTCTTTGCAGGTTTCCTTTGGTGGGGCGTGAAGAAGTGGTCTTATTTCTTCAGGGGTTTTATAATAGCGGGAAGGTCCAGGTACTCTTATTTCTTCGGGGGTCTCAGGAATTGGTTCTGGTGTATGGTGTCCATCGCTAAAAGCAGTTGTTGTTGCCTCTGGTGTTTCTTCTCGGTGTAATGGATTAGGTCTATCTGTAACCTTTGCAGTAAGAAAGTCATGATCTGCAAAAAGTGCGAATTGAAGGGGTAAATACCGGTTTTTTTAAAATCCCTTTATTATGTTAGTTAGAGTAAAAGCCCGTTGATATGGATTGCCAACAAGCTTTGCGATATCTTTTAAAGCGATAGTCTGACCAGGATTTTGCACCATGAAGTCATCGCAAGTTTCATTGTAAAATGTTTTAAAGGCCCCTAAGACAGCCACATCGTAAGGTTGTAATTTATGACTTGTATGCAGGAGTATCGTTAATAAAATGATACTATTTTTCTTGCAGAAGTCCTTTGGACGATATATGGCTACAATGATTATCTAGTATCAGTAGAACTTTCTTTTCAGGTGTACATTTTACAAATTTTATGAAGTGCAACAGATATATTTCAAAATTGTCTGCTGTCATCTATTCACTTGGGTTTGTCACAACTTTGGAGCTTGGCCGTGCTCCAGTTGTCATGTAATGTTGTTTACAAACACGTGGAAATACAAATAACGGAGGAATTGAGTTTTCGGTTGCATTTATGGTACACAGGACTGTGACTGTTGTACCCCGTTCACCGGAAGTGACTTTAGATACCTGTTTTTGTCCTTTTTCACCACAATTGTAGATGAAATCTGGCTCGAACCGGTATCGACGTAATACTTCTGCAAGTAAATCATAATTCTCCCACTGTGTGTCTGTTAAAAGCTGTCCTACGTGAAAGGCTTGTTGGTTATGGTGTTCGGAGTGACAGTTGCTTGTTTCGCGACATAAAGCCTCGAAGCCAGTCATAGGAAGCTGTTTCATTCCTTTTCCAGTTTCTTTTCATTTTCTAAAGCAGCTGTTAATAAATATTTTGCTAAACGTTTCTCTACATCATCAGAAAAAATTTGAGAACCTGCATAGTTAGGGAAGCATTTCATCTCATCGCCATTGTCCCTGTGCTTCGCAACGTATCTTCGCAAAGTCATTTTATCGATACGGTATTTATTAGCTGTAGGTCTTAGTTTAGACCCATCTAAAACTCCTTGAACAGCTGTCCTCATTCGTTCAGGAGACGCTGGTATCCTGTTACTTTTTTTTCCACTTAAATGGCATTCTAAAATTAAAAGGCAAATTAATATTTTGATAAACACAGATCTGGAAAGAATGATACATGTATCATATCTCCCCACAATTAAATGTATCAATCCTCCTTGTGCAGCTGATTTTATAAAACTTTAAATTTCAGAAAAACTAACCTACAATATTTACATGAATTTTACGACAAATTAGAGCTAAAAGTATGCACTATTCTATGTAAATTTGATAACCGGGATAACTGTGTTAAGTTGTCCTTAAAATGCTTACATTTACCTTTCAAAAACTCACAAAATATTCACTTTTTGCCGTAAATTCTTAACTTCACAGTGAAACGAACACACACTAACATCACGTCTTGCCTACGCAAGAGCATTACACCTCCCCAGTCCCCCTTACAATGATTACATTTTTAACTCACTTTGTAAATGTATAGTGAAAATTCAGCCAAAAAACTATACAAAATAGGTTATTGTTCATGTATAAAAATTAAAAACAAACTTGAGAAGAAAAATGATAACATAAACCGAAATTATGATTATTATAAACGATGTTTTTTCTATGCAGTAGCTATAGCATACGTTCGGTCCGTTGTTTAATAAAGTGATAACGTTACCCGATTGATAACATTATCAGTGATTCTAATAAACGGCGTGCTATGTACTATATTCGACTGAATTAAAAATGAATATTTGATTCTTATTCTTAGTTTCTGCGTTTCCTTTTTGTTTGCGTTAATTTGTCCCTGCGGTATTTAATTATTTAAATTTTTCACATTACATATTAAGAATTGTCTGCGGATTATTTACATTTCTTGATTTTATTTACAAAAGTCATTTCTGGAAAATGAATTTGTAATTGCATTTAATAATTTGTGTTTTATCGCCGCTAACGAGGCGTTATGTAATGAAACTAGAAAAACCATGATTGAAAACTGGTTATTAACTTATCATCACACATTTATTTTTCATTCATAAATAGTTCATTAATAAAAAAATTACCTTTTACAATTCTAAATTTATGGAAAATAATGAACGGAAATTTAGGAAACGGGAAAAGTCCACGAGCAGCAAGCAGTTGTCTTCTGGTTTACTCATTGGAAAAAAATAGTTTAGTTTTTAAATGTCATGGCCGGTTACATCAACGACTAGGTGAAGTTGTAAAAATTGCACGGACTTTCCGTATATTTATAATATTAGAGAGTCTGTTAATTATTAATTAGTGGTTTCTGGTTATGAGATTGTAAACATGAATGAATAAGCATTATTAGTTATACGATTAATGGTTTAATCGCTTTGAGTGTGATCTTTACAAAATTGTGATATTCAGGACAAAAGGCTCGAATTTCATTGAATTTGGAGACGTAATTAGTACTATAAGCACGTGCAACAAAAGGAAGTAAAGTAAAATTTCTTTGTCAGATTCTTAAAGTTCTAAGCAGCCATTCCTAAAATGCAAACTGACGTTTTAAGGTTTCTGATATCATCTTACAAAAATCACTCCCTTACTAAAATTCCCATGAAATTTAACCCTTGTTGATTAAAAAAAAAAACAGCAAAAATTGCTTAATTACAATAAGGTTAGCAAAGCGTGACGCGCAACCGAGTAGATATTTCAAAATTTTTTTCTGTAGAAAAAAAAGGGACCAAGCGACCTTGCAAGGTGATTAGCGGAAATCATCTCATACCAAAAACGTATTTATTATGTCAATTTGATAAATTTATGCTTTTTTAGACAAATCAAATCAGTAAATGCCATAAGGCGTGAGGTGATTAGTCACTAGAATCAACATTTATCTTTGCTGTAGGTAAATGCCAATATAGATCCCGAGACCACGACGGGGACCACCGGTTGTTAAAAACGATTTTATACCCGGAAAACAGTATATAATTTAAACCTGGCCATTTTTTCTTAGAATGGCGCACCTTTTGAACAATACAAGAGGTATATATGTTGGGACGCATCTTATTAACACACTTTATTTCAAGGCCTTCGATATATTCATGTAGGAAATTTTTTCGAAGGATTCCACTTCCTTCCTGTTTATTTTCACTGAAGTTTACTCAACTAAGAAGATGAGTTGCTGAAACGTGCAATACACATGTTAACGAATGATGCGTTAATTAGTGAGTAAATTCGTAATTATTAGGCTTTTTAGCATTCTTCGGAAACGACCCACACTGTTAATTATGAATCATAGTACAAATTTACATCTATATTTATGTTTTTGTCCCGTCATCGTTAACACTTGTTACTTAATAGTATAAATGTGAATCATTATCGAGAAAATATATCTGTTAGGTATTCGTATTGGGGTCGTTTAGTTTCTGTTTGACCTCTTTACTCAAAATCATCAAAACTTTGGTTGTACTATTTTTTGAGCAACAAACTACTAACAACAACAATAATCTTCTAAGAAAAATTTTGCATATATATAGATATCGAAAAAACCATCCGGCAGGTGTATACATCAAGATTTAAAGAAAATACTAGTAATTAGTTAGAAGAAACTGTGTACAATTTAATTTTTGTTTCAGATGAAAAAGAAATCTTTGTTGTGATCAAATCGAATTTTTCCAAGAATCAAATTTTTGTCTTTACACTTTTCCTAAAAACATTTTATAGCTATTGTTAATAATTTATAAACGACCTTTAGAATTAATCTGCTTTTGTTAATGTGACAATTAATTCGTCTTCGCAGAATAATGTTTTATTTTTGGCAACATAAATGCTTAGTTATGTATCTTTTTCTGTCATTTCAGTACCTTGAACTTGGTAGCTTTTAGTCTAAATAGATGTATTTTGTATTATCGATAAAACTTTTTACTTAAACAGTTATTGTTCTAAGAACTACCGAAGGCTTCTAATAAATAATTATGGTTCTATCAGATGATCAAAAACAAAACAATTAACTTTATCTTGATGGTTATGATCGTATATAAAAAGTGTTGACATTGTAATGAATGCTCGTGCTATTAATTCATTTTCGAGTCGGATGGTTATCTTAAATAGTTTCTTTTCTTATTTTCAGTATCATTTTTTGTATTTGTTTTGTAGTCATAATTTTAAACAAAATTGGGCTAAACTTTCATTTAAGATTAGTAAATAAAAAACAAAAATTCAATCGTTATTTTTTTATTTTTGATTGATAAATTAAAATGTAATCATCGTTTCAATCTTTCCGAGTGACAAATAAAAATTCAATCGCTATTTGAATAGTTCGGAGCGACGTTTAAAAACTTATAAAGCAGAAATGATTATTAGCTTACAGAATAACGTAGCATAATTAAAAAATTGAAAAAATGCGATAACCGCTAATCTAAATTAAGAAATAAGCAGTGAAAAGCGACAAAATATGTTATATTATAGTAAAATCGTACTATCACAACTGTAGCAACTATAAATAAGAAGAACTGCATTTGTATTTGTTTTTCAAAATAATTCAAATAACAACGGATTTTTTATTTGTTAATTATTTACCAAAGTGTTAATACAAAATGGTGAGAGAAGAAGTAAAAAAAAAGTAATGAAGTATTAAGGTCTAGAAAGAAAAGCATTACAGTAATCAGAAGACTAAATTATCAAAATGATAACTATAGTAGGGACAATCTTCTTTTTTCCGTTGCTTCGTCGATCTCGTACGCAAACAATCTCCGGGCGGAATTGTCCGATTGAACGCGAGCAGTTGAACGCGATCGTTTGAACGAAGAGACTTTTGAACGCGAGACGTTTGGACGTGCAGAAGTTTGAACGCAGAGAAGTTTTAACGTAAAAACTTTTGAATGCGAAGCGCATTTTTATTTTCTTATAGAAAGTACGCGTTTAACCGGTTGACTTCAAACGTTCTAGACCGATCTCCTGGCCCTTCTGTTTTTCCTTTGTCCGATAAGACTTCAATCCGTTATTTTCCTAATCCATCGCTTTTTGTCTGGTCTTCTGACGTTCCCATACCATATCAACTTTCTTTTTTCTATGTAGCTAAGGTGTGTTTCTGGATTCTAATTCTTTCTCTGATGTATTTATTTCTAAGCCTATTTTCTTTGTTCTCTTGCAGTATCTGTGCCTGTATTCTATCTTCGTTGCAATTATTTTACTTTTGGTTTTCTTGTTTACGATCACATTTTTTCAATTTAATTTGTCATGTTTTTCGTTGTATGTGTATTTTATCTAATAGGGTGCGGTGAAAATTCTTAAACCTAAATTAAATACTAGCGTACATTTGTTACGGTAAGAATCTAAGTCTACAACAGGTTGAGATCACTTACCGGTGATTAAATCAGTCCAAAGGAAGTAGCGGCAGCTTAGAACGTCGGAGAATGAGTCATAGGTGTATAACCGATAAGATTCAGCTTAATAATCTTTGTGTCAATTATGTGACGCCACAACGGGAGAAATATACACTACATATGATGCTGAAGGTAGATAAATTGACTAACACAAGTCTAACATTTATATTTAATATTTATTTCAACAATTAGCATAAGGAAATAAAAAAGCACAAACAAAATAAGAAATATTTAAGAACTAAGGGTTCGTCAACAATATCGCAATAGGGTTCTTAAATTAGGCAACACCTCGTACACATAAGCAGGAAATGTAATTAGCTTAAAGTTAGATTCAATAAAATAACGTTGGTGAATGCAACAACAAAACACTGTCAGTTAGCATGAAATAATGGGTATTGCACAATACTGAAACAAAGCGAACCGTTAAAAGTTATTACATAACTACAAACAGGTGGCGTACGTTAGCTGTAAAACAAGCGCAATATGTCAAGTCGTGCTTGCATACGACTGACCTCAAAACAAATAACTCAATATAAAAAACTGGGTACTTACTCAGCGTTCTAAATATACGATTAGCTAATGGCAAATCCAACACAAATCCTCCAAAACTTCTGCGAATTAAACTGATACATATATACACAGTTGCTACAAATAAGTTGCTAAATTTCGGAAGATTGATTAAAAGCAAAATGCGCCAAGCTTTCCGAAGTAAATTAAGGTATATTCAAAGGTGCGTTCTCCAATTTGTCGTAATACTTTCCACATTAACATAACTTTAAACAGTGGTGCCAATTTCTCTATCTAACGCAGATTAACACAGTATGCATCCGGTATAGTTCTTATCTTCCGTGCATGCCTTATTAGTTTGTCATAAACATTTTCCAAAGTAAAAGAATATGTGGGAGTAATCTAAACTGCTAGGATAACAAAGGGAAAAACAAATTTCTAACAACCAACGCATTCAAAATCGCATTTTATTTACGCAGTGCCAGCGTAGAAGATTTAATATACTTCAAATGTAGAAACGTCTGGGCATGGCATTAACGCACGTTCGAAACGGCAATATATTCATCAGTAACTTCCAGTGCGTAAGTGACATTTCGCACTGGGCCAAATTCCTACAGCACGAAAACCACACCAAAAGAAAAGACATAACACATTGTTAAAAATTGTAAAATACAAAGCAAAAGGAAAATTTGATCTCAAAATGATCAAAGTTATGAAACTTGTTGGGTGGTTTGGAAACATCAACAAATGGGCAACTTTACAAGATAATTTAGAAATAATTATACAGAGTTACTACAGCCTTGCTAGAAACTCAATATCAAATATTTTGGATTACAGTAAGCGTAATTGGTTTTGTTTAAGTTAAAAATTAGAAAAAAGAATTGATTCTTTTGAAATCATTACCTGAAAGAATAATATTAAAAACGATTTTTTAAAAAAAGGCCTAGTTCCATTCAAATCATGGGTACTCCTTGTGATTCCGATGCTTTGTTCTACGGTTCTTTCAATCCTTTTTACGTTCGAACTGGGTTACTGGTTTGTTCAGGTTTCTGTAAACTATCATAAGTTATTTATTATGGTTTTGTACCGTATTATGAAAATGTCCCTCTTTAATATTATAATTCGTATCCTTGATGCTTTATTTTTTTAGACAACAAAAAGGTTAGCTGTACCTTTCGGTCATTTTTCCACCGCAACTGCTTGGATCTGACATGTTTCTTACTTAAAATAGTACTCTAGTGATTATTCTTAAGTTAATAGGCCTTTTCTCAACTTAAAACTTAGTTGTGATCGTTTCAAAACAATTGCAACATTTTTTTAAAATTTAGTTAAACTTCTATAATGGCCTTAACAAAAACTACTTTTAGCAATCACGACAGAACTTACTAGTAAACTATCAACCAATGCGACAAATATAACTCAGTTAAGCATAAAACAGATGAGGCCGGTGAAGGAGAGGTCTGCGCTTGGTGATGTAACAAATCAAAAGAAAACTATAACTATTAAGACTGAAAAGCTTATAAACAACGCAATTCAGAAAGTTACTGTATAGACTAAAGTTTTATCATCGGTCGAAACTGCTGTAAAACCAAAACGAAACCAAAACCGCACAAAAACTAATCTAAAAGCAAAACCTGACTTAGCAGCATATTTGAGAAGGCCGAGGATTCTTTTTATTCAACTGCTTTAAAGGACATGAGCGACACATTGTTCTCTTCTAGATATAGGTGTTAATGTTTTGATTTGATTGACTATCTTAATAACACCTTAAAGTAAAAGTTATAGTTAACCTAAGATATTATAAAACACTTCTAATAGAATTATTTATGCAACCCCGTTACGTTCCTCATCAGCTATGGATGATATCATAATTTTTTTATTGTCTCCCACAGTTCTATGTTTGTCAAAACTAATTATAATGCTTTTTACGGTGTTCTGCAATATTGATCTATTTGTATACTCATCTTTGTCATTCATGTTATTGATCATCCAGATCACTTAACTGATTCATTCTTCCAAATTTTTAAACAAATAAATAAAGTTAATATTTTCTATTCTCTTTATGTTCTGTCAAAAATTGGGCAATATAGTACACTCAAGCAAAGAATATAATCTATTTTCAGCTGTTTGCTACAAGCTTCTGGTAATTTACGAACCTGCACGGCCAACTCACTGTAGCATTGAAACCATACCTGTCGGAGAGAGGGGAGGTTCAAGTGACTTTATTTTAAAGGGCGCCAGATCTTTTGTTCTTTGCAGAAATAGCTCCTGCTAGATCAGCACAGGAGGCTCGAAGCTTGTACAAAATTGTTAAGGTTCGTAAGGCTGGAAGTAACGAAAAAAAGAAACTAAATCGTTAACAACAATTGCACTTTAATAACTCTATAAGGATAAATAGATTAAAATTTGAATCAATAACAATTAGATAGCATGACAAAGAATAATTTTAGTCCGAGTACAAATATAAGCAGGTACTAGAATATCAGAAGTATCGGCAACTTACACTACACGTAAAACAGAAGTGTAACCACCAGAACATATATAAATCTTCATACGTAAATTACATTAATAATGATAATTGACCGTTGACATAATCAGCATGCGATAGTCATTTACTTAAACTAATTGAGTAACAATAATAAGCAACAAATCAATTCGAACGTACGATCAGTAAATATAGTTAAGTCATGAGTATCACCGTAGCGACAACGAATAATTAAGCAAAAATTGACTTACCAAATTCAGGGTTACCTTCAGAAAACGTTTTCCTACTGGCTTCCTGTAATTAAACTTCCTGAAAATAATCGTGTCTACCTGGCGACTCACAAACTACAAGTAAAAGAACATCTATAAGAAAGTAATCGAACCGACACTTATCGTATGCTGTTACAATGTCTTTTTGTCTACGATGGTATTAATTTATTGCCTCCGAAGAGAATTCAATCGTATCCGGTACTTAGGATCTTCCAAACAAGGTGATATTAATTACTGGTATTAATTGCCTCCGCATCGAAATTCTGCCCTTGTATCGCAGCGTTCTTAGCTCTACAGCTTCCGATTATAATTTTCCCTTGTAGATTTTAAATTACGACAAGAACACCCATATTTAGGAGATAGCACATGGCACTAACGAAAAGACATAAAAAATTACCTTTAATCAAAGAAAGAACAAAAGCCACTTACCCTGCGTGGATTAAATTAGTTAAATAAGAAGACTTTTATTACCCATCGTGTCCCAACACGTGGAAGTTTTGAGAAAACGATTTTTAATTCACGCAGACATAGGTTATAACATGAACGATGTTAAAGCCAAAATGCCCGTATCTCACCGGATATCGTCTACTCAATACGAAGAGACCAACGAGCCCGATAGATGGCGTCGAGAAATAGAAAAGTAATTTTTAATTAAACCAATGTACAGGGTAGTGCATTATAAAAATTTTGCACGTAACATGTTGATATCCATTTTAATCCTTTAAGTCATCGTACCATCTTGTGATTGTTTTTTCTCTCGCCCTGGCGTCAGTTCAAACCAGGTTTTGGGCCGGGGTCGGACTAAAGCCCGGACCGCGGGCCATCCCTACATTAAACATACGGAGTAACTTGTATAATCTTCAGATGTGCTATTTTCATGATGCATGATTAAAATTACGAGGAATGAAGGATGATAATTTAAATAAATGTGATCGAACCAACAACCTAACGGTTCAAAACTTGAAAGAATTGGAGGAATAATAGAATAAAATGTCGGAATCTAATAGAAAATCCGCGTTTCGAATAGACCAACATTTTTTTCTCAGATCGCTCTTTTTGATAACGATTTCAAAAGAATCATTGACTGTATTAATGGCTTTAGCACCATGCTTATTATTGCAGATTTCAATTCAATAATATTAGTGATAACTTCTTGTTTTTTTATAAACAATAAGAATAATATGTAAGCATAAATATCTTTACAGCAGTTTTTTATTATTTTTAATGTTATTGCACACCGTTTGATAATGAAACTTCATTACTATTTGCAGTTATTAGTTAAAGAAGAAAAACAAATTCTAACTACACTTCACGCTAATCTGATAAATTGTGTTTCTATATTAAAATCTGATTTTGGGTTTATTCGTACCGTGTGAAAACATTTTGTATTAATTTGTACTTAACGGAAATTGGTATTATTAAAAGTGTCTATGATGAAACATAGGTTAGAATCATAATTACGTGCCAACTGCTTTTGGATTTTCCGTTAACCAAATTCACGTAGTCACTAGCAAATAAATTATTGATCGAACAACCTCGAGGCCAAATCATTTTCACCAAGAAATCATCTCGCAAAGCATGATATTAGATAAAACTATATAAATGTTCCAAGAAGGAACGGAAATTCGAAATGTTCATAAAAATAATTCCACATATTTTGGTAAAAGCATTGTGTCATGTATACTAGAAGACAGGTTTCCGAGAAGGACTTTATTAAGTTGAATTTTCCGTGTTGTAATCATAATGTACAGTTATTTCTTCCAAATAAATAGTAACAATGACGATTATTAAGCTCTTTGAAAGTGAAGTTAAGCTTGTCAATATCAATGACAACCGATTTGTTTTCATATTAAATCATTTACATACAATAACTCATTCGGGCTGCTCTGTCTATGTATGTCGTGCATGTTAACACAACAGAGGGGCAAATCCATATTGCGGTTTTGTCATAAATATTTAAATATAGAGAAAATAACTGTTTTTATTAGTGTGCCCGAAAATACTTTTTCGTGCTGCTAAAACACCGAAGAAAGTTTTGTATTATTATAATAATAATGTTACTGCAACATTAACTGTATACGTGCAAACGCATTGCGGTTAAATGATCAAAAACAAATTACACGCTGATAGCATTCATAATTAAGCCGACTATTCACTCGATTTACGTCATTCTTTTTGAGTTGTCATATGCATTGTCGTATTGTTTTTGCAGACACAACGGCTTTAAACGGTCCTCAACCAACACACTGTCCACCACCTTGGCCGGAGTATTCAGCGCCATACACACCTTACAGCCCACCACAACCTAGCAGTTACTACGAACAACATCAAGATCCAAGTCATGCTGCCACATTGCACTTACCCACAGGTATGTTGAACAAAACGAAAATACTTTGACACTGATCTGTTTAGAACATTTATTGTCCTAATCTAAATCTGATATCGCGCAGTTTGACCGCAAGAATTTCGCGCCAATACAAGAATAAAAAATTACAAAACCAAAAGAATGAATATTAAATATTTTGAGGTTAACAATTTGCAATTAATCTCTTCTTTGGGGTTAGCAATTATGAAAGTCAATCGATTACTGCATTCTTATTACATTACTAGTAAGCTTTTATGCAATTTGCGTAAAATCGCCAAGAAAGGTGTGTTTTTTTACATATTTAATTGTGCACGTTTTCTACATACTTAGAATGCGGTGCAATGGCATGTGTTCGTTTTGTTTGTTTCAAGTTTTAGTGATGTATTTTTTACTTTAATTTTACTTAAGAATTTTAAATTAGATTAGAACGTATTGTAATTATCTAATCAGACAGGAAGCTTTTGTTAATGAAATTAATTTAATTGATTCTTTATTTTGGTGTAGAAAAACTAAAATAGAAAATTGATTTTTCGCACGGATCAGAAAAAAATATCTGAGCTTAATAATAGTAGTTCTTCACGGTCGTTGTCCTCTTTTATTAAGAGGTGTCGTGGTCCTGAGTAATGTATTTCTGCAAAAGACAAAAAATGCTATAAATCCAAAAACACTGTTTTTAGAATTACTTTTTCTTGTACGTTTTTTTTAATTTCTTGTAAATCTAAAGATTCTAAAATAATTTTTTTGTTATCAATTTTTTTAACGTTTTCGTACAAAGCAGAGTTGAAAACTCTGAAGTAATACAGTGCGCGCCGTTTAATAGAATCACATTGGGACTTGGGGTTTTTGATAATAATAAGCAAATGATAACAATATCCCATATTCAAAAAATAAACGTTTATTGGTTAGACAGCAGTAAATACATACAGTTATTAATTTAGAAGATGAAATTATATTATTAATTCAAGGAAAAAATATTAAAAATTTTGAACTAAATAAATCGAAATTTACGGACCTGTTGCATTAAATAGTTTGTTAACAAAAAGAAATCAAAAGCAATGTTATGATGTTTGATTTACTGTTCTAAGAACTGCACATTTCTTCTCATTAATTTGCTGACACTAAAAATAAAAATAAATACAAAATAATGTTATCACATAATCCGTAGTTTAATTAAGTTGTTATTCTAAGAGCTAGACATTTTTTTCGAAGTACACCGAAAATATAAAGTAACTCAAAGGTATTTACAGATATTTAAATAAGGTAATGTTACGTAGTTCAGTCAAAACACTAAATATGCAAAAGAAGTATTTTTATGATACAATGATTAAATTTTTTTCTCGCTAAAAATTCAGCTAAAAACTCATACAAAATAAGTTACGGCAGTAGCCGGTTCGTTCTCTAATAAAGTGATAACATTAACCGACTAATAACATTATCCTTGATTCCAATAAGCGGCGTGCATTGTATTACTAATATATAAAACAGATAAATTATCAGAAGCTAGTAACTAGTTTTGAGGAAATGTTTTATTCTTTGAATTATTTGTTTAAATAGAAAACTACAAATCACTACGAAAAATAAGACAGCGAAAATTAATAATAAGTAACGCCGTCAAAATCCCATAACATAAGATAGCAGCATTGCCGGTATGAGTGACAAACTACACTAGAACAGCCGCTCTTTCTTTTATAACTCATTAGCATTAGGATACACCAATGCGTTTTCACAACTATTCTCAACCAAAATATTAACATGTGTCTTGAGTCTGCTTGGGATTACTTGCTAAGTGGATTAAGTAATTCAGCAAATGCCATTGCCAGTCTCAAGCCTGGGTAAAGGAGGAGGGTTGACGGAACGGGTTAGTAGCTCACCCGCTGTAAAAAATTCAAAGTACCGATGTTTAGCCTCGGAATTAAACTAAAGATGACAACCCCTGCTAAATAACAGAAAAGGAATTTAAAAAAAGGGAATGGTACACCAAAAAATAAACTATTAAAGTACGAAAGGAGAAAATCTAGTAACAGAGATAACAATGCTAATAAAGAAGATCTTATCAGAACAAAAAGTACCTAATGCATGGAAGCAAAAAGAAAATAAAAAATTATAGAGGAATAAACTTCCTTGGCACTATGTTCAAGCTGATAACCAAAGTAATTACCAAAAAAATCATTTATCTCTTTACAATAGCTGACGAGGAACAAGGGTTTAGAATACGACGATCTTCTACTCATACTGTTTTTGCGATGCAAATCGTAAAAAAATCTATAGACAACTTACAAAGAAATCTACACCTGTTTGACATAGCAGCAAAACAATTTAACATGAATATAAAACCCATAAAACGAAATGCATGACAACATCGAAAGATTATATTCGAGGTAAACTGGGAGTGAATCAAAACATGATCAAACAAATACTATCATTTAGGTACCTAAAAGTTAAATTATCAAGCTTCAGAGATATAGAAAATGAAGTATCCCAGCAAGTCACGAAAGCTAACAAAATTGCAACATGCCTAAACTATACTACATGGCACAACAAATGGTTAAACACAAAAACCAATTCAAGAACACCATAAGACTTATCATGGCATATCCGACTGAAACCAGGACCGGACACAGCAAAAACAAAAGAATAATTGGAGACGGCAAAGATGAAAATACTCACCGAAAATACCCTGTAGGACAGAGAAAGGAGTGAAAACATAAGAAGACTATGTAAAGCAAAAAATATCAGAGAATGGACATACAACAGAAAACGAGAATAGAACGCACATATAAGGAGAATGGTACAAAGGAGAATTTGAAGAAGGTTAAGAGATAAATCGCTCTTAGGGAAAAGAAACAAGACCAAGAAAGAGATGGAGTGACAACCTACATCCAGAGAAATAAAGAAGGTAAATTAAAACGATGAAGAACAGGCTTCGAGTCTACTAAGAATAAGATGACTTTTGAAACTTATCGTTTTTGTTAAGAACATATTCTGACATTTTTAGCACGAATATATATTTAACTAAATTCATTACTAAAGACAGCAACCAATCGTATTATTCTACAAAAAAAAACCTACAACAAATTTACTTTACGTTGGTCAAATTTGTAAACGCTATCTCTAAACTGATGCATCTCTTTCACGTCATCTGGTTTTCTCTCTTATTAAATAATGTTGAGGTTATGTTTTTGTAATAAGTATCTTTTAATCTCTGAATGTATCCAATTAAAATGTTTTCTTTTTAAGTGCTTTAAGTACTGTAGGATTATGCCATCATGTTTAATTCCATCACTTTTGTACTTGGTGTTTAATATACTTTTTTCTTTGTCAGTTAAAAATATAATATGCTTAAATAGTGCGTGTACTATACCTTGTCTCGGTCCAAACTTAACAAAAATCTTAATTTTTAGTTTTATCAAAGAATTAATTTGTTATGGGTTCTTAGTTGGTGTGGGTCATACCACCACCAGCTCACACTTCGGCAAGTACGATATGAGTTTCAATCGAAACTAAAACATGCAGCATTACTTTATGAAGAGTTGAGAAATCGCATCCTAGCTATGTTAAGTAAGCATGAGAATCAAATTAATTTAATGCTGTAGTTTGGCAGTACAAACTGGAATAAAACGAAAAGTTTCGCACCGTATTATCAAGAGAAGGTAATGTTGGGTAACCAAATTAACATGGTGGAAGAAGATCTCATAAATTATTTAATTGAAGGATTCGACAACGGAATCTTGCAATCCCAGCAGATTTACCAGACTAGAAGATGTTATGAATGGTTAGAGCTGTAAGGTTTTTTTAGACAGCTACGCAGTGTCATTAAGACTTTAAAAGATTCAACTCATCAAAAAATCAGATCAGGAACCTACTGGAAATGTGCAAATATGTTTCATTTATATTAATGACGGTCATGTTATCGAATGTTTTAGAATGATTTGATGAAAGTATCTAACCGTTAAAATACAACTACTAGGAAGAGCAATAACGTACTGTACTTTTGATTGCCAAAATGTTTGCCAAAAATATACTTATCACTGCAAAGCTTTCGTACGAGAGTCGATGAAACCAGCGAAGGCGCTATTTTTTTTAAATGGGTGGGCAGTAAAAAATTTTTTTGTTTTTTACTAATAAAATCAATTTCAAATTATAATCGAACTTTTGCGGTGTGATGAATTTTACACACTTTTATAGACTGGCCTTTGATTGATACAACTGGTTTCCAATATCCGGCAGAGAAAAACTAGAATCTCGATTAATAAATATTGAAGAATTTTTAACTATTTTAATAGATTTCCTAAAAATTGTTTTTATAGTTAGACATATTAGCGAGAATCTTGGTGTTTTAAAAAAAAATTGATGATTTGTTTCAAATATGTGATCGGCTACTGCCGATTTCGAACATTGTTTAAGACGACTATATCTTTGATGTTCTTTAATATGAATTATTACACTTCTATTCTGTAATATTTTTAAATTGTTTCTTCCCATGGAATCCGAAACTTTCCTTCCTAAGAGAACACATTTTTTTTTAACCGGGCCGAATGAACTGGAAAATAGGAAGAATACAAAGCTTCTTCTTGAAAATATGGTTACGCTATTAAAAAAGCGAAAGAAAGATTCTAGAAAAAGCATTGTGAGTCAGAATCTACTAAGCTACAGATGGCGTTTCAGAAACATAACTAAAGTCATTCCGCAAACCACAGGAAGGTTATACTTTATCCAAAAAGGAAACTCTAAACTTAATGCTGGAAATACACTTTCTGGAAAGTGCATCTTGCAAATGTAATAACGAGTTGAAACTTTGACATATCTAAAAAACTAGGGCTAAAGGAGGACTGAAAACTGGCTAACAAGCTGGTGGACAAGAGTAAGATTGTTTGGACTGCAAAGTCTTTGGCAGTAAATAAAGCTCTAGGTTCTGATGGGATATTACCAATCATGCTTCAACATGGCTTGGAATGTTTTCTTTCGCTTCTGTGCACATTATTTAGAGCTAGTCCGTCTAGCTAAGCACAACAGAGCAAACGTATTAGCAAAAAATTGAGCAGAAATTCGTCTAATAAGGTCTGAGCCAATCCATGGTCTAGCATCAAAATTAGAAATTTATTAAACATAGCAGATTTATAGTACGCAACTGGCTCAAAGCTCCAAAGTGTTTGAAAATATGAACTCACCGATTAAATTTAAGACAAACGTTTTTGTAGAGTTACAAAAACTGAGTATACGAATCATATCTGCACCGTGTTTTTACCGATTCTTTTTTTATATTTTGGATTGGATTTAAAAATATCTAGAAAGAGAGATTTAGCAAAATTAGTTGTTTTACAAGTTAAACTTAGAAAACTTTTCTGCGAAAATGAGCATTCATTGTGTATTTGTGCAGATAGAAAAGTGACATGTACCGAACTACGTTTTTTTAAGGAAGATGATAGTAGAAAATTTATAGGGATTGGTACGTTTATACTGGTACTCGCTATTGCTTCTTCTGTTTACACAATTTAGTTGAGCGGACCGTTTTTGTTTTTTATTTATTTTCTTTGCCAAATTGTTTGATCTATATGTTCAATAATGAAATCTGTCGTTTTTTGGTCTATCAACAAAAACTCTCGGAATTTTTTGTAATCATTCACATTTAAATAATAATATTAGGTTGATTACGCTCGGAAAGCAACGTGATGCAGCCCTACGCATGTATGATGCCCAATGGGCGCAATAATTCACTAATACCAGTGGTGCATTCTAAATTTTATTTTTTATTTATATAGACAGGAATAGAAAACTTGATATCATCAAAATCTAAACAAAAATATAAAAATAAACATCATTTTGGAGTGCGTAATAAGAGGGCATTATGAATTCATAACGCAGTGGTTGTTATGTATATGTTTACGTATTTCGTATCCTAGGCATTATGAGTAAATTATAACGAAGTGAAAAATAAACAGGTTTGTTAGTAGTATTATCCTTTTGGAGTTAGTATCAGACCAAAGAATATCCAAAATCAACAACAATAATAATAAGGTATCTTTAGCGAAAATAAAATTAGCAATTAATACCTCTAATACAAATTTTTAAAAAAACATTTTGGCTCTACTGTACGTACATACTTTAGATGACTCACAGAAAGATTAGAATCCCGAACATTGATATTTTTATTGCCGGGCCTGTACTCGGTGTAAAAAAATGTATATATTATATATTGCATTTTAATTTTAAAGATTAAAAGTGTGAGTCAATTTTTTTTTATTTTATATATTTTTAATAAAATACTTTTTTCCACTACTAGTTGTATACGCTTGCATTATTACGTATAATAGAAGGCCGTGAAGTTGTACTTTTTTAAGCGCAGGTAAATAATATTTCATTATTAACTAGTAGTTAATAATGTACATATTTACATTTTCTGATAATACTACAACAGTTTCAACGAAAAAAAGTTTACCAAACTGCGTACCAAGAGCAAGAGATTTTATTTAATGCTAATTTAAGTTTTCAAATCGCTCAATTAATAAATTAATTTGATTTTAAAAAGTAAGTTATTTGAAGTTCGCGCTTAATTAAATGTAAATATTATTGAGTTAAATATGTTTTACATATAATCAATGCTTAAAATAATAATGTTTTTAAACAATTTAAACAACTTAAGCAATAAAAACTTACGTTATCTGTTTATTTTTGTGTTTTAAATCACAATTAAGAATTACGTCAAAATTAATTCTATTAAACTAATGACAACTGTCAGAATTACTGACTTGATTTTTAATTAAAAATTATATCTTAAATTTTAAATTTGATTTAGTAACAGGTAGAAAGGTTTTAATAATTCTAGTAGTGGAAAAAATTGTATATATAACACGGTTGAGAAGTTCATTATAACCTGCGCGATTTATATCCCTCGACGCTTCGCGTCTCGCGATATAATCTATCGCTTAGGTTATAATGATGCACTTCTCAACCTTGATATATAATATACTATAAGGGAATTGCAGGAAATAAACGCAAACATATATGTAAGTTATTTGATACGGTTCTGCTCTGGTTCAATGAATATGTGCGTATTTTATGAAGTTTTTCCAAGAATTCCGTGTTTATGCAGCTTCGTATTTGAATTTTATTTATTGAACTAGAACCGTAGCTCATGATCTTTTGAATAACAGTTCCAGCACACGTTCTGTTTCTGATTATGTTTAGGATGTGTTTTCATGGGTGTCTTTGCTTTTTTATGTAAAAATTTTAACTTTAAAGAAATTGTTACCTTATCTTGTAAGTTTGTCGATACTGAAATTTTTGTTAAGTTCTTGGTTATTTGAAGATCCTAGTGAGAAACTGATTGTTATTGATGATGTTCTTCTAAGCGAGGTTTACAATTCCCTATTAATTTCGGGTTTTTGATGATAATTTCTGATCATCTTCATCTGTAATACAATAATATACCGTAACCATACGCTAAATGGTTTTGATAAATAATTTTGTAATTTAGTTATTTACCAATTGCAGTGCATGAACCTATTTTGAAGCATTATACAAATTGCTTCTTAAGGTATGTACACAAAGTAACACAATCACAAATTTTAATACAGTTCTATAGAGAAAATGTAACTTTTTAGCCACATCTGAAACAATTTTTTTTGGAAAATGACCGAAACCGCAGGAAAAGTTAAGAAAATAAAATTAAATCCCAATGACAAATCTCTTAACTTAACTTTATCCAATCCTTCATTTATTTTAATTTTATACAATTTCTAAATTTTAAAATCGTGTTTGAGGACTTTCAACTTATCTCAGTTTTTTATTTAAATTAAAATCATCACAGTGTGTTTAAATTTACCGTAAAAACTAAGCTCGTCCGAACGTTTGTTTAGAAAATATTTGCTTAACATTAAAACAGTAAAGAATAATAGAGCTTCGTGGTTATTTGTTTTTATCAAAGAAAACTAGCAATGAATCAAGAACAACTTGTATGTACAAAGTATTGTTGTCGTGAAAAAGAAAAGCATCTCATCTACAAAGCGCATTGTGAAATAACTTTCTGTGGTTTTGTTGTTAATCTGGGGTTCATGGTGCACATCTGCATATGTATATAGCAACTTTATCGGTTATTTATGTACTTTTAAAGTTTCCAACTTTTGAAGCGGCGACGTATTCAAGTTAAAACAATGCGCTAAGTTTTGATGTATTATACAATTCGAAATACATTTATTAATTTTAGTTGCGCTTTTGCTTCTTTTTGGCGTAAATAAACTGTTTTTATGGTTTTATTGATTAGGACTCTTCTTCAAGCACAATTTCCATTAAACATTGTCGATTTGTTTTAACTCAATGTTTTCAAGACTGTAAGTGACTTTTCTCTATCGATTTCTTCATGTGAAATGGGTTTTCCTAACTTATACATCAGAATATTAGATTACGATGAATTACCTAATTTTAGTCATCTTAAGAAACCTTCAGAAAAATTTGGTAGCACCCATTGTTTTTGCATTTTTCCAAAATGAAGAACGTGGCGCTTAATCGAGATTAAGCAGCTGTTAAGCTAATTTATTTAGAATCAATAAACAGAAAATGAACAGAAAAATAAAGACTAGAATACAGTCAAGCGTCATGGTTTTGGTAGAGGAATCAATTTTACGTTTTCTTTCTTCTAAGGAGATAATTATTCTGTAAACTGAGTATCTGAATATATTAGCTGTAACCTTTACAGTAATTTTTAAAAAGCATTACCAGCAATTTAGATAATCCAAAAAATATACAAGAATTTGTAATACAATTTTTTATTCTGGATAATTTTTGTGTTGTCGTTATTATACAAACTGGGCTTTCGTCACACGTCGCAATGGAAATCTTCACAAGCTGATTGATTGCGCTTTTATAGACCGATCGATAAAACTGGTTTCCAAATCTTGGGTAAAGAAAAACTAGAATCTTGGTTAATAGTAAAAGGGTTTTTTATTATTTCAATGGATTCCCTAATTATTCGCTGATAGCAATTAGAAACCTTGGTCAAAATTTTAATGTTTTCAAACATAATTTGATGACTCGTTTCTAGCACGTGTTCCGCCACCGCTAACATTTGAAGATTGTTTAAGACGACTTCTTAATACCAATTCCCACGATTTTATCCGTTTTTCCTATGTATGCACGGCCACAAGAGCAATGAATGCTATAAACGCCGTCAAATTGAAACGGAATAACGTCCTTCACCGGATTTCAGAGTTGACCCAATTTAAGAAGAATAGAAAACCGAGTAACAATGTTGTGTTTAGACAACATTTTTCTTATACGGTCTGAGGTAACTTTGATATATGGTACATAAGCGATAGATACTGGTTGAGGTACAGATTGTGTTGTTACTCTTGGTTTGATAGACGTAAACTTTGTAATAGACCGTTTAATGATTTTTCTATTGCAATTGTTACAGGAATCAACTCTTTTTGAAGATTTTGGGGTTGACTTAAGGAAACAGCTTTGTGCACTAAAGAATTCCCTACTAATAATTTCTGAGAAGGGTGATTATGAGACAATCCATTTAAATATCTATCTATATGGGTAGGTTTTTAATAAACTGGTTGTTATAATGAACCATCTTCATTTCGCTTAACTAAAACGTTCAAAAATGGTAAAAAGGAGTTCCTTTATAATTCCATAGTAAAACGAATATTTTGATGAATTGAGTTTAAATGACATAGAAACTCGTTGAGCGTAGAAGGACCATGTTGCCGAATGACAAAGGTGTCATCAACTTATCTGTACCAGCGCTTGGGTTTTGGATAAAGCTTTTTTCTGAAAATATTTCATAAATATATTAGCAATAACTGAAGACCTAATAGCGGGACTTCATGGCGCAATTAATCAGTTTGTTCCGGGCTCTGAAAATGTCTACTGCAACGTGTGATGAATGCTCAGCTTGTGTGATGACAATACGTGAATTATCTAGAATGAAGAATTGTATTACGAATGGAACACTACAAAAAAGAGAGATATAGATGTAGACTTTTTTAATCACTCTAATGTCGTCTTCTATATCTTTAAAAATTTAGTATCTTTTCTGTTTAGTTCTTCTCATATATTGTTGATTCTGACTTAATCTCGGAGTTTTTCAGCAATTTTTGTTTTGACTTTTTATGTTTGTGTTAAATTTTGAAATATTCACTGAGTATATTTTAATTGTTTTTAAAATATACCATTCTTATAGTTGATGAATATTTTGCGAATCTAAGCCTAATATAACGATAACTTGTGAACCAATTATCGAAGGTCACGTTTCGATTGGTATTTGATATAAGAGTAACCAGCTTATTTACAACATCGAACGCTTTGTTACTGAGAGCGTGCTGTCCTGCTGGTTATTTTGCCCCGATAGATTTTGAGGTTCATGACGTAAAATGTTTTTGTATCTACCATGGCATAAATTTTCAATCAAATTTTTTCCAATAGTCATGTATTTTGAACGCAAATAAGTTACCTGACAGCCATTCACGAAGCTCTTAAAGGACAATCAAACAGCAGCCAAATTATCGGTTTTTTTCGTTTTACACGCGTACTCATGTCATCAAACCGCAAGCAACTTTAAATAAATTGAAATCATTTCAGGATCATTGTTATCCTAAAAATTTCTACACCCTATCCATCGCTTCTTCATAGATCTTTTAGGTTTTGTCTGTTGGATCTAAAACGTCCGGCTAAGTAAAGTAGTCCAATGAAAGCTTTCAATTTACATAGGTTAGTATCATACATGAGAAATTTCTGTGTTTTACTGTTTCCTCAATGTAATTTGACTGTTTGTTTACACAACAATATCTTTCAACATTTTGTCAGTTATAAACAGTTGCCAACACTCAACTTCTGTCTTTGCTTTTTGTCCAATCAATTTTACTCCTGGGCATTCTCAAAAATATTTTTCGTTCTAGTACAAACATTGAATCTTTCAGGCGCACACGACCATATTCTATTGTTTTCTGCAAGCATAATTATCAGTACTCACTTGTCTAGGTTGCTCTCAGATTCTTCTGGTGGACTGTCTTCTATATCGCTAATTTTTTGTTCTTTATTACTTTCGTAACTTCTTGTGCTAATATGGTCTATTTCCGCTTGTCTATCCGACTCTCCCAATTAATCGTTTTTCGTAGCTTCAAGAAACGCAATAATCTTCCTTGTTCCCCTTCATCTAACATAGTGAATGATTAGTCCAAAATTATAACCAAAACAACCAAATTACAATAGAAATAAAAAAACAAGTACGTGTGAAAAATAGTAACACCTAGCGCTAGGTGGTAAAACTTACTTGTTGACAAATTTTAACCACGTTTAAGTATCTTGCTTAGCAGCCGCCAACTGAATCCGATTTCTTATTGCTTCATTACCTTCCCACGCACACGGAGTAGTTGGCGGCACCAAATTAAAATTAGAACTGTTTCCGATAAATGTATCTCCTTTATCTTTGTCGGTATAACTACCCGATAAGGTTTGTGAAAGTGAATAATTGATCTGGTTCTGCCTGACTTCATACTTAGCTTGTCGTTTTTGTTTATTTGATCAAAAATCTTCGTACGGTATCTTATTCTAGCGCAAATATTCCCCCATCTACTAGATTTTAACCGATAAGTTGCTGCCAAAAGCTTGTGAATCTACCACTAACTGTAGAGTTAGACAATTACAGTGGGCGTCGTTGACATTACTCCTGTGATTCCTAGACACGCAAGTCTCTGTAACTTGCTGAGTTTTGTTATGGGTTCTCTTCTTTTAGATTTATGCCACCAAATTAGAGATCCTTATGTACTGTGGAAACTATTACTGTAAAATATATCAAACAATTATTTCTGGTTTTAGTCTTCTTTGTTTTACTTATCCAACTTTTGTAGGTCCTGAATGCCTGAGTGAGCGTTAAATGTTAATTTAGTGTTTAGAGTTCTAAATATTTAACCTCGTTGCTCAGTTGAAGTTCTTTCCCCACAATTGAGGTTCTTGAAGTTTTCTTTTCTTTATAAAGGCTATTATTGTTTTTTTGGCAGTGTTCACTGTTTGAAACAACTCCCCCGAATTTACCACATAGTGATATCATCTGCATGTCCTTCCGTTTTAGTCAAGCGTACTACTAAGTTCCACAATAGAGGCGATAACACTCCTTCTTGCGGGCATCCTTTAGCAGCAACTACCTTTCTGGTTACATCCGGCGAGCTTGTAATTTTCCTTCCAGCTATCGCAGTGTTGATTTATTTTTCTACGGACCGAGAAATTCCTCGATTTTTGACAGCCTTCCTAATAGAGTCAAAAGATGTGTTATTACATGCATATATTATATCTCAGAAAACTCCCAGTGCAAACTTTTGCTTGTTTAATAAAGTTTTAATTTTGTATGTGTCTGCTCAGTTCACACGATTTACCCGTTCGGTAGCATATAGGTGTCGATGCAAAGGCCTATACTCAGTGCTTTATCTTTATTATGCTGTCAAACTAATTGGACAAAAAGATTTTGCTTTGACACATGATTCTCATCTTGGTTTAGGTATAAAAACTACTTTCACTTTTTGCCAATTAGATGGCACGTAACCTAGAGCTATACCAGCTCTACATAATGTGAACAGAAACGAAAGCAAAAAATTGCAATCCTTGTTGTAGCATGATTGGTAATATTTTGTCGGGACCTGAAGCTTTATATGGTGGCAAAAGACTTTGCTGCCCAAATACTTACTTTTGTTCATCAGCCTGTTAGCCAGTTTCCAGTCCTCTTTTAACCCTCCTTTTTTAGGCATCTCAAAGTTTAAACTCGTTATTACGTTTGCAGGTATTTTCCTGTGGTTTTTGTAATAACCCAAGCTTACCCGGGTTATGTTTTTGCAAGACCTTCTGTAGTCTAACGCGTTCTGATTATTTTTCAATCTACTCAGTGCTTTTTTTAGAATTTTGGTTGATCATGTGGAAGATATGTCAATGCCATTATAAGGTTTCGTATCTACGTCGTTGGTTTGATACTCGTCCCTACTTTGTCGATCTCTATCTCTGCCGTTTCCTCTTTCTTTTTTCTTTCCAGGATTTTGCATAAGACTCGGGAAAAGTTAGGTAAGGTCTGCATTCGACGTCCTGTATTTTTTCTATGAATTTTCACTCACGAGAAGGATAAATTGTTGTTCTTTTAGACCTTTCTTTTTATCTACAACATTCCAGGTTTCTATTAAAAACTTTAGCTTTTGAACTTTTACGTGCTTTAGTACTTTTTCCGATTTGAGAATGGGTCTCGGAATCTATACCATGTCCTTAGCTGGTTTTGGAAGCTAACCCGTCTGTTTTTCGCTTAAGATAACATCTAGATATTGTTATGGCATGGTTGCCAACCATCTATCAGACACAGCTGTAGCTTAAAATGTGAAGTGTTTTACATCTCTACTCTTCTTTGTTGGTGGTCGTCTTGATGTACTTAGAGTACTGCCTTCTGATAGGTTTCGTTTTGTGCCCCCGATCTTTTGGCTTGACTTGACTGGTTTGGTGTTAAGAAGTGCACCTTTTGTCTTTGATGTCTTAGGTGTTTTTGGCTGCCGCTTGCGGCTGAAATTTTTCCGCGCGAAGCTTCCATCTGAAAGTTTCTTGAGTGGGTTCTTCTTTTCAGAGCCGCCAGTCCCAATGTTTGCCCATAGTAGTCCTACGAGTAAGCAGGAAATATAAATAACCGTGTGCACTACCCTGATGCTACAAGCTTGGGACTAATAACGACTAGTTATCTATCCAGTCACGCATTTGTCGGCCCGGTCCTCTCCACGTTAAATTTAGGGGTTTTAATGAGGTATGCTGCTTTTGGTCCAAGCAATTAAACCAAGACCCCTCAACATTTATTACTTATGAGACATGTTCACACCAACAAACGATGTTAGGTTTAACTGACGTATTCACTGAGCAACGCTAGTAGAGCAGCGACGGGCATCGTTTATCTTAGTGTTCGATTTTGCTTTTTTTCTTAGCTTTTGTTTTGATTTTTTTATATTCATGTTAAATTTTGAAATATTCATTAAGTATCTTTTAATGCTATTTAAAATGGCGCAAAAAATTAAGTTCCATTACCTAATGTATACGTGTTTTAATCTCACTAGGTTAGAGCGAGAAAGTTTACATAAACATAACTGAATAATCAAATGTAGAAAAGATATCGCAGACTTTTAACATTGGATAAAGAGGTAATAGAATTAATTATGCGTCATAATTGACGCTGAATGGGATTATGGTTGTAACACCGACAATTAAGACAAGCCTGTCAACTGGAGACTTTAATATAACAGCTACAAAAAAGATGGCAATTATTTAAATAACATTGATACAAATAACTGTAAAACAGCCAATTAAAATTTAATCGATATTATGAAAATTTTGAGTGATAAGTAATCTATCAAATAATGAATAAAAATTTAATTGTTATTTTACTAGTTCTGAGTAATGAACAACAATTTACTTGTTGTTTTACTCATTCTGAACAGCGAATAAAATTTTATTTTTTTAGTCGAATAATGTCTATTAGATAGATATGTTTTTTGCCGCTAAATCTATTAAAAAAGCGGAGGAATAGAAAAAAATATTATTCGTCAAATAAAAACAATACACTTACAATTTAATTTTAAACATTATTTGAATAATTATTAAACTTAGTCGATTCTGTTTTCATTTGTCACTTAAAATCTTTTGAAATATGAATTATTCGTCAGTCAGATTTATTTAAATAACGATAAAATTTTTATTTCGTATTGGCAAATCTTTAATAAATAATCAGCTTATTCTTGGGCTACATGCTGTAGAAAAAAAACAAAATTCGAGTAAAACACGAATAACATTTTAATCGGTATTCATTTCTTAGATGGATTATTCAATTTTTAAATTGTGTTATTTCTAACAATTTTAATTAATACATTTATTGTTTATATATATATTATGTTGTACATATACATTTTGCCAATTTTTAGTTGGCTATTCACACAAAAGGTTTTCTTGTTATTATACTCATATAGCTATTCTTTTATTTTACCATTGTATTGATGTTATCGATTCCGCTTGCTTATATAATTTTTCTTTGTTTTGTTCTGTCTTTTAGTGACTTCATAACTTGTTTGATTATATTTTTTGATTTCTAACTTACGTTTGAATGGTGTTAGTCACAATGTTTCTTTCTTTCAATTGCTGCTTTCTTGGTCTTTTTTCGTTTTAGCTATGGTTCATTTTTTTAAATTTTGTGTTTCAATCATAGTATTTGCATTTTTGCTTGCTCTTTGTTTGTTAGTTTTTATGTTTATTTCTTTTTCATAGGAACCTTTCTTTTCCATTTTTTTCATATATTTGTTTCTTTTTTTATTTGTTTTTGAATCAAAGCTTACTGTCGGTTTAATTACATTTTGCTATTCTTGCAATATTATTCGTATGGTCAAAACTGTTTTATTTCTTTTGTTTATATATTATATGCTTATATATGTATTACATTTATATATGTATTATATATTTTTATATTATATATTTTTTCTGTATTTTTTAAACTGGTTTTTTCGATGTCTTCTGCGTTCTATAATATTTTTATCGTTCATTGTATTTGTTTCTTCTAGGATTGTTTTTTTCTAATCTTTATACGTTTTGATTATTTGCTTTATTTTCAAGCTTTTTTATACTGCTTGTTTTTCTTTTCTTGTATAATATAACAGTTTGCATCGACACTTGTACAACTTTTGGTGTTTTCAATCTAATAAGAAACTGTTTTGTGATTAGATCAATTGCGTGTTTTTAATTCCCATGTTTATTTATATTATAAATTCAATACTATTTTTGTTTTATTATGGTTACTAAGCAATTCTATACTTATTCTAAATATTTTATATCTTATTTTGAAATCTCCGACAATAATTTTATCATGTTTTATGACGCCTTGCCAAACGTGTTCCCAAGAGATCTTGTTGAGATATTAGGACTGTGACTCAGTTTTAGTTGTGATTAGGTAAAAACAATGAACAAACAAGATATACATTTATTTGATGTGATAATGATTAATTCCTGGTACTTTATTTTATGTAAAAATTTGATTAATTAATGTTATTAAATAATGGTACAACTGTATTATCTATAAATATTTTTTTGCAGTATTGTATAAAATTTTGAAAAATTAAATAGAAAAAACATCTATTTTTTATAATAAAATATTGTAAGAATGTAAGTTGACTAAATAGTAAATATGATTTATTGGGTTCTTTGACTCGCAGTTAGGCCACTGAGGCAATTCCAGTATTGTCAGTACAATCTCGCCTTTTCTACTTGTTGATAAAGTATTCTTTCATCTTCTTTCTCGTTGACTTGTGTTTATCTTTATCATTTATTCGAATTTCAATCTTGTGATGTGATAGATAGATAGCATAATAACACTTTTTTATTCGAGTTTGTGACCGACAACAACTATTGTACCCAAAAGTCACCCAAGTGGTGTATTCTTTTAAAATGTTGATAAACTATGTCAAGCTTTATAAAAAAAATTACTATTAAAATTTTTTTATTAAATATACTCATACGATGTGTAATAATTGTAATTTTAATGTTATATTTTATTGTTTCAGTATTGCCTGAGGTACCGTCTCATGAATTCATCAACACGTCGCTCTCTTCGCCGTCAGTATTCAGTAACACAAAATCGATAGTACCAGGAAATTCGGATCTAGATCCGATGCTTTGCGGAAGCCCAAGATACCCAGACAACAACACGTATTACCCAAACAACTGGGGCTCGAACCCTACTTATTCGAACAACTATAATTATTATAATACTCCAAATAATAACCAACAACCGTATTTAAACACAGGAACTCCAACAATGGTACTTTATCCTCATCTTTATTCCACCGTAAATCAAAATCAAATCCATTTGCACCTGCATGGGAACGCCGAAAAAATCGAATACATCAACAGCACCGATCCACTAACACTAATGCCTCCTAGAAACAATATGGAAATTGTACCATCGGTTACAAATCCGGATGTACAAAGTAATACACAAATGCCAACGCAAGTTAACACACAATCGCAGATCGAAGAAAGCGAACGCGAAGTTCAAGCCGTTACCGATCCTTCTAGCGTTTGGAGGCCTTACTAAAAACCATGTACATAGCAATACATCTTAGTTTAAGGTCCTTTCCTCTTCATATAAAAGCCTTTTTTTACTCAGTATTGTCACGCAAGAGAACTGATTTTTTTTTACATAATTTAATTTTTACGAAAGTTAAGTTAAGAGAAATTTAGACCAAATAGGGTAAACGAAACCAAAAATTTTTTCCTAGGGTTCCCAAAACAATGTAAATATTTGTACTGTCAAATTGCAAAATTGTAATTAAATGATTCAGATACATATCAAGCTTATGTGATTGTAAATATTACGTCAGACAGGTATTTTATATCTGGTAAATGTAATAAATATTCCTTTATATATTATTGTAAATAATAAAATCGATACATGTTTTGATGCGTTGTTTTTATGTGATTAAGTTCTTGAAAAGTTGAGGAAGAATGGCACATTTCTTTTTTATATTTTGCAACAATGAGAAATTAACAGTCGAACAAATTCACTTAAGTTCATAACAACAATAAAATATTTAGTTGTGACCGCATGCAATACATGCAACACATATTTACGATTCATAAAACGTTCATTGCTATTAATTTTATGCGGGTCGTGTGTCATCTTCTTTTCAGTTAGACAATAAGCGGCAGTTTTCAACAATAACGAAAGACGTGAAGAAAAATAAAGCAAACATCCTACACGTAATAATCCATTAAAATCTGAAGTTGATTGGTCATTTCTCAAATCATCACGTGACAAAGTGATAGAAATACCGCAAAATAAATCAGATTTTATGCACTTTTAAACACTATGTTGACGCTCGTCATAAAATTTTTAACACGGCGAAGAGTTGAACACATAAATTTTAATATTATTTTTTTATGCAACGCGAAAAAGTCGCTTTATTCTTAGCACTACTGCACATCGAAAAAAATCGAAGTTGGTAAACACCAAAAAAACGTCAAAATTTTGTGTTTTGAAAATGGTTTCCACCAGTTTTAAAAGCGTTGTTTTTGAACCAAGTCCCGAGCCACGTAAGAATAAATTCGAAGTTTATGGTATTGTCACTACGAGAGCTTTTCAATTGTCGAAGTGCTACGTCGAAAAGTTGCATTCGGTGTTTCCAAAACACTATGACGTACCATTTATTAATCCTATGTTGGATTTGGATTGGTCGCTATTTATAACTAAAGCAAATAGTCTAATTTAATTCGACGGTAATTTTAAGCATCTTCTTTTAGATACGAAGAGAAATTGGCGGGGAGAAACTATGGGGACTGAAAAAATCGGTTATTATTTTAAAGAACTCTGACATATTAGGAGACGACGACGATTTGTTACTCTATGTATCAGCCCGCTACAAATTATCCTTGCACCACAATTACGAAAAGTTGGGTATAAATCAACTATTTCAATACATAGAGCAACAAACAGAGAATGGCGTAAGAATCCTGAATTTTTTTTGCCACCTACATCGTAACATTTTTCTAGAACACGTTTGTCTATTTAACCGTTAGCGTTGATAAAAGTGTAATTGGAAGTATGCTCTTTGAAGTAATGCCAGTTTTGATTAGTCCCATTATAGGTACTGTAACACTTATTTTAGATTTACTCTAGGGCGGTGCCGCAACTATCAAAGTTTTTTCTAAAAATGTGTGTTAAAAAATTAGATGGATTCGCTGGAAAACCAATTCAACGGTAACTGTAATTTGACCCATTATTAGTAAACAATAACGTTAATAGAATCGTACGCCCATCTTGGATACAATGCGGAGGATGGCAAGTGAACCATTACAAACTGATTTGTGAAAACTACGTAATTCCACACGATAAACGAGGAGTTCTATCGATGTGCAATAACGGCAAACACACGTACAATTACTCGCAGTTTATGATCAGTTTAGAACCGACTGCGTGGATGGATTATAAATATGTAGCTTTTGGGTAAGACAACAGCAGTTTTGAAGAGATTTTAAAGATTACGTTTAGGCAACTTATATACGGGGAATCGATTTTGCGTCAAATCGAAAACATCCCAACGCGTTACGAAGCACCATTAAAAAAAGTTATTATATCCAAATGCGGGTTGTATGATTTATGTTCAAAAATGGGCGACAAAGATTTGCAGGCATTGGAAAAGTACCTATCAAGAGAAAACGAAGTTACTGGACTACATTACGATGTAGTTGATATCAGAGACGCTCCGTCGATATTACTCCGCGATAAATATTTAAAAAAATATTATTCCGCACCATTAGATAAAACCTCGCATTTGCCTTTACATGAGTTACCATCTACGTTCTTTCTGCATTATGTAGGCACTGAAGAATCATCCGTTTCACACAGTAATTACCAAACATCTAGATTATCTACCGCAGACGATGAAATGTCACAAGAAATTAAACAGATTGATCTGACAACAGACGAAGATAATAGTTCAGGATCAGTAAATGAAGAATATAGAGAATCAAACCAAGTATGATCTTTAGTATAATTGTTTTGGTTTTTTTTAGTTATATTTATATTTTGTTTTTATTTTTAAGACCATATAGTAAAATATGCAGTAGTGCTAATTTTTTTTGTTTAAAGCATTTTTACGTTCTCATAAAATGTATCATTCTTGTTTTTTCACTACAACAAGATGTGATTTCTGCTCCAGTTGATGAAGATATTGCTATTTAATATCGTATCTTGGCAATGTTCTGGCAGTCAATTCTAGTGGTTTTTTACAGTTTTCACTTTTTCAAAACAGTGCAGCACATTTTAATATCAGTATGGAAATTTGTCTTCTTCTTTTTCTAGTTATAAGTTCTGAGGTCTCTTCGACTATATTTGGCCTTCAAATGCTATTTTTGTTAGTTCTCGATCATCCGTCTTTCTTACATGCTGATGCCACTTTCGACGTCTCACCTTCGTTCAGAGTACCTATACTTTAGATGTATTTCTTACGGCTTTACCGCGCACTAGTTCTAATGCTTTTCATCCTGGCGGTTCTCGTTGTTCTTTCGGTAGTTTTACTTTTAGTCCAGCGTTCCACGGCGTAAGTTAGAATAGATCTGACGCAAGATTTGTAAATACGAGATTTACTGTCCATTCCTCTATATAACATGGCGTAGAGATCTTCATACTAATGTTGCTTTAGAAGCCTGCCTCCGCGCCTCTTTATATATGTTTCTATCACTCAAAATACTGATCCAAGGTAGTTGAATGACATTACTTCTATCATTTAATTCAATCTAATTTTTTCGATTTATTTTGCTGCTCTTTTTTTAAAGATCGAGATAGTTATACTGCCTTCATCAATAATTTGTTGAAGAAGGGTTGTTACTTCTCTTCCCCTATTATTCCATAATGCTTTAACTTGTTCATGAACATTTTCATATTTTACAACATTTTTTGAGATAGTAACATGATTGTACGCTGAAAATTCTTTGTCTACAGTTTCTCGTTCTCCGCCTGTTGCAGTACTGGTATCAGCGCGGTATAGTTCTTTGAAATAGCTCTCTATGTTTCAGGGGCGATTGTGCGTGTTTGTATATATTCATTGACGCACTTCTTTCTGTTTCTGAACATATTCCATACTTTTCTTTGACCTCAGTGATGTCGTTTTATTTCTGTTATTTGTGTTTACGTTGTTTCTCACGCTTACATAATTGTGGTATTCTTCCGGGTTCTTATTACTTCGGTACTTAAGATATTCTTCTCGTTTTTCTGTAAGAGCATTTTAACGTCTTCATTAAACCATAGGTTCGTAAATTTTTTTTTTGCATTTACGCTTACTTTTCTCGTGGCGAGAGCTTCTGCAGTTTTGGAAATATTTTCCGATAGCTTCCGCCATCCTTCCTAGATGTTCTTGCATGCATTTATAGAATTAGTGGTGGTTTTATGCTTCAGACGGCGCCGTTTTTGATCGATTCTATATTCAATTTATCTTTCAATTTAAGTGGTCTTTTTTCTTCAGTTTTGCGCTACTTCTGAATTTACATAATACCAGATTATGATCTGTACGGACGTTGGCTAATCTTAAAGTTCTGACGTCTACAATTTGAAATTGATGTTATCAATATTATATAGTCAATCATCGTTTGTTGGTGTCTCGTATTAGTCCAAGTAATTTTGTGGTGAACCATGTGCGAGTAGAATCTGTTATTTATTCGAAGTATTAGGAATACTTCGTCCTGTACCGATATTTGGCACATGTTCTGTAGTTGTTTAAAGAAATCAGTCTTTTTGATTGAGTTTCTACAAAGAAGAAAGAAGTAAAAAACATAAAATTAATGAATATTTTTAATCGGAAGACTTCAATTATACTTCTAACTAACATCAAAAAAGAAGAAATCGCCCCTTAAAAAAAAGAGTTCAATGCTAGATCGAAACTCATTAACATTCACAAATCAATTCTACTAAGAAGATAACGACGATTAGGTGCGAAGGTCTTCAAACATAAAAAGCTAATTAACGTATTACAAAACTGCGATTGGTTCATTAACAATGATTATAGCGTATTATGTAATTATGTTTGTACCTGTTATTGAAACTACAATAAATTTTTTTTTTACTTATTTTGATATATAGAGGCATTATTAATTTTGCAGACTTAAGAAAATAGAAGATATGATTATCTCGTATGCACACAACAGAATCTTTAGTTTGAAGCATCGACGTTTCGTATTACGTTTTTTCAAAAATATTTAGCAAAAAAAATACAATTTATTAAATTTAAAATTTTCAATACAAATATTCTAAAATTGTTAGTTTCAAAGGTTCTACGTTTCATTATTACGAAACTGCTAAATATCCATATAATTAAATACTAATTAAAATAATCTGCATAAGAAATATTAGAATGAACAATTTATTTATTTATTTTACACAGTTTTAAATATTTAATTGTGACTGCCAGTGAAAAATGCTAAACTTAAGTAGTCACGTAAAAATTGCTACAGAGGTGAAAACATTGACCACAACGGATAACATTTTAATGTAAACAATGTCAATGCCAATGTAATGTAAAAATGCCACCAGAGTGAACTACTGGACGACTGTTTCGCCGTTTTGGAACTCCTCAGCAGTGGGAGAACACTACACTACTTCAACAAATACAAAATACATCACCGTTTTTTTCATTACTCTTCTTGGGGAGCCTCCTTTTTACGTTCATCAATTTTTGGCTATCAATTTGAGGTAAAAAGAATTATTTTAGCCATAAAGGATAATAAATAAATAGAAAAATAATTAATAAGTATCTTTATTTAGTGCTTGCTTTTCTTTTGTGTTCTGAAGTAAACGTTTTCCGTCCAGAAGACCAACAGCACTCTGTTGACATGATTGCATCCCACTTCTCTGAAATTCTTGTCTCAAACGTAATTCTTGATAGAACCATTTTTCATGTTTATTCAAAACTACTTCTAAGCTATCAGAAAATAAGTTCAGGTGGGAGTGCAGTTTATAACGTCTTCCGGTTGTCATTTATGCTCGAGACAATTTGTCATGTATATGATTGCGTATCTTGTTAGAAAAAGAAATAGAAGGAAGTTCTGTACGTGCTTTATCCGAATAAAGTTTAGCGAAGCGACTATCCGCCGTAATTTATTCTTGACCGAAAAGTGCGAAGTATAGTGTACATCCAATGACTTTATGCTGGGCCAACCAATTTTAGTAAAGTGTACATCTCAATGTCGATGATTTTTTTTGACGTAAGACGAGATTATAGTCTTCAGAATTGTATGGATCCGTTCAGCCGGGTTTGCTTGCGGATGATATTTAGGGACAAACAAGATCGTTGTACTATAAGAAGTACAAATCTTGTTAAACTTTGTACTCTGGAACTAAACTCCATTGTTAGTAATCAAGTATTGCGGAGCAGCAAATACATTATAAATTTGGTCTTTTATAATCTTGCAAATGGACGAAGCAATTGCAGAGCGTAAACAACATAACAAACAATATTTAAAGCAGTCGGTTACTACCAGTGACCTTTAGATAAACAAAGAAGATGAGTCACAATATTACAACACGGTATTTGCCAAGGATTAGATGGCTTTGCGCGAGGAAAGAAGAAACCTTAAGGAGAAAATTATGGAACTTTATGAGCAAAACAAGTCGAACATCGGCGGATATAACAAGAAACATTTGAACGGATTCTTGACCAATAATTGTAGATTAACTTTCCACCATTTGCAGATATCGGCCGAGGAGAAAAAAGACTTAGCTGGGCGGTACAGGACATCGTCCTGTACTAACCAAGCAGAAAATTTATCTGGAGCGGCCATAATCCGATTACATATATTATTATACTACATATATCGTCCTGTACTAACCAAGCAGAAAATTTATGTGGAGCGGCCATAATCCGATTACATAGATTATTATACTACACGTCATTCGTAGCAAGAAAGAGAAGTAAAGATGAATCTAAAAAACGGTATCAACTAGAGGAACCGAACGAAAAAAAAATATATGGTAGCACATAGTATGTATCTTTTTTTATAAAGAATTGTGAAGTCCTATTGTTGTAATCTAATTGCCCATCTTGCTAATCTACCATTACAATTTTCTAATCGGCTCAAGCAGAAAAGAGAGTGAAGAATAGCGAACGACTAATATAACTAACCACTTACTCGCCTTCGGAAATCTCTTGGATCAATACATCACCTATTTTAAAATCGAAAGCATCCATCTCCACGACGAAAGCTAGAGTAAAATCCAGACAAGAACAAATAGGCGAAGATACCAATTGATTTTGCAAAGAGAGAAAAGCAGCTTTACATTCCGCCCAAACAACACATTGGTACAAAAAACGTCTAAATGTCCGTCTAATAAACGTTAATAACGCGTTTAAAAACGTTTTAATGTCTAATAAATGTCTATTAGCCGGACATTTAGACGTTTTTTATACCAATGTGTTGCTTGGGCGGTAAAGTAAAAAAAAAAGTAAAAGATGCATTCTTTTTTGTTAAAGAGGAAAGAGGAAAAGTTAAAGAAGAAAAGTTTGGTATGAATATTAGATACCAGCTAGTCATACCAAGAAGTCGACGAACCTTAGTAACATTTTTAGAAGCAGCAAGGTTTATGATAGCAGCAATCTTATCAAGATCTACTAATAGTTCGTTACGATTCACTACGTAGCTCAATTATTTGGATTTAGGTAAGCGAAAGAAACATTTCTCGCAACGGAGAATAAGTCCAGCAGCAAACCTTAAAACCTGCTGTAAGATGTTCATATGCTCCTCAAAAATGAACGAAACGATGAAAATATCGTCAACATAAGTAAAACAGCAGAGTTTCAAATCTGCTTCTACAACCTTATCTATTAAGCTATGAAAAGTAGCTGGCGCATTATGTAGTCTGAAAGGTAGTAAAATGTAATAACTCACGGCGTGGTATTGTTAAAGCAGTTAAAAGTTACTACTCGTCAGTAAGAAGAATTTGTCAGTAGGCAGAGTGAATATCCAAAAAAGAAAAGTATCGTGCATTTGGCAGTCGATCTAAAATCGTAAGTAGTAAGGCAATTGTAAACACCAGACAAAGAACACCGTTTTAATGCCTGCCATCACCTGGTTGCTCAAATAGTCCTTGAAGCACCAGAATCTAGTGCCGATTTACACCATGGACAATCCCGTTTGCTAACTACATGGACGGCCACATTCATAGCAATGAAGAATTTGTGGACGAGGATAATTTGAAGCTAAATGTTTAAGTTGTAAACAGTGCTAGCTCTAGTCCCACGAGAAGAAGACAAACAAACTGCTAAAATATTGAAACGTTCGAGAAATTATTTACAAATGCAAGAGCCTTCTAGAAGCTGTCTAGAAGATATAGCGAAAAGTAGGGAACGCTCTAGAAGGATTCGCCGATGTCTATAAATGCCGAAGATGGAAATCGTAGGTCAGTTATTGCTGGAATGTCAATGCAGCAGTGTTAAGAACATTATCAAGTTGAAATAAATAAATCGTTAGCACGCGTGTGTCTACATAAATATACAGAGAATAATCGTGTACGTGATTTATAGTGTAAATAAGTGTGAAATCCGAGGACGTTATCTTATCGTAAGTGATAGTGTTATACAACGGTTATACATAAATATACTGTAAGTGTTTTCATTAAATATTTTTAGATTTAATTAGTTCGGTTAATTTAAAAGTGTACATATTTCTAGAATAAGTAAACATAATTTTTAATCGTTTAAATAAATTAGTTTTTAATAAATAGATACGCAACAATATATTAAATTACAATAGTATGTCAAAGAGAAGCATAAATTAGATACAACTGGAATTTTACTAGGACAAAGAAAATTCCAAATCAACGTAAATGAAGAATACGAATATTTAAGCAGCGTAATAATCTCGAATTAAGCGAATACAAAATTTTCTGAACAATTGGAATTGACAAAGATGGATTTAAAAACGTGGAACAACTTTATTAAATTAATGTGAAATTACTAAAACGATCCCAAAGTAAACAAAACAAATAAAACCAACTCAAATACCGGGTTCTTCACAAAAGAAATCGCACAAAATCAAACGACGGTTATAACAATTACAGACTAAACCCGGTTGGGTTGTGGCTGCTAAAAGCTCTAACAGGGGCGACGTCAGGACTTCCTAGATGTGTGTGTGACAACACGAACGTTTTGGGGTAAACACTCATTTTCGTAAAAATATTTCCAAAAACACGTTTGAAATAAAAATTTTAAAAACAAATAACTTATACCTTTAGTACAATCTTCCAATTTGGTCAAATCAGTTATCGCAACATAGTTCATCTAACAGCTTCTATCTTTTTTTAACTCTTTCCCTCTTCATGCAAAGATCTGTTACGTAGCTCTTTACCAGTAACCTAAAAACCGTCTACTAGCTTAATATAATTCGGTAAGAGCGTCACAAGTCTCGGTGTGCTAATCATAAAGTAACTAAAAGAAGTGCCAAACTATTAATGTCCAACACTGAAAGAAAACAAATGACAAAACACAGGTTATACCAGCAGTATATTTATTTGTAAGAACAAAAGAAAGAGGTTAAAAAAGTATCGAGACATAATTACGTATTTCATTGACATGTACCATTTCAAAAGGGCAAGCACGTGACGGTAACCAATGACACTATTATAATTACGGGAAAATCCAGTTATGTCACAAAAAAAATCAATTTTTACCTCAGAAAAACCATAAAATATCCCAAATGCAGTAAAATCGATGCACCCATAATAACATGGATAGAGGCGAATATTTAGAAATGAAAGTCTCACTAGACGCGCAAGTTAGATTTTTATGTACAATCCTTATTACATTAACCAGAAATGCCTTTTTTTTTAAATTCATATCCATATGTCAAGAAAAAAACGAAAAATGACAAAATGCATAGATCTACCTATATCGAAAAATTTTTAACATAACACATCCTAAACAAAAATTTTAAAAAATTTTAACTGCACCTTATTACGTAATAAGTCAGTTTACGTGCTTCTTAACCCGTGGACAACGCCGCATTGTGAGCTCTCAGCTACATTACTGCAATATTGCAGCAACCAAAACGTTAAATAAAGATTATTCAATACTGAACTTATTTCTGATTATAACTATTCAAAATTATTTAAGATAAAATTAACATTTTAAAATGAAAAACAGGTTACAAAATTAAAAAAAAGTAGAAGTAAAAGTTTATGACACGCGATAAGATGAAAACAAACTTGAGCTAAACGATGCAGAAGATGAAAACGACTGCTGTGAAGAGCAGCGGGGACGGTTGCCATAAGAGCAAAAAAAGTTATTTTATTGTTTCTTTTTGTACAAGTTAAAAATATTTTGGAATAGTTTTCGTACTGTAGAAATTTCGCCTTCTTTTTACATACCAGCCGTCAATAAAGACACTCCTGCTTTGAACGTTAAGGAAATTACACGTATGTGTCAACATCATGTCCAAAGGTTTCCACATTTTAAATCATCTACGCTAAATTTTGAATAAATAAATTGCTGTTTCGGATGTGGTTGTTGTGAGAAATTTGCTGAAGTAAGGATGAATTTGCATTTTACAGCGCTATTTGATTTTTTGTGTTATCCTAGCAAGTTTGGGTACCTGCACATGTTTTTTTATTTTGGAAAATTAATATGACGAACTAATAAAGCACGCACGGATTATTGAGAACTGTTCCGGATGCATATTCTAAAAACTTATGTTAGATGAGGACGTTGAAACCACTGTTTCAATTTTTGTGATTACGACAAATTGAAGCCACATGTACATATAATTTTTTTTTGCTCTGAGGTCGGTCGTATGCACGCACGACTAGACGTATGTACATATTATGGTTGTTATCACGACTCACGTATACCGTTTGCATGTAACAAGTTAAACGGTGTGCTTTGTTTTGCAAAAGCTTGTATTATTTGACAATTTTATCCACCAACATCAACTTACGAAGCGTTGCGTAATCTAAGTAGCTTGCATTATTATTAATTGTATTATCAGCTGTACTGCGATATTTGTTACTTCAGGGTTCGACAGATGTAAAGGGAATCTGTAGTGGATATTTCTACTGTTTTGGCGTTCTTTTAATTCTGTTATAATCAGCACGCCGAAGACCACCTACGGCTCACTCTCCGACGCTTTGAGCTACCGCCTACTATACGTTATTTACGTAACAAAAATTTGACGTCTAACTGTCAGGCCTCGATGATTCTGTGTGCAATTATAATCCTTTCTGTCTTTATTGATGGTCGTTAGTGAGCTCGATTTACTCAAAATTTTACTTCGCTTCTTTTGTGTGGTTGCAGTACCTGGCTTCGCAGTTAGTTTGCTTACCTTTTACTACTTCTTAGTAGTACGTTGGCCTTCATGCTTTGATTCTTTTGGATTAACTCGACTACGTCGGCTAAACATTTTTTTCTATTAGATTGTTAGTTACAGTGTGCGATACAATACAATCGCTAGTAAGTGTACTTTTCTTTGGTTATCGACTTACTTGCCTTTTTTGGTTGAATTAGTGGATTTCTAGTAGTACAGTTTTGTTTCACGATTAGTTTGGTTTTCTTTTAATACGCTGTCGTCTTTCTATTTTCTCTCCTTTTCGTTCTTTTAAGAAATTTTGTCACTAAAATGACAATTTATCGTTTAGAAGTGAATCAGCTTTGAATACTGAATCTTGAATACAAATTGCTCTCTCGTAGGTTCGATCCCAATGTGGTTGTTTCTACGTTACGTGGTGCGATGCGTAGCGCTTTACAGTTAGAGAAAAAAGCATCTTTTCTTGTGGGTTCTATTTCTTCAGTGTTTGCAGATGATAAAAAACCTGTTGAGCAAGCTATTACATAACAACAGACGTTACTACGTGAATTTGATGGTAAATTTTTATCTTCTATTTTCAAACGAGCCAGTACCTTGCGAATACACACTTTTACTTCTTCCGTTTCTAATTCTTCTCGAAGAGGTTTTTTGGGTCTTTTCTTCGCGTTACTTGTTGCTATTGTCGTCAGACTGGATATCTCTTCAAATTGTGACAAGCCTTTGTCTCTTCACGGTGTTGATTGTATCAGGGATTAGTCATCGCAATTGTCATCAGTGTAGTAATACCTCAGAAAACTGACAAGCAAGGTTAATGTTTTTTTTTCTGCGGTCTGCTTGGCACTGGTGCTTCTCGAACTATTTTGGGCGGTTAGATGGGCACTGTAGGGTAGTGTTTCTTTTTATTCTTCTACGAGGAGAAATACGAATCAGGCTGTTCGTACAACTTATTATTATCACGGGAAATATTTGAGATAGTTAGTATTCGTTTGACGTTTATAGAGTTAAGTTGCGTTTGATTTCCGACACCGCGTTACTGCGAAAACCTTGCTTGCTACCTTCCCCACACTGTTCACCAAAGGGAAGCAACATCGAGCTTCGGCTGGCCAGCCAAGGAAGATCTGCAAGACTATCACGTAAGTTATCTTATATTTTCCCTTATTTGAAAGGGTGGTCCTTACAATCAGCACCTAATAAACTTTTACACGCCGTTGAAATAGACGCGCCGTTACATTGGTCTTTCGAGCCGGATAAAGACCACTTTGGTTTTTATTTATTTATTTTTTTGTCATTGTTCGAGTATCGTTTGCGCATAGTTCTTGTATGTGCCGCATCTGTAATTTCGATTATTTAAATACATTCGATTCGCTTTCGTTATTTCATTAAAATGGCATTGAAATTAAATAAAACAAAAGATAAACTGTGGACATATAAAACAGTATTTGGTTGGGTTTTCCAAGGGAAAGCTACATATTTAACTTTCCCAAAGCACACATCGTTGTGTGGTGTTTCTACAGTTGAACCGCCGCTTGGAGAAACATTGCAAAAGTTTTGGGAGATAGAGCCAGTACCTAATAACTCTGCCTTTTCTTCAGAGGATGAGAAATGTGAGGAAATTGGAAGGGTGGTCCTTACAATCAGCACCTAATAAACTTTTACAGGCCGTTGAAATAGACGCGCCGTTACATTGGTCCTTCGAGCCGGATAAAGACCACTTTGTTTTTATTTATTTATTTTTTTGTCATTGTTCGAGTATTGTTTGCGCATAGTTCTTGTATGTGCCGCATCTGTAATTTCGATTATTTAAATACATTCGATTCGCTTTCGTTATTTCATTAAAATGGCATTAAAATTAAATAAAACAAAAGATAAACCGTGGGCGTATAAAACAGTATTTTGTTGGGTTCTCCAAGGGAAAGCTACATATTCAACTTTCCCAAAGCACACATTGTTGTGCGGTGTTTCTACAGTTGAACTGTCGCTTGGAGAAACATTGCAAACGTTTTGGGAGATAAAGTCAGTAACTCTGTCTTTTCTCCAGAGAATGGGAAATGTGAGGAAATATTTTGTTCAGTCGTTCAACGAGAACCTTCCGGAAGGTTTCTCGTACTTTTGCCATTTCGATATCCGAATTGCGATTTAGGAGAAACTTATTCGCAAGCTTTACGGCGCTTCATATCACTAGAAGCTCGTCTAAGTAAATGTAGTGACACTTGGTTTGCTTATTGTAACTTTATGAGTGATTATTTAGAATCACATCACATGTCGTCTGTTCCAATAAAAGATTTTTATTCGACTTCCGCTTATTATATACCCCATCATTGTGTTATAAAGCCAGAAAGCACCACTACTCGCCTTCGAGTCGTCTTTGATGCATCTGCAAAGGGGTCTAACGGACTCTCATTAAATGACATTTTGCTCACAGGAAGAAAACTTCAAAGTGACATTTTTTCGATTTAGGTAAATTTTCGCACATTTGCTGTTGCCTTCACAAGTGATATTTGTCAGATGTATCGTCAAATTTTGATAGTTCCAGAGCATCGCAACTTTCAACGTATTTTATGGCGTTTTTCTTCAGATCAACCTGTACAAGAATTTAATTTAAACACAGTCACTTATGGAGTAAATAGCTCTCTTTATTAGGCGTTGCGTACGCTTTTAGAATTAGCTAACCTAGAATCTAAACGCTTTTCTTTAGCTGCAAAAGTATTGAAAAAGAACGTTTATGTTGATGAGGTGGTTACTGGTGCAAACTCCTTAGAAGAAGCTTCTAAATTACAAATGGAACTAATCAGTCTTTTGGTTTCGGCAGGTTTTGAATTAAGAAAATAGAGTAGCAATTCTCATCATATTCTAAATAACGTTTCTTCATATTTACAATCGCCTGTAGCTTTTGATAACGAAGGTCCTAGTTTTATTAAAGTTCTTGGATTACAGTGGGATCCTACGAAAGATATATTTTTGTACAAATATACCCAAATCAACAAGGAATGTACCAAATGAGCAATTTTGTCGAAAATAGCTCGAATTTATGATCCACTTGGGTTTTTAACACCGGCGTTACTTTACGCAAAGCATCTTATCTAAAGGTTATGGACCTCAAACTCAGCCTGGGATGAGACTGCACCAGAAGAAATTCGTATCGCTTGGCATAACTTTCAGTCGCAACTATCGTGCTTAGGTAATTTACGTATACCTCGCTATATCTTTTCAAAAGATCAACATAAAATGGAACTACATGGATTTTCAGATGCTTCTCAAATTGGTTATGGTGCCGTCGTGTACGTTCGCATTATTCAAAATTTGCAACAGAAACATTTTTGATTTGTGCTAAAGCTAAAGTTGCTTCTATAAAAACTATTTCATTGCCTCGTTTAGAGCTATTAGGCGCAGCGTTGCTTTCCAATCTCATCGCCAAGCTTTTAGAAAACCAAGCATTTAATTTTGCAAATATTTATACGTAGACAGGCTCCGAAATAGTCTTAACTTGGCTTTTTTCATACCCAAATCGTTGGAAAACCTTTGTCGCTAACCGTACTTCGTATATCCAAGAATTTGTTCTATCAGCATTATGGCGTTACGTTCCTTCTAGGGATAACCCCGCTGATCATGCATCTCGTGGTTTATTACCATCTGATTTGTTGAATTGTAACGTTTGGTGGAAAGGACCTCATTGGTTATTAGAAGAAGAGAGTTTATGGCCTACTCAACCGTCTATTACTTCAAAGACACATCTAGAAGCCTTTTTAGAAAAAAAGAAATACATGCTTAAATATTTCTACAGAGTCACATCCTCTGTTAACTTTAATAAACGAATTTTTGTCACTTAGAAAACTTTAGCGCATTCTTGCTTATGTTCTTCGTTTTGCTGCCAAAGGAAAATGGTTTAACGCTCATATCACCGCAGAAAAGCTACATTCAGCATTCTTAGTTTTTGTAAAATATGTGCAACACTCAGAATTTAGAAATTTATATGATGGTCTAAAAAAGGATAATTCTTTGCCTAAGCCCTTTTGCAAGCTTGGTCTTTTTCTTGACGATCTAGATTTCATCAGGGTGTGCGGTAGACTTAGACGCTCAAATTTAGAGTTTGACGCCAAACATCCATTACTGTTCCAAGTAATCATATTTTCACTAGTCGTTTGATTGAACAAGTACACAACGAAAACTTGCATCCTGGTTTCAAAACATTACATTACCTTTTGCTGCAACAGTTTTGAATTTTATCTCGAAGAAAAGCTTTAGGTAAATGCATATCAAAACGGGTTTGTTGCTTTCGTGCAAATCTTAAATCACTCACACCTCGTATGGCCGACTTACCGTCCCATCGTATCAACCAGGTTACAACCTTTTCGAATGTTTGCTTGGATTACGCTAGACCTTTCCTCATTAGTTTTTCTAGAACTGGAAGCGTTAGGACTAGAAAAGCTTACGTTTGTGTTTTTGTGTGTTGCGCTACTAAAGCAATTCATTTGGAATTAGCTTCGGATCTTTCTTCAGAAGCATTCTTGGCTGCTTTTCGTAGATTTACCGCTCGTCGTGGAACTTGCTTCACTATTTACAGTGACCAAGGAACTAATTTTGTAGGGGCTAATCGTCATCTCCAAGATTTAGCTCGTCAAACTGCTGCAAACCTTGCCATCAAATGGAATTTTAATCCTCCTGCCGCACCCCATTTTAATGGGTTCGCTAAAGCTGGGGTGAAATCTTTAAAGATTCATCTCTACAGAGTAATTGGTAGTCAAATATTGACTTATGAAGAGTTGTATACTCTGCTTACTCGCATTGAGGCATTACTCATTTCCAGGCCGCTATGCCCTTTAAGTTCGGATCGTAATGATCTCCAATCTTTGACGCCAGGTCACTTTCTTACTGTCGAACCTCTATCTAACATCATACCTGACCCTGATTTGTCACAAATAAATCTGAATCGACTAAGTCGTTGGCAATTGTTGCAACGCATGCATTCCGATTTTTGGTTGCGTTGGCATAAAAAGTATTTGCATACCCTCCAGCAGCGTTCTAAATGGTATAAAGATGTTCCTAATATTGAAAAGGACTCATTAGTTTTAGTGAAAGATGAAAATAAACAACCGATTTTGTGGAATCTAGCTCGCGTTATTGCGGTTCATCCCGGTTCGGACGGTGTTGTTCGCGTTGCTACAATTCGCACTTCATCGGGTACCTTCCAACGCCCAATCGTAAAACTTTGCCCTTTACCTAAGGGATAGTTTATTAGATGTTTTCTAATTTTTTATATTGGTTTATTGGTTAAGTTTAATTTTTATCGTGTTTCTGCGATTTTCATTTAGATTGGTATATTATGGTAGTTAAGTTATTGGCTAGCTTTTCCTTTGTTTTGGTCCAATTTACCTAACATCCTACATTTCGTTGGTCCATGTCTTGTTTGTTTTTGCAAGTCACCGAGACGGACCCCTCGGTGTGAAGCGTGTGACCTTGTTTTTTTTTCTTTATTATAGAGTTTAGGATAATAGTTTTTTTACGTTATAGAAAACATTATTTTCGGTGGGCGGAATGTTCGTACAACTTATTATTATCACGGGAAATATTTGAGATAGTTAGTATTCGTTTGACGTTTATAGAGTTAAGTTGCGTTTGAATTCCGACACCGCGTTACCGCGAAAACCTTGTTTGCAACCTTCTCCACACTGTCCACCAAAGGGAAGCAACATCGAGCTTCGACTGGCCAGCCAAGGAAGATCTGCAAGACTATCACGTAAGTTATTTTATATTTTCCCTTATTTGAAAGGGTGGTCCTTACAATCAGCACCTAATAAACTTTTACACGCCGTTGAAATAGACGCGCCGTTACACACAGGCGCGGCTTCAAAGGGGGGGCGGGGGGCTACGCCCCCCCCCGACATTGAAAATAATACTGAAGTTTTTCTCACTTTGTATGTAATACATTCGCTTTTTTTATAGTTGTATAATTTATGATGCTTTATCGCTTGCAAGTAAAAGCTTGGTGCATAACGAAGTGTTATTCAATTTTATATGAACGCCATATTCAATACATTATTATTAAAAAATGTGATGAGCACCCCCCCCCCCGCTTTAAACTGATGGAGCCCCCACCGAAATAAACTGCTGGAGCCGCGCCTGGTTACACAGGCATTAACGTCTTTCTCTATATCTATCTTTCCTACTTTTCATTTCTTTCTTCTGTGGCTTTTCTAAGTGCCAACATTTTTTTTAAATTCTAGATAATTGGTGTATTGCGAGATTTGTTGACGAACCTTTAATTGTTATCTAATTGCTTAATTCTACTTGTTTTTAGCTTCTTTCTCCATCGTTGAAATAAATATATTCGTTAATATAATTGTGTTTTGCGATTTGTTTACCTTCAGTGTTCGACAGATGTAAACGGGATCTGTGGTGGATATTTCTACCGTTTTGGCGTTCTTTTAATTCTGTTACAATCAGCACATCGACTCACTCTCCAACGCGTTGAGCTACCGCCTACTATACGTTACGGCTTTATTTACAGTAACAAAGTTAAGTTTTGGAAAAGGCAAAATTCAAACCTTGCCCTGAGCTCTCATCACCTTAACTACGACGCTAGTGTAAAGTTCGGTCAACAGTACATCGACACGAAAAATAATTGTATAAAATAAGGCAACAACTGTGATCTTAGAATATTTAATCAAAAACCATTAAAAAAAACTCTACACAAAATTTTTAAAATCGTATTTGAAATATTACCATACCTAACCCACCATTTGCCACTTAACCCATAGTAAGAGATAAGGAATCTTTAAGCCATAACTTGACTTTTCTGTTGATATGTAGTACTACTGTATAATCACATTTGGTATTTATAAAAAATAGAAGTCAACAACATTTTAAAAAGATGATTTAAAAGAATTCCACATTAGGCATTAACTTTAGTTTATTAACATTTGTTATATTACAAATTACAACAATATGTTACGTTTACGCAACAAAGTTCAATTGTAGTTATTTCGTACTTCAGTAGTAGTTCAGTTATTTCTATCACATTCAAATTGTACGGTTTAAAAGTCTTTGTGTTTACGAAAAATTCCCGATTGGTACTAAACGCTCACAAAAGTTAGAATTTAACATTTAAATCGAACTCTGTTTTTTGACCTCTATTTTTTAGTCTAACTAAAGTTACATCAACGTACGATACAGGATAGCGTTATAAATGGCGCTTAAAACAATAGCTCATTTGCGTCAATTACAGACTAAAAATACAAATATATTAAACGAAACGTGCTTACATTATAAAACAATAATTAATTTACGTTGGAATTCAACAATGCAATGAAACAGTAAGGCAATTACATATTCTAAATAATATTGCCGATAGAAGCGTACAGTTAACTTTAAGTCCTTGAAATTTACATTAAAAATGCATTTACATTTTATTATAAGCAAGCAGTTTTGCAAAAACAGCAAGCGTGAGTTAGAATTTACTACAAGATGGCGGTGCTGAAAATGTTATGCGTGTGCAGTGCTGCCGCGTAACAAGCGTCGGAAACAACGTTAGTAGGAACTTGTATGACGTGTTTGAGACTGGAATATCCCAAACCACAGCGAAGTGGCGTTCTTAGCGTTTTCGTTGTACCAACGTAAACGTACTAACCAGTCAACATTTAGTAACGTGATAGGCAGTTATTAAACTAATCACCAGTGCCTTCCAAGTGATTTTTGTGAAAAATGTCGGAGGAAGTAACCGAAAATGGTCATCAAAATGGCGACGATGTACCTGAAATTGAATTAATAATTAAAGTAAGTACTTTAACTATTTATTAATAATTCCCGGGGCGTGCCGACCGTTTGTTACTAGCTACAACTGCGAGTAAGAATGGCTTTTGAACTTTAGATTACCTGTCGCAACTACTGATAAATACATTGATTCGGAATTACCACGGATTAATTAATGCACGAGTGCACGATTCTAAAAAAACAATTTCTTTCAAGAATTCACCTGACCTTCAGATGTCGTGCGTTGGTGTTGGTTTGAAAAATAATTTCTTGCATTTTGTTTTTATTTTTTTTCTTGTTCAATAATTTATTTAAAATGGTGACCTAATAGGTTGATAAATTTACCAGTAAAGTTGGCTAACTTGATTAAAAATAATAAAGGGCTTGTTCCGACGTGTTTTAATTGGCACGAAATTCAAAAATGTGCTACGGTTGCGTTTCAATCAATTCATCTTAGATAAAAGTGATTGGTTCAAGCAAATAAATTCTATGCATTCATACTTGGTGAAAGCAATTGAGTGAAAATGTTTATTGCCATTCTTGTATAAAACAGTGAAATTTGTAATTGATCTTTGTGCCATTTTGGTGAATCACTGTGGTAAGGACTTTCCTTTCGATCATCTAACTACTCGACACCAAATATTTTTCACACGTAAAAGTCCAACTGTGATCATAAATCATGTTATTTCGGTCTCCTTGACGAGCTTAAGACTAGAATTGGTCTAAATATTCTTTTTGCACTACTTATGCATGTTTAGCTTGTAAATATAGTTGTTACCATATACGGATGAGAGACCATAAATGTTTACTTGCACGGTTAATTAATTATTGTTTGAATTTTTCATTTTTATTTCTACAGTTAGGAAAGCTTTCCAACTGTAAAAATCGCTATTTAAAAGCTTATTGCATTCTTGGGAAAAATTATGTTTTTTTTATAATTTTGGGTCATTCAATTATTTGGGTAAAGAGAAAAATGTTAAAACTGTTTTTAAGTTCACGCTATGAAGACGACAATCGCAATAAGATTAATAACGATCAGTGTAATTGAATAATGTATGTTACGTAACACGGAAGATTTACTTAATATGGATAATGTGAGCGATTGAGTTCACTATTTCTTGTACAATCGTACCTTTCTAATTCGTATTCAACGAAAAAGATATTTATTTCGAGTTATAGAGATTTTGTTTTTATTTCTGCCATTAAGAATTGTGACATCACATTGTCATAACTTCTCAATTGATCAAGAAACCTCGAGTCTTTTCTGTGTCTCAAATAATCTGTGTTGTTTAAAGCTCTTATATATTTTTTGGTCAAGTACATGCAACTGCTATGTAGTGCTGACTGATAAGGAAATATTTGATATACTTTCTTCCGGCAGAATGAGAACAATCTCTCTGAGAGAACAAAAATTAGTGGACGACGTAATGGGTAACATTGCGAAGCTTTAGAGAAGACCAAGAGGGCACAAACGAAGACCAGCACAATGCTAACATAATCCAACGAAACTGGCATCAATTTGCCCAAAAGACGCAAGTACAGACTAGCATCCAGCGTAGATCTCACTTTTTTACAAACTATATTTTTGGTTATAAATGATTATTCATCAATATAAATCTTCTAGCCTCGATTCATGAATATTAATGAAACATGGATCTATTACTACACTCCGTGGTTGAATAGACAGTCTGTATAGTGGTTACCCGCGAGTGAAAGAAACAGAAGAATATTGCTTGCGTCATTGGACTGATTAGACGAAAAATTTGAAGAAAAAAAGGATTGTTTTATCACGACTATAATCTGACAACCATAAAATTGGATCCTTGTCTTCTCATCTACCATATTATCTGGGACTGGTCTTCAACAACTACTATTAGTTCCCAATTTTGAACAGATGACCCAATGGAAAGGGATTTTCTTTTGAATGGTATATGTTTACAACAGTTTTGTATTGGAACGATTCTTTTCTTAATCCCGTGATTAGAAGTCATGTTTAAATTATGTCATTTGATCGAATAAGAGATCTATCGTTGATTCTCAAAAGTACTACGTTTTTAGTGCTCACAATACTTTTTTAATTTTTATCAGAGGTATCTTGCATTTTTGGTACCATAACATACCTATACCATGGACTCTATAGAAATTATACTTAAGTTAGAACGTCTTTTAGGTTTGCACCGTGTTGAAGTTGTAGCCGTCTCGTCCACTTTTGTAAGGAGCTTCATAAGGACGTGAAAGAAATCGAAAACTTAAAGAAGTAAACGATAATCTAACAAAGAATCACTACAGAGTTAGATAACCAACTTGCTAACCAAGCCAAATTCTGAACTCCATAGAAATGGTTTAAGAAGTCTTCGTATTTATAGAAGTATTTTCAAACTCCGTCAAACTTTTGTGCACTTGAATTTTTCTTAGTCGTTGTCGAGACCACATCATTCCTGAATTGAAAACGTTCGTCTGAAAACATTCTTCACCGTGCTAGTCTAGCGTTGATAAGCGAACAGACTAAACAAAACATACGTGGCTTACACACCATTTCTAAACAACTCTTTTATGTTCATCTTGAGTTGGTCAACACTATCTCCGGATGATTTGAATTTATTTGACAATATTACTCACCAGTCTATTACTACTACGGCTAACCACTGAAGTTCATCTCAAAAAGTTTTACTTGTTGGAATCCAAGAAATAGAGTTTCTTTAAATACTGACTTTGAAAACGGTAGTCAATCTTTTTCGTTTGACTCTTATTTCAGAACAATAACCGGTGCTATCCAAGGGTTTGAATTTTGCTGTTGTTCCCAAACGCAATTCTAAAGAAGATATTTTATGTGCTGTTGAACTTCTTTAAAACATTTTCTCCGCCACATCTCAGACTCCATTCGTGTTCAAATTTGCAAAATTTCTAAATTATTTAAAGTTTCTAAATATAACATTTCTAATTCGAAAAAGTTTTGATGTCACTTCACCTTTTACCAAAGTTCCTATTAAAGATTCGCTTATTATCATGAAACAAATTCTGTCTCCTTTATCTCCTGTTGGCTAATATTTTATTGGAATCCTTTGAAACGGTTGCTGATGCCTTGATTGTTTTGGTAACTTGGTAGTCTTGAATTGTCTAGGTTTCTTAATCATCTAAACAACCAACACCCTGATATCAAACTCACCATGAAAATCGAAAAAAATGGTGTTCTACCATTTCATGACGTTCTTGTAACATGTAAACCGGAAGGACTTTTAGGCCATTCTGTTTATCACAAACCCTCACATACGGACAGATATCTTCACTCTTTGTCTCATCATTATCTGGCACAGAAACGTTCTGTTATTGAATATTTGATTTATCGCGCTCTTTCTAATTGCCAACTGGAGAATCTAGATATGGAACTCCGTCATCTTACTAGAACCATAGTAAACAATAATTATATGAAGCGGGATATTCAGTCAGCCCTAAATCGTATACATCCCCGTACTCGAATACCTAAGGGCATTTCTACTTCCGATTCCAATCCGAAATTGGCATTTTATTTTACAGTTATAAAGTTACAGATCGAATAGGGAAACTTCTTTGTAAGAATGGTATTAAACCCATATTCAACCCGACAGCTAAAATCTCTCAAAATCTTCCTTCTCCCAAGGACAAATTTCCTACACTTTCGTCTCGAGGGGAATGCTGAATTCTTTGTTCATGTGGTTTAGTCTATATTGGTGAAACTGGCCGTTCCGTCATCACACGTATTTCAGAACAAAATCATTGCATTAAGAAAAGACATAAAAGTCTGCTGTTTCTGAACATTATTTTTTTACAGGCGACAATATATATTTTGATAACGCATCGGTTATTGCGATATCTTCATTCGTCCTCAATAGGAAAATCCGAGAAAGCATAGAAATCATCAAACACCTCAATAATTTCAATCGTGACAATTGTTTTGAACTATATCCTCTTTGATTCCTAGTTATTACTGGTTTATCGAAGACACGTCCTGTTTTGGATGTAACTCATCAGAGTCGAGCTCATCCCACCGTAGCTATACTTCTTCTGTACATACGGAGACAACTTCTAAGTCACTTCTATGGAGTTAAGAATCTGGCTTGATTTACAAGTTGATTACCTTACTCTGTAGTGATTCTTTTAACTTCAGTTACAACTTCAACATGGTTCAAACCCGGAAACTATTTTTACAAGTTGAAATGACCACCGTAAAATACATTTTGTAAGCGTATAACTTCAGCTAGGTTTCTCTATCACGGTCTTCCTCTATCGTGAATATACTACAACGCTTTATTTAAGATTAATGACTCACTGTGCAGTGTGTCATCACTGTCGAATTTAGTGTTCAAATATTCTTTAAAAACGGTATCTAATTCTCGTGATGTCATAAATAGCAAAATGTAAAGTAGGACAATCTTTTTGTTCTGCTCGGGTATCGATGGCTTTCGTTTTTTCAAAAGAAACAAGAATGTTTGGAGTTCGAATTTATGAAGTTCGTATTGGGACAATAATCTTCTATTAAAAGAAACATTTGATTTGATCTTTATATGAACACATCCAAGACTAAGTTATAGTTTTTACCATTTGAGGGAAAACATATCGGGCTAAACATAGGATAGATGTTTCTATCTTTCTCTTACATATTACACGTATTAGTCATGACAATTACCCTACCTTTGATTACGAAGTGCACGGAGTTTTAAATAGAATAAGCGAATCGGCAGAGGTTCTAAACAATTTACTGAAAATATTTATGTACACAAAACAAAGTGTTTTTACATTATTAACCTTAGAATTTCAAAACTAATTACCTATACGCTTTTGTATATTTTATTGTTGGTTTTATTTACTAACTTCCTATTACTATTATCGATCATTTTATCCAAAGCAATTAGCTGTAAAATATCTGAAGTTAAACTTATATTTAGAAAAAATTGTTAATAGTCGTTTTGAGTATTACTTAGAAAATTTAATAAGTAAAAAAGCGTTTTGTGTACATAAATATCCTCAATAAATTGTTTAGAACCTCCGTCGACTCAATTATTCTATTTAAAAAAGAAACTTGTTTATTTATGTTTGTACTACTGAACAACAACTCTCGTACTCCGTAGTGAAAGGTGAGATATTTTTCATGCGCGGTTTGTATTGTACATACGTGTAATATGTAAGACAAATATAGTAATATCTACCTTATGGGTTTTTTTCTTGGGGGCGTTTAATCCGATATGTTTAATCTTAAATGGTAAAGACTCTAGTAGTATTCTCTAAGATACATATACATGCCAACCTGAGGTTACGTACGTACGAGAATTTATCGTATCGTCTCTAAAATATCTAGGCTCACTTGTTAACCAACAAAGCGATGCAAAAGTTGAGATAAAATCAAAAATGGAACTAACACGGAAATCCCTTAACATCATGACACTAGCGACAACCCACAACCTTGATCGTACAAGACTACTACGATGCTACGTTTTTTCTGTCGTTCTATATGGATGTGAGAGCTAGACCTTCGATGCAAACACAGAAAAACGAACAGATGTGTTCGAGATGTACGCAAATAAGCGAATACACGGTGTCTCTTGGGTGGAGCATAACTGGAGATCCTAGAACGAATGGGAAATAATAGAGAATTCATAATGCGAGTCGAGCACTATGAGATTCTCCGCCTGATCATTGAAGGAAAAGGATCAGAACTTATGGTTGAAGGATATCCGCAGGTCGTTTGGCTGGACGTTAACAAATTTTTTTAGTATCTCGCGCTATAATAGCCAATTGCATTGCCAACCTTCGTCGGAACGCGAACATTGAAGTTTGATATTTAAGGCAATAATAGGTACTCTATTTTTGAACATAATTTTCTTGAAACGTATTTTTTTAAATGTTTTTTTAGGTTTATAATTATCTTTACTCTCTTTAAATATTTCTTTATGACCCTTATTTCATATTTATGTGATTAAAGTCATTAGGATTTTTAGAAAGTTTGGGAATAAAAAATTAAGCAAATGGTTAAAAATGTCAAACTTTTGTTGGTTATTCTGGAGTGTTTTTGTTAGCTGAAAGCGCTTCAAAAGCTGTTTGTAGTATTGACCTTTTACCTTCGATCAGGAATTGGTCGAATTCAAGTTTGATTTATTTTGGACTATGACTTAAAACACTTGTATTTAAAAAAAATGGGTTCATAGTTAGAAGTTTGACTACTGAAGAAATCCAAGCCCAAACAATCAGTAAAGAATTAACTTTTAGTTTATGCTATTTTAGGCCGCTGTACTTCCAGTACTGCTTTTAATCAATCATTCTAATGTACAGTCAATAAATAAAAAATCGAGACACCACCTGCGTCCAAATACAAAAATTTAGTTGTTTAAATGGGGTTTAACCCTACCAATTAAGCCCCAAATTGTTTCAAGGAAACTACGTATTGTCTATTATAAGAAAATCGTTTAACCTGATTTAAACAACTAAATTTAGGTATTCAGGCGCAGATAGTGTTTCGATTTTTTATGTATTGACTGTACTTATGAACATGAATAAATGAAAAACAAGGATGTGAAAAAATCAGATTGGTAGTAAATGTGATCCAGGAGTTGAAAGTGATTAGAAATTTGACTAACATAACAAATAAAGTTTTAAAGGTGTAAACAAAGTAAGCTGTTCGAAAATAATTGGGATATTATAACAGACACGTTTTATATGTTCTCAGTGATTCGTCCACACCTTTATTCCCACATAGTAAAACTTCACCGACAAAAACAAAAGATTGACATTATCAGTGCCTGATAACATTAAGCGTAGATTATGAAATCAATATTGACCTATCCATAAGTAAATAATACGTCGAATCCCGTTTGGAATCTCATTCCCCAGCTAATTTATAGCAACACCCAAATGGAATTTTATTGATTTATACTACAATAGATACAATTTTTGTTCTCATTTATATGCGCATGTTGTTAAAAATAATTTTCGTTGGACAATAACGAATATTTCCATGATGACATAAGATATATCGGGTAAACTGGCGATTACGTCGTATTGAATATATAGATTTACTTTGATACGTTTAAACGCGTGAATCATTACATTGACTCACTGAAAAGGCTTCGGTAACGCGTGATGTTTTTTTCTGTATAATGAGATGATCAAAATGTAGGATAAACAAACAAAAACTAACTCATTCACGTTATTGCGTTTTTTGAATAATTTTACATATTTGATAATTCTAATAGGGTTTTTAGAACAAACTTGCTCTAATTTCTCTAAAACCAAAGCAAAGATACCGTTAGTTTAAATCAAGTATGTAATCGATTGACGTGATTCGGTTTTTCGGTAGTGTTAGTTTATTTAAATTTATTCAATTTATTTTGTTTATGTTACCAAAATACTTTGTTATTGCCAGGTTCATGCAAACGTTATGTGTCATTATCGAACGCCAATTAATTATTTAAACTTAATCTACACGAAAATGAATTTTTTGAATTGCGAAAATTGTCGATAAAATTGTATGACTACTTCTAATACATCTGTAAAAATAAAAATATTTCATAAATTAGTTACAAATTTCACGGTCAATTTACATAAGATGTGGTAACTATTTACGTGAGATTGGAATCTTTATTTTCATACTTTCTACATATCAATTTCTTTGGTTTGGACGCACCTTATAACACAGTTAACGTTTAATTATTTTTTTTAGACGTATATTTTACCGGTGTTCCATGTTTTTATTTTTGAAAAGAAATGTTTTTTGTCAAACCAATTACACCAGTAGATATTTTTAATGTCAAGAAACCGGTTATCATTAACACTTTCGGTAATAATTAATTTTTTTTAAGCTTTTGTGCGTTATTACCATGACTGATAAGTACCAAATCTATACATTATATCACAGCTTTTTTTGGTTTTATTTTTACTAGATCGATTATGGCGAAGTAATTTTGGGTGGGTCATAGCTGATTTGTTTACATCTTCTAAACCAAACGCGAGTTTTTATCTTGCTTACGTATACGAATAATCGATAACTTTTGATTGGAACGTATCTGCAATGACAATTTTTATTTCATTGTCAGTCAAGTTGATGGAAATCAATTGTAAAGCTACTGTTGTTAGTATAAGTATGTCATAGACGAATCGAAAATACAGGGGGCTTCGTTGGGCGTTTGTGCTGGGTTAGACTGCATCGACAATGTATTACAAGTGAATAACGCACGACACTGACCGTTTACATAATTTATTTACTATAGCAAAAGTTACGAGTACAAATTTCAAACAAAGTCAATAACACAAACAAACAAAACTGATTTCATTAATATAAAAATTTATAAACGTTTAATGATCAACACTGGAACAAACGATCCGACACCAGCTCTTTTATCTTATCAAGTTGTCACCACCAAAAATCATTTCAATCTGCCCTCTTACAAGTTACATTTTTTAGCTGGTGTCGTTCCGTTCACATGAAAATTGTAATTTCACGCGCGTTCCTTGCCCATATAAGGCAATATTACAAAATATCCAACCCTTATTGGTTGATTCTAAGTTATTAAGTTACAAAGACTAAACATTTTAAACATAATTTATGGGAACAAAACAAATGAGTGCACGTGTATGCATTTCATAGCCGCAGGCAGGCTTATATTCGGTGCCTCCGACAAGTATAACCGCGATTATGCTGATTCATGTTTTATCATAGAGCGAAATAATTTGTTTCGTCAACATTTTTGCCTTGGACAGGTTCACTTTTTCTTGGGGACTGTTTTAGGAAAGCAACTAAACTGTTTTGTCGAAATATAATTTGCTCAGTTTTGTTGGTGAACGCAACAAAATCTTAGTTTACCTCATTACAGTTTGTCCGCTGTGCTCATTAAGAACTTGGCCCTTGTTCATTTTTTCTGTATGGTACACCAACTTAATTGTTTTCAAAGCCACTTATCTTTTCTACTATATTTGAAACTTGTTACAGAAAATGTGAAAATTTGGAGCACTATTATATCAGTAAAGTTAGCCCCCCTTTTTTGATAAACTAAAAAAATTACAATTGTGCTGAACTATGCTCAATTCTTTTTTCTTTAGAAAATATTAAGAACTGCTTTCTAGAAGAATTTATTCAAAATTAATTTTCATTGAAGATTTACTAGGAAGAACACATGATATTTTTGGACCGCAGCTTTAGGCGAGCAATCAAACTGCTCTCGTGAAAGATGACCTTTGCTCTGTCTCTTGAACATTTATTCTGCGTATTAGACTGTAGGACGCTGCAACTTAATTCTCCTCAATGATCTTATCTTTTCTACTATATTTGAAATTTGAGGCACAATAAAAAAAGTCACTGAAAATTTGGAGCACTATTCATTATGTCACTTAAGTGTTATACTAGAAAGTTTAGATGTAAATATTTAATTAATGTTGTGCGTTTTTTTTCTTCAGAAAATATTGAGCACTGTTTCTTAAAAGTATTTACTCAAAATTAATTTTCTTTACTGGGAAAAATATATAATAATATTTTTGGAGTGCAACTTTATGCAAGCAATGAAACTGTTTTGGTAAAAGATAATCTTTGCTTTATCGCTTGGTCAGTTTTTTCCATGGTAGACTGCAAGACCCTGCATCACCTTGAACTCAATTCTTCTTAATGATAATTATTTTTTCTAGTATATTTGGAACTTCAGACGCAATAAAATCTGGGTCACTGAAAATGTAAAAATTTGCAGCACTATTGATCATAGGTCACTTAAGTGTTTAGAATATGTAAATATTTAATAAATTTTGTGCGTTCTTTTTTCTTCCGAAAATATTGGCTACTGTTTTGTAGAAAGAAGAGTTTACTCAAAATTAATTTTCATTGAAGATTTACTAGGAAAAATATACAATAATATTTTTGGAGTGCAACTTTATGCAAGCAATGAAACTGGTTTGCTAAAAGATAATCTTTGCTTTGTCGCTTGGTCATTTTTTTCTATGGTAGAGTGCAGGACCTTGCAACACCTTGAACTGAATTCTTCTTAATGATAATTATCTTTTCTAGTGTATTTGAAACTTCAGACGCAATAAAATCTGGGTCACTGAAAATGTGAAAATTTGCAGCACTATTGATCATGGGTCACTTAAGTGTTTAGAATATGTAAATATTTAATAAATTTTGTGCGTTCTTTTTTCTTGAGAAAATATTGGCTACTGCTTTGTAGAAAGAAGAGTTTACTCAAAATTAATTTTCATTGAAGATTTACTAGGAAAAATATACAATAATATTTTTGGAGTGCAACTTTATGCAAGCAATGAAACTGTTTTGCTAAAAGATAATCTTTGCTTTGTCGCTGTTTTTAAAACGCCAAGGAAAATGAACGGAAAAATGTTTACCAACTTATTGGACAAAAAGTTGGAGTTTTTTTCAGAATAACTATTAACGTCCCACTTAAAATTAAGCAAATCAAGTTTAAAGTTATTTCTACTATTCATAGTAAATGATCTAACCCTAAAGGGTAATTTTTTTTACATTTCTGAGATTTAAATATCAAGTATTGACCTCTATGATCTGACAAGCAAGGGTCGGTTACGCCAGATTCGAAAAATTCAAAAAACTGCTCTGATCTGAAAAATTCCAAAGAATGTTGTCGACGCAAGTGGCAGAGTTTGCTGTCACTCTAGTGTAGTCTTTAATTAATGATCACTACTGATCATAGGTCACTTAAGTGTTTAAAATATGTAAATATTTAATAAATTTTGTGCGTTCTTTTTTCTTCCGAAAATATTGGCTACTGCTTTGTAGAAAGAAGGGTTTACTCAAAATTAATTTTCATTGAAGATTTACTAGGAAAAATATACAATAATATTTTTGGAGTGCAACTTAATGCAAGCAATGAAACTGTTTTGGTAAAAGATAATCTTTGCTTTGTCGCTTGGTCATTTTTTTCCATGGTAGACTGCAGGACCTTGCAACACCTTGAACTGAATTCTTCTTAATGATAATTATCTTCTCTAGTATATTTGAAACTGCAGACACAATAAAATCTGGGTCACTGAAAATGTAAAAATTTGCAGCACTATTGATCATAGGTCACTTAAGTGTAAACATTTAATAAATTTTGTGCGTTCTTTTTTCTTCAGAAAATATTGGCTACTGCTTTGTAGAAAGAAGAGTTTACTCAAAATTAATTTTCATTGACGATTTACTAGGAAAAATATACAATAATATTTTTGGAGTGCAACTTTATGCAAGCAATGAAACTGTTTTGCTAAAAGATAATCTTTGCTTTGTCGCTTGGTCATTTTTTTCCATGGTAGATTGCAGGACCTTGCAACACCTTTAACTGAATTCTTCTTAATGATAATTATCTTTTCTAGTATATTTGAAACTTCAGACATAATAAAATCTGGTTTGCTGAAAATGTGAAAATTTACAGCACTATTGATCATAGGTCACTTAAATGTTTAGAATATGTAAATATTTAATAAATTTTGTGCGTTCTTTTTTCTTCCGAAAATATTGGCTACTGCTTTGTAGAAAGAAGAATTTACTCAAAATTAATTTTCATTGAAGATTTACTAGGAAAAATATACAATAATATTTTTGGAGTGCAACCTTTATGCAAGCAATGAAACTGTTGTGGTAAAAGATAATCTTTGCTTTGTCGCTTGGTCATTTTTTTCCATGGTAGACTGCAGGACCTTGCAACACCTTGAACTGAATTCTTTTTAATGATAATTATCTTTTCTAGTATATTTGAAACTTCAGACACAATAAAATCTGGGTCACTGAAAATGTGAAAATTTACAGCACTATTGATCATAGGTCACTTAAGTGTTTAGAATATGTAAATATTTAATAAATTTTGTGCGTTCTTTTTTCTTCCGAAAATATTGGCTACTGCTTTGTAGAAAGAAGAATTTACTCAAAATTAATTTTCATTGAAGATTTACTAGGAAAAATGTATAATATTTTTGGGGTACAGCTTTAAGTGTGCAATGAAAACTGAAAGATAATCTTTCCTTTGTCCTTTCCTAATTTTTTTGCATGGTAGTCTGTAGGACGCTACAACATCTTGAACTTAATTATCTTCAATGATACTTATCTTTTCTAATGTATTTAAAACTTCAGACACAATAAAATCTGAGTCACTAAAAATTGAAAATTTCCAGCAATATTGTTCATATGTTACTTACATGTTATAATAAAAAGTTTAGAGTTTAGAATATGTAGATATTTAATCAATTATGCGTGTTCTTTTTTCTTCAGAAAATATTGAGCACTGTTTTGTGGAGGAATTTCTTCAAAATTAATTTTCTTTAAATATTCAAAGAAAAAATATATAACTTTAGGCGAGCAATAAAATTGTTCTTGTGAAAGGCAATCGTTATTCTATAACTTGGTAATTTTTTCTGCATGGACATTGCAACACCTTCAACTTATTTCTTCTCGATGAAACTGATCTTCAGACACAATAAAATCCTGAGTCACTCAAAAGGTGGAAATATGGCACTATTGCTCATACATCGCTAGAAAATTTTGAGTTTAGAAAATGTAAATATTTAATCAATTGTGTGCGTTTTTTTTTCGTTAGAATATTGGGTATCGAAGATTTACTGAAAACAATATATAATATCTTGGTTAAGTTTCATCATGTCATGGAGGTAGTTTTAATGTAAATCTATTCTTATGATGTTCCCTGCTGATGTTAATTATTCTAAGCTAGCTGGAGTGCGGCATGGGTTTATTTTTTTTATTTTCCAAAGAGCTTAATATAATTAAATTTTTTCAACGTTAAAGTAAACTAACTTTATATTTGTTGTAGATTTTCTGACTATAAATAACAGTAAAGTCTGACGCAAATTGTCTTTAATAACAATTACACGTAAAAGCAATATAATCCATTAACGCAACGAATAAATGACATTTTGTACGATACAAAGACCAAGCTTAATTCTGTCGAAATGTTTCACAGATCGGTCATATGAATACTTATATTTTTCAGGCTTGAAGGTACTAGAACATTATTCCAAGGATTTTGAAATGATCACAGACGACTGTGTCTTCAAGGAATAAATTCGAATAAATACCGCATAGTTATGTAATACAAAATTTTTAGCTGCTTTGGCAACCAAGCGACGTGGTTCCATTTCACGTATGATCAATCGCATTTTTTTTTTATTTCCAACGTGAAAAATATCTTCTTACCCTTGAACTTTAATTGATATTGATTTTAACAAACTAGTTTTGGATTTTGCTTCGTAATGCTTATTTTTAATGATCCGTTGTTGATTATACTCACCGACAAAATGCAATAATTTTTTCTTGTTTATGCATTGTTTTAAAGCGAATTAAGTAGATTGTATAAAAAAACAAACATTAGTGTACTAGGTTTTATATTGCATAATATAGTAGTGTTTTGCAAATCATATTTTAATTCGGTGTTCTACCTGCTCCCAATATTATTTAAACTGTCTTTTGATGATCAACAGAATTCGCGTGATTCGCCATCTTAAACGACATACTTTGGCCAAACATTTAAGGATTATTCAGAAAAGTATTCAATTTATTTTAATTCAAGTTACAAAGCTTTTTGCTTCATTACTTATTAAATGGTTTACAGGAAATTGTTTTTAATCACTAGGCTTTGAATTGTCATTTAAGTTTTAAAATATAATTGCATATTTTACGCTTTTAAGAGATTTTGTACATAATTTTTAGTAGCTTTACAATACAATACGTTATTATTCAACGCTTTATTGTCGTTTTAATCATTATTATATTAGAAATCATTTAAATAACTTCCTGTAATTAGTTGAGGATTAACGATGAATGAGTAAATGACAATTAGTGGATAAGGAAAGGATGACTTTTCTTTGTTTACAGAAAAAGACAATTGATATTGCAATTATAGTTTAGGGTTTTAAGTTTTAATACTTAAACGAGTTTATCAATTGGCAGGAAGTGATTTCAATATATTGAATGGTTATTGTACTTGCATTCTTTAATTAGTTAGCAGTTACTGTCATTCGTGTTAACTTTTTCTAAGATGCCAAAAGAGACACACATTTTAAATGAATATTTTTTGTGCATATTTACATGCATATGTCAAGTGTTTTTAGTGCATAAATATCCGAAGTCTATTAATGATAAATTTATAAATTGACTCTGTTAAAAAGCGAATCTTTTATTGTGCGATTAGTTTAGAGCAAGTAGATGACTCAATTTTTTAATTAATCAAAAATCGGACATGAATTAGTAGGAATCTGTGTATAAAAACAAAACGTTTCGTCATCTCATAAGTGTCCTTTTCTATATCCTAAAAACCCATTTCTATAAAAAAGTTAAAAGCAGTTCTCTGATATGATATCGAAATCTAACTCTAGAGTCTTTTTCGTCGTTAGGCGGCATATATTTTTTTATAGATGTGATTACTTTTGTATCAAAATGTGCAAGTTTTTTTATTGGTTTTGAGTTGCAACGTCAATTTAAGCTAGTCTAAATGAATATAGTCAAAACGTTTTTTGAACTCCCGGCTTCTTGTTTAGGTACTGAAATATTCGTTTACTGGTATCGGTTGTATTTACTTATTTATGTTCATTCCACCTGTATTTACAAAAATACTTTGATGATTACAATTTTTACAGCAATTAAAGTGTACTGAGCAGTAAAAGTATTTACTTTCTGTTTTAAAAGAAGGCTGAACGAGACTACGTCTAGAAAATTTGATCAAGAACAAGAGTAGGCTACAAAATTCTTGTTAACAGAAATATTCAAGTTTCTTCGTCATGATCGAACGATGATTATTTTTGACTTTGCCATTATTAATTTACGATTTCGCTTTCTCTATTAATTAAAAAAATGTATGAACCATGGTTTTTATGGTGTTTGTAACTAGTAATTCAGTTTTATTGTTTCTTCTTTTAGAAATAGACTTTTTCAGATATATTTTTTGACTTCATCAAGTTTTTGACAGATTCTTGATGGGTCTAACTAAAAGTTTTGTTTATAAAGTCTGTTGTGTTTCTGGTTTTTGGATAATATAACAAAAATCTTATTGGCATTTTGGCTAAGTATAAAATGGGCATAGAACAAGTTAATTTTGGGTTGGGATTTATACTCAATCGCATAATTCAGAAGGAAGAAATTGATTTTTCGTAAATGGACATGCAGTTTTCTGAATATTACGTTTTGATATAATTTAGAACTGTAGAATGGGAAGTATCTAGCTTACTGACAAGTGAAAACTTTAAGAAACATATTTTGAAGTGTAAGAAGATTTTAGTTATGTTCTGAAAATTTGTATGGGAATTTACTCATTTGTTGATGAAAGAAGTTAGATTGTTAATCTAAGTGTGGTAGAATAGAAGGCATTCAATTTTAGATTGTAAAGAACGTTCTGGTTGAAAAATTTTTTTCGAATAAGGTACTAAATAATTTAAAAAAAAACGGTTTGGAACTGTATATTTTTTCTCAAGGTTATAGCAATATATGGATCTAACAGATTACATTGGCATTGCCTTCATCACGACGGAAAAAAAATCCAGATACGAAATGAGTACGATTTGTTTTATTTTTGTCTCATCGTTTATCTCCTAATCCGACTTGATTATTTTACGATTTAAATCGACATTAATTTTTTTATGGTTTTTCAGAAAATTTCTTATTTTCACGAACGTACTGTACTGAATTGTATATTTTGCAGCCACGTGATAAAAACTTTCAAATGATGTAATTTAAATTGCTTCTAAGTCCTTGTATTCCACTTCAAAAAAGTGGGCTAGATCAAATACTGACATAAATGCAACAAGTTGTTCATGACACAAAGAACTGTTTCACAATAGTCAACTATTTCATATGAAAGTTACGTGTTTGGCATGTATCGAATATTTTGAGATCCCCAAATTGGTCGTAGACGTTTTAAATATGCATATTTATGGGATTCTAAATAGGTTAACGTACTGCATATTTCTTATAGGGGGTCACAGACCCACCTTGCATTGTGAAAATACCTTTTACGTACGATCTGTTATATTTACGCTAACGATCAATTGAAATTATTCGGTTCACGATTTCGTGCATGCACTTTTCGAGGTGCGTTTTTTGTCATGAGGATGAGCGCATGCTCTCGAATCAACAGGCTTCTATTGACTCTACATGAATTAGTGTTGTATCTGATGTATAAATAATTAGTTCTGTTTTAATTACATTTAATTGTCACCACATGTGCCGGTTGTTGCCCTGTCTTAATATAGCTGAAAGTAACAATATATTCTTGTTCATAACTCACTGACAATAGCAGAAACGAGGTCTAGGTTCAAGACAGTTCATATTCCCCGCAAACCTCATGAATCATTATCGTAATTATTAAAGGGCACATTAGAAAGTGACAAAGGGCACACTTACGCTATTACCTTCATTATGTTTTTTTAGTGGAATATTCGCACGCAACCGAAAAGTGATGAGGCGCTAATTACATACTACCGCTAACTGAATAACACAACAAAAAAAAAACGTAAATTTCTTATGTAAGTCGTAAAGTATCTGAAAGTTAAATACCGCGCAGTTATAAAAATCCAACTTCTACTTTTTATTGCCGCTTATGGTTAAATGTATTAGAAAAATGCGTTAATTGCAACATGTGCAAAACTTAATCAAGTTTTTGATGATTGCGTTTTTCCATTTGATTCGCTGGTTTTAAACGGATGTAGATAAGTTTTCTTTTTCTATGAAATTGGTGTCTTTGCACACTTCCTTCATACGATTTTAATTAAATAACAATTTACGCGTGTTTTTGTTTTTGTTGATGTAAAAGTGACAGATGTTTATCTAATACTTTCTAACCGTACCTGTATACGAGTTTCATGTTGTTTTCGTCATGTCTGTCAAATGTTTTCGTATTTTTAAGTCTCTCTTACATAGATAAAAAAGTGCGTAATCGCCACGCCTAACAAATGTTGCATAAATTCGTATTTTTTTAGCATTATTACGTATTGATATAAAAAAGAGGTTAAAATTGTGATCATAAGTAAGTGTTATGCTAAGAACATGTGGAGGATTGTGTGACAGTTAATTACAGATCAAGGTGAAGAAAGTGTATAAATCAATCATACGAATGAAATGATAGTAAAAAAGTATGTAGTATAAGATTATCACTTTCTCCAACTAATACTCGAACTTTTTTTATATTCGCAAATACATACATAAAAAAATGTGAAAATGATTAAGGTATGCGCTTGCTAGCAACAATGGAAATAATATATAGGAAAGTAGTACGAGATTTGAGAGAAACCAAAATGCAAGGAAGAATTAGCGAGAAGCAGACTGGATTGACAGCAAGAAGATCACATTAACCCAATATAATAATTGTAGAAAAATAAGGCATAAAACAGACCAATACACGTGGCATCTATTGATCTATGAAAAGCATACGATACTGTACCACTAATAGGACGTTGGAAGGTCATAACAAAATCTGAATCCCGCAAAAACTGGTTAAAATCGGAAGGAAATTTATGAACAATTTTGGAACAACAAAGGGATTGCGGCACAGATGTTTTACGTCGCCCACACTATTTAAAATATTTATAGAAAACGCGTAAGGTAACGGGAAAAGGAAATGCGAGGAAGATGTGAGTTACATGGTGCGGAAGCTTAAAGAAGAATACACTAAAGTCGTACTAGAAATTAACATTGAGTAAACAGAATATCTAGCGACAATGGAACATCAAAAAAGCAACTTAAATTGAATCTTATGGGATAGAGAATACTAAAAACTTAATGTACAATATAGTACAAGAAAAACATAGCAGCAACGGAAATGGTGTTTTAAATGAGGTACTGCAGGTAAATTAGAGTGGATATAGTGTCGAAGGGAAAAAGACACCAATACATATATAAAATTTTGGGAAGGATAAGCTAGAACGGAACGGACGACCGAATGGAGTCCAATGCGAAAAAAGAAAACGAGGAACACTGAAGAGATTATGGCGCAAAAAAGTAGACGAAACAATAAAGAACGGAAGATTTCAAGAGGTTGAATGGAACACGGAAAAGAATGGAGAGGTTGGTTGAGACAGCGAAGACTATTTCTTTTTTATCGTGCAGACTTAATTTTTATAGTAGAAGTGACCTACTTCTTTTATTAGTTTGGATTCTTCAAATTTTTTCGATGTACTGCTTGGTACTGATGTAACAGCGAAGACTTCCACGGCCGGAATCTATACTATGATAAGAATGTCTTCCGGGTTTGGACCGTGTCATTGTTGTTGTAACCGAAGTTGCTAACGTTTAGCCCACTTTCGTAAGGGGCTTGATCAGGGCGTGAGATAAATCGCAAAACTCAAACAAGCAACCGAAATCTAACCAAGAACTTCTCAAACTTTTACAACAACAATGACACGGTTCAAACCCGGAAAACATTCTTATCATAGTATGCTTGGTACTATTTTAAACCTGTCATTTTTTAAAGATTGGGTTTAAGGGAGCTGCTCTACTAATTTTGAATTTTCTTTGATACAAATGTTTGCTCTATACATCGTTATTAGTAGAAGTGGCATGATCTATCATAAATTTTGCATTGATCTATTCTTTGTTTTTGGGCTCCACAATCACACCTTGCTAAATGTCGGACACTTTTATAAACAACGCCAATGTTAAAGCGCTCTAGCAAAACATTCTGTTTTCTACGATTTCAAGTGATTGTACTGCTAAAATTTTCAGTCTTATAAGTCTTTAAAGACATTTGTAATAATTCTATTTTGAGCTTGACTGAGTTTGTTTTCGTAACACTTAAGTCTCACTCTATACATCGTGTACCAGCAAAAGTGGTATGATCTAAAACACTATTGATAGTTATTGTGCCTTTTTTTGTTTCGTTGTGTCAATAAGTTTTGATTTTGCATTGATCAATTGTTTCTTTTTGGGTTGTCCAATCACACTTTGCTGAAGGTCAGACACTCATCTATGCAGCGCCAATCATAAAGCGCTCTAGCAAAACATTTTTTGTTCTATAATATCTTGCCATCATATAGGGCTCAAGCGATTGTACTGCTACAATTTTCATTATTATGATCTTTTAGAGGTATTTTTAATATTTATATTTTGAGCCTGATGGCTGAGTTTGTTTTTGTAACACCTAAGATCTTGCTCTATACATGCATTCTTTTTTCCATGATTTCTTGCCATCATAGAGTGCTTCTTCTTCTTCTCGAGTCCTTAAACCAAAAGTTACATATGTCCTTCCAGTGGCGAGCACAGGCTATGGCCCTGTCGGTGGCTGCGGTGAGGTGCTTAAGTTGTTGTGATGCAACAATTTTCACTTTTATGATCCTTTAAAGATATTTATGTTCTTAGCCTGACTAAGTTTGTTTTCGTAAACATTCAAGTTCTTGCTATATAAATCGTTACCACAAAAAGAAGTATGATGCAAAGCACTATTGATCGTGATACCAAAAAGTTTTGATTTTGCCTCAATTGATTGTTGGTTCTTGAGCTCCACAATCACGTCTTAAGGATAACCTGGAAAACCAAATATACTGAAGGGACCAATAAAACGAAGCAAATGCTTCGAACCATAGAGATGAACGTGCTAAGATCAATAACAGGGAAAACAAGATCGAGTTAGAAATAAATAAAGAAAGAATGCGGTGTCACAGATATAGTCAAATTTGTACAAGAAATAGGTACGGAGAGTATGAAACGAGCATGCAAAAAGGGCGAATGTTACCCGTTCAATAAGAATAGTAAGAGACCTAAAGCCCTTAGATAAACGACTGCCTGGAAGACTACTGAAAAGGTGGGCCGACAGCTGAAAAGCATCAGAAGAATCTTCTTGAAACGTGTGAGGAAAAACAGACTTAACGTCTAAATAAAAGAAGAAGACAGTATTTTATTCTTCAGTTTTATTTCATCGTTTGGTTATGTCAAAAAGTTTATTTTGCCTTGATTGATTGATTGTTTTTAGGCTTCACAATTACGTTTTAAGGCGCTATAGCAACATATTATTTTTTTCACAATGTGTTTCCATCAGGCTGTGTTCAAGTGAATGTGCTGCTACAATTAGGGTTACCAAAAAATCAGAATTTCTGAGTAAATTCTGGATTTTTGAAGAAATTTCCGGACTTTCTTGTAAATATTATGTTAATTTCGTTATGTGAGAAAACAAAACTAATATTAAAGATTTGGAAGTGTTGAAAAGTATTTCCGGGAGCCCTAAATATAAGGAAAATGAAAACATTGGGTTATTTGAAGTTTTTAAATTTCTTTACCGAAATGGTAGCAACTCCGGACGTATGGCATCCCTAGCTACAATGCGTGTGCAGACTAGGTTCTTCCTCTTATGGATTTATTTTGTAGAAGTTTTTGTTTCATCTCTTAGTGGTCTTTCGAATGGACTAGTGCATGTTGGTTAATTCTCGAATTTAATGCGGGATACCTAATAGGTCATTATTCTAACGTGAGCTCTGTCCTTCTGGTGTCATACTACCCGTGATATGGTTTTTCTTTACTTAATTTTTTTAATTTGTAAAAATTATCTATTGCGACATACACTTTCAATTCCAATGAAAAGAAAATACTACAAATAGGTGTATCAAAAATGTAGAACACAAAGTATGCATCCCTCAGAAGGAAATCTAATTACTTACTGCTCAGCACATGGCGTTTTATACATTCCATGTTTTTAACTTTAATCACATCAGCATCCTACCACAGTTCTAATTTTGGGCTTCATACCGATAAGGAAATCAAGATTACAAGATTATCACATATTATACAATCAGGTTTTGGGACCGATGTTTGTTGACCTTCTTTTCAAACTGTAAGTGTAAAGAGTGACCCCGGTGTTAATAAAGTTGCAAAACAGTGCCAATTAAAACAAAATTGTATTCACTCTGATTGAGGAGAAAGTAATAGTCTGGAATTATTATATAAATATGGAAAATTAGTTAAATAACTATTTAAATGCCGTGTGGCACCGTTATTAAAACGTAAATAATGGGTGAATCATAAAACTGTTTTAATCGTACAGCCAATCAAGCTAATTTGTTTGTGTCTTAATTTCTATTTTAATAAAAGAACTGATACGTAATCTGTTTATGATTAGATACGTTGTGTCATATTTACATTTGTAATCTGACAATTAGATGATGGCATGGAATTTTTTTTTGGGTCAAAATTGTTCATCAAATCTGGTTTCCTTCCTTAAATGTATTTTGGAACTGAACACTTTCACTTGGTGTATCTATTGATTTTTTATTGTTGTTTTATTTAAATTTATGTAAATTGGTGCTGGTATAAAAGTTTTAGGTATTTACCCGCAGGCTAAGTAGTAATTCAAATTTTACTTGCAATTTCGCGGCTTTATTTTTATTTGGGCAAATAGACAATTTCCTTGATTATTTTTATGATTTAATTCTGTGTAATTTGTTGATTAAGTATATATAGGACGTGTTCGTTTCTTTTTGTTTAACATGAACATAAAACCTAAAATGTTGAGCGAATTAATTCTTTTCATTGTTGATTGACATCTAAATTTTAATGACTACATTTTAAGCCGTAATTGGGTCGTTTATATTATTAACAAGTAGCAGCATTGCTTTAATATTTCAGTTAATGAATCGTTGAGGTTTTTCACATGTTTTGTTACAGCCTTAATTTTTCTGAGAGCACTTTTTTATAGTCCGTTCTTATTAAAACAAAACAAATACTGTTTAAATGTCCATTTCCCTCAAAAAGGGACCGAAATGGAACAAAACGTTTTGGATTGTAGAACACTGGCGCAATAGAGGTAAAAGTTTGAATGCTAAGGAATAAACTACTTTAAATATTCTAAAGGAGTCTAACTGAAACAAACATTTGCTCCACTTAGACTTGATCTTAATCACTAAACTAAACGAACTGGATGTGCAGCCAAATGCTAATGTATGACTGTAAACCAAGAAGGAAGTCGAAGAAACTGAAACAGAACATTTTAAAATTTGAATGTGTTTATAACGACAACTATTTAACGTAAGTCTGCTGATGCGTAGAAGAAAGAGTTAGATACATAGAGCAAATATGAACTTGTTACGAGAGTTTTCTCGCAACGTAAATAACTAGCGACTAACTCAGTTGAATTCGGAGATTTGGGTCGTAAGCTTCGTGGTGCTAAATTATACAGCAAATTAAAAAGACGCCAAAACGGTTAGAAGGTAGAGTGATAGACACCGTCTAAATCTATCCAACAGTGAAATAGAATAAATGACAAAACACTGGTTATAACGACAAATATATTAATTTTTAATGAGAGAAGAATATATTAAAAGTTAAAAGAATTAGGTACATAAATAGTTGTAAAGAATAATTCTACAAATAACACAGTTACAGCGTTGATAAAAGTTCTGAAGGTTAAGCAACCCTCCACACAAAGTTATCGAAATACATTCAACAGAACATAATCAAGTAATATATAATTTCGGAGTTCATCTTTGATTTAATTTGAAACTAGTGACTTCACACTCGTTGCAAATCGCATTTTACGAAAATGGACACCGCAGGAACAAAAAAACCTGAATGCATTAATTGTGATAATACCTTTGTCGTGCGTATTTCACGTTTGATAAATGTAAAAATTACTGACAAGTAAAAGAAAAAGAATACTTACGGTCGTCCATGCGGATAGCTATCGGTACACTCAAGCCATCCCCTAAAATCGCTAAGGAAATTAAGACAAATTAGATATAGGATCGTATCACAATTAAATTGCTTATCGACAAATAATGAATCCTAGTTAAATGCGTAAGCATCCAAGTGGTTTTCACTAATCTTAATGCAGGTGTGCCCCTAAAGTTCTTTGATCACAGGAATTACAAATATGATTGTCTCGGAAATGGCTAAATTGATCGAGAGCTCCTTTTTGTACGTGCTTCAAATTATAGCCTCTAGCGAAAGGTAATGCATTAATCAGGAATCCTTCCAAATTGGCTCAACACGTGGTGGTATCATAAATCGCTATGACAATTACGGGAAAATCAACTTACAACGCATCTGAGTCAAATGCTTACCCTAGGACGAATTTCACAAAAATAGCGTTAATAACACACCCATTTATAACACAGATGCTTGTGAAATTTTAGAAGTGAAAACTCCGCTGCGCGCTTATATTGGAACATACATGTGAAGTGTATCACAGTAATCAGTTTCAATTTAACATCTTATCGCCGCCTTTGCGACGAAAAGTGGGCGTTCCGAGAACAAATCTTATACAGGGAACAAATTTCATTCTAAGCATTTTTAACATAAACTATTTAAGAAAGAAATATCTACCGTGCTAGCCTAACATTGATAAGTGAGCGGAATAAGCAGATGAGACAAGAGTTGTAACTCTTCTATCTTCATCTGGTGGTGGGCAAAACTCTATTTTCGAATGATTGAGATCTCTTTGACAACATTACTAACCAGAAGTCTGATACCATTCCACGGCTTACCACTGAAAGTCACATAAAAAAGTTTCAATTGTTGGAATCTAACAATAAAGTTTCTTCTACTACTGGTTTCTTAAAAACCGTCGTCAAATTTTCTAGTTTGACTCCTTACTCCTGAACAGAAATCGGTGTTATCTAAGGAATTGAATTTTGATGTTGCTCCAAAACGTATTTCCAACGAAAACATTTTATGTGTTGGTTGAGTCTTTTATAAGACATCCTCCCCACAGCAATTAGTATTGACGCTGACAAAATTCTTGGATCATCTAAAATTCCTAAATCCACCGGAACAGTTATCTTTGGGAATTTTTTTGTGGAAACCTTAATACCATCGTTTTCTCAACCGACAAAGCAAGCAAGTTGTGAATAGTTAATTCGATGATTAATATACCCATAATGCGCCAAGCTTCCAAAGAATCTTTTAACAGATAAATTACAGATATGCCACAGAGTCTTTGGATTAGTTGTAATCTTATACATGGCTTGACTACAATTAACTATTCAAATTTAATTGTAAAATTCCGGCATCCGTGCATCGACTTCAAAGAAAGAATTAATTGGGTAATAGTTAGCAAACTTGCTGTGATAATAATAGGAAAATTCAATCGCGCCGTAAAATGAAAATGCATTTTTAACCCAGCCAATCTTCACATGTAACAAATCGGCATTGTACTTGCTTTACTTATTATTAGGGTGGATGTTCCAAGTAATTTAAAAGGTCAATAGCACTTGGCATTGCGTTAGCACACGTGCTGTTTCATTAACGTTAGAAACGGACATAATCACTAAAATCCGACTCGTAGATGACATTTACGACTGGGCAAAATTTATACAGCGCCAGAAACCATACCAATGTTTGTTAACTTAACAATCTGAGTAGGAAAGGCTTTCGGTAAATATTTATTGTTATGTTGAACTGCAGCTGTAAAAATGGTTGGTCAAAATTGGGCATTTCTACAGGAATTCCAAAAGTTTACTCTAATTGTTCTTAATGTACCGGGAAATCTTCAATAGACCATAATTATTCACTGTTAATTTGCAAATTTATATTCACCTATTATTTCGTTATGAAGGAAATCTGGGTTTTTATGGGATGAACATTTTTTTCCATGCCTCTTCAAAACTTCTTCAGCGTGTGTTTATCTACCGTCTGAATAGACCTTTTCTAGATTTTTCATGCTTCTCTGTTTCTGGCGGTTCTTGTATAGTTTTTTTTCCATTTGGTATCATCTCTTTAGTGGTGTTCCCACCCTTTGGTTTGTCAGTACCAATATTAATAATGTGAATTCAACTGGGCTGTAATTTTTCTTGTTGATGTGTAGCGTTTTTTTGGGACTTATGCCATAAATGAAAAAATATATTTTACAATTAGTAACATTTTATTATTTTAACAACTCTGTTTGTCTCTCTAAAAGTAGACACTCTGTATATAGTAAACTGCTCAGAAAGGACGCCTAAGAACCGAAATAAATATTAATTTGTAATAAATATGAATCGCATGTAATTAGTTATGAACGTTGAATCGTATCAAGTTGATTGCATGCCAAAAATAATTAAACGCATTTCCAAAAATATCTACAATATCGTAATCGCTTTAAGTGTTTAATTGACTCGGAGAAAAACGCTATTTTTGTTATTGCCAAAGAGTAACACAATCTGTTTGAACTTGTTTTCCTTTCTAATAATAAATTATAATTGAGTTTTTAGATACATTAAACATGCTACCACCTGCGTTTTACTTCGATATTGAATATTTTACTCGCTCTGATAAAAAAATTATGGAGAAACAACAATTGTTTATGGAATTAATTAGTTAAGAATTATTGAAATATTTGTTTGTTTGTTTTTCGATAGGCGAACATTATTTAGATTAAGTTATCATAATGAATTTCATGGTATTAATACAATACTCAGCTGACTTTTCTTATGCTTTTATCGTTGTACAATGGATTTACCTTTTTTGTTCTTTTATTTGCGATTTTTGATACCATGCGGATAGTTCCGGAGGATCGGAGGTTTTTACAGCCGAAATTTATATTAAAATCAGTAGGAAGGAACCATTGAAGGTCGTCTTAAAAACCTCAAGAACAAAAGCACTTTTACTTAGTCTTGAACTTGAGTAGGTTTTTTTAATCACAGTTTCCTCGTCATGTTGCAAATCCTATTTGCACTAACACTAGAATGAAATCTAACATCTTCAAAGCGGAACTATTGACTGTAAAAAAACGAGGTCAACATGATTATTTGGTTGGCTGACAAAGACAATGCCACTGTCGTCAGAAATTAAGTTGTTTATATACAGAAGATTGAATTTATATTTTCGAAGATACTTATATACTATTAAACCATGCTACTATTTTGAAGAAGGAACATGAGGTGATTTAGGTTAATGAATCTATTCATTCATTCCGTCTGACTCAAAGCCACCTTGTTTCTACAAACAGGGTGTATTTATTTTCTTCTTAAAAATAGAATTCTCGCTATTTTATATAAACACGATTAGGTCCTAAGTATATTTTTGTTCTGTTTAGACTTCACATCCTCGTCATCATCTAATAACTTTCAGGTTGGTGATAACTTCTACGAATAAGTATCAATTGATTTGATAATTTAGCCGCGTTTTTTTTAGATCGTCGTTTTAGAACATTCTAGAATATGTCTTTATTTCAACTCCTATCTAATGGTGGTATTTCAATTCTGGACTCGTGGAAATTAATAGAACCAATGGTGTCACATCTAGGCTCAAGTAGTCGAACGACATTTATCAAATTCTTGCTTCTAATACGCATGTTAGAACATGAAAAAATGTAGGATACAATTTTGTGACAGAAATGTGTCTTTTTCTGTAGTGGACTTGTTACGGTGAAACGTAAATTCTGCACTGGACTGAAGTGTGACTAGTTATCAGTGACGAATCCATAGTAGCGAAAGGCAACAGTAGTTCAAAGCTTCAGAAAGAAGGGAATCGCCGGAAAATAGAAATGCACTCTTACCTCAGTGATTCTTTCACATACAAACATCGCAATCTTTACGCCAATAATAAGGTGGATGTTGCAAGATTCTTAAATGTGAATATCACTGAACATTTCGCTGTTTTCTTAACGTTAACAGAAACGGAAACAACGATCAAATCGAAATGATGTTTAAACTGGACAAAATTCATACAGCGCAAGCAACCATAACAAGGTTTTTTAACATAACAGACTTTCTGAGAAGAGAGCCACGTGGATTATCAAAAAACGGTCTATAACTTCTAGGCATAAAATATTCATTCGTCTTATTAACACTGAAGTAACTGATACGTGAAACCTTCTATTCTTTCGGCGATTTAATGATATTTCTTGAAAATATTTTACTACACTACCACTATTGAATTTTCTGAAATTATTTGTAATAACAGAAAGTAAACATTCTTATTCTTGTGGTAGAAAAATTCTGAACACTTTCATCTTATGTATTTTGCATTTATATTTTTACTCTATAACTGATCTGATTGTGCATTTATTTTATATGTTTCGAATATGCCAACGTTCGTTTTTTGAATAGAATACAAAATAGAAGGTATATACTTCTCTATTTAGCGATTTTTTTAAGATTTTAGCGTTATTTTGGCTTTTTATATATTTTCTAGCTCAAAAATTCAATAATCGTCTGTTTTACTCTTAGTACTAACTTAGTGGTATTCTAAATTACTGTCAGGGAACTTGTGCCTTTTCTAGAATTTGAAAGTTGTGTATTTGACGTCATCGGGACTTTTTTTCTTCTATAAAACATGTTTTTCCATATTGGTGCTGTGTCGACTTTCTGATTTTGACGGGGTCCCTATATAATCTGATCCAGAAGTTACGTGATTCGACTAATATTGTTGCCTGCTTGCATTTTATAGTGTGTCTTTCTTCTAAAGAAAAACGTTGCGAAAGCTGATCTAGTGTTGTGTCTCCTTGTGTTTTCTTCCGGGTAGCGATGTACCATCCAGTTTGCCTCCAGCCAGCAACGAATGTGGTAAACCTGTGGTCCTTCGATTAGTGTAGTTGTCTACTTCGATTTTGAAAAGCTGGTGGCTAACTTATTTGTTGCACTGAACGGAAGAGAAGTGGTTGCAACCGAGTTCACTTTTTTTGTAGTTTTTTCTCAAGGCAGCCGTTAGACAACCGAACTCAGATTTCAGACAGTTGGGTTCGATGATGTTGTACCCTCTCTTCTAATTTTCAGTTGTTTGCACTATATAGGTCCTTCAAAACTTGTAGCTTTTAACCGACTTTTAAACCATTTTATTTATCTAATGGTTTGCAGTATTGAGACTCAAGAAAATTTGTATTCTGTTTTTAAATTATTTTTGGCATTCGTAGGCGCCGTTCTGTGGTTTGGGAATAGGAACAAATTGACGGAGGCAATTCGGTGTTTTGACAAATCAAAATTCTTATACCAGGATTGGTGTGTGAAAAGATGCACTATTGCGATAATTTGTGATTGGCACATACAGCTATGGTCATATGTATGGAGCATCTATGTATTTAAATATATTTGTGTTTAAAAAGTGAGAATAATATGATGAATTTCTTTTAAAATCGTTTTTAAACGTTTATGCATTAATAGTGGAATAAAAAGGTGTGCTTCCTGTGACTGACTTAGGCCAAATTGTGATACTCTATGAACTAGGAAGTTAGCAGGTGGAAATCAAAAATTATAAAATGTTCAAGAAAAGCAGTGCAAAATGCTATAAATAGATTTAGTTGGTTCTTATAAAAATAGAGGCAAAACAGGAAGAAAAGGTATACTTTCTTCTAGAAACAGGACTTCTCTTTGAACTAGGACCAAATCTTCCAAAGACTTGGCTAGCGATCGGTGGGATCACAGAAAAATTAAAGTTTCTGCTCGAACTGTTAGAAGATACTTAAAAGAGGATAATTTATATAGAAGGATGGCTTGCTGAAGGCCATTGCTAACCGAGCGCCATAGGAAACTTAGTATAGAATGGGCTAAAGCGCACCCAAATTGGACATCTGACAATTGGGCCGAAATTATTTGGTCAGACGAATCAAAAATAGAGGTAAGCATCATTATGGCTGTTATGATGTAACGAAATAATAAAAAAAGTATCACTTTAAAATTGACCGTTTAAGTACCTAAAGTTTCACATATTGGAATCGTTTTTGACCTAGGTTTTCGGGCAATCTGAAGGCACTTTTCTAATGCGAAGACCGGGCGAAGCTTTTGACCCGAAATGCATCATCGCAGATTTGTCACCCATAAAAAAAATTGAGGACTATTTGGAAAAGGAAGTAGTCAATTTAAAGAATTAAATAAAAAAAAAATAATTCTGTGTGATTGGAAAAAACATCAGCGAATGGATCTTGTCGACACCATGCCTAAAGGGGTGCGTGCGGTGATCAAGGCAGAAGGGGGGTGCTACCAAATATTAATTATATTAAATAATTTATAATCAAATATACACATTTAATTTTATCATTTGTTGCCAGAAGCTGCAGAAGCCGGAAGAGGCCAGTCTTCGATTTTTTATACGATCAACACATATTTCGCTGGAAATGAAATAGCCTTTCTCATCATTTTTGTTAATCGTCAATATGAAATTGTGGATGGAATTTCAGTTCCCAATTAAGCACAATGTAAAGTACTTCCATGTGTCAAAATGTGTGATTTGAATTTATTACCATATACATACATATACAAATGTCACGGTCAATTCAATTTTACTACTACTACTTATGCTTCAAAGTCAAGGACGTATTTGTTCTGGAACAGATCTTTCTGTATATATCGATTACTTTTAACCCAATTCTGATACTTTATCAGTGTCTTGTGCGTTGTCCGTATGATCAAATAACAACCGTGATAAGAAACGTAGTTCTAAAGCCTGCAACGATGAATCAGGATTTGTGTATTTCCGGATGTCTAACTTGCGAAGTGTCACCGTAACACTATAAATCCGATTACAATTTCCATTTGCATACGTCGTAATTATTGAAAAAGTAACAGACAAATGCATCTTTTATTACGCTAAGTAGGATTATGTGTCAGGATTCAGGGACATCGACATTTACATGTATATTAACACTACCATTAAGGAATAATAATGAAGTTGAAATATAAATAATAGTATTTGTAAACGTCATTGGGGAAAGAGCGGATTTTCACTTATATAATCGGCACTTATACGGTTGTAAAAATTTCCCCAAGTTTAGATTATGGAGTTAACAGAATTGTGCGCATTTGCATGTGCAAATGATTCTTCATTAATTCCTTATATAACTTATACAGTAAATCAATACAGTAACATCGCACTTATGCATAATTGGTTGGCGTTATTTTAATAACTTACACAACAAAGCGGGAATATTTGTATTTATGGACTATGATGTAATATGTTAGCCACATGTCAGAGACGTTTATAAAACAAGCAAATGAAATGACATCAATAATTCTAAGATTTTTTTTTGAAGAGGAAATGAGCGTTCATTATAATGCTACTGGATCGTAAAACAAAGCGATGAATATATTTTCAATTTTCGTGCACTTATAATTACACCTTACATACAAAATGAAAGTTAGTGCCTACAACTTTCAACTAAAATAAGTTATTGTTGTTTTAAAAGTGATCTTACGTGGGAGTTTTTGGGATAGTAGGTTGCTGCATGCAACTTCCTTGTGTTCACACATGAAACGTTTCTGTTTTTTCAGATCGAATAATATGGAAATCGGTTTTGTTTGTAATTGGATAAGTGGCTTAACAGGTTGAGTTGACTTTGGAATTGGTTGTGTAAATAATGATTCACCCAGTTAGAAATGTGCGAATTTATATTACACGAAGTACTTTAATTCTTCTTGGTGTTGTCGGTGTCAAAGACCGAATTTTCTGATGAAATACGAAAACTTTTAAAAGTGGAAATACGATATATGAAAAGTATTTATTAGAATCCCCTGTTCTATGACTCAGTTTTAACAAAAACAGAAAGCCTTGTTCAGATGGGGCTTCTTGATTTCGTTGGTTTATCTTATGCTGTCAGAAATGCTTGAGTTTAAGATCAACATTTTTCTCTACCCTATCTCGCTATTGCTGCCAGAGGTTCATAAATGTCAAAATTAGATGCTTCGTTTTTTCATCAAATTCGTAGCCGTAGCTGCTCCGATACTTTATCCAGTTTTTTGGAAGATCCTTGTATTTTTATCTCATTATACCAGTTGCTCGAAATCTCATTTGTTTTAATTTTAAAAGTAGTTAGTGACTGCTAAAAAATTTATTAAAATAAACCACGTACTATTAACCACAGTTACACTACTCTTGTTCTCATTGATTCAGTTATTGCTTCTTTGCCATAATTTGGAACAATTACTAAATCTCCATCGTCTACTGCTTGGTCAGTCAGATTGTCAACGTTTGTCGGCAAGTTTGACTGGATTTATGGCGAACAAAAATAATCTTGTAGTTTTTATTCTAAGATGGACATATTAATAATCAAAACTAAGCAGATATAAAATGAATGAATTTTACATTGAATTGATTTTTCCGTTCTTTTGTAGCTATTAGAAGTGACATATGGTTTGGGAAAAGACCGCAGATAACCTTCAAATATATTCAGTTTAGTAGTCGAAAATTGCTATACCGGGTGTCTCAAAATTGCGGGGAAATAAAACTCCCACGTATTGTAGAGGTCAAAGGATTGATTACCCTACTTTGAGTAATAAAAAAGAAACACAAATTATTGTAGAAGGGTTACAACTACCCTCACCCTTTGTATTTTTGAAATAATTTTCTTAGGGGTGGTAATTCGGCTCTAAGACTTTTTTAAAGGGAAAGCTTGCTCATCGTCTTCATTTTTTTACTTTTATAAAAACTCCGAATTTTGCTTAGTTTCGAAGGAAAAAAATGTTTTCTGAAACACTGAGACAAGTTTAATTATAAAATTTAGCTGACCGTGAACACACAAACAAAACAAAAGTCATGAATTCGACAGGAAACAAATTCATAATCCTCACAGTTTATTGTTGACAGTAAATGTTTCAATAATTTGTTCACTTTTAGTTGCTTTTGTATTGTTTTCTATCGCAATCACTCTTATTGCTTTAATTGCTATTGCTGTTGTTGTTACTTTGGCTGCTTTCAAATTATGGGTTTCCCTTTTAATGAACGGGTAGACATGCTATTAGTTTTTGGATTCTGTAAAGGCAACTGCCTTGAAAGTGTTCGCGTATATCCAGAGAAGAGAATTCAAAATCAAAAAACTTGCCGGAATCGAAAGACTTGTTCGAGAAACAGGAAGTTTGAAGCAAGTCAGTAATAACGCTGGAAGACCTTGACAAGCCCGAACACTCATTGCGGAAGATGCTGTTCAGACCAGTACCAGAATATTGCACCGAGATTCCAAAAAAGCACTGTCTATGGGATATTTTGAGATCAATTACTTCGTCCATTCCACATCCAGCCAGTGCAACAAATATTGCCACTTGACCACGGATCACGTTTAAATTTTTCACAAATTGTTCGGGAGCGCAGAGTAGTCGACAACGGATTCCACAATAATATCTTGTTTACTGATGAGTCTTGTTTTACTCGTCGTGGCATAACGAACCTACACAATGAGCATATTTATGCAGATGAAAATCCAGATGCTATTAAAGGTAGACATTATCAACGAGAATTTAAAATTAATGTCTGTATCGAAATTATTGGCAATTTTATGCTTGATCGTCTGGTTTGCCAGAATTAGTAGAAGACTTGTCCTTTAATTTGCTTCGAAACATGTTCTTCTTGCACGACGGTGCACCACCTTATTTTGCACATGCCGCAAGAGAATCTTAATGAACAATGTGCTGGTAGATGGATTCGGAGGGGACAAGAAGCACCCATTCAATGGTCTCCGTGGGCTCCAGATTTAAATCCTTGCGGCTTCTTCATCTGGGGAATGTTAAAAACACAAGTGTACAAGGTTTAAATTAATAATTCCGAACTGTGGAAGAGAACTCAAAATGCTGTAAACGCACTACGAGAAAACGACGATGTTTTAAGAAGGGCGCATTTCAATTTTTTACTTAGAAAATTAACCACATCGAACACTTGTAAAAAAAGTTTTGCCTTAGTGTATACCACACAGAAAAATGTGATTTTTTAAGTAGACTTGGACTCTTCTTCGGATAAACGGTTACATTTTGACCTCTACAATACGTGGTAGCTTTGTTTTCCAGCAATATTGGCACACCCTGTAATTAAACTGCATATCCAACACTTTATTCTTTACAAATTTCAACAAGGAAAAAAATGCTACAACGATAAGATATGTCATTTTGGTTTAGGCGTTTTAAAGTAGCAACTTTCGGAAGTGCGACGACGATGATTTGGTACCACTACTCGCTGAGAATTCGGCACGCAAAAAAAAGCTTGCAGAAGAGTTGCAAGTAACACAGCAAACGCTTACGTGTGATCGGAAAAATCCAGAAAAAATGGGTTCCGCATGAAATCGACTGAAATAAACAAAAATTGTTTTTTATCTTAATAAGCAGCGTCGAAATTCTTTCTTATGGAAAATCATTTTGGGCGATTTCTCACTCGATCTCTTTTAGTTCTTCGTGCTACTCCTCAAATTCTTATTTTCCCGGCGGTTATCTTGCTTCTTATTTTATATTGCATTGTCTAACTCTATGATTTATATGTTAATATTGGTACATATATGCTATTATACACTCTGAGTTTTACCGGTATGCTTACTTCTTTTTTGAAAATTTACTTTTCTATTCTAATATACCTTGCTGGCCTTGTTCGTTCATTTTAATATTTCTTGCTTTATTATCCCAGTCTTATTTATCATTGTTCTTAGGTAATTCGTAGTTTTCAACCCATTCTAGCTGTTTTTCACTACATAATATTTGTGTATCATTTAATGCATCCTTCTTTGTTATGAACATTACTTTACTTTTGTTTGTGTTAATTTTCATTTTTTATCTTTCTACAGCTCTGCACCATTTACTGACAATTTGTTGTAATTTTTCTGCTGATTCGACCAGTAGCACTATGCCATCTACATATACGAGGCTCTGTATTGATACTGCCTATAGTTTCCAGTTTCTCATTTTTACTTCAAATTTGGGCTCTTTAAATTCCTTTATTATTTTGTTCATACTGCTATAAATAAAAGTGGGCTGAGAGAATCCTGTTGTTTTAGTCTTTTTTCAATTTTAAAACTTTCCGACTTAGTCCCTTTTATATGCACTCTTCCCTTTGTTTGTTCGTACAGTCTTTTTATACTTTTCGATACATGTAATTGGTTTAGTGCTCTCCATAACGTCTGCTTGAGTATTGTGTCAAAGGCTGCATATATGTCAATAAAAGCTGAATACAGTTATTCTTTTTCTAGTCTTTTCTCTATCGTTGTTCTTAGTACATATATGTGGTCTTGGGTTTGTCGTTCCGATCTAAAAGCTGCTTGCTTTTCCATCAGTTCTTCTATTTCTTTTCTTCCCTTAGCTTTCTTTCCAATATTCGGGTGTAGATCTTTTGTATTACGGATCACAAACACATGGAACTATAGTTGACGCAGTAATTAGTGTCTCCTTTTTTATGTAGGGGTACTATGATATTTACGTCCCAAACTTTTGGAGCTTTTTCGCTTTTCCAAACTTTTATCCATTTATCTTTGCTCCGCTATACTTAACTATTTCTGATGTTATTCTATCTCTGCTTGCTACCTTTCCTGGCATTATCTGCCTGTTCCACTTCTTCTCATTCTTCTTCTTCCTCTTTTGCTGTAATCCCTTTTCTTTCTCTAATTCTTACATCGTTTCCATAAATTTATGACTGTAGTATTTATTCCATGCATCTAGAATCTATTTTTCTTCTAATTCTATGTTACCCTCAGTGTTTTTTATACTCTACAAGGGTTTACCGTATTTGCCTTGTATTTTGTTTATTGCTTTCCAGAATTCTCTTCCATTATTAGTATTATATTTCGTTTCAAGATCTCTGCCATATTCTTCCCAAGATTCTTGCTTCACTTTTTCGATGGTCTCTTTAGTTTATTTTTTGGAATATTCCTGTCTATTATTTTCGCTCTTACTTTGGATATATCTCTTCCATGCATTCTTTCAATTTTTAACTTTTTCTCTTACTTCCTTATTTCACCAGCTGCTTCGCTTTTGGTTATTTTTAATTGTTGATCCGCATGCCTCTTCTGCTTGTTCTGTTATTGTTGTTTTTAGTATCTTTTACATCTATTCTATACTCCATGTTTGGTTTTCAGCAGTTTCTTCTAGCTCCCATTTTTTTAAGGCTTCATTTAGTTTAGTTTGATGTTTCCATTATCTCTGGTTTTCTTTCGAGTTTTCTTGTATCGTTTATCCGTGCAGCTTCTCTTATTACCTTTACATCTAGTACAGCGTATTTTACTTCTCTATTGTTTGTGATGTAGTCGTTTATTCTTTCTCCCGCCCTTCCAGCTGCGCTATATGGAATCTTGTGTATTGTCTTGTGGCTATTCCCAATTAAAAGTTGATTTATTATGGAGAATTTTATCATCGTTCTTCCATTGTTGTTTACTACAGTTTTTGGCCATATTTTCCAATTGTACCATAATTCTTGGATTTACTGCTTTCCAGTGTGTCCTTCGACTCGCTAGATGTGGGTTAAGTATAATTCCTACGCCCCCTTTTGCTCTACCTTCTGATCATAAGCATAATAGTTGATATCCTTGTGTTAGTATAAGTTTCCCATTCCCTTTCTTTTTTATTTCACTTATATCCACGACACTTATTGTATATTTCAGCATCTCATCAATTATTTCCACTTCTTTTCTGTTCAATTCTCTTATATTCCATGTTCCCATTCTCATTAAATTTTCTCGAAGATTTCGTCTTTCTTTAATCCGCCCATTTTCGAGGCTTTAATTCGATCTCTAAATCATGATACCTCATGTAAGTGATTAGCCTAACGATGACGGTCCCGTTACCTAACTGGCATCGGGTTATACCCCCCGACGTTGGGTCGCGAGAGCCTCGTTTGTTATACAGCAGAGGGCACCGCGTGCAGGTGGGTTGGCAGACATACCAGTCTACGGATTATGTTTAAAGTTTTTATCGGTTTAGAAATAAGTTTAATTGAATTTAATGTTAGCAAAATTTAGCACAAACCGAGTAAAATTAGACGAGCAAAAAATATTGTAAAAAAATTGAATAGAAAACAGAGGACTAATAGTTAAGTTAACCCCCGGGTTCTTTAAATTTTATTAACAATTTAAAATTGAGCGTAGTTCAAAATAATAACGACGCAATTGAGAAAGAACCAAAAAAAAAATGAAAAAACGGGGGGGCTAGCTGTCAAGTCAGCCTCCGGATTTGTTTCGATTTTTAAGTTATAGTTAAGCCAAATTTAAAAAATAATAGTACAAAACGAGTTACGTACTTTGTTTCCCACATAAAAATGTTACGTAACTTATATTTCGATTTGTTTTTTACGTTGTCAAAAACTCTTTAAATATTTTCTTAACTTAATTCTTCGAAAATGACATTTCGATCAAATCGAAAGCAGTTTCTTACAAATAAGATAAGTGGTGAGATTTAGATTCATAGAAATATGTAATTATGTGGCGCAATATGAATTTTAAGCCGACATTCGTTCATCTATCATGAGAATATCACAAAACATACAATTAGTTGGAAAAATATGTGTACGAATTCTCACACTTTTTTACTCATTAACACGTCGATAAACAACATCTAAATTTTTTTGACCACATCTTAATAATTGACTTGTGTATGTTAAGCAATGTTCAGATGAAGGTTTTTTTGATATTGTATTCAATGCATTACTTATTCAGCAAATTTTGTTCATCAATACGTTTGTTACGTTTTGGTATTTAATTTTTATTTTTTGAGGTTTAAAAGAAAAAATTAATTTACTTTTCTAATTCGTTCACCTAGAACAGCGTTTTTGTTCATCACTAGTCGATGGGTAACAGGTTTTTGGAAAATTTAGTTTACATTTTTTTATACAAATTCCTTAAATTTCAAACGTTTTATAGAAGCAAATGAAATAAATTCCCAGAACTTGTTCTGAAAAAATGATAAACCATCTGGAGATTTTCTTCGACTTTTGCCTCTGAATATATTCTTTGTGGATTATTCAATGGTTATTAAAGAAACGTGTAGCCTTAGTCAGATGAGGTTTTTTACTCTGGTATTTTGTTTCTGGGTCGTACAGAAGAACCGAGTCTTATTCCTCCCGAATAGTATGACATGACATGTATGGTTCAACCAAGTCTTCAAATAAAATTTCTGAATTAAGCTGCTTTTTTTCCACTATTAAAATTATATTAGCATCTCATTGTTCTTTGGGATAACCGTCATAAGTTTTGCTATTTCAATTTTCAGCGGTACACCCATTTGACTGAGATCTTTTAAAATTTGCTGATCTAAATTACATTTTCAATAAGCACTTATTAATTCAAACTAGTTTTTACTAGAGCTGTTGCCAATTAAAAATGAGAACCTGAAGTATTTTTGCGCATCTTATTCAGGGTGTCCTAGAATATTTGGCTAATCTCCCAGCTTCACATAAAAATAACATGACAGGTTTCTATACACTTTTGTTACGGCGTCTCCTGCGGAGATACGAGCTTATAACACACGCTCTTGGAAATGGTATGTTTTATAATAAATCTTGAAGTACTAGGTACAGTTTAATAATTTTTTAATATATTAGGGTGTAGGTTGTTTAGATGATGAAAAAACTTAGACAATTTGAGACGTCTATGAGACCAAACAATAAAGGTGTCATCAACATGCCTAAACCAGACTTTAAATTCTAATATTGATGATTCCAAAGCAACTGTTTTAAATGATTTCAGCTAGAATTGTATAAATCACTGTGATCGCGTTGGAGAAAACATCTTAAATGTCGTAGAAGCTGATCCTCTTACAGGTGTCTGTCCAGTTTGATTGTCCCGAGATTGCCCAAAATCGACGGTCTCTAGAATCTTTCGAGAGAAACAGTTGCATCTGTATCATCTTCAAAAAGTATATGCGTTTTTTCTTGAAGGTTTTTGCAGATGATGGAATTTGATATTTGGGTTTTTAATCTGCACAGACACGATGCCAATTTTACTCGTTCAGTTCTCTTTATGGTCGAAAATGGATTTTCTACAAACAACGGAATTTGACCATTTGTATTGCCGAGAAGGGATACTGCAGAACTTTATTTGAAGTAATTTGCCAGAACTCTTATAAAAAATCTAGCTCTGGCAATACTACTTGGTATGTGGTTCCTGGATGATGGGGCCTCACCACATTATCGCTAGTTGTTCGAGTACACCTAAACAGGAACTTTGAAAATCGTTGACTAGGAAGATGAGGACCAGTGGCTTGGGCTTCTCGATTATCAGACTTAAATTTATTAGATTTTCTGTGAAGCTGCTTTAGTCGATGCTAATGTAATAGGCAATCGAGAAAACTTGTTAGAAATGACTGATTTCTATTGTCGCAAAATAAGAACTAATGAGATTGTGGAGAGTTAAACAATATTATTCAATAAAAACCATATACCTATGTATTGAAAAAAAATATTTTGTTTTCTTTAGTTGAAGTTGACCTGTTAAAAAATATTATTGTTGTGTCTATCGTACAGTGTAAAAAAACGAGCATTACTGTGTTAGAGTTAGTGTGTTCCTGGAAAATTAAATAAGCCGAATGTGAAGAAAAGGGTTTATGTTAAAGAGACATCCCTAATAACTATCATATTAAAAAATTATTAAATTATACCTGGTACTTGAAGAGTTATTTTAACACAAATAATTCCCAGGGACTCTGCGTAGGGAGGCCCGTAGGAAAATGGGTATGTTATTTTTGTGTCCTACTTGAATCCGGGAGATTGAGAAGAGTTGCAAGTAACACAGCAAACGCTTACGTGTGATCGGAAAAATCCAGAAAAAATGGGTTCCGCATGAAATCGACTGAAATCAACAAAAATTCTTTCTTATCTCAATAAGCAGCGTCGAAAATCTTTCTTATGGAAAATCGTTTTGGCCGAGGAGAAATTTTTCTCGTGTTACCATTTTCCTCGCTCGATTTCTTTTAATTCTTCGTGCTACTCCTCTCAAATTCTTATTTCCCCGGCGGTTATCTTACTTCTCATTTTATATTGCATTGTCCAACTCTCCGATGTATATGTTAATATTGGTACATATATGCTATTATACACTCTGAGTTTTACCGGTATGCTTACTTCTTTTTTGGAAATTTACTTTTTTATTCAGTGTAATATACCTTGCTGACCTTGTTCGTTCGATTTAATATTTCTTGCTCTATTGTTCCAGTCTTATTTATTATTGTTTTCTGGTAATTCGTAGTATTCAACCCATTCTAGCTGTTTTTCACTACATAATATTTGTGTATCATTTAATGCATCCTTCTTTGTTATGGACATTACTTTTGTTTATGTCTATTTTTATTTTCCATCTTTCTATAGCTCTGCACCATTTGTGGTAATTTTTCTGCTGATTCGGCCAGTAGCACTATGCCATCTGTATTGATACTGCTTGTAGATTCCAGTTTCTCATTTTTACTTCAAATTTGGGCTCTTTAAATTCCTTTATTATTTCGTTCATTACTGCTATAGATAAAAGTGGGCTGAGAGAATCCTTTTGTTTTATTCCTTTTTCGATTTTAAAACTTACCGACTCAGTCCCTTTTATACGCACTCTTCCCTCTTTGTTTGTACAGTCTTTTTATAGTTTTCGATACATGTAATTGGTTTAGTGCTCTCCATAACGTCTGCTTGAGAATTGTGTCAAAGGCTGCGTATACATATGTCAATAAAAGCTAAACACAGTTTTCCTTTTTTTAGTCTTTTCTCTATCGTTGTTCTTAGTACATATATGTGGTCTTGGGTTTGTCGTTCCGATCTAAAAGCTGCTTGCGTTTCCGTCAGTTCTTCTATTTCTTTTATTCTCTTAGCTTTTTTTCCAATATTTGGGTGTAGATCTTTTGTATTACGGATGACAAACATGTCACCATCGTTGTCGTAGTCATTAGTGTCTCTTTTTTTATGTAGGGGTACTATGATATTTACGTCCCAAACTTTTGGAGCTTTTTCGCTTTTCCAAACTTTTATCCATTTATCTTTGCTCCGCTATACTTAACTATTTCTGATCTGCTTGCTATGGCATTATCTGCCTGTTCCACTTCTTTTATCTCTATGTCTGATTCTTCTTTTTCCTCTTCTATTGTAATCCCTTTTCTTTCTCTAATTCTTACATCGTTTTCCATAAATTTCTGACAGTAGTATTTATTCCATGCATCTAGAATCTTTTTTTCTTCTAATTCTATGTTACTCTCAGTGTTTTTATACTCTACAAGGGTTTACCGTATTTGCCTTGTATTTTGTTTATTGCTTTCCAGAATTCTCTTCCATTATTAGTATTATATTTAATTTCAAGATCTCTGCGATATTCTTCCCAAGATTCTTGCTACACTTTTTTGATGGTCTCTTTAGTTTCATTTTTTGGAATATACATTCCTGTCTATTATTTTCGCTCTTAATTTGGATATATCTCTTCCATGCATTCTTTCAATTTTTAATTTTTTCTTTATTTCACCAGCTGGTCCGCTTTTGGTTATTTTTAATTGTTGATCCGCATGCCTCTTCTGCTTGTTCTGTTATTGTTGTTTTTAGTATCTTTTGCATCTTTTCTATTCTCCATGTTTGGTTTTCAGCAGTTGCTTCTAGCTTCCATTTTTTTAAGGCTTCATTTAGTTTAGTTTGATGTTTCCATTATCTCTGGTTTTCTCTCGGGTTTATCCGTGCAGCTTCTCTTACCTTTACATCTAGTATAGCGTATTTTAGTTCTCTATTGTATGTGATGTAGTCGTTTATGCTTTCTGCCGCCCTTCCAGCTGCACTGTATGTAATCTTGTGTATTGTCTTGTGATTGAAGTGGCTGTTCCCAATTAAAAGTTAATTTATTATGGAGAATTTTATCGTCGTTCTTCCATTGTTGTTTACTACAGTTTTTCGCCATATTTTCCAATTGTACCATAATTCTTGGATTTACTGCTTTCCAGTGTGTCCTTCGACTAGCTAGATGTGGGTTAAGTATAATTCCTTCGCCCCCTTTTGCTCTACCTTCTGATCCTAAGCATAATAGTTGATATCCTTGTGTTAGTATAAGTTGCCCATTCCCTTTCTTTTTTATTTCACTTGTATCCACGACACTTATTGTATATTTCAGCATCTCATCAATTATTTCCACTTCTTTTCTGTTCAATTCTCTTATATTCCATGTTCCCATTCTCATTAAATTTTCTCGAAGATTTCGTCTTTCTTTAATCCGCCCATTTTCGAGGCTTTAATTCGATCTCTAAATCATGATACCTCATGTAAGTGATTAGCCTAACGATGACGGTCCCGTTACCTAACTGGCATCAGGTTATACCCCCCGACGTTGGGTCGCGAGAGCCTCGTTTGTTATACAGCAGAGGGTACCGCGTGCAGGTGGGTTGGCAGACATACCAGTCTACGGATTATGTTTAAAGTTTTTATCGATTTAGAAATAAGTTTAATTGAATTTAATGTTAGCAAAATTTAGCACAAACCGAGTACAATTAGACGAGCAAAAAATATTGTAAAAAAATTGAATAGAAAACAGAGGACCGGATTCTTTAAATTTTATTAACAATTTTAAATTAAGCGTAGTTAAAAATAATAACGACGCAATTGAGAAAGAACCAAAAAAAATGAAAAAACGGGGGGGGCTAGCTGTCAAGTCAGCCTCCGGATTTGTTTCAATTTTTAAAAAAGTTATAGTTAAGCCAAATTTAAAAAATAGTAGTACAAAACGAGTTACGTACTTTGTTTCCCACATAAAAATGTTACGTAACTTATATTTCGATTTGTTTTTTACGTTGTCAAAAACTATTTAAATATTTTCTTAACTTAACTCCTCGAAAATGACATTTCGATCAAATCGAGAGCAGTTTCTTACAAATAAGATAAGTGGTGAGATTTAGATTCATAGAAATATGTAATTATGTGGCGCAATATGAATTTTAAGCCGACATTCGTTCATCTATCATGAGAATATCACAAAACATACAATTAGTTGGAAAAATATGTGTACGAATTCTCACACTTTTTTACTCATTAAGACGTCGATAAACAACATCTAAATTTTTTTGACCACATCTTAATAATTGACTGTTGTGTATGTTAAGCAATGTTCAGATGAAGGTTTTTTTGATATCGTATTCAATGCATTACTTATTCAGCAAATTTTGTTCATCAATACGTTTGTTACGTTTTGGTATTTAATTTTTATTTTTTGAGGTTTAAAAGAAAAAATTAATTTACTTTTCTAATTCGTTCACCTAGAACAGTGTTTTTGTTCATCACTAGTCGATGGGTAACAGGTTTTTGGAAAATTTAGTTTACATTTTTTTATACAAATTCCTTAAATTTCAAACGTTTTATAGAAGCAAATGAAATAAATTCCCAGAACTTGTTCTGAAAAAATGATAAACCATCTGGAGATTTTCTTCGACTTTTTGCCTCTGAATATATTCTTTGTGGATTATTCAATGGTTATTAAAGAAACGTGTAGCCTTAGTCAGATGAGGATTTTTACTCTGGTATTTTGTTTCTGGGTCGTACAGAAGAACCGAGTCTTATTCCTCCCGAATAGTATGACATGACATGTATGGTTCAACCAAGTCTTCAAATAAAATTTCTGAATTAAGCTGCTTTTTTTCCACTATTAAAATTATATTAGCATCTCATTGTTCTTTGGGATAACCGTCATAAGTTTTTGCTATTTCAATTTTCAGCGGTACACCCATTTGACTGAGATCTTTTAAAATTTGCTGATCTAAATTACATTTTCAATAAGCACTTATTAATTCAAACTAGTTTTTTTACTAGAGCTGTTGCCAATTAAAAATGAGAACCTGAAGTATTTTTGCGCATCTTATTCAGGGTGTCCTAGAATATTTGGCTAATCTCCCAGCTTCACATAAAAATAACATGACAGGTTTCTATACACTTTTGTTACGGCGTCTCCTGCGGAGATACGAGCTTATAACACACGCTCTTGGAAATGGTATGTTTTATAATAAATCTTGAAGTACTAGGTACAGTTTAATAATTTTTTAATATATTAGGGTGTAGGTTGTTTAGATGATGAAAAAACTTAGACAATTTGAGACGTCTATGAGACCAAACAATAAAGGTGTCATCAACATGCCTAAACCAGACTTTAAATTCTAATATTGATGATTCCAAAGCAACTGTTTTAAATGATTTCAGCTAGAATTGTATAAATCACTGTGATCGCGTTGGAGAAAACATCTTAAATGTCGTAGAAGCTGATCCTCTTACAGGTGTCTGTCCAGTTTGATTGTCCCGAGATTGCCCAAAATCGACGGTCTCTAGAATCTTTCGAGAGAAACAGTTGCATCTGTATCATCTTCAAAAAGTATATGCGTTTTTTCTTGAAGGTTTTTTGCAGATGATGGAATTTGATATTTGGGTTTTTAATCTGCACAGACACGATGCCAATTTTACTCGTTCAGTTCTCTTTATGGTCGAAAATGGATTTTCTACAAACAACGGAATTTGACCATTTGTATTGCCGAGAAGGGATACTGCAGAACTTTATTTGAAGTAATTTGCCAGAACTCTTATAAAAAATCTAGCTCTGGCAATACTACTTGGTATGTGGTTCCTGGATGATGGGGCCTCACCACATTATCGCTAGTTGTTCGAGTACACCTAAACAGGAACTTTGAAAATCGTTGACTAGGAAGATGAGGACCAGTGGCTTGGGCTTCTCGATTATCAGACTTAAATTTATTAGATTTTCTGTGAAGCTGCTTTAGTCGATGCTAATGTAATAGGCAATCGAGAAAACTTGTTAGAAATGACTGATTTCTATTGTCGCAAAATAAGAACTAATGAGATTGTGGAGAGTTAAACAATATTATTCAATAAAAACCATATACCTATGTATTGAAAAAAAATATTTTGTTTTCTTTAGTTGAAGTTGACCTGTTAAAAAATATTATTGTTGTGTCTATCGTACAGTGTAAAAAAACGAGCATTACTGTGTTAGAGTTAGTGTGTTCCTGGAAAATTAAATAAGCCGAATGTGAAGAAAAGGGTTTATGTTAAAGAGACATCCCTAATAACTATCATATTAAAAAATTATTAAATTATACCTGGTACTTGAAGAGTTATTTTAACACAAATAATTCCCAGGGACTCTGCGTAGGGAGGCCCGTAGGAAAATGGGTATGTTATTTTTGTGTCCTACTTGAATCCGGGAGATTGTTCGCATATTCTGAGGCACTCAGTACATACTATGTGAGATCTATATTTTTGTTTCCGATTCATGTGAGTTTACTCACATTACCAGAGGAATTAAATGTAGTCTGCTCGAGATTCGCATTGAATATTTTAAGAGCAAGAATAAATACGAAAGTTAACCAGGATGTATGCCCAAGTATCCTAGCTTCTATGGGAGATAGAAGATTTTTCCTTCTCCTAAAGCAACTAGCACAGTAAAGGTTTTTTTCTCGAATAGAAGTAGAGGTTTCTAACTACATAAAAAGTGGATTTGATTTTTTAATTTTTTGGTTTTTTCACCATTCTACTCTCGAATAACTTCGGCAGTTCACTCGTTTACGGTTCATTTGGATCTCGGATATTTAGGATCTCGGTATTTTTACCTGAAGGTTTTATTACGCAAAGAACCTGCAGCAGACTGCAATTACTTACCAGTAATTGAATCACCCCAAAAAGAAGCAACGACAGCTCAGAACTTCTGATAGTGGGTCGTAGAGGTGTAACTAATATGATTCAGTCTGATCTTTGATGTACCGATTATAGAGAAATTAAATAAGCGTCAAAACGGTAGAACATACACTATAGAAGCGCGTTTACACCTGACAACACTTAAGGTACATAAATCGACAAACAGAAGTGTAACGAGTATATTTATTTTAACGATAGCATAAGAGAATAAAAACGAATAGAATAAGAAATATATAACTTTGGTCTTTATAAGTAACTCTCACTGATTATTTTTCAATAATATGTTTGGCATTTAAAACTGATGATCTCCTTTTATGCGCTTGATTGTGAAAATGTAATGATTTACTTTACTTTTAGCAAGCCGACTGCGCGTGGGTGCACTAGGTTTTTATTTAGACAACGTTTACTTACGTGCAACACGGATTGACACCTTTTCAGTATTTGATGTCACTGCAAAATTACGTCCTATAAATGGACCAATGGCGGGTATTGGTTTAAATAATAATCAGAAATGATTCTCTGTGAATTTATGATGCACCCATATTCGGCTTTACTTATTTCAGTTCAAACTTAAGAGCTGTACTACTAATAAGTACGTTTTAGTGGCATTAAAAATTACGAGTTTGGGTAATGCAACGCTGAACGATTGTTCATCTTTCAACCCTTTTACCTGGCCTGAATAACTAATCGAAACATGCACTGCAGTAAACCATCTTTAGGTCATAAGATGAGTAGTTATCAATGAAAAACAGAGAAGGGTTGTCGCATTTGTTCCTCTTTCGGCTGAATAAGTTTTGTGATTTTGGTTCAATTTGTTTTCGTTTACATAGCGTGAAAAGAAGAAAACGGCATTAGTACTATCAACTGGCTCTTCTAATCACTTGATGCCAACTATATTGAAACCGTGTGGGCCGTCGCGAATCACAATATGTGCTTTCCTTCCACTGATTATGCTCAAACATTTATCAAAGAATGTTTAGAAAGCACCATACTGTTCTCGACAAAAAAATTAATTTAATTGATTCTAACTCGGCAACACATCGTACACATTAACTTAAAGTTATATTCAATAAATTAACGTTGGTGAATACAAGAACAAAATGTCAATGATCATCAGCTTATGGTGATTGCACAATAACAAAGCGCACTGTCTAAAATTTGTTACTTAAATACAAAAAGATTGCGTAGGTTAGTCGTGAAAACAAGCGTAATATGCATGTTGAATCGTTTTGCATACGACCGGCCTCAAAGTTGATAAATAAATATATATTAAACAGGGTACTTACTCAGCGTTCTTAATATGCGATTAGCTAATGGCATTTCCAACACAGTCCCTCTAGAATTTCTGATACATATACACACAAATTACCGCAAATAAGATGCTAAAAGTATCATAAAATGATCAAAACCAAAGTGCGCTAAGCTTTCCGAAATCATTTAGGGTGCGCCCCAATTCTAGTTTTTGTGTTCAGTGTATGCCTTATTAGTTCGTTATAGAAATTTTACAGGATAATCAACACAGGCGGGTAACTACAATCGCACTGTATAAAATGAAAATTTATCTTTACCCAGCTGATCTCTCACAAACAACACATCTAAAATCTCAATTTATTTAACCACTACCAGCGTGGATAATGTATAATATATTATGCCTAGGCGAAATTTATACAGCACAAAAACTATACCAGAATGTTTTTAACATAACAGAATTCTATGGCCTATGTGGGTATTATAATACATAAAGTATATACAGTCGAACATTTATTTAGCGAATTTCTCTATTTATAGAATTTTTTCATGGGTCTTGGCGCTGAGAACCTTTGGTTCTTTATATCGAACCTTAGAATTTCTATTTAACGAATATTTTATAACTAAAAAATTAAATAAGCGCCTATCTTTTCTTTTAGTAATAACTTAGTGGTATTGTAAACTTCAATGTCAGGTAACGTGTTTAATTTAATTACAGTGTACGATGAATATTTCTGCTCATAAATGTTTAACTGATGTAATGTACTGTCTATTATTTCCGTTTCTTTCTTACGTTAGTACGTATATTTTTTTAAATTATCTAAATATCGAATTTTCTATTTTTCTTTTCCCGAACGAATCGATGGTTAAAGAATCAAGAATCTATTCACCTTTGTGAATAAATTTGTTCTCATTTCGGCAAACGACTCGATTCTGAACGGTTTTGGTTATTAGCTTTTTAGCTGTGAGAAATTACCGATTTTTTAAAAAAAGTTCATGGATTTTAAACGAAAAATTTTTGAACGACTGCTAACTCATCGCAAATAAAAAAAAATTGAAAAACTGCTATTTTATTTCAATTTTTTTACATAGTTTAGGCTAATTTGACTGGATTCTTCAACTTCGGTAGATCAAAAAGTCCCTACCTATCTACGCCATTTTCTATACACTTTTACATGTTATCAATGGTTATGGTGTTACGTTGATTTCTTAGTATTGCAACCACTTTTCCGTATAGTTAAAATTTGAGTACGTTTTGCATAAACATTTAAACGAACTCAACAGGTATTAAATAACATTAACAAGAAAAGTAAATATTGATAAAACTTCAAATCTTTCAAGGATATTAGTGTCATCATGGCGCCTACGAAAATTTTGTAATTGTTCTGCGCGTTATCGATAAAAAAACTTGTTTGTGATTTGAACCGACTAAGAAACAAGTTATCGCTTGCTTTCATGATAAGATAATCGCATACCAAAATTATGTTTCCCATATAGAATTACCCGGCTAGATTTAATTTCAAAACATACGCTGTTTACAAAATTGTCAGTAATAACAAACATTTATTTTTCTTTTGCAGGCATCGACCATTGATGGTAGACGAAAAGGAGCATGCCTTTTCTGTCAAGAATATTTCATGGACCTCTACCTGCTGGCAGAATTAAAAACTATAAGCCTAAAGGTTACGACAGTTGATATGCAAAAACCACCACCGGATTTCCGTACCAATTTCGAAGCCACGCCTCCGCCCATTTTGATTGACAGGGGTATGGCCATATTGGAAAACGAAAAAATCGAACGACATATTATGAAAAACATTCCCGGCGGACATAATCTTTTCGTCCAGGTAACATTACTATGTAATTGGACGCTTTTTTTTTAACATCGCTGTTTCAGGACAAAGAAGTGGCAACGCTGATTGAAAATTTGTACAGTAAATTAAAACTAGTATTAGTAAAAAAGGATGAACACAAGAGCGCACAACTCTTAGCGCATTTGCGGCGAATTGACGAGCACTTGAGAAAGAGGGCTACGCGTTTTCTCACCGGGGACACAATTTGCTGTTTTGACTGTGAATTAATGCCACGCTTACAACATATACGCGTAGCGGCTAAGTACTTTGTCGACTTCGACATACCAAAAGAATTAATTTCTCTTTGGCGTTACATGTATAACATGTACCAGCTTGACGCGTTCACTCAAAGTTGTCCCGCCGATCAAGACATCATTAATCACTATAAACTTCAGCAAGCGTTAAAAATGAAAAAACACGAAGAATTAGAAACGCCTACTTTCACTACGTCTATTCCCGTCGACGTTAGTCAGTAGTATGTAAATTTTCAAGTTTCGTTTTATTTCTTTATGCATTGATAACGTTTAGACTGGTGGTGCCTGAAACGTAGGTCATAGAAATAAGGGCATATTGGAATACAATGAAACCTTTTTGTACTTCTCTACTATAAAATACTAATTGCTAATGTTACATGTTTATTTTTTTACGTGGTTACAAAATGAGCTATTCAAAAAATTATTGTTGATTTCAAGTTTTTAATATAAATTGAAGCAGGTCTTCAAGTATTGGTTCTGTTCAAACTTTATTACTGTTTGGTGTTCACCAGCTTGTTGGCCACATTTACGCTTTACAATTTTATCTTTTTGATTTCTGTATTATAAACTTACTTAATCTAAGTATATTTTATTTTTGATTACTGCTTAAAATTTATATAAGTGTATGTATTCTAAAAACTGATTGACAAAACATAAGGTCAGCCTGTACAGACTTAAGTATGTTATGTATTTCTACTTATTGAATAAATTTAAAAATATCAAATTATTCTTTGCTTGAGGAGCAAATCAAAAAAAAAAAAAAACGGAAATACGTGTGGGGTTTTGTGCATTCGAAATTAGTTTTATTTTGAGATTCCTATATTTAGTGACTACTTTTGTTACAAAAAGTAGACTGACAAAGTTATTGCTCACGAGGCGGTGAGTCATTTATCCTCGATTTACTTTAAACCTTGAATTCCTTATAAGTGTTTGAATGGGGGTTAACAAACTTTATTTTGTGCAATCATTGTGCGATTATCGGCTTGTGAAATGTTGAACTTTTGTTTTTATTACAACGCTGCACAATCGCCCAAATCTTTCCTACTCAAAATTGATTTATAAAATTTTCATTACAGTTCTCATATAGCACAATTCGTACATTTGTGGTACATCTTATGTACGTACAGTTTACATGCGTTTAAGTACGTAAACTGAACATACGCGAATATGCAAAGATCTTGATTGTAAACATTGTGATGGTAGTGTCTCTTTAGCTATCTTTCAATCTTGATTTTAAAATGTAAAATTAAGAGTAACTTATAACTATATACTATATTTACTTTTATATCTACAAAGAAGTGTTCTTAAAGAACGGATTTTAAGGAGTGGTTCCTAAATAAACATTTAATTCATTTGATCTGGAAGCGCTAACGATATTAATTATTCGATTTTGGCAAAAATTTGACGGGTCTCTAAGGATAATAAATTTCAAAATAACCTTCACACCAAACTCACGAACAATTACGTAAACCGTAAATGCGTGAACTCGATTCTGCGAAAGTTTCTAGTAACCAGACAATCAATCTTTTTGCTTATCTATTGCAAAGAGTATAAAGATATCGGCTTAGAAGTAAGTGTCAGTTCTAAAGGCTTGTTTTTACAGAAGCGAAATTCGCAATTTTTAGGTGAAGCAAAATGATAACGCGAAGTTCGCAAAGGCTTTCGGATTTTGAACCGCGTCTGAACTTAGTCTCAAAGATTACATTGGAAGCAAAGAAAAATTTTAGTCATTTTTACTTTATGAAAGTGCCACTCCAAACAACATTGAACATCATCAAGACCAAATTACGAAAAGCAAAATTGGACGAGGACTATGTTTAAAATCCACGTATTTTTGTCAGTTTCCTATATGGAAAGTACAGCGATCGAAATTTTTTTTCAAATAATTTTTTTTGCATAATTTTACGTTTCAAGATCTGAATTAGTGAATTAGAAACATGTATTTATGTCAAAAATAAATTGGCTGTCTGTGTTTTACGATGTACCAACGATAACTCTCGAACCAAAAGTCCTAGTAACTTAAAATTTGATATGGAACTGGCTTTTCATATTCTCTCAGTTCTATCAAAAGATGGGTCTGATAAAGAAACCGGGAGTGGATGCATCCGCCATTTTAACAGTTTTTCTTACTTAATTTTGTAGGCATGTACATTATTAGGAATATTTTTAGTTTTTTATAGAGATAATTCTTCCTAACAATTTATTCAAATAACAAAATTCTAACATTAACAGTTTATTAGATATTTTATTTATAATTTAAAATGAATTCACAAATATAATCTAGGTTCAAATCTTGCCTGCGACGATTTTTTTTTAGAAAAAAAAATCTATATTTTAAAGGGAAAGCAAGATAAATAAAAATTTTACTGATTTACTAAAGGGAAAAGCAATATCGAGGCGCACAAATATAGGGGTTAGTCGATATGACAAGATAAACTCAATTTGCCATATTTCGGTTATATCTTAATGAAATCGAGGAGAAAAATTTTAAAAAAATTATAGCATGCTAGGAAGTTAATACAAAGGTGTACATATCACTTCGAAATAGTTTTATGACAACAAAACCTTTAAAAAAATCGTGTGGTAACCACACCAATTTTTTGAACGTTACATACGAACAAACGGAATGACCAGCCATGGCATCATGACTTTCTCCAGTCATCGTCAATAAATTTATGGAGGAGGAGGAAGATACAGGATTAGAAACTGCTACCATAAAACAATGATATTTTCATAATTTGGTCTCGCGAAGCAAAAACATTCAACACCTTTCTGGACCACATCAACCAGTTAGATCCCAACATTAAATTTATCATGGAGACCGAAACAAACAGAAACATTGTGTTCTTGAACACACTGGTCACTCGGAAGATAGATAAGGCATTGGGGTATCAATTATACAAAAAAACCGACAAATACCTCAATGTCGAATCGCATCATCATCCAGCTTCAGCGCTAAAAACCTTAGCACACACGACCAAGACCATCAACGAACCCAACGCGTTAAATATCAAGCTGGTCATTCTACAGTTTCATTGTTTCTGAAGAAGCTACATTACTATCAAAACGCCAAGTATTGTGAGTTTTTCAAAGTTTGTGAGCTTTTTAAATTTTGTTAGAAAATCTGGTCCGCGAAAATCTTAAAAATAAAAAAAACAATAAAGAAAATAACTTGACGATTTACCGCACGATTTTGCGAATATCGCAATTCTTTTAACTTTTTGCAACGCAATTTTGTTTGCACAAAAGTTGCGAATTTCGCGTCTGTGTATACAAGCCTTAAAACGGAATCTCAATGCGCTCTTGCTTTCTGGTACTCGGTCACTCTTCTGTTAATGTAGTTAATGTTTACACCAGTATAACCGGGGAAGTATATAAAAGCCACACCACCAGCCATGGAAAAAGGCTCTCTTTCGAAGTGCGTCCCGGTAGAACTTGATCTCTCTTCCAAACTCTTTTTCAGAATACCTACCTTTTATTATAATAGCGAAGGCTTCCACGGTCGGAATCTATACTAACATTAGAATGTCTTCCGGGTTTGGACCGCGTCATTGTTGTTGTAACCGAAGTTGCCAACGTTTCGCCTACTCATTTTCATCCTGCACAGAAACATTCTGTAATTGAATCTTTAGTTCATCGTGCCTTTTCTATTTGCCAACCTGAGAATGTAGACTCGGAACTTCGTCACCTTACTATAACCTTAGTGAACAATGGTTATGTAAAGCGAAATATTCATAGAGTTATTAATCGTCGTCTACATCCACGTACTCGATTACCTAAGGACATTTCTACTACCGAATCCAACCTAAAATTGGCCTTTTTACCCTACATTCACAAGGTTACAGATCAAATAGGGAAACTATTCGTAAGAATGGTATTAAACCCATAATTAACTCAACACGCAAAATCTCTCAGATCCTTCCTTCTCCCAAAGACAAATTCACTACACTTTCATCTCAAGGTGTATACCAAATTCCTTGTTCATGTGGTTTAGTCTACATTGGTGAAACCGGTCGTTCCGTCATTACTCGCATTTCAGAACATGATCGTTGTATAAGAAAAAGGTATATTTCCAAGTCTGCGGTTGCTGAACATCATTTTACTACAGGACACAAGATAGATTTTGATAACGTTTCGGTGATTGCCAAATCTCCATTCTTTTTTAACAGGAAATTCCGAGAAAGCATAGAAATCATCAAACACCCCAATAACTTCAATCGCGATCATGGTTTCGAGCTATCCTCTCTTTGGTTTCCTGTCATTAGTCATTTATCGAAAACACGCCCCCTAGCAACCGTAACCCAATCAGGGTCAAGCTTAACCATCCGTGACGATCCTTTTCCTTTAAATACGGTGACTATTTCTTATACTATATCTAAGGTATTTTATTCCTTTACAGAAGACGACAACAGCACCGCTAAGATTTGCTTGACGTAAGGTTCCGAACACAGTCTAAACTAACATTCGTTCTGACGACAATGTTGCGTCCCGAACGATAATCTCTGCCACAAGTGCATCCAAGTAGAGCCGGAAAAGAATATAAAAGCCGCTGCACCAGCCATAGAAAGAACCTTTCTTCCGAGATCCATCTCCGTAGGACCTGACCTTTTTTCAGAAATCCGTTCCATTAGAACCTGATCTGTATTTCGAAATCTATTTTAGAAGACCTTTTCTCTTCTGATATCATGTAACTAAGACATTATATTGACTAACCGGTTGATAATCATCGCCTGTACTTTGACTGGACTTGTTTTTTGTCTGTCGCAAACGTCATCGTTTTATTTCATCCATCTTCGCTAAAACGAACCAACTGTCAGTAAGTGTTGCTTTGTGGAGTGTTGTATTTGTTTATTCTCGTTGGTAGTTGTCTAACGACCTTCTTTATTTGTGTAGTTTGGTTCAGGCACCGATTGACGGGTTACAGGATACGAAACGACAATTATCTTTCTAAAGTCGTCTATAATTCTGTTGAGCTACAAAACAATTATATAATCAAAAGAAAGATCTTCGACGTGACAATAATTGTCGACATCAAGAGTATTCAGAAATATCCTGAAGAAGCTAACGGTATAATAAGCGAAAAGTTAAATTTAAGACTACGGCATTACCTGGAAAAAGTACGAATTGTACTATGGCGTAATTCATCGTGAATCACAGATATTTCCTTACTTAGTAAAAGTATCCAGCAGGTTTTTACAACAATTTACCATTCCTCGGTTAACGAGTACACTGATAAGACATCCTACATATGTTTTTGGCACAGTCCTTCTGGAAACGTTGAAGAGACGAATCCGCAGTCTACGTCAGATTTAATTATCTAGCTGATGCATTCTAGTCGTTTAGAGAAGACGACAGCACAGCCAAGATTTGTTTGACCAAAGGTTTCAAACACAATCTAAACAACCATTCGTCCCTGTTGCGTCTTTGTGTCACACTATGTACGAACAGTACTACGGCACCACATTCGTACGACGGATTTTTAAAAATTGACCTTAAACAACACGGATTCACATTCCGTGCAAGCAGCGATGAATTAAAAATGACGCGCTCTACGTTAATGAATATTAGCAGCATTCTTTAGGGCATACCCGACCGTATTAATCTTGTAGTTTCTAGCATGACATAGAGATTTTTGGGTTTTGAACCGCTTTCTATTCAGCGCTTTTTACAAAACTAATTTCGACAGTGATTTTACTGTTTTCTTTGGAAAACTGAAGCCATCGGATCCTGGAAAGTCTTTATATGGGCTGTTTCGGGTCATCTTCTTTTATATAATCAGGACCAGAAGATACGAGAAATGTACTGCGACAGTCGATCTCGTGTGGTGTCTCCTCGTTCCGCCTCTTGTGTTCTCCTATCCTAGTAGCGAGTTGTATCCTGGTCCTCTTTTTCCGCAAAGGGTTCCAAACTCAAAAAAATTTTTTTTGCAAGGGTCCAATTCAAATAGATATGTTAGATGGTCCTGCCTCTAAGGATGGAGATGAGTGGAGGAAACCTTCCTTGCGCTCGTGCTAAACAAACGGTTTTGTCTAGTACCTGAAAGAGATTTTAGTTAAGTGGACACTAATTTTATGGAATTGTTTCCCATTCTCGACACACGATCTGGAACATGCGAATTGTGTACAAGATGTGCGAAAAGACCAAAATGGCAACTTGCTAGTTACTGTTTTTACAACAGTAAAAACATTTAAGGGTGCATCGGAAATACCCTTCTGGTTATTATATTTTTTTTTACATCTTGTACGTTTTCATGAAAACCTAACAATCCTACCTGTATAGGACCATTTTCAACATCATTAATAACAATATAATAAAAACATATCGAGTTTTGTTTAATTAAAATGAAACTGTTAATTTTAACATTCCTTTACAGAAACCAGTACTTAACAAAAACACATAATTTGGTACATTTTTCGTGGTACATGCATTTCAAATCAAATTTGTTCTGATTGATTTTCGAACATTTTAAATAATTAAAAAAAGTTCTACCGTTTTTATTAATTTATAAACAAGTTTTTGTCATAAACTGTTAAAACTATGAGATTTAATCATTGGCACAAATTTAACTGGATGTGCATAAGCCGGTGCTGGCATAAGCGCTTTTAAAAATTCGTTTGTAATTAATGCTGTTAGTCCCCAAATTTTTTTTGGCGCACCGAAAAACACAGGCATCGAGTACCCACTACGAAACTGAGTATAACCACTTAATTTGGGGTTACATAAATTTTCTAAAGGCACTGCAAACACATCCTCAACTTCGTTGTAATTAACGTTCAAAGAAGTGCACTTTAATTTTTCGGTTATTTGTCCGATGACCGGAAGCACGGATAAGTCTCCTCTAGTTACGATTAATTTTCCAGTTCCCCAAAGCACAATACTCGATTCCTTAATACCTAATTCTTCTGTCGTTTCTCTTAAAGCAGTATATTCTAAATTCTTGTCTTTATCGTCTAACATACCGCCGGGAAAACTAACTTGCGCTCTGTGTGATTTTAAATTTGCCGCTCGTAACGTATAAAGAAGAGACACCTTGTTGTCGACAACGCAAAGCGGAATTAAAACAGCGGCCTTTTTGTATGGTTCCTGAGTTTGAAATCGAATTGGTTTCATATTCGCAAATTTTACGGCAGCCTTTCTCAAATTATCTTCGTTTAAAACATTGTTCGCGTTAAAAAAACTCGAATTTCGATTACCAAGCCGATATATTCGATAAACTGGATAAAACACTAACATTTTCGTTTATTAGAAAAATCCTGACTGTCAAAATATGTCAAAATGAGCACTTCAAAAATAACGTTAATTGAAGACGCATTTGTATGTTATTGCCGTAAGATCATTAATGTTAAATACGTTTGAATGGAATTTAATGAAAGTATTTATTGTTTTCGCACGACCAGCGGCGTTTCGTACGTAATACGAACTGCAATCGATCATTTTAGACTAAAGGTTGGGGGCCGCAACCTTGAAGTTTTACGTGGCCCCCTTTTATTTGGACGTAAAATTTTTAGATTGTTAGATTTAACAATGAAATCGAAACAGTTTTTTCTTATAAATTGTCATCGAAACCTTCTAGTGAATGATGTATTTAACATGAATGCCAATGTTGAATAACTTGACCTAAAAATGACGTAGTAGATGACGAAGTTATATACAACGGCGTTCGTAAAAAACCCAACTTGTGAAGTAATGGTAATGACATACTACATGACAATTTGACATAGATTATAGATTACACAATTAAAATCACAACTTTGTAGAGGACTATATTATTATTAGACCAATGCTGCAGCTACTGCTTTCGTTTTAAATGTATTTCACATTTGTTCAGTCTTACATAATTTTGTAAAAGAGGGGTAAGTTTTGTTCAAATTTACTTATCTTCTAGAACATAGGTTCCCAAAAGGGCCGTAGGACCACCCTAAGAAGCGCTGAAGTGAAGATGGGAGGCGGTATAGCAGATCCAGAAGTAAGTGGTGGCGTATTGAGGTATTAAGTAAATTAATAATATTCATATTGTTATTAATTTTTACGCTTGAAAATGTGTTATCCGCGACAAGTCTGCAAGTTTGAAAATAAACATATTCATACAATATCAATAATCGATAATAACAAGCGAAGCATACTATAGACAAGTCGATGCGTGCACACAGACATCTATAAAGAGCGAACCTAGAATTGTTTTCTGTCCTTTACCAATAACTAAATTATTCAGGCGAACACACGTTCTCTACCCTTGATCGCCGGTTCCCACGAAATGCCTAAACTGTTTTAAATGGAAGTCACTTCCAGTTATAACAAGATTTTGGAAATTGTACAGTTTGTGGTCAAAAGATGCGACGAGCGACTGGTTTTGAACCATTGTAGACAATAATCGAAAAATACCAAATATATTGGGTCAGTAGTTTATCACTGTCGTTGTCGGAGGAGAAGACCACGATTTTCAAGGTTGTAACACAAAATCCGTAAATTTACGCAAACCTTAGAGTTGTGGATGAGTGTTTATAAGCCTGTTGGAAACGGACGCGGATACAAGCAAAATATATTTTATTTTGACAGATTTTCTAGAAGATAAATGATAAAAATTGAGTGAAAATATCAAAGCCTACTACTAATTTTATTATTTATCTATACTGAACACACACATGTTATACATAACTGAAGAGCATGTCTAATAAGGATTTAAAAAAAGCAAATCGCCAAAGTTGACTAGGGCGGTTTGCAACATAAGCGGAGATTTTTTTTGATACTACTTTTAAAATCGCTGGTTCTTCTTTATTATGCTTTGAGAATTTGACGGCCTTAGCTTCCATAATAAAAAACATATTTTGGTTTTTTGAAAATTCAAATTTTGCTGTTTACTTTATATCTACGTATCGGTATGGATTTAAAACAAAATAAACCTAGATTATTTTTGAGCAGACAAATACGCAACTTTTCTTCTATTGAATCGATTTTTTGTATCTTCAACGGTTTCCAATATTCCCATGTACATCATTTTATACTGGACACACTGTATATCAGACAAGTATTAGAGAACACTTTATGTTTTGATAGTTTGTAGCACAGAAATTGTGAAAAGTAGTATGTTTTGGCTAGCTTAAATCAGAGATGGTCGTAGGGCGAGATGTTATTACCCAACTGTTTCTGGTGAGCCGGTGCCCTGCGCCACCTTTTTTTGTAAGAAAAGGAACAAAGAAAAAAATTTGGGCTAGGGAAAGGTACAACACATCGAAGAAGCAAATGAGAGAACAAGTAGGTATCACCAAAACTCAAAACTAATCATTTAGTCGTCGGTAGACATCTAATTATAAGTACATAAAACATTTATATGTAGTAGATACGCAGTTGATAACAAAAGTATATAATATAAGATCGATTAAAATTAACAATCTGTTAAAGTTTTTCTTGTATTAATTTCACTAGGACGGGTGACGTCAGTCGTGCAAATGATATAAAATTTGGTTCAAATAACCACCCTATTAACGTAACGTACTTCCAAATCTCATTACAGAAAATAAATGTAAAACAGCAAATATAATTAAATTACATAAAAAATAGGTTATCATGCGCTCACCGATCTCGTAATAAACCGTTTTGAATTGAATTGTTCATGTACCGAATAATCCGGGAATTATTTTTAGCAAAACGCGCTAATGCCTTATTTGATCACTTAACCCCGCAATCGCCGTTTAAAAAATGCCCCAAACAGTAGCATCCCTTGACCGGGTAGTAATCTTTTTCCGAAACTTCAGTAGTCATTAAGCATGAGGGTAACAAACAGGAAGCTGAAAATACAAATTTCGGTAACTCACAACCACGTGTGGATAAAATGTATAATCTGCCTTAAATAGATCTTCGTTTCATTTGCAACACAAAACTTAACATCGAACAGGCTTCTCAGAAGTTTATACGTCTGTATCCAGAGAAATTTCTCCTAAAAAGATTGACATAATGTGGATGTTTATGGAAGAAAATCTTACTGTTACCGAGTGCTGCTCTGCAATCTCCGATATGCAGAAAATTTAAATATGCATTTCGAAAATCGATATTTCAAAGTTTTTGATTTCATACTAAACGTGGTGTCTACTCTATTTTTTCCGGTATCCAGGACGCGCGGTATTCAAAATTCTAACACCGCATGTTCAGTTTACACATAAACCACACTACCGTTTTAGATGAGGATCTGTGTCTTACTCATGATGAATTTTGAGAATTTCAGGAAGTTCTAATTTTGAGCTCTATTTGTATTTATTCACATCGCCCTAAACAGATTAGGGTAAACTTGGTTCCTTTTGTGAATGCGTTTACAGTAACCACAGTCTGTTAGAACTGACATTTTTACTGTTTTTATTTTATGTAACATGTTTCCGTTTTCAACTAACACTGACGATTTAACATTTTGGCTCTTTGTCCCAGTTGTTTCTAGGTATCTCCAAATTTACTCCTATTTCCCCGATTCTAAATATTATCAGTGACAGTTGCAAAACATGAAACGAACTCGCACTAAACTCCACTCATACACGTATAAACAAGAAACTTTAAATCAAACGATCCTTGTTATACTATCTATATGTAAATATAGTGCACGCAGCGTATTAGAAATGGATAATATTATCAGCATAGTAATGTTCATCAGCATCATCGGCACCTCATTGTGCCCATCGACCTCACATCATTCCAATCTTCTTTGTTGTGTGTTTTTCTGGTCGAATCGTGTCCTAATAATTTTTTGATGTCATGTGTCTACCTGGTTGCGTTCTAGGTTTTTCTAACTTTCTCGAGGTTTCCATTTCCTGAGTTCATTTATTTCTTACTATCCCACCTACGTGATCTGCTCAGTTCCATCTCTCACAAAGCCGTTCCACTACGTCTTTTACGCTGGATCTTCTGCGTGTTTCAGTGTTGAACTCATAATCGCGTAATTTGATGTTCAGTATTCTTCTCTCCATAGCTGTTTGTGTTACTTGAAGCCTGGGTATGATGATTTTGTTTAGAGCTCATGTTTCAGTACCGTAGGTTAGTACTGGATGAACATATTGGTTAAAGGTCTGTATTTGGTATATTGGCATAAATATGTTGTTCAATTTTCCGAATGCGGATCATACCAAGAAGCCTTTTTTGTGTAGCTCAGCTGTCAAGTTGTTTTTGACAGTTGAAGTTTCTGTCCTAACAGCATTACCTCATTTAAACATCTGTTATGTTCAGTTTACCTACTTTCAGTGTATTTGTATAGAATGTGCAGTTCTTAGAATAACAACTTAATTTATCTACGTCTTATGTGATAACATTCTTTTTTATTTATTTTTGATGTCAGCAAAATTACTGAGAAAGAAATGTGTAGTACTTAAAACAGTAAATTAAACATAACATATTATTATATTTGCATTCAAGTAAGTGAAGATTTATCTATTCGACTGCAAAGTTTTTGCAAGACAAATTTCTCGTTAGCCGGAGCTGGTGAAATGATGGCAAGAGACCATACGGGAACTGACAATATATAGAAAAAAGAAGAATTTAGGAAACCTTTTGTAGAGAAAGATTCACAAACAAGAAAATTAATTCAACTTAATTTGGAACATAAAAAGGTGCTTTTGGTTTGAGAACTAGTACAATACCAAGCGACCAGTTTATTTACGCAGAACACAATATATCCAAAAGCGATGTCAAGTAAGCCTAAAAAGTACTAAACGACGCGGTTGCATTCACCCATGAAAAAAATTTCTTCGAGGCAAAAGAAACAGAAGCAACGCAAAACTTATGGAAGAAAAGTTAAAGATAAAACTGTCGTTTTAAGCTCTCTGTACCTACAAAATTGCTTGCATATGATAGTTTTGGATGCGCCCTAACAGATGTCTTCACCGTCGGTTTTAATCTGTGACGGTTGATAGTTGGCAGCCCAAACAAATTCTTGTTGTTCTGGAAAACTTTTTCGTGCGTTCGTGTTTGTCTTTTTGCGCACAAAGTTTGACAGGTAAGTAAATCAATATAATCGTTTTTTTTAAGTACATGGAACGATTGATCAGTTTAGGGTGTAGAAGGCTTGGTTGGTTGCTTAAACAAAAAAAAACATAACCCCAAGATAAACAAAAACGATTGCGCTTAAGTCGGGCGCCTTCGATGTGCTTAAACCGAACCTCTTATTTTTCTGTTCCCTTATGTGGGCCTCTTGTTTTTTACGCTCAATTTTTCTAAATTATCATGAATCATATTTTTTTATCCATTTTTTAGAATGAAACGCAAAAGATACCAAAAACAAAATCAAGAACTTGGTCATTAGATGACATAATCAAAGCTATTAAAGCTCTTAGAGCAAAAACACTTGGCCTAAATTAGCAAGCAAAACATTTCATGTGCCCAGATCGACTGTTCAAAGAATGGCAAAGGCAAAATACGACAGGGTTGTGGAAGCTTTGCGCATAAAAATTAGAAGACCTACGGTTTTAAATGAAGCACTGAAAAATGAGTTGGTTGTATACTGTCT